>ML677365.1:14017855-14617855 GCA_007922305.1 Dermatemys mawii
TGTGTGTGTGTGTATATATATATATATATATACACACACACACACAGTAGTTCCATACTGTACTACCACATTTTGCTGTTATTTGAAAAATAAAACAAGACGATAGAAAACTGGTACTGTTTTTACTCATTTTCCCCATTATATTTTATGCTGGGAACATCTGGCTTTGCCTCTAGTTTCCTGTCTCCCTATGTGGCTAGCGATTGTACCATTTATGTGAGGTGTCCTCCAGGATGACTGGCAGCATCTATCTATTTTTAAAATATAATCCTGCTAAACTTGTCTTCAGTTGGAAATTTGATTGAACTGCTCTTCATACTGCAGTTGTTTAATGTGTTATAGTTATAGGCCTCCTCAGAGCAGTCAGCTCCATACCCAGCCCCGCATACTCACAGCCTTCGGAGCTATGCAAACCCTGAAAAGCATAAAATGGAAACGCCATGTTGGGAGGCAGTGTAGTCTGGTGAATAGGGCACTCAGTTAGGAATCAAGAGCTGCATGTTGGATTCTAGTCCTGGGTCTATCAATGAGCTGGTGTTTCACCTTGAGCAAGTCACTTTCCCCTATTTGTCCTTGCAACCTTTGCCTGGCTGGTCTAAAGCTCTTCAGAAGTGGGAGTTTCTCACTGTGTTTATCTGCTGCCTCATCCAATAAGGCCCTAGTATCAGCTGATGGCACTAAAGTAATAATAATAATGATCTACAGCTGATTCAACATTCAGCTGTCTTCCAGATGGGATTGATTATTGGCGCATTTTCTTTTTTTACACAATGCACATAATATGAGGGAACCAGATAGGCACAGTGTGGTCCAAATAATTATATTTACTAACTACATACAACATGCCAGGTCTAGCTACATAGAAATACTGATGCTCTGGAGGGTTTTGGTGGTTTCTGAAACATAGCGAGAGGTCACAAACTATAGCAGGGGATACTTCCCAATTCAACGGTATCAAGCGGAGTGCCCCAGAGGTTGGTCCTGGGGCCAGTTTTGTTCAATAGCATCATTAATGATCTGGATGATGGGATGGATTGCACCTTCAGCAAGTTCGCGGACAATACTAAGCTGGGGGAAGAGGTAGAAATGCTGGAGGGTAGGGTTAGGGTCCAGAGCAACCTAGATAAATTTGAGGATTGGGCTAAAAAAAAATCTGATGAGGTTCAACAATAAGTGCACAAGTCCTGCACTTATGATGGAAGAATCCATGCATTGCTACAGGCTGGAAACTGACTGACTATGCGCCAGTTCTGCAGAACAGGACGTAGGAATTACGGTGGACGAGAAGCTGGATATGAGTCAACAGTGGGCCCTTGTTGCAAGAAGGCTAACGGCATATTGGGCTGCATTTGTAGGAGTATTGCCAGCAGATTGAGGGAAGTGATTATTTCCCTCTCTTTGGCATTGGGCCACATCTGGAGTACTGTGTCCAGTTTTGGGCCCCCCACTACAGAAAGGATGTGGACAAATTAGAGAGAGTCCAGTATATGCAACGAAAATTATTAGGGGGCTGAAGCACATGACTTATGAGGAGAGACTGAGGGAATTGGGCTTATTTAGTCTGAAGAAGAGCGTGGGGGGAGGGGATTTGATAGCAGCCTTCAACTACATAAAGCAGGGTAGGGTGGGTTCCAAAGAGGATGGAGTTCAGCTGTTCTCAGTGGTGGCAGATGATAGAACAAGGAGCAATGGTCTCAATTTGCAGTGGGGGAGGTTCAGGTTGGATATTAGGAAAAACTTTTCACTGGGAGGGTGGTGAAGCACTGGAATGGGTTACCTAGCGAAGTGGTGGAATCACCAGCCTTAGAGGTTTCTAAGGCCTGGCTCACATTTTGGCTAAAAAGTTGAACTCAAAGAGGTCACAAGCACAGGGTTCTTAATGGAAAGTCTTCAGCTGTGGAGTTCATAACTGCAGGAGATCATGCTGAGTCCCATTCTTGACAACTTTAGGGCATGAGGCAAGCTTATTTCTTTCTTTAAGCAGGATTGTTCCCACTAATAAAGATGTGGATCTACCCTGGCAACTCTCTAAGGGTATGGGTCCATGTCAGTGTAAGCTAGAGCTCAGACTCAGACTTGAGACTAAACTGCATTCTGTCTACGCATATAATTCTGACTCAGACCTGGGCTCCAGGACCCCACAAGGGGTGTGGGTTCAAGCCCAGATCCCACTGAGACTCAGGCGCAAACTCCATCATTTTGCAGTGTAGACGCAGGTCACACCTAGGCCCTCCCTGACATGGGCCCTCAGAGTCCACTGACACTACCCCACAATCCCATGGGCAAGTGTTCTTTATTTTCTCTAGCCCAAAAGCAGCTAATTGATTCCCCCAAAAATGGCATTTAGACCTTCTATTTTATTGTGAACACTGAGTTGCAAACACAGTGAACCTTCTCCTGTGTTTACAATGGCCACCAAACAGAAGAAGTCCTTTTCCAAACATGCTGCTTCTGGATCATGGGAGCACAGCCAGATTGTGAGGAGTCTCTGGTGAGGCAAGCAAAAAGTTCAATTTTAGTAAAAGAACCAGGAGTGACTACGCTAACCAGGAGACAGCAAAGAAGGTGACAGCACTGGGGAATTCACTGGATGGATGACCATTGCCAGGGGATTAAGCAGCTCAAGACTAAGTACCAGAAAGTCATGGATGAAAACTGTACCTCTGGGAACTCATCATCCTGCCACTTTTACAAGGAGTTTGATCAGGTGCTGGATACTGCACCCAGCACTGGGCTAACAGTGCTTCACACTGGGCCTGATCAGCCAAGATGGCTACCTTCTGACCCCATATCTGGAAATAGGACTAGAGGGGAGCTAGCAGGTGCCCCATTAGGCTCTGCCAGACTCTGGTACTGAACCAGGTGCCTGAGGAGGCTTTGTTGTTGGAGCAGCTGCAGCATATCCCAGACCTTACTTGGAGGAGCTTTCAATACCCATCTAGGATGGCCTGCCAAAGAAATAGCAGCAGAAACAGAAGACAACTTGCCCTGGATCCTGGTAAGTTGCTGGCTAAGTGTTTGTTTTTATTAATATAGGAATAGGAGGGATTTCTGGGTTATGAACCAATGCAAAAATTACTAGCCATGGGCGGCAGCAGGTTCGTAAATACACTAATGGCAAACTGCACACCTCAGCATCCCCCACCACATGGCACTCAGAATGGAGCCCAGTAAGTGCAAACAGTGAAACAAGCGTTTTAAAATGCTTTACTAGAAACTCGGGCATTCTTGCTGTGTCTGCATTTTAAAAATAAACTTTAAGTTACACCACTCTGTACTAACACAACTTGTAATGAGACACCTGTAAACAGTGAACTGTTTAGGGGGAAGAGATTGAAATATAGTCCGTTTACAGACATAATCCATTAAAGCTAAATGGAGTCCTTGGGTGATAAAAGTCATTTGTCCAAAACATAGCTGGAGTGGGAAGGGAGGGTTGTATGCAGTCCAGAAATGTGCTGGACGGGGTAGGGGTGTAGCTGTGGTATTAGCATGTGTTTGCATGCAGTCATAAAAGGCTGCAGTGGGAGGTGTGAGGAAGCAGTAATCAGTGTGGATGCTAACAACAGCCTTTTGATTCCCTCATGTATTTTGACTGAATCCTGAGAGCTGCAAACTTTTCCTATAGCAGGAACTCCAGATAGTAGCCACATTTGGGTGAGGATGTATTTTCCAGGGCTACCTCAGTAGTTGACCAACCAACTCCACTTGTAAATGTGCTGTTCAGTCACCATAAATTTGAATACTTCAGTGACATACACAGCTGGCTTTCCACGAGAAGCTTGGAACAAAATCTCTTTGCCAGTCAGGAACCCAAAGAATTGTTATGGCCTCCAAACTACGGTGTGCTACAGCCACTCCCTTCCCCACAAAGGTTCAGTTGATCTGCTTTTTTAAAAAATCATCTTTAACTTACCCTTCTCTGCTTACTCTTTTCACCACAACTAACCTGGTTGTGTCCATGGAGCTTCTAGGATCAAAGCATTCATCACACACTACATTGAAGTTCAGTTTTACAAAATATCCTATTTTGCCCTTGAACTTACACAAGGGTTTGCTCTGTGCCCATGCACTGAACCATGATGCTGTGTTTTATATCTGCTTGCAGGTACCTCTAAGCAGAAGCCTGGGTCTCCCTACCCTCATGGACCAGTCCAAGAGGAAGCATTTCCATAATGAACCTATGGTGACGTTCTGGACAGGGCCAACAGGCAGTCACAGTACCAAAGAGAGAAAGCTTCATGACAAGAAGAAAGGCACAGCCAGGCCTACACACCCTGAGGACAGAACTGCAGAGCAGGAACAGACACTTGCATCACAATTCCCAGAACAGGAACGTTGGTTGAGGGACATTTGAGAGCACAGCAGAAAGACTTGTTTGAGCAGCTGCTTTCGCTAATGGCCACAAGAGTGCACGGTCGTGCTGTGCCTATGTTAGGGGCCTGAGTGCCCTCCATGATCCCATGTGCTGCACACCAGGAACATTTTGGACAATTCCATGGTTGAGTGACCCATGCAACTGTGACTTGGCTTAACAGCTGGGCTGGGCAAATCTACTCCAGCAGCACATTTCAACCTCTGCCTGCACTGCATGCAGAGAGCCCTGCACAGACTCTCTGCCCCTTGCACTCTGCTATGGCCCTGTAGACTCCTGTGCAGGAGTGACAAGCCTGTGGTAAATGCACAAGAAAGGGAAAGCAGGACATGCAAAATTGGGGATTATTTTTTTTATGGCACTGTTTACATTGTTCAGTGTTTGGTTTATGTATGTCGTTTTAGTAGTGGTTGTGGTGCTGGTTTTTATTACTGCTTCAGTGTTCCAGTGGCAGCTGGCCTTCCTGGCAATATTTTAATATGGTTATTTTTGTAAGACAAGTAAGGGCTTTTATTTTACTAAGAAACTTTATTGCCATCACATGTTGTTATATGTATTTTGAATAATAAAGATAAACAGGGTAAGATATAACAGACAAGTTATATCCAAATAATTTCAGTATCTCTATGTACATCATGAATGTAAATATACAATCCCCCATTACATTATGTCATCCAAAACAAAAATTAATGACAATCAATACCACCTCCCATTCATTGTGTATGACAGTACCCATTCCCATTGCACCCCGTGATGTCAGAGCGCATCATTCACTGCACACACTGCCATACAAAAACAGTCGGAAATGTGCTATTCTTTTTCATAGGCCCATGTAAGTCCATAATGTAGGAGCAGAGGAGCCCTGATTTCTGTTGCCCAGGCACATCCTGCCCCAGCAGTGCCTGATGCCCTGTCTGATTGACTGTAGTGGTTCAGCAATCCATTACTGTTCAAGGCCAAAAGGCTCATCTTTGGCTTCACAAAGATTGTAGCTTGCTGTGCTCATCACAATAATGCGAACAGCGTTGATGACACTGGAATCCAAATGGGTCTACAGAGTGAAATCCCACTGGCGCAGTCTGCCAAATGCACATTCAGCCACCATTCTACAGTTGCTGAGAATGTAAATAAACCTTTTGCGGGGACCTCTGAAATCTGGATATGGTTTCATAAGCCAAGCCAAAGAATGTAGGGTTCCCCAGAACAACAGTGAGGACAATTACTCCATTTATGACAATGTCACTTGGTGGTAATAGTGTCCCAGTCTATCCATAATGGTAGGCTCCTGACCGACGGAAAACCCTTGCATCATGAACCTTTCCAGTACAGCACATCTTGAGGTCCATAAATTGGCCTCTTTGGTCCACGAGGGCCTGCACGAACAATGGAGCACTTTGTGGTTTATGTAATCATTTGCTCGCTGAGGAGGGCAAATTGTGGACATGAATCCCATCAATGGCCCCAGCACAGTTTGCTGGTTTTGAGAGAACAGGCTTTCCAGTCACCTCAGGAATATTGTTTATACTCGCCTCCATTGGGCAAATCACACATCTGACTGCCTCAGAAATCTCCACCACCCCTTTACCCACAGTTGACTTTTCAACAGACGGGTAGCAGTCTGGGGTAGCCAGCTTCCAGACTGTTATAGTAACCTCCTTCTGGAATAATATGGCTACCTTTGTATATGTGTCATGACACCAGAGGGACAGGGCATGCTTCTCACAAGACTCCTCCCAGAACATGTAGCTATCTTCATGCAAAAGTTCTGGAGCCACTGCTGGTCATCCCAAGTCTGCATGATGACGTGACACCACCAGCCTGCACTTGTGGCCCTGTTTCAGAAGCACAGTCTACACAGAGAGCATCAGCAGCTGTACCAAGAGTTATGAGCAGCAGCTGCCAGTTTGAGTCTTCCATCCCTGTCTTATTCCGCTCCTGCTCTGTCAGCTGCCTTTAGTGGGTAAAAAAAGGCCACTGAAATGTCCACCAGCACCTTGTGGAAGCTCTGCCTCTTTCCTGAAATGGGAACAAAAGCCCAAGCAAAAGAAGTTCTTCTAATGGTGACTTCTCCATTTTGCTGGCTCTGTTTGCAGAGAGTATGCAGACCCAAAATGATGGCTCAGCAGGATGTGTTGGCAGGCTGCCACAACTTCCTGCAATAGGCAGGGTGGAAAGTCAAGTTTTCCTACACTGTGCCATGCACAAAGGGCTAGAGCTCCACATTTCAGGAGGGTGCAATATAGTCTGTGGTATGGTTTGATGGACTCAGGTCTGCATACTGCAGTCTGGATGCTAGAGTCCTGGTGTGCGGCCCAGGCTCAAAAATTCTTAACCCAAGATCAGCAATGAGCGTGAACATAAGTTTTGGGTTTTCAGACCCAGAGCCTGCAGACCCTGAGCTTATACTGCAGTGTAGACAAACCCTAAGACAGCCACCTGGACTTAGGGTGAAAGCCTGGCTCCTGTGATATCAACTGGAGCTTTACCATTGATTTCAAATAGGCCATAGTTTTCCCATTGATTTCTTTCAGAAAATGGCTCTAAACTGAGTGAGGTAGAAAGAAGAGAGTTTGGTCATTGGTCAGGTGGAACTTGTTGTAATCTGAAATGATATAATTTGCACTCAGACACTAAATTAATAGACACATTTTAGGAGGCTAGCAGGCTCTAGAGAAAGTTCCACAAAGCAAAAATTATCACTTTACAGAACTGTTTTTTTAACCTTATTAAATATAGTGTAGAAATGAGTTTAGAAATGTTTATCATAGTTTTGAACATTGATTTCCCCCCTCCCCACAAGATGTCAATTTTCCATTTATCAATAGTCTTCAATGGGTTAGGATTTCTATGCCAACATCTGTTTAATAAGAGTATATACGATCACATACAATATATCTGGAGGTGATATTACGGTGATAAATAGATTGCATAGGCATGTGATAAATACATTTCTCACATGCCTATATGCTCTGATTCATGCAGTTTATCTCATAAATACGTTTACAGCTCCTCTCACTAACCCATCTCCCTGGGATTGAGTCTAGCATGCCAACCCCCCAAGCAGCTTCAGAGAGCTGCCATTTTTTTAATGTAAATATATATATATATATATATATCTCCTCCTTTTCCCCCTCCCAAAAGAGTGGTTTCCCTCCCGCAAGCTATACCCACATGAAATATTTACAACTAACAGAAGAATCCTTCTCATTCACACCAGTAACTTGGAGACCTGCTGATAGCGTCTAAATTTGTAAATGATCCGACACAATAAAATAGCGAGGCTAATGCATCACAGAATGTTCTGTATTCATTTTGACAATTGCAGTTTAGTGTTAATTATTTATGACAGCATTATTTCCTAATGTACTAGTAAATGCTTTTTAGTATTTTTTGTAAAAAGAATGAGACTTCCACTACAGCATGACTTTTGTGTGCAAATTATAAATTGTGCAGATTAGCAATGTAAAGATAGATACAATAGAAACTTGACAATCTTGCAGCACCAAGGTAGCGCTAAGACCCATAGCACATCATATAAACAGCAAAACACTTCTTGACTTCATTACAAAAGAAAAGAAAATGATTTTACCTGAAAAAGTCTACATTCCAGCACAATCCTGACATTTTCATCTTTTGGGGAAAAAGTGCTCCCATTGTTCTTCTTCCCCCAAAAGCCTTTCCCCTCAGAATTCTAAATGTGTGAGGCACGCTGCTTAGCTGACATTAATGGTCATGTGTTTAAAGGAAGGCACAACAGGTGTACCCACAAAAAAAGCATGTGCACTTGTTCCAGCAAAGCCTCTCATGTGCACATGTAAATGGATAATTTCCACAAGTGGCACATTACTTACAAATGCTGTTTTTTGCATGTGCAATGAGTGCATATTTTCATGAACTCAGAGTCCAACCTCCCGCTTCCTTGCTTAAGAGAAACAACTGAAAGGGTAGAAGAAAGAGGAAGAGGAAAAAAAATCTAATAAATACAGTATTTAAATTGTAAGGTATCTGTTTTTTAAAGCCTGTAACATATGTAATTAAAAATGCTATACTGTATACAACAGGGGTCAGCAATCTGCAGCAAGTGTGCCACCTTTGGCACGCATGCTGATTTTTAATGGCACACTGCTGCCAGCCAAGGTCCCGGCCACCAGCCCCGCTCCGCCTGCTGCCAGCCTGGGTGAACCGAACCCCAGGCTGGGCTGAGCCACTCCGCCTGCTGTCGGTCTGGGGTTCCAGCTGCCAGCCCGCTGCCAATCTGGGGTCCCGGCCGCCAGCCGCACTCAGCCCACTGCTGGCCTGGGGTTCCGGCTGCTAGCGTCTTGCCAGATGGGGTCCCGGCTGCCGGCCCTGCTCAACCCACTGCCAGCCTGGGGTATCGGCAGCCAGCCCTGGGCTCTGGTCCTGGCCATAGCCCCGGGCTCTTCAGCCGCCCCCTGCTGTGGCCCACATTGGAAAACTTCGCAAGGAAAAGTAAGGGCAAGGCTCATACTCTACTGATAAGAGCTGCATTTTAATTTTATTTTAAATGAAGCTTCTTAAATATTTTAAAAACCTTATTTACTTTAAATACAACAATAGTTTATTTATGTAATAGAGTTATAGAGAGAGACCTTCTAAAAACGTTAAAATGTATTACTGGCACGCGAAACCTTAAATTACAGTGAACTTGGCACATCACTTCTGAAAAGCTGCTGACTCCTGGTATACATGATAGAAGAATTTCCCCAAATTAGGCTATCTCCAGTATAACACACAGGCTCTCCTTTAGGTAGAATTTTTTAAAAAAAAATTGAATTTTCCTCCAATGATAATATAGTTTTAAGTTACAGGAGGGGAAAAGGACCATGAACCTGAACCAGTTTTCAAGCCCTGAAAACCTACAAAGTTGTTTGAGAAGTTTACAATATCCCAAGCTTCATGAAATTCACCCACTGCGAGAGGCAGAAGCGGAGTTGATGGGGGAGCGGCAGCAGTCAACTCACCGTCATGAGGATGCCGAGGTAAGTCGACCTAAGATATGTTGACTTCAGTTATGCTATTCGCGTAGCTGAAGTTGAGTATCTCAGGTCGACCTCACCCCCAAGTGAAGACCTGGCCAGAGTGGTCTCAGTGTGTTCCATTAGATAGGACAGAACATCACACCCAGAAGGTGTGTGGATTACAATAGCACATGGCAAGCTGGAGCACTGTAGGTTTATATCCTGGCCTACTCTGCACTAATTTGCTGTATAGGCAAAGCTTGAGAGTTGGGATTTGGAACTGAAAGATTCTGTGGGATCTGGGAAAGAGGTCATGAATTGCATGAGCAGAAAGGTAGGGTGTGCCCAGGTACCACCCAACTCTTCCTGGGAGCAGCACACTGTACAAGTGTCAACAAAGGCTTTTCCTAGTTACATCTGAGCCTCTGTGTCTGATACTGTTTAATGTAGTTTATTTCTGAGAGATCTGAAAGGAGGGACAAACTAATCTAGTTTTGTTCCTACCTGTTGTGAGAAGCAGATTTTGTGTTTTTAAACAAGTGCATGTGCACTTAAAGTTTAAAACTCAGAGGCTTCAGAGAAGTGTGATAGGATGGTCCACTCACTGCTCCCTGGCACTTCCTTGTGGCTCATCTGGGGAATTAGCTCTGCCTCTGGTCAAACAATCCTTTCTGCAGTGACTTATCCATCATTTCACTCACTAACTCGGTAGTTTCTAATGCACTGTTCTCAACAGCAGTGTTCTCTTCATAGCTTAGCGCTTCGACCAAGCCACGTTACAGTTCTCCCCACTTTGGGGATATCGCAAGCCCTTTGGGACAAACTGTCCCAGACAGTCCCTCTTCCCATTGCCTGGGTTATGTCTCTCTCCCAGAGGCTAGTAGAGAAACCCAGGCCCACTCTCTATATGTGATTCCACTCCAGGGACCCTCAACCCAGCAGCTATAGGCTTTTACTCTCCCAGCCCTTAATGTTCCTTCCCCAGACTGCTTACTGACCTTCCCCATTGTATCAGGGAGTGCAACTACAAGTCTCCTTCCCCAGCCTGCCAACTTCCTCTCTTGGTAGATCCTGATCAGCTCCTAACCCCAAGCTGAATTTCATCTGTAATTAGGCCATAGCATGCCATAGGTTTCCTCCAGGTGCAGCCTAAGGTTAATTGACCTAATTTACCCCTTCAGGCCTTGTGTAGGGCAGACACCCCACCACAGGAAGCTAAAAATTAGCCATGCCTTTTCATTACTGCTGCCTGGATGGAGGGATCAGAAAACAATGATTCTGGACAGCAGTGAGAAGAGAGCTTGACTGTACATTACCATTCAGTTCTAGCACATAGAATCCATGGCTTCTAACAAGTACTCTTTGCACGGGTCTAGTTGAAGATTTGAAAAATCTCCACCTTGTCACCTGAAGTGAATATTAACCCCATCCTCATAAATGTCCACTGGCTTTCTAATCATTTCAGACTCCAGTACAAAAATCCTCCTCTTTCTTCAAGACCCTCAATGGACTTGCACCACCCCATCCAAATGCTACCTTTGCTCTAACCCAATTTCCAGCTGCTCAAACATCAGACTTTTGTTTGACCTTTTCCTGTCTCTTCACGGTGAATGGTAAAGTATTCTGTACACCTATGGCTTTTCTCTTCAGATCCTGTCCCAAAACTTCACTTCTCTTTGGCCTGTAATTCCAAATCATCTCTAGCAAAACAACTAATCCCTGCTCTTTGAGCTCCCAGTTTTCCTGGACTCAGGCATCATCCCTGAACCTTGGCCTTTGTACTCATTTTAAAATCATATCCCCATCATGTCTTCCTGCGTGTTATATTGATATCTGTACACGCTGTTCATATTTGCATATATGGACTGTAATTGACTATGTATTATATTGTGATCCACTAAAGACAGTGTTGTATAAACACTTCGGATCAACTAACTGACAATTCTACTTGTGAAATACAAAGACACTTTTTATTCAGAAAATAATTTATTGCTCTTATTTTCTCTTACATACTGCTTATCAGTTGCAGTGATCCTATGATTACTACCTATTTGTGCTCAAACTAGCCTAGCCAGAAGCTTGCCAACTTTAACTAAATTGAAAAGAAATAAATGTTTAACTGAGAAGTGAGACATTAACTATGAGAGGTAATAATGTCCATAAGCATGTTAGTCTCCTCCAATAGCTTATTCTTCTCCCTTAAAACTGTTTCAGGTTGAACCATGAAGCACTGACTGTAGAAGCCAGAAGTTAGAAAAGAAGGAGCACTAGCCCAGTGAGTTGCAGCCTAGAGTTCTTACTCCAAAAATCTGCCACTAAACTCTGGGCCTTGAAAATCTGTCCCAGACGAATTATCTAGGGGTTCATATTGCAAAGATGCTTTTGCATTTAAGGCACTGGACTGGAACCTACAGAATCATGGGCAATTCCTGGCTCTGTCACAGATTTTCTGTGTGACATGGGCAAGTACTTAGATTTTGTTTACTGTGAGGCTTGATTCTCCTCCCTGTCCCTCCAAGAACAGAATAGGCGTAGTTGTCAGTCTGCTGCTGAATTTCAAATTCTAAAAAACAGTAAAATTGTAACCTGGTTACACTGTATACATTCCCACTAATTTCAGACTTCCCATGGCTTTATCATACAGAGACAAACTCAGATGGCTGGGAAGAGGTGTGGGAGACCAGATTTTGACCTTGATGGTATGCACATGTATTCCTTATTTTGACTTTATCCTTTCCCAGCTGATCTACCCCTGAATTCAGGGCCTAGAGACGGCACCCACAAGAACCAGCAGTGTAAGATAAGATGTTCCTTATCGAGGAACCCACAGCCAAAAGACAAAAAAGTAGTGAAGTAATTTCTTTTTGTATCTTCCACTAGTAAGATCACTTGCAAAAAAACCCCAACTCAGATATTATTATTATTTAAAAGCAATAAAGACGACACTTCCTGAAAATTCTAAATCTCACTCCATATAAGAGTCTGAAGATTTCCTTATCTTGTGGTAAAACTAGCAGTTTTAAAATTTGTACATAGATTAACAAATCCATTATTCTCACTGATACCTATAATCCCCCAAATTAGAGCTACCGATACTCCCAACCAGATCACTAAAATACCAGAGGACTAAGGGGGACAAGATAAGAGGCCATAAATATTTGATGAGTGTAACTACCAAAGAAGGAGATTTAGGGAGGGACAGGGGGCTATACCAACTAGAAATGGGTTGTAGCAGTGGACACTGATCATCCAAAGCCACATTCTAATTGACTATTTGAATCTTTCTGTTAGTGAATGGCTGTAATACTGGCTCCCAACAGTGCACTGCTTGGATCTCCGTAATAAATCACACAAACAAAACCCCTGCTCCCATTATGTTCAATGGATTGGTACAAGGCTGGAAAATGTTGGATAACAAAGGATAAGATGCCCTGTGGGGAGGAAGGGTGAAGAGAGGTTGTTTAGGGTGAGAGGAAAGAATGAGGGACAGAAAGGGTGGGGGAGGGAAATGATAGTTTTAAATTTCTGCTGCCCTTCAAGCCTAGAGCTTCTTTAACATTTCAGCAGCAATTTCTGAAAGTGTTGTTCCACTCACAATCAGCTGTATAAGCTAAATTGTGAATGGCTCAATATACCACATTTCATTTGTATACAAGAGTCCAAATTGACTGCTGGCCTACAAACTGATATCAAATAGCAGCTGAGTTTCAATAGATAAGGGTGTATGGTAGCAGAGGAAACAAACAAAAAATACCCACAAACAGAGAGAGATTGAGAGAAAGGGATTGAAAAAAAATATTAAACAAATATTCAAAAAATTAGTGATGGATACTTAGTGTCTCCCCATACTAGTTTCTCCTATATTGACATATGAAAAAGGGTTCTAATAAAGAATGACACATATATTCCAAAACTGCTTAAGAGGGATAAAAAAAAAAAGGTAAAATAGCAATAAGCTATGCCAAAGGTGTTCACCAATCTTTCACTAGTGCAGAACTTATGAATTTTTTCAGCAAAGAGAAAAATTAGGGCACATATTTAAGATACATTTCATGACAGATCTATCTGGCTGTGGAACAAACTCCCAAAAGAAGTGGAGAAAGCCCCATCACTAGGGACATTTTAAATGTGACTGAACCAAACCCTAGAAAAAGTACTATAGGGAACAATCCTTTATTGTTAGGAAAATGGAGTGGATGTTCTATTAGTGTGGCTACGGACACTGGTTGCTTGAAGTCATATTCTGAGTGGCCAGCTGATCTTTTCTGATTATGTTCCATAGTGGTGCACAATTGGAATCAATGCAATTTTCCACAATTATATTTCTGAGTGAGTTCTTTAGATATTATGTCAGTGCATAACAACTGCCAGATTGGATCAGACCTCAGGTCCATCTAATCTAGTATCTTCTCTCTGCCAGTGGCCTGGAGCAGATGCTTCAGACAAAGATGTAAGAGCCCTGCGTTAGGCAGCTGGGGTCTAATCTGCCCTCCACTTTAGGTTTCATCCTAATCTCTAATAGCTAAAGATTGTCTTAAACACTGAAGCTTGAGCTTTAATAGTCCTTCCACATTTTTTATCATCATAACTTTGGATATTCTTGTTATCCATGTAAATGTCTGATTCCTATTTGAATTTTACTAAATCCTAGGCCTCAAGGCCTTTCAGGCAATAAATTCCCCCATTTAATTAGGTGCTGTACGAAAGTGTTGATCAGTTTTGAAATTCCTACCTTTTCATTGCATTTAAATTATGTTCTTGTCTTATGAGACAGGGAGAAGCCGACATATCTTCTTTAGGCCACTCAATGTATACACTTTTAATATGTTCCCTATGATTCATTTCTTTTCTGAGGTAAGCAATCCCAAGCTTTTCCATTTCTCTTCATATGAGAATTTCCAAGTCCCCTAATCATTCCTATCACCCTTCTCTGAACTCTGTGATATTAGCAGACCAGGTGCCAACTCTTGCCGAAGTTCCCATGCATCCATTGAACATGGACAAATACGTAGCTGGAAGAAATCTAGCTAGTATGTTAAGTATTATTAAAATAGCTATTAGAATTATATAACCATGTGTAGACTTTACTGAATGCTCGTGAGTTGCTGCATGTATTAATCTCACTTATAACATCTGTATCTCATACTGCAAGGTAATATTTAATTGGTTGTACTGTGAGCATCTGTGACTGTATAAGTCACCAGACAGGACAGAGACAAACTAGTCTGAAGTGCAGATCTCCAAAAGAAGGTGTTATGTCCTGCCTAAAGGGAAAAGTCCATTGACATCAGATGGTCTATGGTGGGACACTGAAGGGGACCTAAATGTGAAGATGAGTCATGCAAGTGGATTCCTTCCATCAGCTGAATTTTCAGCTCAGAGCATAAGGAAAGAGGGGGATGGAAATTCCGAACAAGAAGGAACTGGATCTCTGTGCTGCAAACTTGGGGAGGGTGAGGCAAGGTTTCCTAGACATAAACAAGAGATCCCCAGCTGCCTAACTTAATGGACATGTACAAATTACTTATCACAGAAACATCTATTACAATCTTAAATTTCAAAAGGTAACTCGTGTGTACATGTTTACTTGCTTCAACCTTGCAAATAACTTGTTTCCTTTTCCTATTTAATAAATCTTTATATAGTTTATTATAGGATTGGCTACAAGCATTGTCTTTGGTGTGATATCTAAAATGCAATTGATCTGGGGTGACTGGTTCTTTGGGACTGAAATTAACCAGAACATCACTATGATTCTTGGTGTAAGGGATCAGCTATCACAAAGGTACGCTCACCTGGGTGGTAAAATAGATCAGACTATCCAAGCATACGTAATCTGTGACTATGTTCAGTACCTGAAGAGTTTACAGTTGATGGTTGGTTGGTGAAATCTAAGTATAGAACTCACAACCAGTTTGGCATTTGTGCCCTGGCTCTTAACACTCTGCCTTGAGGTTCGTACTCAGGCTCTTGAGTCACTGACTGCAGGCAGCATTACACGCCCTTTAATTGTACAATATCCTTTTGGAGATGGGGTGACTTGCACTGAACCCAGTACTCCCAAAGAGGTCATTCCTTTGCTTTTATAGGATGGCATTATACTATTCACCATATTATCCTCATCCCCTTCTGTTTGCATCCTAACATCTTGTTTGCTTTTTTTGAGCATAAGTGCACATTAAGCAGAGTCTTCATTGAGCTCCAGACAGTGACGCCTAGGATCCTTTCCTGAGCTGATATGTTCATTTGAGACTCTAATGTGTACAAGTAGTTTACTTTTTTCCTTCCAAAGTGCATTACTTTGTATTTATTAACAATGCACGAGTCCAAGTTCCAAATTCCTAATGCTGTTTCTTCTTAGAAACAATAGGCAAGAGTTCATCCTCAGTTGCTAAATCCAGAGATATTTCACTAGAGTGTAACTGAGGATGGAATGGCTGCACCATGAGGTTCTCAGCTCTGTATGCTACTCAGCTTAAGCAGTAGGGACTCATGTTTTCATTGCTGGAGGTCCCTGGTTCAAACCTTGGTGTCAGCTGCCAGGATGATCATCATACCTTCATATGTGATAGGACATTGTACGTCATCTTCAAAAGCAGTGACAAAACCACGTTTCTTCCTGTGGAGAGAAATGGAGAAGGAATTTCATGTGATAAATGTTAATATTTGTTTTATGTATCTCTGGAAGGCATAGATATGCCACAGTGTTAGGCATAGTGTAAGAACCAGAAGAGAATAAAACAGTGTGATTTACGTGATACGTAGACCTCATGCTGGTTCCTGTACAGGAATATGATCTATTCTAGACCCATTTTTTCAAACATTACAGCTTAGATCACCAGTAAATTACTGAAAGCCCATTTTATGACTGGCAGGTTTATTGTATGACTCCTTGATAGTACCAATGGTAACATTACCACCCAAATCCAGTTCTTCATTTACACCCCAAAGTGGCCTAATTAGTTTAGTCAATCTAATTCCAGAGAAAGAACATTGTTCTTTCATTTTGCATCTCAGCTTGCATTTAATGTTGTCACACCAACTCGAAAAACAGGAATAAACTGATTCTCCCCCAAGAATGTTAATGACCCCCAAACAACATCAAGCTGCCTGGTTTTAAAACCAATCTCCACTTGATCCAAGAACCTACTAGGCTGCATAATTCCCAATTTAATATAGCAGGTGCTCAGGCACTGCACTAATGGAGGTCATAATAGAACAATCCATGAACTTACATCGTGCTCATGTGACACCTATTAAAGACTTCTAGACTCCTCTTCCTTCTCATCAGAATGTGCAAATTTGCTTGCAGCCCTTCAGACTCAGCCTGGACTCGGATTCAAGCGAGGTTCTATTCATCTCACATATTTATCATCACTAACAAAGGCTCTGCAGATCAAATTAAAGCCCATAGTGACACCTTCGCAAACCCACTGCCTTCAGTGAGTTTACAAAGGTGTAACAACTGGAACTTTTCACACATAAGACAGGAAAGAACAGAATCCAGCTTTCTTTCTCAGCTGTATTAGCTCTGCAGTTCTAACAGGAGTAAAAAGCATTATAAACCTACTTTTGTCACTCAGGCAACTAGATAATCTGAGTAAGAAGTTGTTTTATATCATTTCTTTTCAGAAAATAACTGCATGTTAAGGTTACAATTTATGGCTTCTATGATATTTATTTGCAAATATTTGTTGTGTGTCTGAAGAAGTGGGTTTTTTTACCCACAAAATCTTATACCCAAATAAATCTGTTATTTTTGTTTGCAATGGTATGTTAAAATTCCATTGTTTTTCTTTATTGCTTTCTTTTGTTTGCAAACAAACATTTGAAAATATTTCCTCTCATGGACTGGTAACTGGTTAAAAGATAGGAAACAAAGGGTATGAATAAATGGTCAGTTTTTGAAATGGAGAGAGGCAAATAGTGGTGTTCCACAGGCATCTGTACTGGGTCCAGTCTTATTCAACATATTCATAAATGATCTGGGAAAAGGGGTAAAACAGTGAGGTGGCAAAATTTGCAGATGATACAAAACTACTCAAGATAGTTAAATCCCAGGCAGATTGTGAAGAGCTACAAAAGGATCTCTCCAAACAGAGTGACTGGGCAACAAAATGGCAGATGAAATTCAGTGTTGATCAATGCAAAGTATTACACATTGGAAAACACAATCCCGAATATACATATACAATGATGGGGTCTAAATTAGCTGTTTCCACTCAAGAAGATCTTGAACTCTTTGTGGATAGTTCTCTGAAAACCATCTACTCAAAGTGCAGCGGCAGTTGAAAAAAGCAAACAGAATCTTGGGAATCATTAAGAAAGGGATAGATTGGAGTGGCCAACATGAGCCTGAGAAGGAGCCAGAATTTACCAGTGTACATTGCCAAAGAGCCCCTCTCCCGCCCTCCTCCTTTCAGCACCTCCCACCCACCAGCAGCACCTCTCCCTCCTTCCCTGCACCTCTCAATCAGTTGTTTTGTGGTGTGCAGGAGACTCGGGATGGAGGAGGAGAAGCGAGAGCCTGGCTGGTTCAGGGGAGGGTGTAGAAAGGGGTGGAGTGGGGGCCAGGCCTTTGGCAGAGCCAGAGGTTGAGCAGTGAGCATGCCCTAGCACATTGGAAAGTTGGTGCTGGAAGCTCCAGCACCGCAGTCGGTGCCTATACAAGGAGCTGCACATTAAAACTTCTGAAGAGCTGCATGTGTCTTCAGAGCCACAGGTTGGCCACCTCTGGGACAGGACAGAAAATATCATATTGCCTCTATATAAATCCATGGCACACCCACACCTGGAATACTGCGTACATATGTGGTCGCCTCATCTCAAAAAAAAAATATTAGAATTGAAAAAGGTTATGAAAAGAGCAATAAAATGATTAGGAGTATGGAGGGTCTGCCATATGAGGAGAAGTTAATAAAACTGGGACTTTTCATCTTGGAAAAAAAATGACTAAGAGGAGATATGACAGAAGTCTATGAAATTATGACTAGTGTGGAGAAAGGAAGTGTTATTTACTACTGCTCTTAACACAAGAACTAGGGGCCACCAAATGAAATTAATAGGCAACAGGCTTAAAACAAAAGGAAGTATTTTTTCACACAACACACAGTCAGTCTGTGGAACTCTTTGCCAGAGGATGTTGTGAAGACCAAGACTATAATAGGGTTAAAAAAAGAATTATATTAATTAATAGAGGATAGATCCATCAATGGCAATTAGCGAGGATGGGCAGGGATGTTGCCCCTAGCTTATGTTTGCTAGAAGCTGGGAATGGGTGACAGGGGATGGATTAATTGATGATTACCTGTTCTGTTCATGCCCTTTGGAGTATCTGGCATTGGCCACTGTCAGATGACAGGATACTGGGCTAGATGGACCTTTGGTCTGACTCAGTATGGCTGTTCTTATATTCAAATAAATTGACCTCCTCTATCAGATAATGTCTGAAGTATCCTCAGTATGGACATCTGCAACGAAGATATGCATTAATACATCACTCCATATCCAAAGTCATCTGAAGGTGAGACTACAAGGGTTACATTAACAGGACTTCAGGTTGTACTGGTTCATTGAGTCTTCTGAGGAGGATGTGTGTATTGTTTCTTTAAGACTTCAGGAGGAAGCCAAGCAGGAAAGAGAGGTTTGGAGAAGGTTCTAGGCCAGTGGTTTTCAACGCTTTTTTTGTTTGCAGACCCCTAAAATTGTCAGATGAAGGTGTGGATCCCTTTGGAAATCTTAGTCTGTGAATGCCGCAATGGGTCCTAGACAGAAGCTTTTCAGTGAAGCAGAGGGATCAAGAATTTGCATAGCTTTAGGAGTAATACTCCTCACCTTATCCCAATTCATCACTGAACAAGGAAAATGTAAAGGAGGAGTTCTTTCTGTGATTTTTTTTTTACACCATTGTCACATGACATGGTGTTCGCAGTTGATTGGTTTTGAGCCAATACAAACAGAAGGAAGAGAAAATCCAAAAAATGACTGCCCCAAAAGGTTTTTAGTTTGATCAGCTGACCAAATATCCTGAGAGGAAGGAACATGGCAGTAGATTCCAAAGCACAGCCAAGCTTGCCACAGAGAGTGATGAAATACAGATCTGCTTGTTAATCTACATCATGAGGAATGAAGCTAGAAATATTTATAAATCATTAATCTTTGCTGAGGAAGGAGATTGGAATAACTATGACACCTTCTTAAAAAGGTATGAATGTTCAATTCCAAAAAGGAATGTAATATACAAACAGGCACACTGTTTACTGAAGGATGCATTGAAGCCTTTGTAAGGGTACTATAATGTACAAGTACAGCCTTGTGACTTTGATTTCAATAAAGAACATATAAAAGACCATCTAGTAATTATGATTTTAAGCTAGGAACTGTCAGAAAATTACAGTTAGTGTCTGACTTAACTCTACAACAGGCAGTGCCGTAAGCATAGAATCATAGAACTGGAAGGGACCTTGAGAGGTCATCTAATCCAGTCCCCTGTACTCATGGCAGGATTAAGTATTATCTAGACCATCCCTGACAGTGTTTGTCTAACCTACTCTTACAAGTGTCCAATGATGGAGACTCCACAACCTTCCTAGCCAATTTATTCCAGAGCTTAATCACCCTGACAGGAAGATTTTCCCAATGTGCATCCTAAACCTTCCTTGCTGCAATTTAAGCCCATTGCTTCTTGTCCTATCCTCAGAGGTTAAAATAAAAATTTTTCTTCTTCCTCCTTGTGAACAATCTTTTACAAACTTGAAAACTGTTAACATGTTCCCCTCGCAGTCTTCTCTTTTCCAGACAAAACAAACCCATTTTTTTCAATCTTGCTTCACAGGTCATGTTTTCTAAACCTTTAGTCATTTTTGTTGCTCTTCTCTGGACTCTCTCCAGTTTGTCCACATCTTTCCTGAAATGTGGCAGCCAGAACTGGACACAATACTCCAGTTAAGTCCTAATCAGCATATAGCAGAGCGAAGAATTACTTCTCGTGTCTTACTTACAACACTCCTGCGAATACATCCCAGAAGGATGTTTGTTCTTTTCTGCAACAGCATTACACTGTTGACTCATATTTAGCTTGTGATCTACTGACACCCAGATTCCTTTCCACATTACTCCTTCCTAGGCAGACATTTCCCATTTTGTATGTGTGCAACTGGTTGTTCCATCCTAAGTGGAGTACTTTGTATTTGTTCTTACCGAATTTCATTATATTTACTTTAGACCATTTCTCTAGTTTGTCCAGATCATTTTGAATTAACCCTAGCCTCCAAAGTATTTGCAACCGCTCCCAGCTTGGTATAGTCCACAAATGTTATAAGTGTGCTCTGTATGCCATTATCTAAATCACTGATGAAGATATTGACTAGAACCAGACCCAGAACTGATCCCTGCTCATTATGCCCTTCCAGCATGACTGCGATCCACTGATAACTATTCCCAGAGAGTAGTTTTCCAACCAGTTTTGCACCCACCTTATAGTACCTCCATCTAGATTACATTTACCTAGTTTGTTTATGAGGATACCATTTCACACGACAAAAGCTTTATAAAAGCATAACAGACATGCTGAAACTATAGGAGTCTCGCATAGACTAGAGATTTGCAGATCTTCCTAAGGGGCTGCTGGGAAAACCCCTAACATATGGGGAAATTCCCTCCAACTGGCTGCTATAAGCTATTCCTCAGATTCCTGCTCCCTGGACAAAAGCAGTCAGTCAATCAAAACTGCTCCATAGACTGATGTATTCCTTAGAAGCATTGCTTACTCCCTGTGCTAAGGGAGTAAGCAATGCTTCTATCTCCCAGTTCATGTGGTGGGACCCCTGTACTTCAAGAGCCAGCTGGCAAGCAGCTGATCCCAGGCTTCTTGTACTGTCAACCCCAGTATAAAGCCCTCTGCCTGCTGTATCGCCCCTTCCCCAAGGGAAAGAGGGGTTGGGGGAAAAAAACTCTGCCCTGCTGCCACCTCCAGAGGTCTGGGAGAAGGTGAATAGTCTTGACCTGCTTCCCCTATCCACCTTCTAAAAGGATACAATTAGAGGGAGGGATACTAATTATATTAGGGAAGAAATCATTATGTGTTGTAGAGGGAGGGTGGTAGAATCTTCATCCTTAGCAGTTTCTAAGGCCCGGCTTGTCAAAGGCCCTGGCTGGGATGATTCAGTTGGTGTTGGTCCTGCTTTGGGCAGAGGGGTGGACTAGATGACCTTCTGAGGTGTCTTCCAACCCTAATCTTCTATTATTCTATGAGGAAAAGAGAAAGATATTTTGGGGTCATTCTCTGTCCACCCCTTCTCTCTCTCACCTGTTTTGTGTTTTCCTGTTCTGTTTTTATGCAAATCTATAAGTGCAAGTTTCTATAATTTTAGAAATGCTTGATCTACTGGTTTTTGCTTCCTGGATGTTGACAAGTATGCCTGACAGTCTGAGATAGTGAAAACACAAGTCATCCAGCAAGCAAACTGAAGATGCATGGTGCAAAAAAGCAGCAAAGAAAAAAATTCTCTTGAGGAAAAAAGGAAGCCCCCTGTAAAGGGGATATACGCTTCTTGAGCACTCCCTACTGCTGCATGCAGTACTGCAGTCCTTTTCCTGCTCCTGGAACCCCTTGTAGGTTGTGAAATTCACTTGGCAGCTCTTTACTGGCTCAATCCTCCAGCCAAGTCACAAAGTCCAACTACTCCCCTTCCAAGGTGTTATAAACTCTGATAAATACTGTATTCACCTTTAGTAGGGTCTTCCGTCCTAGCTCTGGGCCCCTTTAAATGCAGCCCTTTGTTTAGGCTCCCAACTCAGTCCTGCGGCCTTCATGGGGTTTATACCACTTTCTGTGAACAGCAGGGGATCCCAGGCCCACCCCACCCCTACCCCACATTGCAACCCAGGGTCCCAATTATCAGCACCCATGCACCACTCGCTTCAATTAATTGCTGCTTCTTCCCTGGGCCTCTTCTGACCTGCTCTTTTCTGAGCCATTTGTACCTCAGGGTTGAGGGGTTTATGATACAGATATAGCTCTCTACAAACCCAGCTAAGCAAAATGCACCCAGAAGTAGACAGGATACCAGCTCAGGCTTCTTCAGACAGAGAAGAACCTCCAGTCCCAGCCAGGAACTGACTTGCTAATTTTCATCTGAACCCTGTGGGCTCTGATTCGCTGCTCTATGCCGCCTCTCTAGGAGAGCCTGGAGGACCCACTTTCACTCTCCTTTTCTTGGGTGGGGTGTAGTAGGACCGTGAGGCCTCCAGCAGAGGGCCATGGAGGCCACGTATACCCCATCACAGCCCCTAACATAAGTCTTTTGAAAATACCAAGTTCCCTGGACAGAAATGTAACAAGCATAATAAAGCAGAACAAAGGATAAATGAGGTTTGCCAAGCCTGGGGAAGCATGCAGGAAATGTACTAATAAAGGATGGCGGTAGGGATTTTGAGAAGAATGGTGTAACAGAATCAACAAAGTGATGTGCCTTTATGATGTATGTTACAAAAAAATGGAGACCTCTGTATCTGCACAATCCTACAGAGATTCAGAGAAAGCAGTAAAGAGGAAAAAGTATATTCTTCAAATTTATCTTGAACAATAATTTTTCCTCACCACATGTAACTAGTGAATTCTGCCCCACCATTCTGAACACCATACTTTTGTTACCTCCCATTTGGTCTCACAAGTGCTTCAGAAATCTTCCAAGGGAAAAAAAAGTTTTTTAAGTCCTGGGGGAAGTGAAAGTTTAAATGGATGACATTTTAATTTGTAGGAAATCCAAGAAAGAATATCATGTAAAGTTAAAACAAGTTCTGAAGGCAATTGGGATGGTCAAAATAGAACAAAATGTAGGATAGCCTCTGACAAACCTCATTAGAGTTCTTAGGGCATGTCACAAAGAAGGAGCTGTGGCAGGTCAAAACTACTGTAGAAATGTCACCACCTGAAAATGAACAAATGATGTTCCTTCATATGAAGGAACTTTTGAAGAGCTAAACAATCTAGAGACAACATCGTCACTTCTGCCATTTTATTATATTTACAAGCCTACAGCCATTTCTGCAGTCCAGATGAGAAAGAGAAGGAAAGAGGACATGCCTAGAAGTTGTGCAGGAAATGCATAGATCAACAGGACAGAGAAAGGGACACACTGAGCCCCGCACATCCAAACCCTGACCCTGCTGAGCCTCACCTTCTGCAATCAGACCCTTCCCACTGAACCCCACCCCCTTCATCCAGACCACCCTCCCAGTGATCCCTCTGCACTCCAACCCCTGCCCTGACGAGCCCTGTGCACCCAGATCCCCACGCCACCAAGCTCCAATCCCCCAGCACTGAGACCCTCGTGCTATGTGCCCCCCCCCAGACCCCCATGCTGAGCCTCATCCCCCCCTCACCCAGATTCTCCCTCTGAGACCCAACCATCGTCACCTGGACTCCCCTGCAAAGTCCCATTGTCCCTACCTTGAAATCCCAAATAAGCCTCATGCATCCAGATCCCCCCCAGACTCAGATCCCACACTGAGCCACCTGCACTCAGATTGCCCCATACTGAACCCTTTCACCCCACACCTGGATCCCCCATGCTGCACTTGGATCTTGCTGGGCCAAGCCTGCCCAGAAACACTAGGTGCACCTGGCATGGAGGGGCAGGGCCCCAGGTGTTTCTGGGGCAGGCCCTGACCTTGCACTGTCAGGGTTTGGTGCAGTCTCATCTCTGAGTCCATCTCCCTGAGGAGTGGAGAGGGGCTGCTGGCCACTTCCAGTGCAGGAGCCTGCCTCTGCACCCCAATTGCGCTGCTGACTAGGAGCCACCGGAGATGATCCTATGCCCAGCCCTGAGCCCCTCCTAAACCTGGACCCCTTCCTGCACCCTAACCCCCCCATCTCTGGCCCCATTCCAGAGCCTGCACCCTAGACTGACCAGACAGCAAGTGTCAAAAATTGGGACAGGAGGTGGTGGGCAATAGGTGCCTATGTGAGAAAAAGCCCCCCCAAATCAGGCCTGTCCCTATAAAATCGGGACATCTGGGCACCTTCCTGCACCCTGAACTGCTCATTCCCAGACTCACCCTGCAGCCTTCACCCCCCCCCCACCCCCAAACCCCTCACCCCCAGCTCCCTTGGGCATGACTCGGGGCCCCAACAATTTTCTCCACGTGACTCCCCAGAAGAAAAGCTGGGAACTCCCAGCTCCGAAGAGCGGCTGCGGGTTCCTCGCACTGCCTTGAAACGCGGTGTGCACGTGGCAGCGGGGTCAGGCAGCCACCTCTGGCGCTATCTGAACGGAGACGGGGCCGCCTCCCCCAGCCCGGGGCACCTCGAACAGGTCGGCAGGAGGGAGCCCCTCCCCGACGGAAGGCGGCCCTGTGGCAGGTCTGCGTGCGGGAAGGGAGAGTCGGTGCGCGGCCCCTCCCAGCCCTGCCGCCAGGGGAGCGGCGCGGGCCCCGCAGGCGCTTGCTCACTCGCACGCTGCAGTCGGAGGCAAAGGCGCGCGCCCGAGGCAGGGGCTGTGGCGGGACTAGGCGTGTCCCCCGCGGTGCTGCGCGCGCCGACGCCAGCGGCGGTTGGTGCGGCCCCCGCCCTGTGGGGCGGAGGGGAAGGCGCGGGCGCGGGCGCTCGCTCCCTCGCGGTTGCCATGGCCCCGTTTGACGTCACGGGCAGAGTGGTGCCCGTGCGTTGCGGCGCACTGATTGGCGGAGACCCCGTGCGCGGCGCTGGGAGAAAGGCTGCAGCGGAGAGAGCAGCAGGGCTCGAGAGGAACAGTCCGCGCCGGCTACCCGCCCAGAGACACTCGCGCCGCCGCTTCCTCCTTACACAGGTAACAGGCCCGCGGCACAGTCAGCCCCGCGGGGCGGGGGAGGGAAGAGGAGCTGGCGGGGTAGCGGCGCCCCCACGCCCCCGGTTCTTCCGCAGGCAGCAGGGCGGCTCCCCGTGCCGGGCCCCGCGGGCGAGCTGCCCCCCCCCGCCCAGGTAACTATTCCGCCGCCGCGGACGTGGCCGCCGCTGCCCAGGTGAGGCTGGGGCCGCCCCTCCCTGTCCCCTACCCGGTTACCGCCTCGGCGAGGGGGAAGATGGAGGCGGGGGCAGCCGCGTGTGACCCGGGGCGGGGGGTCAGCGGGGGCTGCTCCTCTGGCAGGTGAGGCCGCTGGGCGGTGGCTCGTCCCCGCCGGCGAGGGGCGGGGGCGCCGTCCCCCCGGGTCCGGTGCGACCCTCCCCACCTGGGCGCGCGGGCCCTGCCGGCAGGGGTGCCGCCTGCCTGGGGCGGGGCCCGTAGCGTGCCGGGCCCGGGCGGCTCGCTCGCTGGGTGTGGTCTCCCGCCGGCAGCGCTGCCTCCTCCTGGCCGAGCTGGGTTCCTGGAGCGCCTTGCTGCGGTGGCTCCGCCCCGGATCCCGGCGCGGAGGGAGCCGGGGTGTCGCTGGGGACCCAGGCCGCGGGGCGTGTAATGGGCGCGTTGCCCGCGCTCCCGAGCGGCCACGGCAGCGCCTAAAGGGCGGTGACTGCGCTGGCGCAGCGGAGCGGGGTCCTCGCCCCCTTTCTCGCCGGTGTGGTGGCGGCGCCGGGCTGCGGCTTTCCCTCTGTCGCTCTGTGTCGGGGCGGGGGCGCGGCCGCCTCCCCCCCCCCCCGGGCTGAGGTGAGCGAGGTTAGCGCGCACAGTGGGCTGGTCTCTGGCACGGATCCGCCATGACAAAGAGCCCAGCGGAGGCGCTGCCTGTCTCGGAGCCGGGCGGATGCGGCGGCGGCCGCAGCGCGGGAGGGGCGGCGGGAGGAGCCTGGCCCGGTTGTCCCTCCTCGCCCACGCCATGTCGATCTCATGGTGTAGCCGCCCCGCTCCCCACAGCCCCGCGCTCGGCGTAGCCGTGCCGGCTGCAAGCGCGTACCGCGGCCCTGCGCTGTGGAGAGCTCCAGCTGCACCATTTTATGCTGTCAGGAAGCGATCTAGTGTACACAGGAGTTGACTGGCAATGTCCCACGCTCGCTGTGCTTCAGGAAAGCAGCTTCTCTTCTGTTAAAGTGCAGCAGTGCTGTCGAGGATCCTGCCGTGCCAGTCTGCTGGCGTTGGCTGGCCAGTAACCACAGTTTGATCAACTGGCTTTAAGATAACGTTTTAACCACATCTGCCCTGTCTAATCTATGCTGGGTGGTAACATTGCTGTAGCTGCAATCACTCTGCAAAATGGCTTCTTAACAGTGTTTGCAGTGTGGTCAAGGCCTTAATTCCCCTAGCAAATATTACAGAGAAATGGAGCAACTGTTCTCTACCAGTGTTGGTTGAAACAGCTACTGAAATGGCTTTCACCCTTCAGGTGACCTGAGCTCTGAAAAAATATCTATTTTTTTTTAAATTGAGTTTAATTACAAGACATTCAATTCCCAGTAGTCCTTATATGAAATATTACACTTGTATAAGCCAAACCAAAACTGTTGGGGAGCAATGGGATGGCAATTTTTGGCTAAAATGAGTTTTCACTTTTTAGACTCATCAGTTAAGATGCCAAGGAATCTTATATGTAGTGTAAATTGCAGGGCTTTGAAATACTTACCAAATATTATGAGCCAAAGATTTGTGAAATGAACATGAGCGTGGTGGACTCTGACCATTCTGACATGCAAAAAGGTATATTTTAATCAAGTTAGATCAGTATGATTGAAAGGGCTTGTTAAGATGCAGACCCAAAGAGTTACAACACACACAACTAATACTTGCATCTCAGTGAGGGTTTTCACTCAGCTTGGGTAATGTGCCCACCAAGCCATAACCAGTGAGGTAGAAGAGCAATGCCCAGGTGAGAAGCTCAACCCTCTCCTTCTAGGAGAACTGTGAGTGTATGTGGGTGTATGGTTAGGACCCAGCCTCTGGTATCTGGGTAGTAAGTATCTGAAAGTTAAAAACTCCTGGCTGCTGCAGTTATTTTTCTTCATTCTAGAGCCTCAACTTCTTGAGAAACCTCAACTTCTTGGGAGTTTTGTGCTACTACTTCAGTCTGGAGTTGCTTGGGTTTTTTTAAATTTGTTTTTCATTTATTTTTTCAACTGGTCTTCCTCTGAACAGTTTACGGGTTAGCCACTGATGCTTCTTCCAGTTTGTTCTTTAATCATCAGAATTATGAAACTGACCAACTTGATGCTGATGCTGCTTGGAAGTAGTCCGAAGAGAACTTTGAGCAGTGGCAAGAGGCACTTGAATTGTTTACATACATAGGACAGCACAGAAATGGTGTGCTTTAACCTTCCAAATGTGATGTGATCACTGAGTGAAAGATTAAATGTGCTAATTAAATAAAGGTTTGGATTTTTAGAAATGTCATGGCTTGAAGACTTAAGTCCCTGGTTTAATAAGTGTCCAAGAATTCAGACCCTTAGTTGCATAACTGACAAGCTAGAATATTATATAATTTTTAAGACTCATGTTCTACATATGAGGCTAGTTTGTCCTTGATGAATATTGTTTGAATAATGCCTTCCTATTTTCCCTCTTCAGAAAAATCAGCATGGATAAAAATGAGCTGGTGCAAAAGGCCAAACTGGCTGAGCAGGCTGAGAGATATGATGACATGGCAGGCTGCATGAAGTCTGTGACTGAGCAAGGAGCTGAGTTGTCCAATGAGGAGAGGAATCTTCTCTCTGTTGCTTACAAAAATGTCGTAGGAGCCCGTAGGTCATCTTGGAGAGTCGTCTCAAGTATTGAACAAAAGACGGAAGGTGCTGAGAAAAAACAGCAGATGGCTCGAGAATACAGAGAGAAAATTGAGACAGAGCTAAGAGATATCTGCAATGATGTGCTGGTGAGAGATAATAAAACTGTATTTAATCCATGTTTGCTTAATATTGCAGGGTAAATAGTTTTGGCCCTGTTTTAAACTATTATTTTTCAGTCCCTTGCTAAAAACTGAGGCTTTCTGTGCAAAGCATCCAAAATCTTCTCAATACCACCACTTCTGAAAACCAAAATTAGATAACTGCGTGACTTCTCTTCCTAAGTCCAAAACTTGTATTAAAGTCCTCATGGGCATCAACTCCAAAATATTTGCAAACTGTTTGAAACTTTTTATTGTACATAGACTTTATATTCCATTAATCTCTTGATTATACGTGTTTGTATATAAGCAAAAATATTGACAATACTTATTTATGAATTAAGGGGTTTTGAACCTGGCTTCTTTAAAAGAAATATTTTTTTCACATAACCCAGATGACTTTTGCATTTGGAATCTTCAGAATACTGTGCTGCTTGTGTGAGGTTGTAATTCTCACTATGGAAATTGTGCCCCTCCCTGGATAAGATGATGTAATGTTAGTTATGACTCAGCCATGCAGAAAACTGTCCACACAATGAGGCAGTAGCAAAGCTACTGATGCCCTGTTCAAGTTACAGCTTTTAGTGATAAAAAGCTATAACAAAGAAGGTAGTCTCTAGAGTTAGACTACTTTTATGTCTTGCTGTATACAATAAGACTTGTTAACATGAGGGCTGAATGTTTTAAGTTTCTAATTATGATAATTCCGGTGCGAAAAACATTCTTTTTGAAATATCTAGTTACCTACTTTTTTGAAACTTTGCAATAATACACGCATAATGAGCTCATTGCATAATGTGTGCTGAGGTAGAAATCCTATTGCTGGTAATAACAGATACAGTAAATCAAAGATTTCACTGAAATTTTGTTAATGTGTATGTTGTAAAATCAGCTAAGATACATGCAGATGTTAATTAAAATGATGCGCACGCTTTAGCTGAACCCTTATTTTAAACTTCTATTAAGGTCACTGACTCACCTTAAATCTTGTCTGGTGGATGGTCACTAGATGAAATGTGATGTGATCATCCCTTAGAATGAACTGAAATGTATGGAATACAACTTCTCCAAAGGTACAGTAGAAGAGAATATGGCAATTTCAGCATCATCCTGAGTGTCTAGTTCTATTAAGGTCTATCTTCCTTGGTGATTGGAATGCTAAAAGTACCCATTGCAGACAGGACTTTAATGTGTCTTAACATTAATATAAACTGCTGCTAATTCCTAATTTTATTTCAGTAGGTCTCATTGGTGGGAGAGAACAGCATTTTTGAAAGGGACACTGCTTGGGCAGACTTAATACAAAACTCAGCCTTGTAAACCAGGTTCATAAAACTTTAAGGCCAACAGCTTAATAAAATACTTCTTAATTCTCCAATAAATCTTTTAGCAGGCAGTAATGTTTGCACTCAAACGCTGAAGTATTTTTTTCCCCAGGCATGAAAAATAGATTCTGAACAAGGTTTTCATTGTTCCTGCTAAAAAATAAAGAAGGAAATTAAAATATTAAACTATTTCAGGGTGTGTTAATCTAAGGTATCTATGTGTGGAAAAACAAGCCGGAAAACCCCCCAAAAACCTGTCAGTATCCTTCAAATTTCAGAAGGTACTTTGAATTGTTGGCTGTATTTGATGATCAGAAATATAAATGAGCTGTTTAGATTATTACTACACAACGTACTTCAGCCAGCTAAAATCTTACTCATCTGGGTGTGGCCAGTCCAGTTATTAATCAAAACTAAACCTGTTTGGACCAAGCTACCATCCAGATGAAACAATGCCCTGGGCAGTGACTTTTTTTTTTTTTTTTTTAAAGAAAGTTACTATCTTATGTATCCAAGCAACTGGTTTTAAAAATGCTTTCAAGGTGCAATCTAATTATCAAGGTTAAAATTTTGGGTAAAGAATTAACGTTTATAGCTAAATCGCTAGTCTGTCTTGGCTGATAAGATGTCCCACATAGACTCATTAATTAAACTAATATATGTGCCAAGAAGTTTCTGTACCAGATTCAATGACTTGAGATGGCTAAATGGGGTAAAATCCAGTCCACGTTCATTTTAGCCCATGTTACTAGGTGAGAGACTCAACTACAACAGCATATTTTAGCTGCATTTTCAACATAGGAATCTGTATATTAGTATCTGAGTGAAAATGAAAAGAGATTTGTTAATTACACGTTTTTGAAGTTGGATGCTATAGAATAGCCTATAGCTATCCCCATAGCAAAGTAAATAACTTCAGAGGAAAATGAGACTGACCAGAGTGTGTAATTATTGACTTTGCTTTTATACAGACAACTGGCTCTTAAGTGTGGGTAATAAAGTTCCATTTACACACAGTTCATGGCCCTTACAAAGTTCCATGCAAAAACTACTCAGGCTCCTTATGCTTCCCTAACAAGCTCTATTTAAATGAATATATTCGCTTTTCTTTCCCACTGTACTTGGTCATTAAATAAATGACTTTTTTAAGCTGAAGTGACAGTCCTGTGGCACCTTAAAGACTAACTAAAGTTTTTTTAAGCTGCTGCTCTCCCTCAGTATTTGTAGAGTCATTCAGGAAACACTGCAAGGTGTGAAATATTGCACCATAATTCATTCTGAAAGTAATAGCTGTCCTAATTGCTAAATTGAGAGATTTAGGAAAGCAGGGTGGGAGGAAGCCCTTTAGAAGAATATATTTGTGACATTACCAGAATGTGGCAGTTGTTGGGTCTGCTGTTGATGCTACGTTCATAATTTGCTGGGAATATATAAAAGTGGTAGATTAAAATAAATAGCGTGAACACAGTCCATTTGTTGGGGCAATGAATTGGGATTTGGAAGACCTGGCTTCTGTTCCCAGCTCTGCTGCTGACCTGCTGTGACTCTGATATTACCAGTGTTCCATTTAAACGGGAATTATTTGGAAATGGAAGTTTGGCAGATTGGTCAAGGAATACTTTCTAAAGGATTGGGTACTTCATAGTATGTAGAGGTACAAGCATTTTCAAAACACTTAACAGCTGTAAGATAATGCAGGGCTTCAGACAAGCATTAGCCTATGCCAGTTGCCAGGTGCTCACTTAAAACATGAGCAATAGCTTCCAATTTACAATGGAAAGTAGTACTGGGGGACACGTACTTCGTAGATTCTATAGGCCTAGCACAGTGCACATAGCAAGGGCTCTTTGCATTCCTCCATTGCCCTCTTAAGATCCTTATGTGCCACCTTCCATGCATTTCTGTTTCAGGGAGTCCCTGCAACTCTTCCATGCTTGGGTCTGTCTCTTCCATCCATTCCTTCCCAGGCTCTATTTTCCTTTTCCCAATCCGTCAGCTGATTGCAGGTCACTTTCCATGCCCCCTACCTCTTTTCTGGGTCCCTGATTTCCCTCATCACCACTCCAACCTCTGTTCCCTTGTATGTCTCTCCTTTTGTCCACTAGCTAGAGTTTTCTCCCACCAAACCTCCCTGTAAGACTTTGTCTAGCTTCTGATGGAAATATCTTCTTCACACAGCAAATTAAATTGCTGCCACTGATATGTGTAGGCAGTACCAGGAAGCCGGATTATTCTCTGAATCCAGAGTCTGTGGTGTTTGTTTACATGAAAATCTATAGAGTTTTCTTTTGATGCCTAGAACGCTCCCTGAAATTTTGGAATTGATTGATGCAATGTTCTAAAGTTGTTAGAAAAATACAGTTGAGCTTAGGGCCTTGTTTTGCTCAGCCAAAAAATCCAGGGACAAGTGGTCTGTCCAGGAACTCCTTGAATGAGGTAAGAGGCCTTCTTCCTCAAAACTGTCTGTAAAACAACTGCTTCTTACTTAATTGCAGGGTCAAGGTTTACAGTGGCACTTCTTCATGGAAGTGCATCTACTTACACTTGCTATAAGTACAAACTGAAGCTGGGTAGTAGCAGAACTGAAGGAAGAGAGCAGAATTTAATCATCCACCTGTATTTTTTTGGCATACAGTTCTATGAAGTGCATATATGAAAAACCAAAATGTTATGTATGTGTTGAAGAAGCATAAGTAGCTCCAGAACAGACCCAAGTCACTGCTTGTTCTCAGAGTGCTGTAACAAGGATGCTTGTTGCCTTAGTTGTGAGAATTAGTCATTCTAAAAACACAATTTCATATTCCATTGATAAAGAGGTGTGTGTGTGTATATATAGGTGTAAGTGGTTAATATGCTATCACCTATTCATATTTACCGTATTCCATCTGTGCTTAATCATATTTCTGCATCAGCTGTTAATTGTAGTAATACTACTCATTAATATCCCCTCACTTGACTTTTCCAGGGAGTGAGTTACCATTGAATGCTTTTGAAGATGGGTATACAAGATTGTATTTTCATTTAAAAAGTGGCATCTAACACAGTATCCTAGTTATAGCCCATGGAGCCTACTAATTTTTAGGGAGCACCGCCATAATTTTTCTGGCACATAGACTGGTGTTGCTGGTGGGCTCTAATGGTGTTATAACTGTGAAGCAGTTGGTTGAGTTCAGTGGATTTTTCAGCAGCTACATTGCTTAACTCTTGTGATACAGTATAATTCACTATACTGTGAAAGATTTTAACAGACTTGCCAGAAAATTATATTCAACACTTCCATGGAAGTACTATCACTGCTTATAATTCTATGGCCATTTAATATCTTTTCTAAATGTAAACTTGATATTTAGTCTCCATGTCAATTCAGATTTTTTTGTCCTGTATTCAAAACTTGTTGGAGTATGCAGCAGGAGTTTAGCCAAAACTTGTATCAATAACTTTATTTGAATTTTCAAAGGCATCTAAAGAGAGTTATGTGCTCCAGTTATTAAAATTCCGTGGAAGTTGAATGCATAGTCTCCTTGGGCTCTCTTTAGATATATTATAACTGCTAATGGCTAAGAATTTTATTTTCCTGTGTTAGAACCTTTAGTTTAGACTGTTATATGCTAAAGAATGTTAAAAATTCTAAATTCATGAATTAAATTTAGTCTTTTGGATTTACAGGTGATGCATTGAAAGTAACCAGTCTATCCCAGAGAGATTACTAGCTATAGTTGTTCAATTTTTAGTTTTTCACTAAGGCTCTAAATGAGGTCTCTTGATTTAATTGTCTACAGTCAGCCTTTCCATTAGGCTTCAGTGTATAGTTGCCAAAGTATTGAATAGGAGGCAGGAGCAAATTCATTAAGTCTTCTGACTTCACACTGTTAAGATGTGAGAATTACTTCCTTGGTGTAGCCGCACCTATCTGAATTCTTTTCACCATCACAAAGGTGTAGGAACTTGCTAAAATAACAAGATAGTTTTCCTTTAATTATCTAACAAAAAGTCTCTAGTCAAACTATTAATATGCTGCGAACAGCGTCAATATTACAAGGCAGAACTGAAACTCTGTCAGTCATCGATAACTTAGTTTGAGATGGACTCCTAAGTATCCAGATCAATTTAATATAAATCAGAATGACTGCATTTGATTCTGTCTATTAATTTCTCTGCAAATGTACGAAACTTTGGCTCGCTAACAGAATAGCGAAGTGTCTGGATTCCAAAACAGTCAAGATACATGCTTCATTCTTAACAATAAAGCTGTATGGACAAAGGAAAGGACAACTGTCAATATTGTGTGTTCTGGCCTTGGTCTAGCTAGATATATTTGTTCCACCAGTCATCATAGTGGCTAGGTGTGAGAGATCCCCTTAATAAGTGCAAGCAGGAACATTAAAAAAGCCAGTACAAGTTTCATGGAACGGTCAGTATTCGGAAGTGAGAACACATCTTTCTGATAGCCATTTGTTTTTCCCTCTTTAATTCCCCTGATTCTAATGTCTAGCACAAATAGCAAGAACCACACACAGTGCCTGGTACTTTATGATGATAAATGAACTTGCCACTGACAAGTAGGAATCTGACAGCAGCAAAACAAAATGACAAATACTTGGTCAGTTGCCTAATATTATGACTGTCTTTTTCCCTATGATGACCTGCCATTGAGGATGGGAAGCATGCTTCTGCTGTTGCTTGTAGTGTTCTACAGATTATTGATGAAATTATTGTAATAAAGTTGCCTTCTAATAATCCTTTATTCATTCCTCCAGGCCATGCTGCCTTTAATAACCTGTTTTGCTTAAGCTCAGATAAATTTCTATTTGAACAGCATGTCTTAGGTGTGCCTCAGAACTAGATCCCTCTACTTGCCACATGTTTATCTGGCTTAGTCTGGACTAAACCATATTAATTCATGTTTTTTGCCGTTGGTGAAACTCACCTCCATGAGTAAGTCCTGATAAAACTGGTGTTTGACTAACGTGTTACAATTACTAATCTGAAAGGGGTGGAAGTGCTCTACTCTACTAGTAAAGGACAGAATAGCCTAAAGCTCTTGACAGAACTCTTGTAATCAAGAGCATCTCCTATAAGCATAAAGTAGCCTAGAATTCCTGCTTACCTGTAAGGGGTTAAGCAGCTAAAAGAAACCTGGTTGGCACCTGACCAGAAGAACCGATGGGGACCAAAGATGCTTTCAAACCTGGGGGGAGGGAAAGTGCTTTGTCTTTTCATTCGCTCTGGGCTTTCAGGGGAACCAGACCCATTTCTCTCCATCTGTCTATATCCTTTCTAAACAGCAACAGTAAGTAGTTTAGCCAGGCAAGGCAGTTTATTTTATATTTGTATTTTTCACTTGTGAATTTCTCAGGTTTTTGGGAGATATCCTGTGTTTTCTCTGTAACTTTAAAGACTCAGCAGAGGGGGGAGTTCCTCTGTGATGTGGGGTTTTCTTTGATTCTTTTTGTAAATGCAAAGTGGTTTTCCACTAAGTCCTATAAAATTTTTTCTTTTTCTTTTGCTTGAAATCTTTTAAGAATTTAACTGCTTTGTTTTCCATTGTATAAATCCTGGCTTTTGGATCAGGTTCACCTAGCAAAATCAGTGAGGGGGTTTTCTCAAGCCTTTTCCAGAGAGGGAGGTATAGATCTGGGGTGACTTTTGCAAAGGGAGGGGGCTTCAAATGGCCCTGCCCTAGTTCTTGGGGTAATACTTCATGGTGGCAGTATATTGTTCCAGACACCAAAAAAACTTGTGTCTTGGAAGTTTTAACCTAAGGTGGTAAAATAAGCTTAGGGGGTCTTTTCATGCGGGTACCCACATCTGTCCCCTGAGTTCAGAGTGGGGAGGCAGTCCTAACAACATCTGAACAGGCTTCTCCCTAGCAGTTGCCTGTAGTAAGGGAATGCTAAGTACATAGTATCCATGTGATCCTCAAACTAGGAGAAAACTGACATCTTAAAGATTCCTTTTTTTGGCAATAGTTTCAACTTTTGAGATAAATGCCAATTTTATTAATCAAGCTATCAAATTATACCAAGTGTGTGAATTCTTTTCTTTCTCCCATGGCAGAGTGAGAAAGACAAATGTTTGGCTCTCGTACTCCACAGACATAACTGACATTTAATAGTTGCGGGATGGAAAACAGTCATAACTACAAATCCAGTGTATATTGCAGAAGAAAATATCTAAGTCTCATAAAATCTGATCAAAGATGAGACCCTGTAAAAGTAGATGTACAATCCTAAAATGGAATACCACAGGGACAACTATGGTCCTGCACTGTTGGCATGCTCACAGTTTTAGATTGAGTATAAAATTTCATTTGGAACACAGACTAGATCGAGATCTTTTCCTTGTGCTGTGTGTGTACTAAAAAGTAACTCAACTTAGATTGCCTAATGTGTTCTTTCCCTACTTCATTGGTAGGGAGAAAAACCTCTTAAGCAGTGCATTTGAAACATCACATCTATAATGCTGTAAAATATAACTTACGCTAAGCTGCAAGGCAGCTAGTGGCACCCTTGCCTATTGTAGAATGCCTAGTTATTGCTTTCAAAGGTATCCAGATCTCCGGCAGTTTGGATAATGTTACACTTGATCTTATGCATTGCCAGTTATTGATGTACACTGCCTACATCAGGGGTTCTCAAATGGGATCGCAACCCCCTGCAAGCTTCTGCTGCATTCGGCAGCATTTCGGCGGCCGTTCTGAATGCAGGAGTATGTCTGCCGAAAAGCTGCTGAGCAGAACATTTCCACTTTCAGCTGGCATACAGACAAGCGCTGTGAGTCTGCCAAAATAACGCTGAAACCGGAAGTGTTCCATTTGGCGGACGGACCCCGGGGCCACAGCGCACGCGGAACAGTACAAAGGGTCTCCAACTTGGGAAGTTTTGAGAACCCCTGGCCTACATGAAGGGAAAGAACTTGCAAAATATACTTTTTTTTTTTTTTAAATAAACATCACTGGGGAAGTGTCTTAACAGCTCAGAACTGTAATCTTTCAAAACTACAGTAAATTTAAATGAGACCAAAATGTACTACATCTTGTAAAAGAGTTGGACTGTCACTGATTTGCAGTGTAGAAAGGCAAATGGAAAGCCACTAATCGCCCATGAATCAGCCACTCTTATTTTTTCTATCTGTTATGTTTCTTGCTCTTTTTTCTGTCTCTTTGTATTTCTTATTCCAGTCCCTACTATTCCTTCTTAAAGAAACATGAAACTTCTTTGTAATAGATGATATTTTGCATATGAATTAGTAGGATGACAAGGATCTGCTATCAAGTGTGGTAGTTTTACTTGTATCCCTTTTTAGACTAAAAGCATTTTTTTGGGCAGACACTCTTCCAGTACTTCCCATAATAGGGTCGCGATCCTGATTTGGGCTTACATGCTACTGCAACTTAGATAATACTGAAATAATCTTGGCAGTTTCTACAAAATATACCCAGATATAAGTACCAATGTTTTATGCTGTACAAGACAGAGATCTGATTGCCTGCCTGCAGGAGTGTTTAATACAGGATCAAATAAGACTCAGAGGGTGGTAATAGAGCACTTCTTTATATAAAGGAAAAGTGTGGAATTGTCTGTAGGCCTCATAGAAATTTGGCTTTCAAGAGGGATTTAATAGAAGATGAGAATCAGAGGGGTAGCCGTGTTAGTCTGGATCTGCAAAAGCGACAGAGTCCTGTGGCACCTTAAAGACTAACAAACATATTGGAGCATAAGCTTTCGTGGGCTAATACACACTTCATCGGTTGCATCCGACGAAGTGGATATTAGCCCGCAAAAGCTTATGCTCCAATATGTTTGTTAGTCTTTAAGGTGCCACAGGACTCTTTGTCAATAGAATGAGACTCCAGTGTTGTGGGATAGGGAGGTCCATTTCCGAAACAGGTTGCGTAAAAGAAGGCTCAGACAGAGAGAGACAAGTGTGGTAAGACTTAATCAGTAAAATGCAGTAAATTATCCTCCAGTACTTTTAATCCCTTTCATTCCCTAGTAAAATTAATTTTGAATATAACATTGTAAAATAAGTTTGGTATTAATGTTTAAAAATTGCATGGGTTTTGCTACAACTAACATGACAGTTGAGTTCTTAAACTAGCTTAATTGTTTCATCAGTCCAACACATTTGCAGACCTTCAAATTTTTGTCCTTCTAAAGTTTGTCTTTCCAACATAAGTTCTGAGTTTTATATTAGTACTTCTAGGCTTTTCATTCATTGGATATACAGGAACTCCTCACTTAAAGTTGTCCCGGTTCATGTTTTGTTTTCACATTGCTGATCAGTTAGAGAACATGCTTGTTTAAAGTTGTGCAATGCTCTCTCTTAACGGTCGTTGGGCAGCTGCCTATTTTGTCCACTGCTTGCAGGAGGAGCAGCCAATTGCAGCCAGCTGGTGGGGGTTTGGAACCAGGGTGGACTAGCAGCTCCCTGCTCCCCTAATTTCCCTGTACAGCAGCTGCCCAAGCTCTCAACTGCTGGTAGTTCAACTGTCCCTCCCCCACTGCCATGTGCTGCTCCTGTCCCTTGCCTTGGAGCTGCTCCCCAGGCTCCTGCTTGCTCTGCTTGGTGAGGGGGGAGGGTAGAGGGGAGCTAATGTCAGGGTGTCGTCCTGATCCTGCACCCTGCTTACCCATAGAGCAGGGGGGACACATGACAGTCCCAGTCCTGGAGGGAGCTTTCTGGTCTCAGCTTCCTGATGTAATTAACAAGGCAGTGTGTTTAAGGCAGGGATCAGCATACTTAAAAAGGAAATGCACCTCTCTCTCTCCGCCCCCCCCCCCCATGCTGTCTCCACCCCTTTCATTCCTTCTGCCTTGTAGCCCCTGAGGCTACATTAACAACGTGTTAACCCTTGAGGGCTCAGGCAAAAGCTAGTTCATCTTTTAGTCGCAAGGCATTTCCTGGGAAATATCCCACCCTCTGACTTCACCCTCTCAACCAAGCTTCATAATCATCATCACTGTGTACAGTATTCAATTGTTTGTTTAAAGTGTGTGTGTGTGTGTGTGTAAAATATATATATATATATTCGTCTCGTCTGGTGAAAAAAATTTCCCTGGAACTTAACATCTCCATCATCCCCCCCCCCGTTACCCCTTTACATTTATTCTTGTGGGGAAATTGGATTTGCTTAACATCGTTTTGCTTAGTCGCATTTTTCAGGAACATAACTACAACGTTAAGTGAGGCGTTCCTGTATTAACAGTAATCGATGTCTGTAGTGTTCTATGAAGGAAACCTTTCATAAAGTAAGGACAAGTTCTTACAGGGTGGATTTGATTTAAATCAAATTGATTTAAATCACTAGTCTGGAAGACTCGATTTAATCAGATTTCTACATAGAAGTGCATTCTTGTTGGTTGTTGTAACCTTAACACACATTCTTCAACTTGGAGATAGATGTAGGTGTCATTTTTAGAAGGTACAGCCTATACATTTTTAAAGTGATTTATTTTGAAAACTTTTCAGATTAGTTTTATATGCATCTGAAATGAATGAATGGCTATTTTATTTACCAAAGATAATAGAAGCAGATATTTATGAAGTCATTAGGAGGTAAACTATCTCCAGTTCAACAGGTTAATCATTAATATTGTGAGGATTTTCTTGCCATGCTGTATTAGGAGGAGAACATCACCAGATAGATATTTAAACTGTTTTATTTAACTAAAACAACAAAATCATGTATTCTGGATTTTTTTCTTCAATGGCAAACCTGTATTTTAACAAAAAAATATGAATTTTTGAATTTAAACATTCAAGTTTTTTTAAATCAGGTTTGTTTTTGTTAAAATTGTTTATTTTTAACTTAAATTAATATTTCATTTAACTATTTTAAAAACCCCTCAAAGTTAAATCAATTGGGTCAGCCAGGTCAACATGAAAACCTTAAAATATTGGCTTCTGCAGCTACCTCAGTCATCTTCACGTTCATTTTTCTGTTTGTTCATAATCTGGAAAAGAAAAACAAGCTTTCCTGCTTTTTCAGGTCCCAAACGATTTCTCAATTTGGAATGAATTAGTTCAAAGGAAGAAAATATTCTTTCTACACTGGCAGAAGAAACAACTGCTGTTAAAAGTGAGATTATATGAATCCAAGTGCTTAAGTGACTTCCACCAGTTCACTGGTGTGCCTTTCTTTAAAACAGCAGCAGCAAGCATATATATCTTGAATGGTTCACTCTTAGCTCTGAAGTTTACTATAGTTGGCATTATGGAGGGATGATTGCTGGATGTCCGTGTCATAGCCAACCTCTGTTCTTCAGCAGTTAAGGTTTGACCCTGCTACCGAATATTTGCAAGAAAATGAGCTGGAGATAGTGCTTGTCCCATTTGTTTTGTTTTTTTTAACGCTTGTAATTTAACTCTCATTGCATATTTCTCTTTAAGATCTCATTCGGTTCCTTCTAAATTTCAATTGCGCCAGCAATAAAACAGCTATTTCCCTGAATTTTGTTTTTGAGTACAGAAATAGGCTTCAGGGTACTCAGCATGTGTTCAACATTTCTCTTAGGCCCAGTGTTGAGAACTTTGTCTGTGACAGTGCCATCTATTTTTTCACAATTTTGGTCACAAATTGCCATCAGATTAGGCCAGTTCTTGATATGGTGCTCAAAACAGTCCTCTCCTGAGTTCCACCACACATCTTGTGGGAGAGTTAGCTTGGTTCCTCCCACTTTTTTCAGAGTAACTGCTGCAATGTGGTTGCAATTTCAACAACATTAGCCTTTATTTCTGGCATACCTGAAGTCTTTGGCTAGGAGGTGCATTAAATGAGCATTACAACCGTATGTTGTTAGCTTGGGACTCTCTCTTCTAAATTTCATCTCATCTTGGAGACATTTGAAGCATTGTCTGTGACCAAGACATTTGAATTTTTTTCACATTTGTTATAGCTTTTACAGCTGCTACTTGTAAATATTCTGCTGTATATGCATTTCCTAATGTATCAGTTGTTTCTATAAGGAAGACATTCCCTTCTTCTGTTGTCAAGAATCAGACGGGTAGCCATGTTAGTGTGGAATTGCAGAAGTGACAGAGTCCTGTGGCACCTTAAAGACTAACTAAAATTTTGGAGCATAAGCTTTCGTGGGTTAATACCCACTTCGTCGGATGCATGCAGTGGAAGTATCCAGGGGCAGGTATAAATAGGTAGGCAAGAACCAGGTGGGAGATAACAACCTTCTTCTGTTGTCACTCAAGCACATACAACAAGATCATGCTGCACCCATCAAGACTCAGGTTAACAATTTCACACTCTAGACCATTTGCACACTGCTCAGTTTCTCTTTCATATACTTTATCCAGAGATTTGCCTGCTACATCTGCTCCGTTGGGCAGACTCTAGCCTAGTCTTAATGACCAAGCCATGTTATCGAAGTGTGGGTTCTCAGTCATACAGAAAGGCAAGTTAGTTGCATAAACAAACTCGGGAATTTTTTCATCAATTACCTTTTTTTGTGATCTGCTAGTTCTTATCACAAACTTATCTATGGTTGGTTCTAGATGATAGAGATTTTTTTTTCTTTTTGCTACAGCTGATATACTGTGGCTATGTGACAAATGATGCGACTGAAACACTATCATTGGCAGATAACTCTGAAACTGTAGAAAATGATGGTGATCTTGAAGGTGGATAGTCTTCAGAATCCTGTACGTTGAGGATAGATTCTCCTAAACAAAATAAGTCAATGCAGTTATTTAATTATTATTACCATACTGCTCATTTAGTATTACTCATTGCATTCACTGACACTCAGTACTATTTTAAAGGTGAGATTGTAAAAGAACTGCCTATTTCAGCTATTTATTTATTTATTTATCACAACTGCATCTAAAATGATAGTACCATAGAGTAACAACTATATTTTTGCTCAAACATGAGAATTCAGGAATAGTCAAGAAGGAAGACATGCAATACTTAAGAAAGAAGTATGAAATGTAAAAATTTACTAACCTGAAGATCCTGCATACTCCTTTTCTCCTCTTCAGTGCAGCTTCCTCCTGAGAAGGAACACGTCTCATGATGATGTTTCATTCGGGCGACCAGGCCTTGCATTTCTTTGTTGCACTGTTTGTGCTTTGCATGCATACCTGTCTTACAGGTAGAGGAACTTCATTAAAATATTTCCAAAACGGGGGTCTCGCGGCCTGCTGCCATTATAGGTTTACCCTTCAAGTGAGAGAACGGTATGGTAGATCTCAAATGAGGGCTACACTCAGAAAGACCTCAAGACTTCTGGAATATGCCGCTTAAACAGTTTCACTTTTGTTTCTACTGCCTGTCTCTCCCTTCTCACATTACTCTACAGATTTTTTTCTCCTTGTCCTTGAAATTTTGAAACTTTGCACTTTTAGAGAGAGACAAGGGATTGACTCTGTACATGAAATTTGCAGAGGGACAGTAGGGTTGAGGTCTGTTGTTTCTCACCTTTATTTATTTAATAACATTTTTGCCGTTAACAATCATGTTCTCTCTGGAGACACAAATCCACAGTTTGAGAACTGCAAAACTAAGCATCTCTGATAGTATCTTCTAGACTCAGCACTGAGTCCCATTGAGTAGATAGAAATATAAACCTAAATAATCTACAGAGAAACCCCTGGAACTCCATAAGACTGGGTCTCTAATCCATAAACTATTGGGACTCATTTACAGAACTTTTCTTAAATATTACATGAATATATTCTCATTCTATAGAATTAGAATTTATAATCCCTATTCCATGATGAGATATTTGAGCTATAATGAATCTTAATTAAAACTTTAGGTTTTTCCTCAAATCATTTTATTAAAAAAAATTTATTTTTATCCGCGCGGAGTTCTTATATATTCTTTCTCTTAAATTAGATATATTGCTGTTAATGAGTAGCTGATATCTTTAGGACAAGTGAGCCTGCTCATAATGGCTTGCCCTTGTTTGTCAGAAGGGAAGTACTTTAAATAGAACACTGTGTTATAGAAATCATCCTCAGGTACAGTATTAATTCAGAATCCCCAGGTGGCAACATTCTTTTTTACTGAAAGCTTCATTAACTTTCATCAGTGTACACACTCAGAACTAGAAGCAGCTGGCCAAAGTAGGACATTGGTTTAACATCTTCTGTTGAATTAAGGAACCTGTTCCTATCAGATTAGTTTCACCAAAAGATGTGAATGAACAAATTTTTCTAGAAAGGTAGTTCAGGCTTCGATGCCAGCAAAGAACTATTTTAATCTTTATGGGTTGCATTCCAGTCTTCGGGTGAAGTCCAGATCACAACTTAACTCCAGTATGTACACTGCCACCATGAAGGCAAAGCACTGATGTTGCAAAATGTACTTTTTCAATAAATAAAACTAACAATAAGAATCTCTGGGATAAACTTTATTTTGCTGGAGCACAGGAACAAATGTGTTAAATGACTAGTCCCTCAGGGGAAAGAATATATCTGCTGCATCTTACATGATAGTTTACAACTTACAATGTGTAGATGTTTTAGTGGTGCATACTGAATATGTCTGTTTGCTTTGAGAAACCACCAGCTAGTTAGATCAACAGCTGGAACAGTGGAAAAATAAATCTCTTGGTTTGGTCAGTTCTCAGAGTGGAACAGTAAATATCTTTGTTAGCTAAAATCAGTAGTTCCAATCTAGTGATCTAAGCTAATAGGCAAAAAAGATGTAGTGACAGTGTGCCACTGCAGATTACTGGACATTACTTTTAACTATAACAAGTGACCTTGGCACTGGAGGGAGGATATCTTACTCCCTCTATCTGTAGTCTCTCTTCCTTGGCTGTTTCATCATAAGCCTAGAAGTAGATCGGGACTGAGTGTCACTGGCAGATAAGTGCAGCTTGTGCTGAAGCTGTCTAAATTGTATCTTTTTTTAAAAAATTTGTCTAAGTGTGTGTGTGTGTATATGTATGTGTATATGTATATAAAAATAAATATATTTATTTTTTGGTAGTACTGAAACGTCCTGGGGTTGGGATAGAAATGTGCCAAGTTTCCTCTTTAAGTGCTGGTCCCTTTGTGTATTCCACATGTGAAGTACCCACGTGTACCATGTGTCCAAGTTTGAAGATTTTAGCAAGCAGTGTCTATTGGCCCCACATGCATAGTAGATCTCCTTGTGCTTCTAAGTACAGGCATAAGAGGCAGAGTGGGTCAATGGTTGCTCAGTTGCTTCTTACCATCACATGACCAGTCTGTGAATCCAGTGTTGTCTTCTGCTCCAGTCTTTCAGAAAATCCTGTAAATAAGATTTTTAAATAGTTATCTTTTTAGCATATTATAGTTTTTAGTATAGCTTGTGTAGTTTGCTTCCCCACGGTCAGGGACTATACCCGGTCTGGGGAAACAATGTCCAGAGTCCTGGGATTCAAAAACTGTCTCCTGCCCTGTGTATTTCTGCATCAGTGACAAACATCAACGCTACCTCTGCTGCCCGATGCATATTTTGACAAAGTGCAGCATTTGTTCCTTGTTTCTAAGGAGAACTCTCAAAGTTTATGAGCTACACCTTAGAAAACACTTAGTGGAGATGGCCATGAGGTGTCTCTCTGATTTGGACCCGGGACATCCCCCCACCCCTCAATACATCAGCCTCACCAAACTGGCAGCACCCCTCCAAGCACATGCTTAAGAGTGTAGCTCTGTTTCTAAGCATAAAGACTTTTCTCCAGGGATTCCCATGAGAGCAAGGACACTCTCATGGGCACATGGACAAACCCCAGTGAAGACCATATGTAAAACAAGTGCTTTTTTCCTGAGCCCACCAAGGTTGGGCAACCTCTTACTCACAGACCCTGAAGAACTGATTCTGCAAAAAAACCCTGAGACTGGAAGATGAAGCAGGTACCAAAGTGTAAAGACCATCCTCCCCATTGGTCCTGTCAATGAGTGCGGCTGTAGAATCTGCAGTATCAACTCATCTGCCCAAAGAACACATCAAGTTTAAAGATGTTCCTGTACCATCAGTGCTGACCACTGAGACCCACACACACTGGAGTGCACAGAGAGCTACTCTTCACTGGAGGGAGTATATCTTACTCCCTCTATCTGTAGTCTCTCCTCTTGTCTGTCCCAGCCTTCCTGAAGGACATTACTAAACCGGAACATACTACTATGATACCCAGGATCGTCTCAGAATTGTCAGGCAGCCTGGCCCTGACTGCTCTGCCATTCTAACAGAAGTAGGGGGTGTTTTGGGGGGGTTCCCCCTTCCCCCCAATTCAGAATGAGTCTGGTGGGCTGGTCCCTCCTTCACCCCCACAGGGAGAGCCAAACTCAGTTTGATTCAGGATCACAGTCACTACTCTTATGTACACAACCTCCCTAGGGACCAATGGTTTTCCAATCCATGCCCCCTTCCTCCCCCACTCCACCATCCCCAACAGTTAGGCTCTCTTTTTGACCTTATTGGGGATTGTAGGGTCCCTATCCCAGATATCCATGACCCTCCCAGGAGTCTTTCCGCTCTTCACCCAACCAGTCACCAACTAGCTCCAATGGTGTATGAGCAGGAGAGGATGTTGAACTGGAACTGCAGGTACTGACAAATTCTGATGGGGAAACTCCCTCTTCTCCAGATGAGGCAATTTCTTCTTCTTCTTCCCCAGCCCCACCATAAACAATACCAGAGCTTATTACGAAGAGTGGCTGACTATCTCCAGATATCTCTGGAGTAAGTCCAAGACCCACACCACCAGCTGTTGGACATTCTGCAGCCTCAGGACCTAAGTAAGGTAGTCCTTCCAGTTAATGAGGCCATATTTGAACTTGCAAGATTGCTCTGGCATACCCCAGCATCCTGTGCTCCCACACCTAAGAGGCACTGTTTTGTCGCGGCAAGGGGGAGCTGAATTTTCCACTCCCTGTTGGTGCAGGCTGCACAGAATGAAATGGGTCACAATACCTAAGGACCCCATTCCATCAGACAAGGGTTCCAAGAGATGGCAGAAAAATCTTCACTGCTGACTTGTAATTCTGCATTGCCAATTACCAGGCCCTGTTAGTCAAGTATGACCTTAATAACTATTCTAGTCTGGAAGCCTTTCTGGGCAAACTTTCCTCTTAGGAAAGAGCCCAGTTACTCTTTTAGAGGTGGGCAGGCTGGTGGCAAAAACAGCTCTTCAGGATACAGTTAATGGCAGCAGATACAGCATTCAGGTTTAGCTACTGGTATTGTTCTGAGGAGGGATTTGTGGTTGCAATCCTCAGGTTTCCCTTGGGAGATGCAAAATACCATCCAAGACCTTCTCTTTCACAAGGAGATGATTCCCTTCACTTATTAAAGGACTCTCATGGTCTACCCTTTATTCCCTGGGGATCTATTCACCAGTCCCCAGGGAAGCCGCAAAGGCAAAACTCTAATTCAAGATGACCACCACCACCACCACCACCACCTTCTCATGCATTCTATGACCACCCATGACCACCACAACCTTCTTCTCATGCACTCTACCACTAGTGTCCTGCTGAACCTCCCCACAAGTGACAGCAGACACAGAAGTCCCACTTTTTCATCACTCTCTACAAGTGTGACCACAACCCATTCCCAGTCCACTGCTGGGACATTCAACATTCGGGAGCTGTGAACAGTCCACCTTGCATGCAAGACCTTCTTCCCACTCATTTGTTTCCTTCACATTCAAATGATGTCAAACTATATCACCACTATCATCTACAGCAATGGTTCTCAGACTTTTGTATTGGTGACCCTTTTTACACAGCAAGGCTCTGGATGTGACATCCTCCCCCTTATAAACTAAAAACACTTATTTTTATATTTAACACTCTTATAAATGCTGGAGGTGAAGTGAGGTTTGAGGGTTAAGGCTGACAGCTCATGACCCCCCACCTCCATTCAAACATTGACCCCCAGTTTGAGAACTCCTTGTCTACATAACAGACAGGGAGGAGATCACTCCTCCTTTATTTGGAGACAGGCTTTGGGACTGGTGCATCAGACATACCACCATCATACAGATGGCATAACTCCCGGAAGTTCACATTGAGGCGTTGGCAGAAAACCTCAGCAGGCACTTCTCGGCGAATCATCAGTTGAAAATCCTTTACTGCATTCTGTCAGACATATTCAACCTCCCAGGAGACCTCTCTGTGTCCCAAATGAACAAAAATCTTTCTCTTTGTTCCAGAGGAGCTATAAGCCATAACTCCCAACACCACTCTCCTGTTAGCATGGAAAAGTAGTCTCCTGATATTCCTTTCATCCCATTCCACTACTTCACAACATCTCTTTCAAAGCAGCCATGGAAGAGGTCACTCCCCTAGCACTCTACTGGCCAGGACGCTTTTGGTTCCAAGAGCTGTCCACGTCAGCCTGTCCTCCAGTCAAAATCTACACCTTCCCAGAAATCTTTAACCCTGCCCTTGTCCTAAGTCAACACCCCAATCCAGATTCCTCATCTCATGGCCTAATGTTTGGATTGGAGTTGGAAGTAGAGCGCTCTAGTTAGTCCTCTGTCAACAATACTTACCCAGAATAAAAAAAGAATTAGTCAATACCTGTTTGGCTAAATGGAAACACTTCTTTGCCTGAATGCAACAGAATCAATCTCACCCAGTCTTGCCAAGCATCCCTACAGTTTTAGATTATCTCCTGTCTCTTAAACTCCTGGTTTATCAATCAGCTCATTACATTAATCGGCCATTAATGCCTTCTTCCCTCCAGTAGACAGGTGCTCTGTCTATATACCCAACCACAATACGGTTCATAAAGGACCTCATCAAGTTCTTTACATCAATCATTAAACCAACACCAACCACTATGGGATCATAACCTCATGCTGCCAAAACTTGTGGTCCTTCATTTGAACCTGTAGCAACATGTTCCATGTCCCACCTATCCATGAAACTGAAGTTTCTAATGGCCATTGCTTTTGCCATGAGGGTCAATGAACTGGGAGCTCTCATGGCAGACTGCCCTTCATGGTATTTCCCAGGGACAACGTATCCCTTTGCCTTCACCCTACACTTGTACCCAAGGTCATTTCTGAATTCCACCTTAACCAATATGTTCACTTGCCTGTTCTTTTTCCAAAATCCCAACTTTCGTCTGAAGAGAAGAAACTTACTCACTCAATGTCAGGAAAGCACTGGTCTTCTACTTGCAAAGAACCAATCCTATCAGGCAGTCTCTAAGACTCATTGCAATGATAGAGCAGTCCTGTGGTAAAGTTATATCCTCTTAGAGGAAGTACTATCTGTGCTCAAATGTGGAACTCACTGCCTCAAGATACAGAAGGCAAAGGATTTAAAGGATTAGATGCTTACCCAGGGTAAGCTCCATGGTTACATTATTTAGATAGGATAATTTATAAAAGGTAAACCTCCTTGCTTCAGTAGGTGCTTTCCCATTAATTGCCAGGGGTTGGGGAGCAATACATAACTCCCATGTTCAGGGTGTGTTGAGGGAATTATTACACCTTCTGAGGTATTTTATAATGGACACTGTCCTGTACCAGAACTAAAGAATTTCCATGCCAAAGTATCTTTATCCCTTTTAGATAAACAGTGTGTTCAGTGGGGTGATAAGGTGCAATTGTGGTGGTCTGCCTAGCTCAGCCTTGAAAGGACTTCTATTTATCTAAAGATATTCGTCATGGACAAGCAATATTTTTGGATCCTAGTAAGAGTATATGAGTAGATCTTGAGCCTGGGATGGTAAATTTTCATGAGTCTTGCAATGCTAACCTAAAGAATGGTGCAATGTCTTCTGTTCTTTGCCTGCCTTTCATAAAACTCCTGGCTACTAGACAAACTCTTTGCTGTGTCCTAAGAATAGCACTTTTAATTACAAAAGTATTTTGTGGCCACAAAATGGGATTCTGAAGGGACAATAGTTCACAATGTTGAGCTATTAACTTTGAGACAGTAAACAGAGAAAAACCTAGGCAAAAGACATTGGTTTTGCAACTTGAATATTTATGAAACTGCTGTAACATTCTTTCTTCATTGAGCAGACTGTTGTATATGTTGTCAGTGAATTGGCTCTTCTATCAAATGCTTGAATTGCAAATTTCCTCGTTGGCATTTCTGATAGTCTTGGCAGAGCCTCTCCAGGCCTGTCCGTTATCAGAGCCTTATTAGTAGATTGGACAAGGTCTACTTCGTGGTCATAAAATGGTGGCATAGATCAACTGGCAAGAAACTCAAAGCTTCGTCAGTTTAAAAAAAGCTTTGGGTATCTCATCTATCCTGAGTCCCCTTGCTAACTTCTGTTTTACCAACACTTAACTTAAAATTCTCTCCCTGTGTTGCAGTGAAAGACCCATAGTAACAGGATGCACTTATTATACAGACTAAATAGTGAAGCTTCCTAAACATTTGATAACACTGAAAGATTACTAATATGGAGAATACTTTTTCTAACCATAAGTGTTACTTATAACATATTGATCATTTTCTTAAAAATGTTTGTGGTCTTTAATGTACTTGTCATGAACAAAGCATTCATTGAAGTATATTGGGCAGTACTTTGCCTTTCTTAACATAAAATAGGATGGGCACTCAACCTCACCATTAGAGAAATGGACAGACTTTTTAACCTTATGCTGTTTGAGTGCTGGTAGCTAAATAACTTTTCTCATTAGTCTAAGAGCCTTAAAAAGATAGATAGTGTTCAAACTATCTATCTTCTCTTACCTGGATCGTTTATCACAAAAAAATTATTTTCATTTTCTGAGCAGCTGGTTGCGCTGCTAAAATCTCAGCTGTAGAAGAGACATTATTAATTTGTAATCCTTTCTACCACCAGTGCAAATACATCCCTTCACTTGGTAGTCTGGAAACAAAACTATTGAGCAATGGGTATTTTTATAGATGAAGAATTTCACCTGGAGCTGTGGCAGTGGAGAGTTAATAATAAAGGGATATGAATGCTACTGGTTGCTAACTGCCAGACTTCATAAGAGAAGCTAGTTATTTTTCTGCATAACTGGAACCACATTGCAGAAAACTTCTGAGGGTAATTCTTATTTCTTGACATTTGTAACTGAGTGTGTAGATATGGCTTATCTGAGGGTTGGGGAGACTCGTACCAAAGGGTTATGTGCATACTAACTAATCTGGTAGATGTTCTTTTCAGGGCTATAATTAAGAATGAGTGGACTGGGGGTTTTTAAGTTCTTGGAATACCTGGAATCACCAATGAATTTAATGAAAGCTGCAAATTCTTGGCACTTGTGAAAAGCTGGTCATAAGACTAAACTTTTGAAGGATGCCTGGTTAGAACAAAGATTAAGGTATTCTACCTCACTGTGACACTAACTTGTTTTTGGGTCAGATCTCTACCCAAGGATTGGACCTGCTGCGACCATTCATGCCAGAAGCAAGAACCCACCAGTCAGTTATCTCATGTCTTGTTGCACATCTTTAGGAGTTGATAACCTACTTCACAGGAGTCTAGAAGATGCTGTGAGAATCACTAATCTTATGAAAGATGCTAGAAGTATGCAATACTAAAACTACACTAGTGAGCTTTCTCTAAACTTAGAGTATAGACAACACACATTCCTTTTGGTCTGACTCTTGCTTACACCTACCCAACATCCTGGCTACCCCCACCCCTGGGGGATGGAGAGACATTTGGCTTAAAGTAGTTTTTCATCCTGAATTTGAGTAGAGTTGGTCTTCAAGTCGTGTTAAATTTCATGACTCAGAAAATTAACAGTGACCCTTTTTAAGAGTATTGCTACATCCTTTAATTGGTTCACTCCTCCCATATCACTTTACTCAATAATACACATGTTTTTTCCTGATACTTCACATGCTGTTTGTCAAATCTGGTACCACAGGAACCAATATAAAAATTCAGTACAAGTGTGTTCTGAATATGGGGATAATGCCCCTCCCAAGAAGGAAATATGGTGGTTGCTTCAACTAATATCCTAGTTAGGATATTAGTTGGAGCAGAACTAGGAGGAGTGAGGACTTGGTGCGCAGCCTCCCCACTTCCTCCCCTGCCTGTGGCAATCAGCTGGTTTGTGGTATTCACGAGGGAGCGGGAGCCTGTGCACTGAGTCCTGCCTCCTGAACGCTGCAAGCTAGAAGGTGTGGGGGAGGAGGGGAAAGGCGCTGATCCCTGGGGTCTGCGGGTGGGATGCTCTATGAAGGGGGGAGCATAGAGAGGCTGCCAGCTGTGGACAAAGCAGGCAGCCAAACGATGTTATAGCGAAGCATTGCACAAATTTAAATGGAGCATGTTCTCTAATTGAGCAGGGATGTAAGCTCGAAACAACGCTAAGCAAGAGGACATTAAGTGGGGAGTTACTATTGTGATTTTTAAATAGCACTTCTATTCCACTACTGATCAGAATCTAATTTACACTAAACTTTTAGTAGTGATGTCTGGAACATTTGAGAACCAATGTTTGTCATGATGTTTCTATCTTTCCGTTAAAATTTGAGGTGGGGTGTGCAGACATACTGTCCTCAGTTTAAGACTCCATTATTAGAGTAATTTACAGTGAGCAAAATGAATTGTATTCAGATTGAGGTAGAGAGGTTATAAAACCAAGCATTAACTAGAATTTTTTGTAATCACTATCTTAGGTGAAGTATAAATACATTGCTCCTCTTCAAGGTACTGTTACTCATTCCTCCTCCTGATAACCCATTATAAATCAGAGTTAAGAAAGAATATGCCAGAACAACAATCAAGAACTACGTATGGCATGTTACACAAATAGGTTTTAGCTACTCTCTAATAAGTGACTTCAAACAAATGTAAAATTGTTTTGTAGCCTGGGAGATAGACTCAGATTGTTGCTATGTAAGCACTAATGCAGATACTATCGTAGCTGAAAAAAAATCTTCCAGTTTGTAATGCTTATTCTTTCATAAAGTGGAGTGTCCTAGGCAGTTACTCTACATTTTAGTTATTTAGGTGTTTTTTTACTGCTGAACATTCTGTACCTAAAACAATTCCTTCTGTAGATCGCAACATGGCATATTCAGCAAAGAAGTGGATAAAATCTAGGCTGACTAAAACTTATTACAGAACCAGGTTTTCTTGACTTTTTGAAAAACCTGCAATATAACTAATTTGATGGATCTAAAATACTATTGAAAGGTATGGTTGTGTAAAACAGAGTACTCTTTGTTTTGATTTCAGTCTCTGTTGGAAAAGTTCTTGATTCCTAACGCTTCTCAAGCAGAAAGTAAAGTTTTCTATTTGAAAATGAAAGGAGACTACTACCGTTACTTGGCTGAGGTTGCTGCTGGGGATGACAAGAAAGGTACAGTATGTCAGCTTCTTGTTAAATTTGTCAAAAATTGGGCTTGCTTTAAATGGGATAGTGCTCTTTCTCTGATTCTGGGGGATGATTAATGTTTTATAGAATTAGCTCTGTGGTTATAGAAATTCCCAGTTTACTGCCTAAATGTGGTAGGTCACTAGCTCTCAAACAAGTCACCAGGGATTCTCCCTTACAAGAGTGCTTTGCAGATCCCCACTGTAGCAAACCTGTGGTTGGTCATGAAACACTCCTGAAGCAATCAACCATTATGCTTGTGTATATCTCTAGTTTCAGAACTGAGATATGAATTCCTTTTGCCTGAGCCATTTCCGTTCATATTTCTGACTTAGGGTTGGAGTACGCTATCCTTTCTCCACAAGGCTTAACATTTAGGGGTTTCTTTGCTAGACTTGCTGCACTTCTACAGTATTTTAAAAAATAGCTGACGAACTAGGTGTTGACCCCTCCAGGGGACTGGAACCCACTTTGGAAGGGAAGGGGCTACTGACTCAGACTCATGATGTACTGGAATGAGAATTGTCATCTTGAGCTAAGGCAGACCTAATCTCCAGTTTATTTGGCCACCTTTAATGTCTCAGCCACCTTGAGTCTTCAGATGAAACTGGTTTGTCCCCTCAAACTGCAGGTAGTTGGTTACCTTTACCTGAACTTCAGTATAAACACTGGAATGTATTAATTAAATACTTGTGAAGGTACCAGAACTATTGCCTAAAAGGTCTAAAGCAGCAGTGTCCAATAAAAATTGGATGCTTAGCCACACTTTTGGTTTTGATTTTTTTCTTATTAGCCACATGCGTTAGCCATAATTCAGTAGCCTATTAGCCACATGTGGCGAATGTATTGGACACCGCTGGTCTAAAGGCTTGACGGAACAAGGCCTGAGTTGTTTTGATTATTCAAGCATAGACTCTTTGGATGGGGTCCTCAGATCAGATTGTTCCACCCTCGGAGGCTGTAGAATTGTACATATAGCTGGCCATTTCTGCCATTTCAACATTTCAGAAATGTTCAGTCTTCTTTCTGTATCCTTCAATTCATGAACCTACCAGTTTTATTTTCAGTGTTAAAACCAGTTTGACAATTTTTCATCTGTGAATTAAATATACAGCCTTGGAACACACTTTTCAGCTGTCACAGGTTCTCTATATATTATGTTGACTTGTGAGAATTAAGTTTGGGGGACTTAATGATCATGATCAGTTGCATCAAACACTATTAGTAGTCTCAGAATTCTTTCAACCATTGGGAACCAAGTAGCAGCACCAGTGTGAAGTGTCCAGATCTAGGAATTGTATTGCAATCCCATAAATTGGATTGCTTATTGTTTTAGAAACTAATTTTACCTATCTACTGTAACAACTTAGTAGACAGATTAGCAAGGGGAAGCAGTGCCCCTGTAGCTTAGCCTCTTATTCCCTGAGGTTCCAGACACCTAGTTTGTCAGCTATTTTTTAAAATACTGTAGAATTGTAGCAAGTCTAGCCAGAAGAAGGTTGTCTTTCTAATTCTAAACTTGTACCCTAACAGTTCATGGTAAGTCTCCTCTTCTGCTTTGTTTGCAAACTATTCAGAACTGACTTTGCATTGAACCCTAACTGAATAGTGTGTGGGACCAGTGCAACGGCACCAAAACAGTACCCAGAGACTAGCTGTGTCTTCCTTCCACAAAGAGAAGAGATCCCCAAGTTACATATTAGTACCTAACAGTTATTTGTCTAGGAGGAATAGTTTCACAAAGTTTTATAAGCAGTTGCAAACAGGGACTTATAGTGGTAAATGTGGGAGCAATATTAATCTGCAATGCTGCAAACCCTGTCTGTAATAAAAGGTAGATTTGGAATATTTTGTAGCATTAGAGACACTGTCAGATGAAATTGTAGTCTTTTTACATATAGGTTATACTAGAATTCTGAAACATATGCTAAACTTTTTGTACCTTGCCTCTTCATTCTTTACTAAATACTATGAAGATGCTGCAATGCTTGGGTGGCAAATTCAGCTTTACATATTCACCAGCTATCTCCATCAAGTCTTAATGCTTATTTTGGGCCAAAGCTAATTTGGCCATGATGCTTTGATAACTGGCTAATTCTGCAAAACTGTTTTTAAAACAGTACTATGCTGTGAAAATATTTGTAAAGCTAAAATCTCATTAATGAGGAAAATAAACCCTAACATATTATTAATGTTAGTTACATGATAAAAACATAGGTCTTGAACCTGTGTAAATGCATCTAAATTATTTACATGTTTTTCTTGAAGGGATAGTGGAGCAGTCACAACAGGCGTATCAAGAAGCTTTTGAAATCAGTAAAAAGGAGATGCAACCAACACATCCAATCAGATTAGGTCTGGCTCTGAACTTCTCTGTGTTTTACTATGAGATTCTGAATTCCCCGGAGAAAGCCTGTTCCCTTGCAAAGACTGTAAGTTTTTTAAAAAATAATCAAAAGCTTAAATGTTTTATGTAACCTATATTACATGGGCAATAACTTTTTTTTTAAACCCTCTAGGCTTTTGATGAAGCCATCGCTGAACTTGATACTTTAAGTGAAGAGTCATACAAAGACAGCACGCTAATAATGCAGTTACTGAGAGACAACTTGACAGTAAGTACCATTAAAACTTGCTTGTTAAGCAAGGAATTTTATTACATGTCACTATGAATAGAGCATTTCGTTCAATGCTTGGCTCCAACTAAAGCATATGAGCTGTTAACTGGTGGCTACTATTTTATGCCTAACATAGGTAAATCATGTTTGTTAGCAGCAAGTTGTTATATTCCTGAACTGAAATTTTGTTCACACTTTTGCCTGCCAAGGTCAGCTGACACAAGTTTGTTTTCTTTGAGCCCACAATTGGTGAATCCACTACATCACTGAATAACTACACTTTCTGGCTTATGTAAGGAATGTAGCATTTTTAAAAACAAGCTGCAGTGTAGGTTAACTTTCACTTACTAAGTTATATCCCTTGTTATAGCCCGTAAAAGTGGTATTGAAAGCTTGACTAACAGTCAATCTTTACATCCTCTTGGAATCTTTTTTTAGAGATACTCTTCACCATTGTGTAATGGGTCCAGCCTGATCATATGCATAAGGCAGGGACCCAAAAAGAGAAGGGTCCATAGAGTAGTTCTAAATGACTAAATATCATCTAATAAGGTATCAGTTGCCTCAGCGGTAAGGGGTTTTTTTTGTGGTTTTTTTCCCCCTTTTCTTCATCCACAAAATATTCTTTCTTGCTCATGTTCCAGAGGGTTGTTTCTTTTCCCAAGCTGACTCGATATTTATACAAACAAATATTTGAGGTAGAGATATTAAACTTAGTACTAACACCAGTATAAACAAGCTTGTTTCCTTTTTTGGTCATGTTGATTTTTTTATTTGAAACTTCTTTGGAAACAATGCTATTCAGAAGATTTGCAGGTGAGCCACAGAACAGCAACTTTTAATTTGTTGGAAGCAACAGAGTCCTATGACACCTTAAAGACCAACAAAAGTATTGAAGCATAAGCTTTCGTGGGCTAGTAACCACTTCGTTGGATGCATCCAACAAAATGAGTATTAGCCCACGGAAGCTTATGCTTCAATACTTTTGCTGGTCTTTAAGATGCTACAGGACTTAGTCTGGATCTGCAGAAGCGACAAACATGGTTACCTCTCTGATTCTTTCAATCCATTGTTACTCAAACTGACTACTATATGTAGCATGAATCTAAATCGGCCTGCGTGTTTTCTGAAATTGTTTCCTTGTAGGTATCATGGCTCAGCACATCTCATTTATTTTCTGGTCAATTTTAGGTATTTTCCTGATGCTTAAAGTTTAAGCAAGGAGCATTTGCCATGTGGCATCTGCACTGCATTCAGGCCAGGAATAAGGTTGCAGATCTTGCACAGGATTCTTCACTGCTTTGCACCACTTACACGTATGCAAAGCAAGTGTAAACGTCTACTGTTTGAATTTGTAGCATTTTATACTATCTTTGCAGAAGAGTGAGTGTTGATTTAAGATGTGTGCAAGACAGTGAAGAATTAAACCCTTTAAGGTCTTTATTTGTGAGGGCCTTGGCAGCTAAGAGATCCAATTGGAGTGCAACCTTTTGAAGCAGAGGGATGTGCCAAATCATATTGTGATAGCAATGACTTTGAAAGACTGCCTGTAGAGGAAATGAGACAGTAGGTGAGATAATATCTCTTATCTCTGGAGGAAAGTAGACACACTTAAATTTAATGACTCAAAATATATTGGTGATCTTGGTTCTGTGCCTGAAAGCATTGGAGTCTAGCTACGGTCCTAGTCACATGATCCCTCATCAGGATACTAGGGAATTGAAATCTGGACTCTGTGTGAGACATTTTTCTGTACGTTTGTGATGCTTACTCCTTATTCTGTAACTAGGAGGAGAACTTTCTGTATCTGGCACTTCTTTTTGGAGCAGGACCTGATTGTTTCTCCCTTAAAAAGGACCAATTTGAGGGGATGTTTGTCTGTGGCATTGAATCTCATAAGGAAGCACATCCTCACATAGTCTTAGATGTGGGCCTGGTGATAACTTAAGTCTTACCTTTCAGTAGAAGGAAAGGCTTCTGACTTCAAATTAAAGGTCTTAAGGGAAGGGATAATTTAACCGGGACTGAATTTGAGGAGGTTGTTTGTTTGTTACAGGCTGAATGCTACATGTTGGGGGGCGGGGGGGAGCAGTGTGGGGGTTTGCTGGCTAGCTGATAAACTCCCAGAGGAGCAGCAAACTCCCAATGACAAAGCCTTTAAGAAATAACACCATTCAAGGTACGAAGAGTTTCCCCCTTGAAGAAAAGTAGAAATATTACTGATATCCTCTTATACTCCTAATATCTAGCGAGAAGCCAGAATGGGAGTGGGTTTTCAGCATTCTTGCAAATACAAACACTTTACTCCATTTTCTCTCAAACAGTTGTGGACATCGGATACCCAAGGAGATGAAGCTGAAGCGGGAGAAGGAGGGGAGAATTAACCAGCCTTCCAACTTTCGTCTGCCTCATTCTAAAATTTACACAGTAGACCATTTGTCACTCATGCTGTCCCACAAATAGTTTTTGTTTACGATTTATGACAGGTTTATGTTACTTCTATTTGGATTTCTATATTTCCCATGTGGTTTTATGTTTAATATTAGGGGAATAGAGCCAGTTAACATTTGGGGAATTTATCTGTTTTCATCTGAGGTGGCCAATATAGGGTTGTGAAATTTTTATACAAGTTTTACATGTTTGGCATAGTACTTTTGGTACACTGTGGCTTCCCACAAGGTGGCCAGAGTTAAACAGCTTCCTATGTTGAGCAAAGAAAACTGCTTGTGTATTGGTCTGTCATGATGGAAAAAAGGGATAATCAGTTGCAGCCACAGGTGTAGTTAGTGTGAGTACTTCAGAGCTGAAGCATACCATAGCTGTGGAGGAACAGATGTCCCATGGATATTGCATGTCAAGCATGTAAAATCCTATGGAATATACAATCAAATGTACATCTTTGATTGCAGCTGAAAAGCGTTCCTTGAGACGGTTTTGATCATCCAGTCAACTTTCTCTAGAGAAGGGCAGAAATGGTTCACATTCCATTATTTGTAAAGTTACCTGCTGTTGCTTTCATTATTTTTGCTACACATTTTATTTGTATTTAAATGGTTTAGGCAACCTAAGAACAAATGTACAAGTAAAGATGCAGTAAAAATGAAATGCTTGATATCCATAACTACACTGTATATTGAGCACAGCAGTAAAACAAAAACCCATGTATTTAACTTTTTTTAGGTTTTTTTGCTTTTGTGATTTTTTTTTGATACTTGCCTAACATGCATGTGCTGTAAAAATAGTTAACAGGGAAATAACTTGAGATGATGGCTAGCTTTGTTTAATGTCATATGAAATTTTCATGAACAATCCAAGCGTAACTGTTAAGAACATGTGTATTAAGTTGATGTAAGTGGAATAAAAGTTTTATGAATGGACTTTTCAACTACCTTCTCTGTAGCTTTCATGTAAATGTGTCTTCCTGCTCTGTATTTTTTTTTTTTTGAGTATCAATGGGGATTCTTGAGAAACTTCACTAAAACAAGAGGCATGGTGAAATATCTTGACTCTTCAAATGTCAGTTTTCCCCTGATGAAACGATTCTCTGTATCCAGATTTTGGTTCACTTTCCACAGGAAATGAAGTAGCAAGATTAAGAGCTTGTCTTAACTAATTTAAAGCTGAAACTGAATTGTTCTGCTAAAGTATATAATACATACATGAAGGGGCTGGAGCTGCAGGAGGCTTGTGAGTGTCCAGATGGTATGCCCATAAAGGCATGTACGGCCATGGAAGAAAATATTACAAAAGTGCAACAATTACAGAGAAGATGTGGGGACACTATCTTCAAGACACACAAATTCCATGTGTACCAGGGCATGACCAGAACTGATCTTTGGAGCAGACCTGGAATCTGACCATCATATTGAATTCCTCCATTTGCTTTTGTGTTCTTGCTCTTAAATGGAGCCTTGGAGAGTCTTGACAATTACTCTGAACCCTCAGAGCAGTTTACTGTTTGATTCTGGGAAAGGATCTGGAGTCTAATTCTTTCTCTTCCTTCCCTTAGTTTAGGCCCCCTGTAAGCTGCATTGACAGCACACCTCTGGCAAGTATATTAATCACCTTCAGGGATGTCAGTCTGAACTTGACATAAATGAGATAGGAGGAGCACCTCTTGATCCTCATTTGCTGTTCCACTGAGGATAGAAACAACATTAATTTCACTTCTAACATTCTGTGGAATTACAGAATAAATGAAAGTGTTTTCAAATGAAGCTGGGTAAAAACTAAAATGCAATGAGGATGAAAACTACACTACACAGCTCAACAGTACTGTATCTTAAGCACAGCTTAACTTGCTATTTACATCCTCTTTTTGTAGCATTTTTTACATTAAATAATGGATGCCTCACTGTGGTAGAAACTGAGATCTTGAAGGATGAAGTGAATCGAGTTGCTAGATTAGACATCTACTTTCCAGCCCAGCTGTCTTTCTAGAATACATTGGATTTTATCAAATGACAGAGCCTACGTAGAAGTATTCTACCCTGCACAGTTGTCTTTTCCTCCTCTTACAAATTACTCTGCTGTCTTACATCCTAGTCAATTCAACAGTAAATTCTGAGTGGCCTTAGAAATCTTGAGACAGCTGAGACCCACACACAACAGTATAACTAACAAAACTGATGGAAGAGGGTAGGGAGGATAATCTCCATGTTAAATTTATAAATGAGTATCTAGGCTCACAGGTTAAAAATCTACTTTTTCTAATTAAGGTTCAAAACAAAATCATACAAATGATGAATTCAAAGGTGGGAGAATGCAAGTGAGAACAAAGAGACTGCAGGGGAAAGTAAGTGTGAACAAGTTCCCCTATTAAAAGGAAAAGCTGACAAATCACCCAAGATCACTGCCAAGAGAACTTCTTACACTTCCATCCTTTTCCCTAGCATTATGAATAACTATATATAAAAACCAAATACCTGTCTAAAGGAAAAGGCAGTAATTGGTTAAGCTTCCTGCTGTGACTAAATAAAGGGCCCAATTCTATCCTGAAATCTAAGTGTAAACTGAGTTGTCTGGCAGAAGGTGGCTAATATACTGAGGACTTTTAAAACCACTTTCTTAACAATGAAGCAAGGATAGATATCTGCAGTATGTGGTGGCTCTATTTCTGAGCAAGAATCCGCTTTTGATGAAAACAGTTTCACTGTGAAAGCAGTAGAATTTAACATCCGACTTGCATAGGTTGTTTTTTCCCCCAACCTATGAATAGTATTAATTTAGACTTTGAAGTACTTTCCGTTGAAGTTTTTTTATTAATCCTGCATTGAACTTTCAAAGGAGAGTTGCCTCCTCCTGTTAAATGTAAGTAAATGTAATGCTAAACTAGTAAGTCCTGCAGTTTTTTGTTTAATAGTCTAGTTACAAGTAACTTAGAATGAGACCATTTTATCATCTAGGAATACAGTATAAATATAATTCCTGGTTTTATATAATGCTTTTCATTAATAGAGCTCAAAGTGCTTTATGAAAGAAGTCATGAGAGGAAATCGTATCCAATGTTTTTAGATGTGAAACTGTATTTTCTAAGTATCTTTAGTACAGATTGCTCATTCTGGAGTCTTGATTCTCACCCCAACTCTTGATGCTAGAGTTCTCCGCAACGTTTGGTTAAAAATGTAATTGTTCCTGTGGAATGAGTCTCCTGCCTGTTTGGTTTTAAAATTTACTTGCACTAATCTAAGGCTCTTTTCTTATTTAGTTATTTATTTGATTTTTTTATTTGCACTGCATATTGCCTAATTAGAACAGTAATTTGCAAGGGTGTTTGTGTTACAGCAGAACCATGCAGCTACAGCATCCAGGAATCCAGAATCCCATCATCTGCTCTGTTGTGTAAGCAGAGGGACATGGTGAAGAAAGCTTAAACATTTGGGCATGGAGAAGACAGTGGAAGGAGATAATTGTTAACAAAGAGAGGTGTGTTTGCTACATGTTATGGCAAGGGCTGTACAACTAATAGGAGGCTTAAAGTACAGATGGGACAGCTCAGTATTAAATAAACTAATTATAAAGTTAACCATGGAACAAAGTGCTTAAATGAAGTTGATTCATTGCAGTGAAGACAGTACAGGCTGGACTGGCCGTTCATCAGCAACAGTTTGGGACTGACTGTAAGGGGGTGGAGAAAGATTCCTACAATACCAATAGGCACATTGAAGCATCTGTCTAGGAAAAGAATCTGGTTAAGACCCTTTCTGCATCAGCTCTCAGTACCTGCTTCTCAGAAGCTCATCTGTAAGCTAGCCAGTGGCATCTCCTTGGGTTTCAGATCCTCCCAAGTGGAAAGATGTAGCTACTGTGAGAGAAATTGACTTCTGGAGAGCAGACACCTTTTGGTTGGGTGCTTCTCCCTCTTTGCAATAATTCTTAGTCCCTTTTGACAAATTTCCTTCAGGTTAATGTGACCAACCTCTGAACAGTAGGGAAGGTATTCTAGTATGGCAAAGGATTAGAAATCAGTAGACCTGTGCTCTCTTCCCAGCTCTCTTAGGCCATGGTTACACTGGCACTTTATAGCGCTATAAAGCCCCTACGAGCGCTATAACCTACTCTCCGTCCACACTGGCAAGGCACTAATAGCGCTATAACCGCGGAGTTATAGCGCTATTATAAATCCACCTCCTCATGGGGAATAAGGGCTGTAGCGCACCTGCTGTAGCGCTACAGGAAGAATGTGGACACCCACTGCGTATTAATTGGCCTCCAGCCTGTCCCATAATTCCCGTTCGAGCCACTCTGGTCATCACTTGCAAACTCTTTTGTCCTGTCCTCAGGTGACCACACGTCAGACCCGCCCTTTAAAGTTCCAGGGAAATTTGAAAATCCCCTTCCTGTTTGCTCCAGCCAAGCGTGGCGTGCTCTCAGGGAACCCTTGCAAGTGATCATTCTCATTGATCAGATTGATTGCGTGGCGTGGTCTCAGGGAATCCTTGCAGGTGATCATTCTCATTGATCTGATTGATTGCGTGGCGTGGTCTCAGGGAATCGTTGCAGGTGATCATTCAGATTGATCATCATGACTCCACGTGCCATGCCTCCTCGCAATAGGCGATCCCCAGCATGGAGCAATAGTGAGGTGCTGGACCTCATCAGCTGCTGGGGGGAAGAGGCTGTTCAGTCTCAGCTGCGGTCTAGCCGCAGGAATTTTGACACCTATGGGCAGATATCACGGGCCTTGGCAGAAAGAGGCCATGAGCGGGACACTCTGCAGTGCTGTGTTAAGGTAAAGGAGCTTAGGAATGCGTATCGCAAAGCCCGCGAGGCAAACGGCCGCTCCGGGGCAGCCCCGGTGACTTGCAGATTTTATAAGGAGCTGCACGCGATACTTGGTAGTGATCCCACGGTCACTCCATCGACCACCACGGACACTTCCCAGCCCACCAGTGAAGGGGGGGGTGAGGAGGAGGACGAAGAGCAGGAGGATGAAGAAGAGGAGGAGGATGAGGACGAGGCAGCAGCGATCCAGGGCACGGAGGAGTCCCTGGACGCATGCAGCCAGGAGCTCTTCTCAACCCAGGAGGGCAGCCAGCCACAGCGTCCGGCAGTTGCAGGGGCCAGCTCAGCAGCGGATTGCGGAGGTAAAGCTGCTTTTCTATGGGGAAGGCTGGCAGCTTGGGGTGGAAAGGGATGAGGGGGGCATTCCACCTGGTGCTCTGTTCAAGCCAGGAGGAGGGCAGGGGGGGCATGCAGCCAGGAGCTCTCCTCTAAAGCCAGGAGGAGGGCGGACAGCCACAGCGTCCGGCAGTTGCAGGGGCCAGCTCAGCAGTGCATTGCGGCGGTAAAGCTGCTTTTCTATGGGGAAGGCAGGCAGCTTGGGGTGGAAGGGGATGCTTGCATGCTTGCCTACATGTGGAATAGAGCATTGATGTAGTCTATCACCTCGCGGTAGTCATCATCAGTAATCTCTTCAAAGGTCTCAAAAAGAGCACTTGCAATGCGCCTGCGCAGGTTTCCCGGGAGAGCCAGCGTGGTCCCCGTCCCGGTCACGGTCACTAGTCCCCGCCACTGTGCTACAATGGGTGGGGGGAGCATTGCTGCACATAGGCACGCTGCATATGGCCCTGGGCGGAAGCCGCATCTTAATAAAATCCCTTCCCTTTGCTCCTCAGTGACTCGAAGCAACGAGATATCTTCCAGGACAAACACCTACGGAGAATGTTGGAACAGTGTTCAGAGTAGGGCTCCTGCCACTTCCCGGCACTCCACCCCCCCCCCCCCGCCCCCGCCACAGCTTTTCAGGGCAGGGAAGAAATCCTTCCCCCTGCCTGCTGCTCACACTGGGGCTCCTGCAACGTACCGGCACTCCCCACCCCCTCCCCCGCCACAGCTTCTCAGGGCAGGGAAAAAATCATTTCCCTTGCCTCTGGAGTCCACTCACCATGGCAGGGGCTCCGTTGCTGTATCTGTGCTGTCTGCGGGACAGGCAAACGGGGAATGCGGGGGAATGATAGGCATGTCTGCTCTTTACAAGGGAACCACTGTGAAATGTATCTTTTTATTTTAGAAGGGTTGTCCTTCACCCCTTCACCATCGCTCTTATCAACAGCTGAGAGGCTCAGGCGACTGAGGAAGCGGCCACGGAGGAGCAAAGAGGATCTTGTACAGCAAGTAATGCAACAGGCTGTAACGGAGAATCGAGTTGCACAGAGGTGGAGGGAGAATGAGAGCAAGTTGAGGGAGAAGGCGCGGAAGGAGAACGCGATTCACCGCCGGAAAAGCACCGATAAGCTGCTCTCATTACTGCAGCTTCAATTGCAGAGTATGCAGCGGCTTGTCACCCTTGCAGAGCAGAAGCTCCGCACCCACCACCCCAATTATCGTTTGCCCCAACTCCCTTCCCCTTCCTTGCCTCTGTACCCTCCAGGCCAGTATCATCAGCCAAATGGTTATCACCATCCACAGCTGCCTCCAACCCCTCTGTCTTCACCGGACAACCCCCAGACCCCAGACCATTATCCACTGCAGTCTACCCCTAATAACATGCCTTACTGGCCACCGCAAATGGGGTTTGGGGGACATGGCCAGTTTGAGGGCACTGGAGACTCAGAGACCCGGACATACTCCGATCTCTGACTGACCCCACGACACCCCCATTGCACCTCCCCTGCCTTCCCCCTCACATGCATCACAATATTTTCTTTCAGCAACCGAAGTACCTGTTCAATAAATGAATTGTCTTCTTAATAAATGGGGTTTTTTTTATTAAGTGTACATACATTATTACAGGCTACAGAAAAGCAAATGCCTGTTCCTGTTAAAAGAATGCTCCCTCCCTCCCTCCCTCCCTCCATCTGCACCTCACTTCAGAACTGGCTTTCAGCCTCAAAATGCTCCCTCAAGGCTTCCCTGATCCTAACAGCCTCGCGCTGGTCCCCTCCATGAACCCTGCTCTCTGGCTGGGCATATGTGGCCTCCAGGCGTTGAACCTCAGAGGACCATGCCTGAGTGAAGCCTTTGCCCTTCCGCTCACAAAGATTATGTAGGGCACAGCATGCGGAAATAACCGCGGAGATACTACCCTCGGCCAAATCTAGCCTCCCATAAAGACAACGCCAGCGCGCCTTCAGACGCCCAAAAGCACGCTCCACAGTCATTCGACAACGGCTAAGCCTGTAGTTGAACCTTTCCTGACTGCTGTCCAGGCTCCCTGTGTACGGTTTCATGAGCCAGGGCATTAAAGGGTAAGCAGGGTCACCAAGAATCACTATGGGCATTTCCACTTCCCCCACGGGGATCCTCTGGTCTGGGAAAAAAGTCCCCGCTTGCAGCTTCATGAACAGGCCGGTGTTGCGGAAGATGCGTGCGTCATGCACCTTTCCAGACCAGCCAGCGTTAATGTCAGTAAAACGCCCACGGTGATCCACAAGTGCCTGGAGAACCATGGAGAAGTACCCCTTTCGGTTAACGTACTCCTCAGCTAGGTGGGCGGGCGCGAGAATGGGTATATGGGTCCCATCTATCGCCCCACCACAGTTAGGGAAACCCATTTCTTCAAAGCCAGCCACGATGTCATGCACGTTATCCAGAGTCACGATTTTTCGTAGCAGGATGCGATTGATGGCCCTGCACACTTGCATCAGCACAACTCCAACGGTCGACTTTCCAACCCCAAACTGGTTGGCCACCGATCGGTAGCTGTCTGGGGTAGCCAGCTTCCAGATCGCGATAGCCACCCGCTTCTCCACCGGGAGGGCAGCTCTCAGTCTGGTGTCCTTGCGCCGCAGGGCAGGGGCGAGTTCAGCACACAGTCCCATGAAAGTGGCTTTTCTCATTCGAAAGTTTTGCAGCCACTGCTCGTCGTCCCAGACTTGCATGACGATGCGATCCCACCACTCTGTGCTCGTTTCCCGTGCCCAGAAGCGGCGTTCAACAGCCGTGAGCATGTCCGTTAATGAGACAAGCAGCTTTGTGTCGAATGCATTCACCGCTTCGATCTCGTCTTCAGAATCATCACTGTCATCCTGCATGTCAAGGAATAACTCCACTGCACACAGAGATGTGCTGGCGACAGTCGTCAGCATGTCCCTCAGCAGTTCTGGATTCATTGCAGCACTCGACAATGGAAGACGGAGCGTGCCTTGCTGAAACCCTTGAAAGATGGCGCCGGAGGTGGAAGGAAACACAGGGATTGCTGGGATATGCCAAAAAGCATCATGGGTAGTTCAAACAGGATATAGAATGCCCCGCAAGTGACGCCCCCCCTCCCACAAGCCATTGCGCCAGATCAGGAAGAGGTGTACTGTGGGATACCTGCCCTAATGCGCTGCTCTTAATGCCGTATTAACTGCCGCAAATGTGGCCATGCTATAGCGCTGGAGCATCTCAGTGTGGACATACAATAGCGCTATTATTATTGCTGTATAAGGCGAGCGCTATAAGCAATAGCGCTATAATTTTGTAAGTGTAACCATACCCTTAGAGATGATTTTTTTCCTGTGACCTGAAAAATCAGGCCAACTAAGAAGTGCTCAACACTCACCTTAACTGATATCAGTGAGAGATGTGGGTGCCCTACCCCCTTGGAAATCTGGTTATTTAATCTGTTCTCTCTAAAAAGGTGTTTTCACCACCACACAAAGTGGGAGAAAAATTTTGCAAAATACGTTGAGATTCTTGTATGGAAGTTGCTGGAAGGGTAAAATATTTTGAACAGTAGTAGAAACGGTGTAGAGCAGCGTTTGAGCAAGTGCTCAAAGGCTTTAAATTTTCCACCTTCTAGGTGAGATTGAGAAAATACCTTTTCATCTGCTCTACCCTTTCTCCTTATCCCTTTGCTCAGATGGAAAGTAGAAAGTCGTCTCGGGTGCAACTGCTGATTTTGAGGGTAAAACTTAAATAGGTGCTCCACCAATCACGAACCATGCATGCAAAGGCTGAGTGCCAATCACCATAGCAACTAAGTGCTACTGCAGTGTTTTAGGAGCACAAATTACATACTGCTACATCACTGGAAAAAAAAATCATTCAGAAATTTAAACTAAACCAGATATGCCTTGCACTGTACTTGAAGGTCCCCAAACTCTGCTTCTAGCAGGCTACCAAAGGGGCAGAGTCCCAAAAGTCAGAGGAATCTATTGGAAACCTTGGCTCCAGTCCTGCAAACTTCAGTCCTCACAGCTGAAAGCAAAAGCATCCTTCCCAGCCGGTGTGCTATAATGGGATCTAAAGTAGGAGGTCTTCTGTCAGGTAAGCAAGACTCTCACCAACATTTTACATTGTCATCAATACTTTGAATTGCACTCAGTAGTGTTATGTGCACAGAACAATCTACCCTGCTCATTAGACAGACCACTGTGTTTTTTTCATCAGTTGACCCTGTTGGTCTTCAGAGTTTGCCCAAAGTAGAAAACACTACAGTAGTCAAGGCTGGCGGTGACAACACTGTGGTTGACTATCAGGGTCTGCACTGAACCGAATGGTCACCGCCGCTGCATGGTCTAGTGTCCTGACAATTGATGAGACACGATGTAAGTTTGGCTCAGTTATATTAGGTGCCTATAAAACTAATTTAAAACGAGAAGGAAACTGGCAACTTCACAGATTACGTTCCCCAGAGAGAAGCAGCAAGAGTCTGAACCAGGGGTCGGCAACCTTTCAGAAGTGATGTGCTGATCTTTCATTTATTCACTCTAATTTAAGGTTTTGCGTGCCAGTAATACATTTTAATGTTTTTAGAAGGTCTCTTTCTGTAAGTCTATAATATAGAACTGAACTATTGTATGTAAAGTAAGGTTTTAAAAATGTTTAAGAAGCTTCATTTAAAATTAAATTAAAATGCAGAGCCCCCTGGACCAGTGGCCAGGACCCAGGCAGTGTGAAAATCAGTTCGTGTGCCGCCTTTTGGCACTCGTGCCATAGGTGGCCTATCCCTGGTCTAAACAGCTGGAAAAGGAAGGCTGTGTGACATTCCGGTTGAGATGTAGCACACAAAGGCAGCTGCCTTTGGTGTCAGCTCTCCAGGAATTCCATTTTACAAAACCTTTCCCTAGAACTGTGACAAATGGATCTGTTTTTATGAAAATGTTTCATAGGCCTTTTCTATAGAGCTGTTCTATTTTTTTTTTTGTTTGTTAAAAAAAAATCTTTATAGTAACTGGGAATTCAGTTCCTTGGGCAACTGCTTAGACTGGGGTGGCCAAGCTGGTCAAGGAAACCCACAGTTATTGCAGGCCCGTAATGGGTGAAAGTAGCCTTTCCTGGAGAGAGTGGGAGCTGGCAGCCACTGAGGCCCCCTACTGAAGTCCTCTCCAGTGATGGAGAGCTGTAGTCTGGCATAGCCCTCTTGCTCTCTGTGATTTACAGAAGAAAGGGAGGGAGATACGTAGATTCAAGGGCAGAGTCAAATATGCTACATTCTGAAGCCCCTGTCTGAGGAGAGGAGTCCCTTACAGCCCTGCCAAAAAATGCTTGAAAACGAGTCACACTGGAAGCGTTTTAATACCAGGGAAGGCCTCTCCCCTTTTACTGCCCCTTTTGTGTCTATGATCACCTTTTTCTTTTTGCATATTTCCTCCCTAAGTAGAGTCATGTTCCCCTGAAACAGTCTGACAATCTACACAGCAATCTAACAGTCCTGGGAGGAAATGGTTTTTGGTGGAAGGGACTTTCATTCTTCCTGCCTCATACTGTTTTCAGCTTGGTTTTCCTCTTTTTCCACTGTTTCCCTGCTCCATTCTCCCCCTTCTAATGTTTCATGTCCTGTAACCCTACACAGCTCTCTAAAAGTTGCAGCATTTTGCCCTAGAAGGGGCTGTGTTTCAGTGGTGGGCAAAGTGATTTCTGTATATTGAAAGCATTTGTTTATAAGGTGTCTATCCATATAGCAAATCTCCCAACAGTTCTATGACTGTCCTGCTTTGATCCACAAACAACTCTGTCATGTGGTCCTGGCTGGGCTTAGTTTCCCACTCTGGCCAGAGGTGGAAGGGCCAATCCTGAGCAGTGCTATGACCTGAGGTTGCAACACATAGAGCAGCCAGCTGTGCTCAGCCAGCCACATGGGACAGCAGCTGCCTCTGCAAGGAAAGTGTGGGGCAGACTCACTCTGTAACTTCCTCCCCAGACTTGCCCCTGGGCAGGGGTCAGACCCATCCTGCTTTAGCTACTTTAAATGTTGGGAGGTATGCTGTAGAATCCAGGCACCAGTTACATAAAATCACTGAAATCCAAACTAGAACAGACCTTTGAGAATCCTTAGTTCACCCCTTCCAATACCAGGGCCCCAGGCCTGCAACTTCTTGCTCATGAGCAGACTGGTGAGTCCTGGAGTGCAACTGCAGCTGTTTGCATACAAGAAGTTGCAAAATCGAGTCCCAAGTTTGCCAAGTGCTTTGGGATCCTTGGAGCGGGGGAGCAATATGTAAACATAAATAGTTCTCACATTGAAATGATACTATTGCTAGTTAAGTGTCAAATTCCATTTGGTTAAGTTCTCCTCTGAATGTCACTTTAACTATTTAAACATGTTCTGAGCTGGGGACATGGTTTCTGGCCGTATTGCAGATATCCCCAATGAAACCCTGGAGAGAAAAGGAGAAACCACCCCGCCCCCACCCCCCAGCCTAACCTCACAGCAGAGGAACTGCCCCCCCCACCCCCCCAGACTAACCTCACAGCAAAACTCAACTGCCACTTTTTTTAAGAGACTCGTTAAAGTTTAACTTTTGGGGACTGGGTAGTTAGGCTGCCATTTAGCATTAGCTTGTAAATTCCAGGTTCCACTGCCAAAAAGGAACTTGAGAATCTTGTCTAAGTAGACAGATAGTATTGCCCATAAAGTTCCAGCAACCCCTCTTCATAAATGAGACTTCTTCCACTTAAAGGCTTTAACATATCATTGGCCCAGATTGCAGTTATGCTGCACTGTACATCCTTCTCCATTGCCCTTCTGCTGCTTTTCTCTGCCTCTTTCCTTCCCATTCTACTATCTCCCTGCCCCCTGTGTCATCTCACCTTGTACTCTTCTTTTTACTTCCTTTATTGGCCATTTTCATTTCCCGTTTCTCAGTGTCTTCTGCTTCGTGTACCTGATGCTGAGTCAGCTTTTCAAACAAGCTGTGACCCTTCTCCCTGTATGACTTCAGATTTCACACATTGGGAAAGGCAGGTTTATAAAATGACATTTACAATGGGGGAGAAACAGACTTTTCTTCTATAGTAAAATGCAAACGTAACTGGTGAGGAAGGAGAAAAAAATGGAAAACTCCTGATTCAATGTATTTCACAGATGATTCTTTTAATAATCCTCCTGCTTTCATTATGGTACTATCCAAAGGAAACTGAGTGCAGGTATCTTCACAAACCCATACATACCAACCAGCAGAGCTAAGGGAAGGAGAACTAAGACTTGGAAGATGCTTATACAAACTCTGTTTTGGACCCAAAGGCCCTCCTGTAATTGTTGAAATGTGTTAAAATTCAGTTGTACAATCTGTGGTGGGCCTACTCCATTTCTGAATTAAAAGAAAACTTAACCCCTTGGTGTCTGGAGGAGAAATTTCACCAGCACTAAAAGATAATGTAAAGTGCATTTGTACTAATATGACCACCTGAGCATGAAGGATTCAATTCTTGTTATAGTTTGAGCCTTGAGCATAAGCTTAATTGTTCAGAAACATATAGATACACGTGTGACTTTATTTAAGAGAGATGCAATTGAACACACTAAAAAATTCACTGAAAACTGTATTAGAGCTCTATGTCCTCTAGGTTACAACCACTAGAGGGTGAGACAATCACACACTGGAGAGAAAGACAGTGGTCCCCATGTTCATTATAGAAGAACAAAAGGATGGGATGATTATCTACCGCAGCTAATATTGGCAAGGGGTGATCTAACTGCCTGGTGGCAAGTCTATAATTCTAGCACTGTTGGCACTTGAGTCCTGATCTACCCTGGGTGAAAGGTTTTGGTGAACCGATGGCCTCCAATGAACTTAAAGGCAGAAAAAATATTATTTTTGTGTAAAGAATTTTGTGTAAGATCAATTTTTTGCGGTGCTAGCTTGACAGACTTGGAATTGCATGTTAAATCCCAGACAGACAGAATGGAAGATTTAGTGGGTCAAATGATTATGACATGATTTAAATGTGTGTGATGGAAACAAAAATTTATTTTTAAGGGTTAAAGAATGAGCCTGTAGACCTATGCATGCTGGAAGATGCATTCTTTGACAATAAATATACAAACACGTACTATGTGATATGGCTGAAGAGGTGTGCAAGTGAAGGGTTACAACCAAGAATATAAAAAGAAGGAAATAAGCAAACATGCTGAGAATTATAGGGAAGTTAGGCAGCCAGCGTGAAACCTCAAAGCACACAGTAGATTACACCATCCTCCTCCTAAGACAACTATTCTGGACACTTTAATTAGGGTAATTGTTATAATATATTTACCCAAGGGCCTCTGTTATCCTGAAGGGCCCAAAAGTACTTCACAAACTATACCAAAGTGGGAATAGGTTCATCCACCACTGAAATACATCCACCTCTGGGGTATAGCAGCTGCTAAAAAGAGCATAAGCAACACTATATGATGGGGGCTATGAAATGAAAAAAGAATATATCTATCTGAAACTTCATGGGGATTTCAATCAGGAAGAACGTAATGAAAAAGTGGAACTTGACTAGGAAATTTGCAAAGAGAGGTGCGGGATCTTTAAAGGTTGCCTGCAGAGAAAAATAAATTAATTTGTGTTCTTTTGTTGTCTATTTTAATAGGTCTCTCAGCATCAACTACATCAGTGACCCCACATGTTCAGATCTACAGCACTGGTTAGCGAGAAGTTACAAACCAAACATATACACTATGTATAGCAAATTGGTAATTCCATAGCAGGTGTTAACAACACCGATGCAGTGGACACGCAGGCTACATGTGATGATGGGTGTATCATTCCATTTCCCTTATAGCATCAGTAATATTTACCTGGGATGGGGGCCCACTTAAACAGCAATCTTGTGGTCAGGGGTCATGGTCACCAGGAGAAAAGAAACATATCAATATGTGAGAACCGAGAGCAATCAGGCTGGCTCTCAAATCTCTCCTACATCATGTCTGACATAGTAGTTCAGATGGTAACTGATAATACTAACTGATAATACTACTGCATAGTATTATGTAAAAAAAAAGGATGGGGCTCATTCTCTACAATTGTGCAAAGAAGTGAGGCATCTTTGGGACTGATGCATAGAACAAGGCATTCACACTAGTGATTCATATATCAAAATACCCTTGCAGATTGTCTGAGAGGATCGACCTCTCAAATGCATGAATGGTCTTTAAAAAATAAAGAGGTAACATCTCTTCAGGTGGTGGGGGAAAGCCAGAAACAGATCTTTTTGCATCCAACACCAAAAAGAAGAGTCAGAGATTTTGCTCGAGGGTGGGCAGACAGGGACTCAATATCAGATGTTTCAGAGTAGTAGCCATGTTAGTCTTTACCCGCAAAAAGTACAAGGAGTTCTATGAGTTCTATCCTATGAAAGCTTATACCCAAATAAATTGGTTAGTCTCTAAGGTACCACAAGTACTCCTCCTTAACATCCGATGTATTTTTGATAAACTAGTGTCAAGGTTTCACGTATGCATTTGCCCTTGGTCAGAGAATGACAAAAAAAAAAAAATAGTTCCAGTATAAATGTAATAGCACCACCCTGGACTAGACAACAGTGGTAACTGGACTTGATTCTCATGCCCAGAGGGTTACTTGAACCTCTATACTGTTGGTACCAGACATAATAACAGGGAAGGTCTAGCACCCATCTCTTCAATCCCTTCATTTAAAACGCTGGGGAATAAGACTGGGATTGTTAGGAAAGTCTTGCTCATGAAAGGTGCACACTGCACTAATAAAGTCAACGAAAGAGTCCACGTGAAAATGTTGTGGTCCTAAATGGAAACATTTTATATTATGGCTTTCCATGTATGATATGGATCTTTTTACAGCACCTATGACTTACATATTGGGATATCTGTTTTTCTTAAGTGTGCAGTTCTTTCATTACTAAGACGAGGAATATTTGTGGCACCTTAGAGACTAACCAGTTTATTTCAGCATAAGCTTTCGTGGGCTATAGCCCACTTCATCGGATGCATAGAATGGAACAGAAGTAAGATGTATTTATATACACAGAAAGCAAAAAAAAGTTATACATTAGCATACCAATTCTAAGAGGCTGTTTAATTTGGATGGGCCATTATCAGCAGGAGAAAAAAAACCTTTTGTAGTGGATTTCTGTCTGACAGGTGATAAGAACTTTTGAAGGGAAATTAACTAGGAAAATGCAATCAATTAGTGTAATGAGAAAGCCTTTCACAATCCCTGTTTAGCCCTTGGTTGATAGTGTCCAATTTGAAAATTAATTCTTTCATTATCTTCCATGAAGATTCATCTTTCAACCATATCAGCATGTCATGATTCTTTGGATAGTAAAATGGTCTTTACTCCTGCTGTAAAGAGGTACTTAAAACGTCTTAATAAGCACTATCTGCCAATCAGACATCCTACGCCATTCTGGGATTTGAATAATAGTGCATTCACAACTGGTGAACCAATGGGAAGCTGTACATTCCATCTGTCCAGCAAGACCATATTTCTGATATTTATTACCTCAGTGAGATGTATAAGTGAACTGCAAGTCCTATTCCTGAGCTACCATTTATTGTTTTTCATAAAAATAAAATAGTCTAAGGCCCAGAACAGCTTAGTGCCAGTTCCCCTTCCAGTATCACAAGGCAGGGAGAAGAAGAAGAAACTGAGGCAAGGGATGCTGATTAAGTGAAAGGAAATTAGAGAGATCAGGGTTCTGGCTCTAGGAATACTTGCTAGAGCCAAAGAGCGTGGGTGCAGCCTTAACAGGTTCTGACTTTGGTGCCAAGTGTGCATGCTCACCCAAAGAGTGCCCATCTATGCTGACAATCTGCTTGAAGATCCACAGTTCCTACTAAACAATCTCCTTCTCCTCCCAATTGTTACTGGCAGCTTGATAGTTAAAAATAGATGCCAAGACAGTTGCAGCCAAGAAGTTTTGCTTCAAAGTCTATGGCTCCTTTCTTCAAGGTTAAGTGAGGAGACCAAAACTAGAGAAAAATGAAGATTTTATCCATTCCACATTTCAATTCTCCCCTGCCCCCAATATCTCTTTCTAAGACAGGTGAGATAAGGTAACAAAGAACCATCCTGTCTATTCATTTCCCTCTGACAATGCATCTGAAATCTTTGTGAAATATAGAGAGGAACTTCTTTGGTCTTCTTCCAGATGATCTATACTGTTCTATAGAAAGTTCAAAAGCTCTGCTATTTCTGGCAGGTCCAGTACCTGATTTTCAAGCTGTCCCAGTTTTCTGCCAGAGCAAGCATGTTTTTTGATCAGTCTGCACATTGCTTAATACAGCCATGCTATAAACTCCACACTCTGCTGTCTGAGTTCAGCTGCTTTGACACACTGATCAAACAAATTCATTTTAGGGAACAAAGAAATAAATCTCTTCTCCCAGCAAAAATATATGATCCAAATATTTTAAACAAGTTCTAACAGGTTAGCCAAAGCAATACTTACAGTCAGCATGGGTTCACAGCTCGAAAATCCTGTCCAGCAACTGTAGGAGCCTCTAACTAGCAGATAAGGGAGCCTAGGGTAGTGAAACAGAATGTCTACCACTGAAATTTCCTTAGGATGGGATCTTCATGGCTGTGATCACCATTGCAAATATTTTGCTCCCAAATGTCTCCCAGAAAGCCCAGTGAGACTAAACTGAGAAAAAAGATGGGATCTACTGTGGTAGCATGGTGGGAACAGTGCCCCCATGTGGTCCTTCCAGCTGCTCCAATACAGCCATAGCTCTCCTCAGGGACAGGAGGGACGTCTCTACCTCTGGGAGAGTCTATACCTTTGGGAGGGAGCCAAGCCTGGAAAAGTTCCAAAACAAAAGCAAATTCAACTCAGTACTGAGCCATCCTCCATTCTTCCAGTGGGGTGTTCCATCCTTCCCTTTGGGCTTGTCTCCCAAACAGTATCTTACTCATGTTGGTTATTTCTGGGGTTTAACTGCTCCTCCCAAGAGGCTCCTTGAGCTTGCAGGTCTGTTCCTCTGCAATGCTGCAAGCAAAGCACCCTTGAGGCAGGGCTCAGTCCTTCTTGCTGGCCAGCCACCACTCAACTGAGCTAGGATTGCTCCTTTTATTCTCCCTCCAGGCTTGGCACTGGCTACAGGTATAGCAAGGCAGGACTAGCTCAGCCCATAGGCTCTCCTTAATTCCTTCTCTGCTGGTATGGGGCCCCTCTGCTCCGTCTCACACACACATGCCTGCATGACCCCCATCTGGGGTATGTCCCTCCCTTCCCGATTCTCCCCCGCTCTGAGAAAATGATCAGCATTCGGTTAGCTCGCTGGCCCCGTGCTGGATGCAGAAGGAGAAGGGCTGGAGAAATAGGTACCCAACCTCATAATTTCTGGAGTGGTGTCTTCCAAGGTGTGAAGCCAACATAGTGGAGCATGGTTGCTGACTACATTGAAATCACTGTCAGGAAGGTAGTATCTGAGTGAGTCCATTGCCCACCTCATCACCAACACTTTTTTCAGTTCTGGACGAGGCCTTCTCCCTTGGAAATCATTTCTGACTCTAGTAGAGGATGGGATATTCTTTGCCTTCCACCAGTTGGGTTAAGATGGTCCCTAATCCAGCATCAGAGGCATTGGTCTGTATCAGGAATTCACTAGTTAAATTGGGGCTATACAAGACAGGTCTCAGCAGAGGTGAGCCTTAAGGGTTTGAAAGGCCTTTTCACAATCATTGGTCCACTGAATTTTCTTTGAGCTAGTGTTTTTATAGAAAGCTGTAAGTGTCAGGAAGGAGAATTGGCAGTAGTACCCTGCCAGTCCTAAGACATGGTGTTCCTCTTTCTTTGAGGTTGGCATGGAACATGTCTGTAGGGCCTGGACTTTATCCAACAAGAGTTGCACCTTACCCATCCCCAGATTATACTTGAGGTAGGTTATCTCATTTTTTCCCAGGTGGCATTTAGTATGGTTCACAGTTAGGCTGGCCACCTTGCGGGTCTGGAGTACGGCAGTTACATGGTTTAGAGCTGACTATAGAATACAACATTGTCCAGGTATCCGACAGCATAGCTATTATGGGGCTGGGGGACTTGGTCCATCAACCTTTGGAATGTGACTGAGCCCCATTTAAGCCAATGGAACTGGATAAGGCTAAAGGGGGTGGAAAAGGCTGTTTTTTTCTCAGGATTCAGGTGTGAAAGAGATCTGCCAATACCCTTTATCCACAAGCACAAAAATGTACCAGTATCCAACCAAGGTCTTTTGGCAGGGCTGACTGTGATCATCCCAGTACATTCAAAGGGGGTGTTCATGAGCAGGAGGGGAACCAGGGAGCCTTCTCCATTAATCAGGGTGCCATAAACTGACACTCTGAGCAAAAGCCTCAAGATTTGGGGACATACTTATAGACCCCCCCCCCAGAAATGGGCTAGTATTCAAGCTAGTGTTTTCTTCCTCCCCAAGTGCGCTGAAACGTGTATGGCATGGGCCAGCCTCATGACCTTCCTCCAGTAGGGCCCGGGCACCAAGAAGCTCAGTTCAGATTTCCTTAGTCTAGCAGTCTTTTCCAAGGCAATATAGGCAGTTGCTCTGAATCTCAAAGGCAGACTTTAGCTTGTTGAAATTCCACCATTTCCCCATTGACAACCACTACCTGGATATAGGCCCAGCTCTGCATGTCATTGGCTTCCTACTCTACAATGAAGTTGGAGAATTTTGTTAGGATTTCTGACTCAGGCATAGGAAGGGTCTCCAAGTCAAGCTGGAACTGGGACTGACCCTGTTCAGCAGTGCCGAGTTGATACAAGGTCCCTTTGCCAGGATTGGATATGTATCCCACACCAGTGAGGTTCATTAATTGATGAAGAATTGAGGGCAGGGGATTCCAACAGGGGAGCCTCATTGTTTGGGAAAGGTCCTGAGAACTCCTTCAATAGATTCCCAATGTTTTCTCTGACATGACCAATAATAAAGGGATAGGCATGGGATGGGACCAAGCTGACCATCAAGGACTTAATATGTTCCCCCCACCACACCCCCCGCAGTTAGATTAACTTGGACATGAGGGTAGGGTTTCACACCCCCATGTACATATTGTAGAAGGATGGTGCTCCATGGTGATGCAGGATTTGGGACCACCAAATTCTGCACCAGGGTTTGAGCACATCCTGAGTCACAAAATCCACCACTTCTGCCCCATTCACCTTTGAGGGAGTGGTCAACTTTGCAGGCTGTGATCTTTGAGCCTGGGCTCCACCATCCCAATTTGTTCAAATTTGCACTCCATGAATGGGAACTCAAAGACCCATGCCCTGGACAACCACATGAAAAGCAAAATCTCAGGCTTTGCCATTGTGATGGGACTCTCCCCAGGACCCTGGGAGGTCCCATTGTGTGGGGTCTCCCTACTTCGGTTTCCATGGCTGTTGCCTTGTTAAGACCAGGTAGGTTGGTGGTTTCTTGAACTGGGGTCTAAGTCAGTGGCTCCAGACCGTTGGTCCGAGCTATCGATAGTCCTCGTGACTCATGGGACCTCCTGAGTGTTGGTGAGGAGGAAGCAGAGTGGAGCCCCACAAGATGTGAGCCCCCATGGATAGCTTTCTCATTTCCCTGCACTGGTCCCTCTACCCTTTGAGCCCCAGTGTGCTCCTCACTCTCAAAGGAACTCTGCCTATAATGGCGTAAACTGTGGCCTAGGTCCATGGAAGCAGGTGTGGCAGATGAAAGTAGTGACATGTGTTGCTTTAGATGCAGCCAATTTCCAAAAGCCAGTCTCGCACAAATGGAATAAAACAGGGTAACGGCCAGAGTGGGAGCTCTAAAGAAGAGCGTGTAACAAAGGTCCGTTCCTTGGAGCCAGAGCTGAACCAGTGACCTAAGGATTCTTAAGAGACCTAAACCTACATTCCTCCACTCCACCAGCTGAGCTATTGAAGGAAGACAGGAACAAAGGGCCCGGAGTGACTCATGGTGTCAGGCAGAATTGCCACTGACACTAACTGCTAATTATAGGCTTGCCCATACCTAGCCCTTGAAAGGCACAAGTCACACACACCTATGCCTTCATCCTCACGGTGCTGGGTAGATGTCTAGTCTACCCTCAATTCACCCAATGGGAAGCCTGCACACACATACCGCTCAAAGTCTCCCTAACTGGCATGGCACGAAGACAATGCCTCAAGGGAAGAACGGAATGCTGGGGGCACAACACTAACCCTGCCTGCTAGCTGGGACGCTGCATCCCCCTGCTGACCCACAAGGGACTGGGATTGTCTCAAGCACACGAAGCACACTGCTGGCATCCCAGCCCTGATTCCCACCCAGAATAGGGATGGGAGTGCAATGGAAAAAATGTCCGACCCCAGAGCCTCCTGTCTGGCTTGAAAGGGGCCTTTGAAAACACATTTTTCTCAGCCCATTTCCGTTCCCCTTTGTCAATAATTGACACAATCACTAGGCGTCTACCCACACAAAAGAACTCAAACACACAAGCTCCTGAAAAAGAAACTGTCCCTTTGGCTGCCTGAGGACAAAAGGCAAAGCCAAGAGTGGACCAGAATGCTCCTTTCTGGGAAGACATCAAGGTTGTATGTGGGTGCAAGCAGGTGGGGACAAAGAAAAGACAGAAAGAGACAAAGGAGCAGCTTGGAGAATGCAGGCATTGATCCCCCTACCCCTCATGTGCTAATTGAGTGTTCTACCCTTTGAGCTAATTGCACATGTAAGGGCTGCTGCTCCATCTTCTACCACCCACTGCCCACTCAGTGCAAACCCCATCCAAAGATCTCATTACTTCGCAAAACAAATTCCCTTACGCTTGCCTAGTACCTTGGAAAGGACCTCCACTCAGCAAGGACACCTGACATAGCCAATAACACTGCTCCCCTTTCCTGCCTTTCAGCAAAACACACCTTTCCAGAGGCCATTGGCGAAACTCACACCCGCACATCCTAACGCGTCCATTCATGACAAGAAGAGCAAAAACTGCAAAGTAAAGGGGATGAGTTGCATCCCTGCCCGCCTATTCGGTGCACAGGCCAAGGACAGCACGTCTTCAAGGTCCCCCTCCTGCATGCCACACTCTGACCCCACATTTCCCCATGCTCCTCAGCTGTCAGAGGAACCCCCTTTTTCTTACTCATTGCAAAGGGAGGTGTTAGTGCAGAGGGTTTGGTATATTTTGGGAGTGAACCTTCCACCATCTCTACCCACCCTAACTTCCTTCAGTACACTGGAGCATTTTAACCTCTTTCTGCTCCAATAATCCACCTTTGCTGGGACTGGAGAGGGGCACTTGAATATTTGGGATGCTCAGTATTGGGGTGTGGGGAGAGTTCTGCCCTTCTGGAACCCCCCATGTCACTGGCATCCCCCCCGCAATGTGCTTCTATCTATACACCTCTGGTTCCCTACCCCATTACCAGGGCTCTTGGGTCACTGTGTGCCTCTGTCACCACAGCTCTCTGGTGCCCTCTTATTGCTGCACCTCCCTTGGCTTGCTGGCCCTCTGAGGCTCTAGCAGAGACGTGGATGCCATGCTGAGTGGGGGAGGTTGGGAGGTGCAAGAGAGGCACGCCTCTGCCCCAGTACCTGTTCATCCTGTCAGAGCGTGGCAGACTGCCTGCTACATCATCTTGGCTGTCCTGCTCAGTGACCAGAAGATGTTTCCCTGTAGCACTGACTGGGAGAATCAATGTGACTGCTGTGGGGTTTCCTATGATACCCATCACTGTGGCATCCAGATGTGAGTCACTGCAGGACAAGACCAGCCCTACAGATGGGTGATGTGGTCGGGGGGATGCTGTGGTTAACAGGGAAGAAGAAGAGTGGGCCTGGAGTGCGAGGTCATGAAAGGGAGTTTGGGGTCAGGAGGGAGAGCGAGAGGCAGTGGGGGCTGGGGCAACGGGGGTGAGGTGGGGAACCCGGGAAGGCAGCTGAGGCCATGGACACCAAAATACAAGTTTGCCCAGGATGCTATTTTCCATAAGGCTGGCCCTGCTAGAGCATATTCTTCTGGTACAGGCAATGTGCAAGACATACTCAAGGCTCTTCCTGAGGAGCCTCTCACAAGCCCAGGCACATGGGATGTGCCAGGCAGGGGTTTAGGTGCAGGGCCAGAGCACGTGAAGGTTCTAGGAATCTTTGCACCCTATGGGGGAGTCAATTTAAGCTGTTGTAACTTAGACAGGACTGCTTCTAAATTATGCTTGGGATTGCTTTAGTCTCTGGAGCAGCAGACTGGAGTTTTTCGATGCACAGAACAGACTTTCACCTGTGATATCTTTATCAGAAGGTTGTATCTATAGGTTCTGGCATTAAATAACTGCTCTTTTCTTTAATTTCCTCCAAATCAATGTTCCAAATTCCAGTTATTTGGTAAGAAAAGCACCTTGATTTCTTCCAACATACACTTTGGTCAAAATTCTGAAGGGCAAAGAAGAAACTCCCTTGTAAATATGTGGCAATAGCACAGCTGCCACTCTGAGATTAATAAACCAAGGCCCAGAAATGAACACACAGATACACCTGGATGTTTGTTATAAAACAGGCACTGAAAATGGGTGTATGCAAGAGGATTGTGTAACTCCCCCATGTGTTACATGACCCACTCTGTGCCTGATCCACAGAAGCTATGAGGCTGGTACAGCTCTCAGCTTGGCTGCCTCCCTCTGTAGCTCAAGCTGTAGCAATTCATGCTTTTAGCTCGGAAGGTCCCGGTCCAGTGTCTAGTGTTGGCCATTATAGCGGCAAGCGCAGACTTACAGAAGCTCACCAGTTTGCAGAGCTACAAGGGACACACAGGAAGACGTTAAGTGACATATGCTTGTGATTACTCTTACTACTTAGAACGGGAAACTGCTGCCTGCCATCTTAAGTTAAGTTTTATTTGATCCATTATGTGGTTGGGTGTTTGTTTTTCATATATATAAACCCACTAATGTAATCTGACACTTGTCTGCTTTTAAAATCAGTTTCTGACCTGGTACCTTTATTTGAATAAAATACACGTTTTCTAACAAGCCAAAAACCAAACAGCCCCATCCTCTAGCAACATAACATCCTACTTTCATCTCCAACCAAGCTTAACACGAGCCAATAAGTCTTGCTCTATAGTGGTATGAACTGCCTAGTACCCAAGGGTAACATTTTCAAAAGCAGGTTGTAATTCTGGGAGCTCAGCTGATAACAGCATGGGCCAAATTTTCAGAAGTGCTGATCACTCACAGCTTCCATTGTCATAAACTGGAGCGGTAAGTGCTCAACAGTTCAGAAATGCAAGGCCAACATGTCTCAGGCTACACACCCAATCAGTAGCCACTTCTGAAAACCTTGGCCCTGCCCACACACTACACACCAAACCTCTGTGGATCCTTCTCCCACTCGTCCACTTTTCCCTCAAGGGCATGATTCATCATAGATCCCATGAAGTTACTGTATAATATGAAACACTGAAATGCTCTTCTTTGGATGGATAAGACGATGCAAAGGAAGTGTGCCATGTATTTGAAATCATTATTAACCATAAACCAATTGCCTACTTGTAATTTTTACAAAACTGGATGCATTTTCAATCCAATGTGTGTTTCATATTTGAAACTAAATCGAACATGGCAACAATACGCTGGTGAGAACTTTAATCTCTTAAAAAAATAAAAAGAATACCTGAACCCTATTTAGTCCTATGGAGGTTTTTAAAGTTGTAGATAATTTAGTACATTGTTCATACCTTTCACAAAGATTCTGGCTGCAAGCCAGTAGTTAATATGATTAAGATCATTTAGCCTTTCTATAATACCGAGAAAGCTTTCACATTTGTCAAGTGAACTGCTTCTGTTTCTTTTATTCTGCAATCTTTGTGCCTATTACAGCTTGCTGCATGTAATTCCTGACAGTAAGTTTTCTAAGCCTCATCCATATAACAAGCCTTCTAAATTATTATAAACATTTTTATTCTCCACAAAAGCTTTTCAGTTTTGCAAGTACTTCAGAAATCACTGCTAAATTACTGAGGTCGGAAGGGAATCTAACACTGTGATTCAGGTTTGCCACCTACTGATGCTAAACTATTAGCGTTTCCATTTCTGTACATTGACATGTGACTCTGCAATCTACAATACCTCCCCCCACCCTGAATTTTCCAAGCTGTGCACAGAATTTGATCCACATGCCTGTCTATTAAAAGAAGTCACTAGAAGTCCTGGAACGAAAACTCCAGGCGCTGCTCTTAAAATGCTCATCCTCCCATGCCACAAAGAGTGGGGCTCCCCGCCGCACCTTAAATGTTAAAGGCTTAATATGAAAAGAATCACAAATGCTTTTCGCTGGGATCCAAGAAGGGACGTCTGGGTGTTAGGCACTCTTTCTTCATTAAAAGTCAATGAGAGTCAGGCACTTAGCTCCCTTAGACTCGTTAGAAATCCCAGCCATAAGAAATAAAGGTAATATTCATACAAGCAGCTGGATTGACAGCCCCAGAAAATGAAGTCCTCTGTTTAGCTACAGAACATGCAGAGGTAACGTGTTCACCTCTGCCCTGCCAATATATCTACATTCTGATTTGAAAGGACTAGCCACATCTGTGGATGAGACGGAAATTCAGTCTTCATGCCCGTTCACTTCTTGGTCTTTCTGACAGGGCTGCCAGTTCTTGGCGATTGTGAAGGTGTGGACGGAAGAAATGAATGATAATGCTACACAATAGCACCAAAGGGCGTGGGTATGTTACTTCCTAGCTTTTCAGCTGCCTCAGAAATTGGAACTTTTCTGTTTCTAAAGGCAAACACATAGGGTCCAATGCAGACCCAGTGTTGGAGTGGCACCTGCTGCCACAAAACCTGAGTTTGGCCCAATTTATTAAAAGCAGGGTTTTTTTCTTGGCACACAGTGTATAAGCAGCCACTGCAGAGCTTCCCCCAGCAATGTATGGGGTCACTCCCCAATCTTTGCAAGTTGCACTTTCATGACAAAGAGTTTGCACTAGGGTACTTGTATGAGCTGAATTGAAAAATACTATTTCTTTAATTTAATAAGGCAATACATTTTACTGATGCTTTCCTGGAGTTTGTAAAATCAAAGATGTGAAAATTCATCTGCAGATTTACACTACACTGTCTTATGTTCTTGTAAAGGTGGGGAGTAGCCTGGTTCTTTCTGAGTGTTCCACACTGCTTCTTGCATCTCCTGACGGCCAAAGTCAGTTCTCAGCGGCTTCAGCCAGCTATTCAATTGCGTCAATATGTAATAACTGAGTAACTTTACAAGGTAATTCCAGGGTTATTTCTTAGGGCAGAAATAAAGTGCTATCTCATAATTAAAGAATAAAGAGAATGACCTTTCTAATCACCAGGCTTTAATTAGGCTGACAGTTATGTATACAGTGCTGCAAGAACAGTATATCTGTATTTGCTATCGTTCCCCCACATAGGAATTTTAACCCCCTGCTTGCTGCAACGCAGTAAAGTGGATTCTTTTGAAACAACAATGTTCCAATGTAATGTACCTACTAACATTCCTTATACATGGACTAGAAGCTAATGTGTGTTCTTCCCCATGTGTCTCATGAGCAGTGGAATGGGAAGCAAATGGCCCATGTTCACTGTGGGACTGTTATTGATGGGGAACACATGGAATTAGGCTGGAAGCAACTTGGCCACATGGAGAGAGTAGAGCAAAGGGTTTAATAAAATTCCATTTGTTCCCCTTAATGTGTACACAGCTTCATGCTTTGCTAATGAACAGCTAAGCAGAATGGTTGCCATGCCTCCCTGCTGTATCTTCATAGGAAGTGTCATAGCTTTTTTTAATTATGTGATTATCCTGCACACTATTCTGTTCAAGTTCTTATGACATCCTAATCACTGAAGTACCTGAGAGCCTCCAGTAGTGTATTAAAAACTGTGGCTAACATCTGTCACGTGTGATTCTCTCTCTTCTTCCTTTTTCTCACCAAGGGGAAAATTGAAAAGTTGTTTGATTTTATGTCGGCTGTGCTGTGTATGTTTCTTGTTGAAGGCCATGTCAAAGTACCTCTTACCCTTAGAATGAAAAGTGTTGGTGCTGGATGTGGTTCTTCTATCCTGTGTGATTATGTTCTACAACCTAGAACTGACCCAAAGAAAGCTCTGTCTCCTATGCAGAGAGATTTATGCTAGTCATGGACAGCTGTATTGTACCTAAGGAACAGAGTTGTTGACGTGGTCCTCATCCCGGAGCTTCAGGTGGTTTTTTAAGTATCCTGGACCCAGACCAATGAGTCCCTTGAAGATAAAGTAGTGTTACCTGTCAGATCTGTGTTCTTGGGGAACCAGGGCACAGTAACCAGCCCGTCTGACTCACAAAGAACACCCGCACCAGCCTCTGCTTGAACCAAAACCAATCAGAAGACAGACTTACAAAAAGCAATGAAAAGGCAGTGGGAGACACAACAAAACCCTCTGGACAAGGGTGATAGGATTAAGGCAACTCCCCTGGCCGCATTTGCAGCGAAAATGGGACAGGGAGACATCTCCATCAGCATACAGAATGGAGAACAGAGATTCCAAGGCAAGAACTGCATGGAACTCTGGGACCAGAAAAGCAGGAAGCACTACATGATGGGAGATCTCTGCTCCAGATGTAAATGAACCTACTCCTGTACACGCCCAGCTCAGCAGTTATCCGACCAATTCTAGTATTAAATCCTTTATTGGTATTCAAAATAGTGAAGCTGCCTAATTGCATTATGAGCTCCATCCAAGGAACACCGCCCATAGTCAGGAATGATCAGTTCCTATTGTCTAGACTGAACAAAACAACTTTGATATACTCCCTTGAGCCGTCAGTTTACCCGTAAACAAATCTACTGTTCTCCCTTGAACCATTGTTGTTTGGTGAGTGGGGTAAGTATATGAGTATAGGATAAGTGGAAACATTACCCATCTACTTTTTCCTGTCCAATTAAAGGACAATCAGACCTCTCAATAACTTCCATTCCATCCAGATTTTTTCAAAATAAATGCTGTGTGATGTTTTCTCACCTTGCCCAGTATGAAAGGATCAATGGAAGGTACATGAATGACTTTCAGTGGCAACAAGTTTAGCAGAGCTCCTATTAGCTCAGCCATGGCAAGACTTGCTTTTTTTAGGCTCAGCTACCACCACAAAAGTTCTAGTTCAAGCTTCCACCCTGACCAAATGCAAGGAGTACACACAGAGTTAAAGCACCAGATGAAGTATTTCCTTAACTGTTTAAATCTTGTCTAGTATCTGGCTGTTAGTTGGCTTGCGTGTTTGTGTTCTTCCCATGTGCTTTCCCAGCTCTATGCAGATAGCTGGTTCTGCTGAAATCTTGTTGTCTCAGTAGCGTGGTTTAGGCTGCTCAGTGCTTCTGTCCTTGAAGCTTCAACTTTATTAGTAGATAGCACGGCCTATTCGTTTAGCAGACTTTTATGTTATTCATAAAGGAAGACCACAGGCATGGTTTAGTGGCAAAGGCACTCAGCCAGGTTTATTGCTGTTTATTTACCATCCTAGTGCCCTGGCTCCATGGTTACGGGTACATTAACACATGATGTGCCCTGGGGCAAGGAACGACTCGGTCAGTGGTGAAACTTTCCACTGCCCTCTTGGCCAAACAAAGAATTAAGGCAAAGTACCTCTACATTTATAGACTAAAACAAACAACGAATCTTACTAAAGGTTACACACCATCTTACGTATTTCATGACATCTGTTTGTTACCTCCCCTGGTTCCTGATATCTTAGACAACACATCCCTAATCATTGTTTTGTCAAATCATCTTATCTTGTACTAGACTGAGATGTATCTGTACTACCTGGAATATATTTAGGTAAATATCTAGGGCCTAGTACACTTGCAACAGCTTTGCCCAGTTCACGTACTGAACAGAGAACTTGTAAGCATCTGCTTTAAGACAAGTCCTGACTTTGCTTCACAGCCTCTGGTTCAGGCCTCAGACTGTACACCAGGCCAAGTGCTCCATCTCTTTCTCTCTCTCTCTGCTACACTGGCCACATTGGAAGTCACAGCTGTGACATATAGGCCAACTGGACCTGACAAACTCACTACACCCAATACACCACTTTCATGGTATTTATCCATAAAGGCTAGCATGTGTGGTCTCTACTGAAGACTTGTAACTTATTGATATTCATAATCATTGTGACATGTGTGTATGGATGTGACATACCAGGGTGCAATCCAGACCAGTGAGAGTTGCACCCTTCCCTGCAATCTTGGGATGCCTTATAATACCCTGCTGCAGTGGCTCCCGTCTGAGCCTCTCACAAACAGCCTGCCAGCATGCAAGCCACACCCTGGGTGTCTGAGAATAATCACACCCTACCAGCCCCACTTTTATCACCTCTGCAGGGTGACCCCAACACACTTCCACTCCCAAATTCCCTCCCCCTCCTCCCCCCCAAATGTATGTCTTGTACTGTCCAGCCCTCTCCGAGGCAGTTTCAAATGTATTAAGTCCATTATTCCTTTAAGGAAATAAAATACACTATCTTGTTGCCTTAAATGGAGTTACCCAGACAGTTCAATTTAAACACACTGGATTACATAATACAATAAAACAAGTTTACTAACTAGAAAGAGGTAGATTTTAAGTGAGAACAAGCAACGGGGCATAAGAATCAGAAATGGTTACAAGAAAAATAAAGGTAAAATGCTGTCTAGTGCCTAATCTAACAAACTATTTTAGATTCAAAGCAAACTTTCTGATCATATGCTTCCAGCAGCATTACTGACCAAATCCTTCACATCAGGACCCTTCCCCCGGAGTCCAGCAGCTGCTTCTTTTGTCTTCTCAGGTGCAAAGAGAGGGACGGGGAGGAGGGGCCTTGGATGTTTGCCCCTCTTTTGCATAGTTCAACCCTCTTTGAAAAGCATTTCCAGCTGAGATTCAAGAGACAGGGAATCTGGTGGAGGAAGGAGACTTGATGTTTCTTTACTGGGCTGCAGAGTTCTATCCCTGCCCCTCTTTCTTGCCAAAGAATGGCCACTTGGTAGGTGACGGCTCATCAGCTTTGTTGACACCTGGCTGGGGTGTCAGCTTGCCTTTTGTCTTTGTCACATTGTAGCTGGCTGACAGGATCCAGGAGGGTATGGCAGCTTTGTGTAGGAGCTATCAAACTTGTCTGTGTGAGAAGGAGATTTGTGAATTTATCAGGCGTGGAGGGGAAAATCCAGACAGGGACCATGGGTTTATCAGCCTGCGTGTTTTGATGGGAATTGCTCATTTGTTTTGGGGGACTGGAAAGAGGGATGTGGCCTTCTCAGTGACAGGAAGGTGGCAGTAGGTTTGTCAGTGTGGGGAGACTGAGAAGGGGATTTTAGGATTGTCTTGGGGGATGTGGCTTGTCAGAGGCTGAGAGAAAGGTTGTGGGCTTGACGCTGAGAACACTGAGACATCTCCATGGCTAGGAGATGCCATCCCATCTTGGAAGACGAAAACCTGGCCTCAGTTATACACGTCTTCATTACCTCCCCTGTGGACTACAGCAATGAGACAGACCTGAGCACAAAGCCACTGGGCCTTAAGAAACTCAGACTAGTACAGAACCCTGCAGCACAACTCTTCAGCCACACCAGTTGCTGCAAGCACATCACACCTCTGCTTTCTGCCCTGGCTTCTCATAGAATATTGAGTCAAGTTCAAGGTCTCAGGCCTTTTCTTCCAGGGGTTCCACTGCCTGAGCCCAGGATATCTAAAAGACTGCCTGAAGCTCTGAGATGAAGACTGTGTCCAATAATTCCTCTGCTCAGGTACAATGGAACCTTCTACCACAAGGATAAATCTCACCTGTGAAAGAGACAGAACTTTCTTGGGGTCTGGCTCCCACAGAAATTAAGACCCATTGCAAACCTCATCACTACCTTCTGTTCCAAGTGTAAAGTGCATTTCTTTGACCTGCCTTCTGTGACATAAACATGAGTAACATGTACATTAGCATAAAAACTCTAAACAAAACAGGACTCTCCATTGCAGGCACAATGCTACCCATGAAGAGGATGAGAGAATGAACATGTAACAGATGTTAGTCTCACTGCTTAATGCACCATGGGAATGCACTCAGTTACAATGGTGATAGGGAGGCACAAGAACCTGTATAAAACAGAAGAGAGTGTATGCATGGTAAAAGCACACGGATGCAGTTATTTGCAAGTCTGATAATCAGATCAGTGAAATCAAATTTTGAGTGCTGTCCACACATGCACTCTGGGGTATGCTCTGGATTTAAAAGTGTGAACATTTTGAAATACATGGATGGAAGGACAGACAGATCAATGAGGGGCCCAGCAGAAATTCCAATGGACTTGAAGGAAGAGTCATTGGGACATCTAGCCATCCCCTCTACATACATTACCATTCAGCTGGCAGCAGGAGTCTAACTGGTCTGCAAGACTTCCTCCCACAACCTGCAATCTGTCGCAGATGTTGCAATCTCTGAAAGGCATGAAGCACTCCAGGGCAAAGGGAACCCACGAGTGTCTGAATTTTGATAACTTTTTGGAGAAAAATGAATGGAAGATAAGAGTATAAAGGCCAGAATATGCACTGAGATCCGGGAGGGAGCAGAGAGGTTCTGCTTTGTTTTAATGTACAGTTCTAGATCCCTGCAGGCATCGGCCTGGTGTAGGAGATGAGGGCAAAAGTGTGTTAGGAAGAACTTTCCAAGCATGATTAATACCTTTTTTGAAAAGTCCCAGATCTCGAAATCAGCTTTTCTACTTCACATTGCAGTTGGACAATAAGTTGTCTGACGGCCGCCACCCACATACACTCCCAAAACACAACCTGAAGCAGAAAGGACCTTTTTTAAAAAATATGGGGAGTAGGATAAATTGGGAGCATAATGGAGGGCAAGTGACAGCCTGACTTGAGAAGCACCTGTTGCTTCTTCATAATATAAACTTTGATTTGGTATGACTCAATTAGTAGTAGTAGAGATGGGTCAAGAGTTAAACCACAGATCCAAACCACCTGAGATCAGATCTTTCCTCAGGTTTTAAGATGTTCAGCTCTGAGATTTAGAGAACTTGGGGGACAGTAGCAAATTTCAGATCCAGATCAGAAGTTCCTCAGAGTCTTAGGGGAGTCTGTGGTTCAATCTCACCTGAATACTCTTCAAAGGGGAAGAATGGCCTTGTGAAACTCAGATCTTGGTTCAGTCCCTAGCTCTGAGCCAGACTCACCGTGTGACTTTAGACTGGTAACTCGGGGCCTGATTTTCAGAGTGCTGAGCTTTCAGTGGAAGGTCTGGGTGCGTCTCAAAGTCATCGTTGACCTGATACATTTGCACCTCAGTTCCCAGAATATCAGTTACTATATGTAACTTGTACAAGAGAAAACCACTATGGAAAAGACCCATCAAAATGAAGAGAGAATGAGAAACACCCTATGGAATTTCTAAGCCAACATATTCTGTGGTAGGGATATAAATCTCTACTCATGTCTACAAGATCCTCTAAAATTTCCCTTGAAAGGATCTCATTCTCTGTTGAATCCTACTGGATTTTAGAGAAATGTCTGAAGCCCTATTTCACGCTATAGAACCTTGTTGGTTTCATCCCTGTTCAATTATAAGACTTGTCCTTATGGATTAAAGGGTTATTTCTGCAAGGTACTGAGCACTTTGGCCCCACTCTAGCAAAGCAGGCATGTGCTTAGCTTTCAGCATGTGAGGAGTCCATGGAAATCACCACAGTGTGCTTAGCACCTTGCAAGATCAGGCACTGAACATGCTACTAAGAGACAGCTGCAGAACTGCTAGTGTCTTCAGTGTTGGTGCTAGTCAAAGGAATTGATTGTTAATAGTGAATTTCATTACAAACATATTAGATCAATCTAATACCTGCCTCACTTTTCCCCTTATTTATACAAATAAGTGCAGCAGCTCAAAAGAAGGCTTAGTATTAAAGTAGGGAAATGATGACAAAGCAAGAGATATTTGTGGCAAAAAATAAGGCTTGCACAGCAAAACAGTGATCCTATTATCTCATCAACATGGCACAGACTGAGGTGGAATTATAAATAGCAGCCGTGGTAATGCCTGGGAGTTGCAACTTGGCGCTGCTGCTGGCCACTTCTTTCTGGCTGTAGTTCAAGCTCATGTAGAAAGGGAAGGAATCATAGCAGCTAGAGATGGAAAATACCTATCAGCTCACTGATTCCATTCTCCTGCAGGGGCAGGACATTCATAGTCCTCAAGCAGAGAATGCATCAGATACATAACTGACGCTTTGGCCTAGTGAAAAGGCCAGCAAGGAGCAGAGGAGTTTATTTTGTTAGCAAATGCAATTTGAATGCTGAAAATAACTGAAAGACTCAAAGGGCAGAGCTGGGAGCCTAAGAAACTTAGTTGTTTTTAATAACTTGTCCTGAGAATTAAGGGTATATCTACAGGCAGCTTGGCTGGGATTGTACTTGGGTGACTAGTCCCTCCCCCTGCTTGCACTGCCATGGTTAGACTTTATTTTTAGCATGCTGCCTTTATCAGAGCTAGTGAAGGTATGTCTCCGCGGGCTGGGAATCACACCCCTAGCTTGAAGTGTAGACATACCCTAAGAATACATGGTATAACACAGTGGTTCTCAGGCTTTCCATACTATGACCCTACATTACATTAGGAAACAATTTTTCCTCCCCTCACCACCTGCCATCTAACTATAAAGAGCAGGAGAGGGGTTCACAACCTCTCTAAAGTGCTCATGACCCATCACTTGAAAATTCATTCATCCCTAAAGGAAGGGTTTTGTATGAATAGCCAAGAAAATGGACCATGTGCAGCACTGTAGCATATAATGATTTGTAGGAAGTGTGGCAGACACAACTGTGAATGAGTATATAGCGCCTGGACTGTTTCAGCCCTTTTCAAAAAGAGATAGACACACTCACTGACCTTTGTATTTAGCCATTCTCCTTAAATGCTGGAATTCCAAAGTTTGTCTACGTACATTAATTTTCTTAAGTTCAGTAACTTCCATTGGCTTGAATGGGTTATGGGTCAGATGTCGTGTGAGGCGTGCTGAATGGTGCCTTTACTTCCCACCAAGTACTTGTTCATAGAGTTCCCTCTTCTATTCTAAAAAGGAATTAATAATAGAAGTTAGTCTGCACTGTGGTCTCTTCATCTGAGCACAGGTTAATCGTCTACCTTTCAAGAAAAGAGGACAACTCTCAAGGGGGAAAGACAGCACAAAGCTTATTTTTAAGGGACAGAACCTCCACGAGTTTTAATTGTCATATAAAATTATGCAAAGCCTAAAACCACGTATTTGTATCTCAGTACACAATCCTTTTCATGATTATTGCTGCAATATGAAATAAAGTATATGCTATATTGACTTGATATGGGACATTCTGCACCAAATAACGGACAACTTGTCACCTTATCTGGGAGTAAGGGACTTTTTAGATCTAATTTTGGCTCCACTGTTAATTCCCTTTGTGGCCTAACCTGTCACTTAATGCTCAGTTTCCCCATCTTCAAAATGGAGATTAAAATGCTATCTACTTCTCAGAAGTGCTGTGAAGATTAGTTAGTACCTGTTTAAAAAGCACTTTCTGGAAAAAAAACACAGTGTATGATTTCAGTTGTCCTGCATATAGGTCAGATTAGGAGGAAACCATGTAAAGACCTGGAAGTTAGTATTTTACTTTCTGCACCAGGCCAGAAAGCCAAGGTAGAAGAGGGAAGCCATCACAATAATCAAAAGACTGTAATTGACCTCCTGACTGAAAGATGATAGCTGTGGCAAAAAGCCAAGAAAAATATAATCCAGTCAGTCTTTCTAGAGAGTGCTTTAAAAATGTAACTCCTTGAAGAGAAAAGCTATGGATGGGGCCTTTTTATGAGCATATTCCAAAGGAAAAAGGGATAATGCTCAAGAATATGTAACTTCCAGATGCCCACAGACCTTGTAACAAAATATTGGATGGGGGAAGGGACCATTTAATAAAGCAAAGTTTGCAGGAAACATCTTCTTCTGGAATTGGAAAGAAAAGAGGCCTCCTTTCCCTTGAACTGAATGTATGTGGAATCAGCACCCAGCCCTCCTATGCCACTTTACATATCCAAAATGCTATAGAGACAGATAAGTAGCCTTCACAGCACCACTGCGGAACTGATACCAAGAAAACAGTCTAAGGAGTCTAGAAGTGGTAACATTGCAGTCTGTTCACTTTGCCATTTCCTCCTTTGTGTTTCCTTGGCAGCTCCAAATTATGTGGCTGCTCTCTGGTGGCAGCGAAGCGACTGTACAGCCATAATAGTACTGCTCCTTCAGAATGTGCAGCATTACAATGCATTTAAAGGGCTTAGCTGTATCTTTTTAAAAAGTATCTCATTATTTATGTAATAAAACACATCACTCCTGTGTGTGCGTGACAAAAAACCAGCAAAGCTTCACACACTGGATGCTGTAGGAATGAAACTTTATAGCTCTTTCATATATGCAAATAGACAGCATTTCAGAATAAAATGGGCAACTGGAAGCAATGATAGTCCTGAAGCATCTGTTTGGGTTGGTTTGCTTGTTTCTAAGCTAGCTAACTTGTCCCTAACGGTGAGAGCTAGCAACATAATGGAAACATAGGTTGCAAATATGTATTTGATGAAAAAAGGACATTTGCAATGAATGTACCCTCTCAAGGACTTGTGGTGTTGATTGTGAGTGAAAAAGCTAGAATATCATTCAGGGGTCTCAATTTAACTTACCCCCTTAAGGGACTCAGCAAGATTGTAGTGGGTGGATGCCATATAGTCATATATGCAGCCATATAGTCCTCCTACATGTGATTATTTTTTATTTATATCCTTGTGTTTCAAGTAGTGTCTGTTTGTTAGGTCCCCTCGAGTGCTGAGGGATTGCCATCCACTCTCTGCCATCCTAGGAGAATTCCCTAACAGGCTGCTCTCCTTCCCCCTTTGAACTGCTGGAGAAGTGCAAAGGGGATGGAGCCAGGATCTGTCCCTTCATCTTTCTAAATCACTGTGTTTATGGTGACTGTAAACATTTTTCTAAGGAGAGGGAGTTGTGAGGGAGAGAGGGAGTAAAACAAAAGCAATAAGAGAGATGTGTGGTCTATGTAGTGTAGTATCCTGACATAGATACTTCTGAGGAAGCTGCAAGAGACCCCTGCAATATACAGTTAGGGGATAAACTGCCCCCAGGGAAAGTTTCTATACAACAGTATCCCCAGCAGTTACAGGTTGGTTTGTTCCCTGAAGAAGGCATGTTTATATTCCTTCTATCCAGGCAAGCCCAAATCCCAACTGTGCAAAATGCAGATGTCAATGGAAGTTAAGAGAGCTCAGCCGCTAGGTTGAGATCAAAGAGGGGAAAATGGAGGATGGGGGAAGGCAGAGAGCAGAAGGAGTGACTGGATGAGTATGGAAGCAACAGGGGAGAAGAGGCTGGAGTGCTGGATGATTGTGGGGGAGTGAGGTAGAATGATGTCATAGAAGATTGAAGCATAATGATGGAAGCAGCTGTTAGAGCCCAGAATGAGAAGTCCACCAGGACTGCGCTCTGCTCCTTGGGTGTTTGAGCCATCCCAAAAGGGCACGGAGGATGTAAGATGATAGCCTCAACCCTCCGCCGCCCACACACCAGCTAGAGTAACTGGTCATCTTTATAGAAGAGAACATGCTGCACCCGCGCATGGGATGGCACAGTGGGCATTTTCCCACTGCATCCTGGGAACTCCAGGAAGCATTGTGCACCCAGTGCTCCACGTGGGCAATGTAGCTCTGTGTTCTCATTGATACAGTCAGAACCGACAAATTCCAGCTAATGCAACAAAACACAGCATTTGGAACTAAAGGGAAGCAACTTTATTATTCATGTAAATCAAGCTGGCCAAAGCTAGTTTTTCCCCACTAGAGGGAGCAGAGTGTTTCATCCCTATAAACCTTCAAGCTCTAAGGCTTACATTACAAAATGTGTTAGCTGGTCATGGTGCACCCTAGGGGGAGGGGGAAGGGAGAGGAGGGGGGATGAGTGACTGGTGGTACATTGGAATCAGTATGTAGTTTGATTTAACAGAATCCCCTAAGGCAGTGCTTTCCAATCTGTGGTCCGCAGACCATGTCTAAGAGGTTTGTGAAAGATGACTGTGAAAATAAAGTTTCAGATCCCAAAAAAAGCATTCCATTTTTCTAATCAATCAAAAGTATGTGAATACTCCCACCTACAGGTCAAAACCTGGAGGTGCTGCAGTTACCATAGAAGTCCATAACGTAGCACCCTTTCTCACGCTACATCAAATGCCAGACTAAGCACAAGCAACATTTATAGTTTGAATCTGTTCAGTCACCTTTCAGTCTAAGACTTCTATGGTAAGCGTTTGTGGATCACATGCTGAATTTCCAAAGATGTCTGCCCCTTCATTTGAAATTTTCTAGGGGTCTGCAAATGAAAAAGATTGAAAACCACTGCCCTAGGGTTAACCAAAAACAGCTAATATGCTTTTAAACATGAGTATCCTTGTCCATGCTAAAGGCAAAGCTGTGTTTAATACTGTGCTAGTTAAAATGTGTTTTTAATATAGTGTGTGATATAGGAGGGTCAGGGAGCTGCGGTAGAGTGCTTGAGGGGAGATATGTAAGCTCAGAGGTAATTGAGGCGTGGCTCCCTGTGGACTAGGGAAGGTTGCAGGTTGATTGGATCACCTGCAATCAATTAAGGCCCTCCTAAGAACCTAATAAAACCCCCTGCTTCAGGCAGACAGGGGAGGAGGATAGGAGTTGGAGCAGTTTGGAGGAGTTGGAGCAGTGAACAGTTGGAGGAGAGTTTGGAACCAAGACCACCCAGACCCTAGGTAAAGAGACACCTGACCTGTGTAGAGAGAGGGCAGGAAGCCCCACAAACTGAAGGGTAGGAGAGAGAAGTAGCCCAGGGGAAGGAATAGCTAATTCAGGTGGTTTACCGCTATCCTCAGGGCCCCTGGGCTGGGACCCGGAGTAGAGGGCGGGCCCGGGTCCCTCCCTCTCCACTCCCCCTCCTCTAGGATACTAGTGGGGCAGTTAATACCCTATTCCAGGGCAAGAAATAGCTCCCTGAACCCCACACAAGAAGAGAAAGCGCAGGACCCATCATAATAGTGCCAGCAATTTGCCACAAGTGTTATGAGTGGACATGATCTTACAAAGTTGAGTCGCTTACCATACAATTCTCATAATACAGACACAGTTCTGTCAGAGTAAAAGTGCTTGTACCAGCATAGCTTATTCCCTTATGGAAAGGGGAAATAACTATACCGGGGCAAATCACCGTTACACAGGTATAACTGCATCGACATTTGGGATTTTACTGGTATAATTATTTCACTAAAAATAATCACATCCTCAACCTAAATAGTTATACTATAAAACTTTTAAATGCAGACCAGGCTGATTAAAAGGCATTTTCTCAGCACGGGGCAAGGACAATGTCTTGCGAAAGTATAAAATAAAATTCTTAAGATCTGGGGAAAATCCCTGCAAAAGTCACCACAAAGCCTTAGCAGAATTCTTGCAAATTTCACTTTTCCCCTGTGGTTGCCCCCACCATGGGTAAGCAGAGCAAGGGATAGAACATGAGTTACATGTGTTTCCAAAAGCTGTTGATTCTAATGTCCTACTTAAAGTCAGTGGTGAAAATATCAAATTAGAAAATGAGACAATTGAATAAAAAAAAACAACAATCCATCGTACTAGTCCAAAAGAACCCGTCGCAATAGGAACACTGCTGTCCTAACACATTATTCCTCTATAAAAAATGGTTCTGTTGGCTAATTAACTTCATGTTTGTATTCTCTCTTGTACAGTTGTGTGTTATTGTCACTCTCTCCGTGTATTCTGATTGGTAACACCTCATGTCATTGTAATCCAGACAGTACTGTGCAGTAGCCAGAGCAACTTTCACTGATGAATAATTTTCTAATCTATGTTTGTTGTCACCAGAAGTGGTTTCTCTCCGTCGTGTACCAGACTTCTATCTCCTTTGTCTGTCACCCATCTCAGCACCCTTCTGATTTTCCAGCCTATCTCCTTCAATATTTGTTCTTTCCACTCAGTCACATGAGGCCCAGAGTTTTTGTATCCCCAGTGTGCTGCCATGGCACAGACAAGGGCCCTGCATGTATCTTTTTGTTTTATCTTTCTGTTGAGGGCAGGGATATATGCAGAGCAACCATGAATGGTGGGAATACACAACCACCTAGTTCATGTACAAAAACCACAAAAGAGCAGAGAAAATATTTCAGAGGACATGAAGAGATACAGGGAAATATAAAAGGCATTGAGCAAAGGCACTCTCCTGACTTTGATATGATGCCAGAAGACCCTAGGCTGATGGTAGTTCTGTCATTTTCACCATGCAGGTTGGCAGTCCATTTCTCCAAGTTTGCATTGTCATTCATTTGGCAGATCCACTGTCCAACTCTAGTGCAGGTTTACAGAAACAGGGGCATGATAGAATCATAGGACTGGAAGGGACCTTGACAGGTCATCTAGTCCAGTGCCCTGCACTCATGGCATGACTAAGTATTATCTAGACATCCCTGACAGGTGTTTGTCTAACCTGCTCTTCAAAATCTCCAATGATGGAGATTCCACAATCTCCCTGGGCAATTTATTCCAGTGCTTAACCACCCTGACAGTTAGGAAGCTAGGAGCTATGTTGATTAGCCATGAAAACAATATGTTTTTCACTAGATGGTCATGTGCAGTCACTCATAGGATTATGAATAAGAGAACCTAGTAAACTGGTGTTAATTTTGGTGATCACTGATAAAGTGACCCTGTGTTTCACTCTGTGGCTCATGTAATATATTGTTTGTGGTTGCTGTTGAGACAGGTGAAGAATTAAGGTTGCTTTGATGACTAATGGTTTGTCTACACGGTGGTTTTAAACCAGGTCAAATTAAGTTTATCTGGTTTGAAAATGCTTGTATACACATGACCCAGTCCATCACTGTGCATTAACTCTGCATTTTTCTGGAGTACTCTTACAAAATGGACTTGGTTTGCTTCAGATTGAATTAATTTTGTCTGTTTGTGTGGATGTAACTGCTGCGCATCACTTTTTGCATGTTTCCAACAGTTATCTCACAGTGATTTACAGGGTGACTTACAGATGTCTGTTCTCCTGTGTGCCCTCCCCGCTCTGGTGTCAAGTTTCCAGGCCAACACTACTCCCCCAAGTTTAAATGCTGACACAGAGCCAGCTGTGGCCCACTTGCTCCTAATCCCGGTCTATCAACATTCTTGTGATACAAATACAATAACATACCAGAAACCCCACAGCATGCCTGGTGCAGCTGCTTGGAGCCTTGCTGAGCCCCTGGATCTCATTGCCCTCCGGGAGAAGTGTCTTTTCAGGAAGCTCTTGTGGCCAGCAACTGAAAAAATACTTTTCTATGGACATTGCAAACCAGGTGTCTGAGTAGTCATGACCAGGATGTTGACCAGTGCTAGATAGAGAATAAGCAGCTCAGGAGAAAATACATTGAAACAAGGGACAAAGGAGACAGTCCAGCAGGGTATGTGTGACCTGTCAAGCTTTTGATGATTTAGACCAGGGGTAGGCAACCTATGGCATGGGTGCCAAAGGTGGCACGCGAGCTGATTTTCAGTGGCACTCACACTGCCCAGGTCCTGGCCACCAGGGGGCGGGGGGGAGCATCTCTGCATTTTAGTTTAATTTTAAATGAAGCTTCTTAAACATTTTAGAAACCTTATTTACCTTACATACAACAATAGTTTAGTTATGTATTATACACTTATAGAAAGGGGCCTTCTAAAAACGTTTGACTGTATTACTGGCACGTGAACCCTTAAATTAGAGTGAATAAATGAAGACTCAGCACTTCTGAAAGGTTGCCGACCCCTGATTTAGACTGTATTCTACACAATTATAGCACAACCCCCCCCCCCAGGCATAATTTTGAGCCTTCTGCCCTCACTTCACCCTCACAAGACATCAACTGGCAAAATCCATCAGGGTATGAGCAGGAGGATGCCAGAGCGGAGCTGTCCTCTGACACCCAGGATCTTTTTGGGACTCAGGACCCTGATGACTGTCAGCTGGAAAGCCAGCCCTAGACCAACCATACTGCATCTGTCCCTGATTCCTGCCCTGCATCAGCTGAGCCCAAGTCCTAGCCAGAAACTCAGGCCAGGACCATAGAGGCAAATTCCCTGGAAGGAGCCTTGGCATGTTAGTATCTATCTTTATAATTCATTATTTGTTATTATTGTGCTATACTGGCATTGTGGCTTCAGTTCTGGTGCCCTGGGACCTAAGTTCCCTCTAAGCTGCATGGCTGCACAGCTGCCTATTAAGTCGCACTGCAGCTTAGGGCTCTGGTGGGGAGAGATGCCTCTCTCCCACCATGGAACTGCTGCGGGGGGCAGGGAGAGGTGCTCTTCCCGGCCGCCCCAGCATGGACCTGTCCCAAACTTGCCATGGTTGGGAGAGAAGAGCCCCTCCCAGAGCCCAGACCTGCCAGAGCTGCTGGGGAGAGGAGTCCCCAGGCCTGCTGGAGAGAGGCGCTATTAATATGCTTAGTTAGGCACATGCTTAAGTATCTTGTTGACTCAAGACCAAAGTGCTGCATAACTGGAAGGTTCCTGCTATGTTATTTAAGTATAATATGCCACACAGAATGTGGAGCTTCACTTTGAACAGCGCATTCCTAGCAAATCTCATTAGGAAAATTCTTGTTGATCTTTACTGATGTCATATATAATGTCTCCTGGATCCATTTTGGTTTTGATGCTCTTCAACCTCTATATGACGGTTGCTTACTTGCCTGCTGGAGATTGCTCACCAGGACCTCTTTTCCACCAGGAAGACAATAGGAGACCAGTGTAGCACCTTTAGGGAGAAGGCAGACTCATAGACTCATAGACTTTAAGGTCAGAAGGGACCATTATGATCATCTAATCTGACCCCCTGCACAACACAGGCCACAGAATCTCACCCACCCATTCCTGTAATAAACCTCTAACCTATTTCCGAGCTATTAAAGTCCTCAAATCATGGATATGGTCATGTTGTCCATATTTAGTGCATCCCTTGTCATCATATATGCTAAGAATAACTGAGTAAACTGAAAGCTCTTCCCCATGCAGAAACATGGCCACTCTCCAAGGTAAATCGTCCTTTAAAACAAGGGGTCCAGTTGGCATGGGGAGATAATTCACAGCTTCCTTTTATAATTTGGATGAATCTAGCCAAACAGGATAAGGAGTGATAATTCTCTCATTATGGGTCCTTGGAATGTTCCACAATCCAGATGAAGTTCTGAAGACTTACCAGTGCTGACAGACAAACTAGCTACTGTCAGCTAAATAAGAATGAAACCATTGAACAAGAGAACAAAAGTCAAGTATATTTGCTATATTTCACTAACAGTGGTTGGTCAGCCATTTTAGAATCTTTATTCAGCACAGAGGCCTAACATGAAATTTAATAAAGATCACATTTAACTTTAAGCACAGCTGAATTGGTGGATTGATTATCTCTAGGGCCGTCCAAAAATCACATCCATGAAAAATGCATCAGAGACCAGGAAATTGAGTTTCCACCATGAAATATTGTCTCTTGTGTACTTTTACCCTATACAATACAGATTTCACAGGAGAGATAAGCATTTCTCAAATTAGGGGTCCTGACCCAAAATTTATTGTGGGGGGATTGCAAAGTTATTGTAGGGGGTTTGTAGTATGTATTACCACCCTTTCTTCTGCACTGCCTTCAGAGCTGGGTGGCCGTAGAGTGGTGGGTGCTGGCCAAGTGCCCAGCTCTGAAGGCAGCAGAGAGTAAGGGAAGCAATACCATACCATACCATCCTTACTTCTGCACTGCTGCTGGCGGTGGTGCTGCGTTCCGAGCTGGGCTTCTGGCCAACAGCTGTCACTCTCCGGCTGCCCAGCTCTGAAGGCAGCACCACCGCCAGCAGCAGCGTAGAAGTAAGGGTGGCCATTCCACGATCCCCCTACAATAACCTTGTGACCCCTCCCCCCACAACCCCTCTTTGCATCAGGACCCCTACAGTTATAATATTGTGAAATTTCAGATTTAAATATCTGAAACTAAATGTATTATTTTTAAATTCCTATGACCATGAAATTGACCAAAATGCACCATGAATTTGATAAGGCCCTAGTTATCTCTAAACAATTAAGATTTTCCTTGTATCAAAAATGTTATAACTTGAGCATTTACTTATTTATCATTTTAGATTCAGTGGAAATAATGAAATTGGTTAATACTTTATTAATGTAGATTTCCCTTTTTTTCTCATAGGAAGTGGGACTGTGAGTATTAATGCATTGATGCTTATGTGGTGAAATTTACTAAATACTATTTAATCCTTGAAAATGATAAAATACAGATCAGACCATATAATTTGGTTTGGAAAACATTTGTTTTAAATTTGTGTCCAAAATGTGCTAATTCTGCATTTGTATTTCAGATTTGTTATTTGTTCGTTTATTTAATCATTTGAAAATACAGGTAATACTTGATTAAGAAAATAAAGTCTTGGCATTCAGATGCGTTGCACTTTTGAGCTCAAGTACTGCAAGATCTTTCTTTGTCTTCTTCTAGTTTTTCCTCTCTTAACTAGTTGCAATGCTAAAAATACTATGAAAGCTAAAAGACTGAGGAACTGTGTCAGAGAGATAAGGAAGGAACTGTGGCTTTCACAAGGGAGTATCAGTTACCTTAAACTGAGTATATGGCTGATAATGCTTTTTACTTTTGGTAGCCTACTTAGTTCAGACATGCTTTCCAGTGGCAGATAGTCCCCACTCCCTGTCCCAATTTTTCACATTTGCTGTCTGGTCACTCTATTATATATTTGTGGAAATTCTTGTGGCCAATAGCCAAAGCAGTCACTTCGCTTACAAAACAGACCTTAAAACAGGGAACTCCTCAACCATTCAAAACATTGTACTTCTGTTTCCCTAACAAAAGTCAGGAGCGATACAAAGAAGTCATTTTGGAAATAGATAGCAAAAGAGGAGAAATCCTCTTCCTATCCCCCAAGCAGCCATGATGCAGAGGAGAAAGACAGTGATGAGGTTACTTTATGGGTCTCAAAACATAGTTGGCAAAATATTTCCCCAAAGAACAATTTTCTGTATGTATTTTTAAAGTATGTCAAGGGTGTGTGCATGTACATACTCATGTGAATTTTAAATTACTGTGAAGTACTTACTCGTGTGTATGTCTGCCACTGCCCTCTACCGGCTAGAATTCCAACTGCTGAGTTGTGTGTCATATGCTGTATACTTCTAAAAGCTAAGGGATTTTCTCCTTGAGCTCAGGCTGTAAGAGTATGTGTTTTGGAGCAGAGTACTATACCCGGTGTTCCTGGGACGATTTCAGTAGCCATAATATGCCTCACAGTGATTGACAGCTGGGAAATCCTAGATGGCCACAGCTTTGCTACAGTGTTTTTTATACAAATATCAGGGCTTCAAAACTGATACAATTTTCTGTCTGATAAGGATCTCAGGGAGCAGACCAACAGGACTAAAACAAAATATTCAGTAAATCACATATTATTTGCTCTATGGGTTGCATTAATAAATGGAGTTTCATCATAATGATGTAACACTATAAAAATGCAAAGTCATGCAACATATGCTGACACTGCCAAAATATATGCAGACAACAGTGATAGAGAGATCTCAGAAGCTTTGGCATTTGTGAATGGGATGGCTAATCATTCAACAGCACAGATCCTTATATGAATCTGTAGCAATCCCCACCATGTCCCATGGCTCTCTGACACACAGCCACTTTGCCCCCCACAGCCACTCTTTGCAGTAAGAGAACTGCTTGGTAGATGCCCTCTTCAGGCCTTAGGGACAGGAAACAGTGTGTCCCCCTCCAGTGGCTTTGGTAGTCCCCTCACCCTGATGCCTCCTCTCTCAGGTTTTTCTATCTGACTTTGCTACTGAAATTGGCCTGCACTATGGACAGTGCCTTACAGATATGTGGAGTGAAAAGCTCAGGGCCCTGATTCTCCTCTGTGACATATAGTAGTGTCACTTCACTGACTTCAGTGGACCTCTGCTCAGTTTATACCAGTGTGAGAAGAGAATTGGTCCCTTAGTTGGAGCTAAGTTTGGGTCTCATTCTGTTGCTTGCTGTAGCTTACTCAGGATCTTCCAACTGCTGCTCGGAGCTAATGCTTAGGTAAAGCTAACGAGCTAGTAAGACACAAGCAATCTGACCTAAGAAAATAACTACCGTAGTTAGCAATCAATTCCAAATTCATCCTGATTGCTTAATCTGGGCCCGGACATTGACATTGTGTAACATGGGCTGTGTTCCTCAGTGAGCTGTTGCAAAAAACCCAAACATCGTTCTGGGATGTATTAGCAGGAGTATTGTAAGCAAGACACGAGAAGTAATTCTTCCACTCTTCTCCATTGTGATTAGGCCTCAGCTGGAGTATTGTGTCCAGTTCCAGGCACCATACTTCAGGCAAGATGCAGACAAATTGTAGAAAGTTCAAAGAAGATCAGCAAAAATGATGAAAGGTCTAGAGGGAAAATTGAAAAAAAATTGGTTTGTTTAGTCTGGAGAAGACTGAGAGGGGACATGATAACAGGTTTCAAGTACATAAAAAATACCTACAAAGAATAGGGAGAAAAATTATTCTCCTTAACCTCTGAAGATAGGACAAAAAGCAATAGGCTTATATTGAAGCGAGAGGTTTAATTTGAACATTAGTAAAAGCTTCCTGTCAGGGTGGTTAAGCACTGGAATAAATTGCCCAGGGAGATTATGGAATCTCCATCATTGGAGATTTTGAAGAGCAGGTTAGACAAACACCTGTCAGGGATGTCTAGAAAATACTTAGTCATGCCATGAGTGCAGAGCACTGGACTAGATGACCTGTCAAGGTCCCTTCCAGTCCTATGATTCTATCATGCCCCTGTTTCTGTAAACCTGCACTAGAGTTGGACAGTGGATCTGCCAAATGAATGACAATGCAAACTTGGAGAAATGGACTGCCAACCTGCATGGTGAAAATGACAGAACTACCATCAGCCTAGGGTCTTCTGGCATCATATCAAAGTCAGGAGAGTGCCTTTGCTCAATGCCTTTTATATTTCCCTGTATCTCTTCATGTCCTCTGAAATATTTTCTCTGCTCTTTTGTGGTTTTTGTACATGAACTAGGTGGTTGTGTATTCCCACCATTCATGGTTGCTCTGCATATATCCCTGCCTTCAACAGAAAGATAAAACAAAAAGATACATGCAGGGCCCTTGTCTGTGCCATGGCAGCACACTGGGGATACAAAAACTCTGGGCCTCATGTGACTGAGTGGAAAGAACAAATATTGAAGGAGATAGGCTGGAAAATCAGAAGGGTGCTGAGATGGGTGACAGACAAAGGAGATAGAAGTCTGGTACACGACGGAGAGAAACCACTTCTGGTGATAAACATGTTACTCAGGGCTCTTTCAACCCAAAGCTTTTGGTAACTTTCACTCTGTGTGAGGTGGTGTCAGGATATAAATCAGGGGAGACACGGCTGTCCAACTGATGGCTGGCACAAACAGGACAACACAGGAGTGTTTTCTCTAAAGCTAAACTTTACCTGGTCTCAAACACTTACATAGTCTGCAACAGGTTAATAAAACACCCCCAACCCTTGATAATTACCAAAGTTGATGGTGGCTCTCGAGTGGCACAGAGGCAGCCCATCTACCACTGGGGACTACATGATGTATCCTGAGGGAGAGTCCAGAAAAGTCCCACTACCTCAAACTTTTCCCCCTTATTTATACATTAGTATGTCTCTTAAAGAAAACTTGTTATGAGCAGTTCAGTGGTTCAGCAAGAGGCCTCCTTCTGATTATTGATTAACCAGGTGTGGGTTTTTCCAGAGTTTGCAGCCTTGAGGCCTCCCACAATAGACATTCCTGGGGCACCAGGACCCTGCTCTTCTAAAATGCATGTCTCAGGGACTTCAGCACAGTTCTTATCAGGAAGGACACAGGGTCAAGCTGTCCTCTCTGTGGCACCCAAAGACCCCCTTCTCTCCTGCCTTGTTCAAGTTGATGCTGTGACTTGGCCAATTTACAGCCTGCTGACTTGGCTGCTTTTAGCGATAAGCATAGTGGTTTCAGGCACTTTACTGGTTTGCTGACATCCACCCATACAAACATAGATTAGAAAATTATTCATCAGTGAAAGTTGCTCTGGCTACTGCACAGTACTGTCTGGATTACAATGACATGTGGTGTTACCAATCAGAATACAAAGAGAGTGTGCCAATAACACACAACTATACAAGAAAGAATACAAACACTTGAAGTTAATTAGCCAACAGAACCATTATTTATAGAGGAATAATGTGTTAGGACAGCAGTGTTCCTATTGCGACGGGTTCTTTTGGACTAGTACGATGGATTGGGTTTTTTTATTCAATTATCTTATTTTCTAATTTGATATTTGCACCACTGACTTTAAGTAGGACATTAGAATCAACAGCTTTTGGAAACCCATGTAACTCATGTTCTATCCCTTGCTCTGCTTACCTATAGCAGGAGCAACCACAAGGGAGAAAAGGTGAAATGTGCAAGAATTCTGCTAAGGCTTTGTGGTGACTTTTGCAGGGATTTTCCCCAGATCTTAGGAACTTAGTTTATTTTATACTTTCGCAAGACATTGTCCTTGCCCCGTGCTGAGAAAATGCCTTGTAATCAGCTTCGTATGCATGTAAAGGTTTTATAGTATAACTATTTAGGTTGAAGATGTGATTATTTTTAGTGAAATAATTATACTAGTAAAATCCCAAATGTCGATGCAGTTATACCTGTGTAACGGTGATTTATCCCAGTATAGTTATTCCCCCTTTCCATAAGGGAATAAGCTATGCTGGTACAAGCACTTTCACTCTCAGAAAACTGTGTCTGTATTATGAGGATTGTATGGTAAGCGACTCAACTTTTATGAGTGGACATGACCTTAGAAACCATATTAAAAACACATTTTACTTAGCACAATATTAAACACAGCTTTGCCTTTAGCGTGGACAAGGACACTCATGTTTAAAAGTATATTAGCTGTTAGTGGTTAACCCTATGGCAGTGGTTTTCAATCTTTTTTCATTTGCAGATCCCCAGAAAATTTCAAATGAAGGTGTGGACACCTTTGGAAATTCAACATAGCGAAAAAATAATTCTTCAGAGAAAATTATTAGAAAATAGGAGCACTATATTTTGTTTAAGGGTGTGCAAGAGAACAAAACACCATTTTCACCTCCTACCCATTAGGCACCTCCATCTTTCCTGGCTGAAATCCTTCTGGATACTAATTAGGTTTCCATTGATTGGACTGAGGGTGTTGCATGACAATTTGTTTTAATTAGTTTCAGCTAAAACAAGAACAAATTATCTTTATAGAAAAAATGAAACCAAAAATTATTTTGCCCATGCCAAAAGGAAACATTTCTTTTCTTCCAAGATAAGAGCACTTGTGAACTCCATGTCAATATGATAATACAGTATCATTTCAAAGTTCTATCTATAGGGGACATCTGCCTAAGACGAGAGGGCATTGCTTCAGATTAGCGGAGTGGCACTCAAGTGACTGACACAGTACCATAAAGTTGGAAGCAGGTAATTTTTAAATTTCTCACCTAAACATCAGACCCTGCTTAGATTATGTAAGCAGAGTCAGAATAAGCTCTACCCTGACATCTGGTGGTGAGTTGTGGAAAAGAATTTTGGGGGCTGATCTCGTTTGCATAGGCACACCCATCCCACCTAGCATGAGCCCACAGCAGCCCAAATGGTCACTTCGGCTGCTGTTGGGATCCCCAGTTTCTCTGTTATGAGGCAGGAAGAATAAAGTGTTGTTACCCTGATTATGTGAATCAAGAATAGTGGAACTGTTTTATGATGGAGGGACTCACCGTCAACTTAGTAGCACTCGCTAGGCAAGGGGCATGGGTTCCAAAACCCACTGAATTAAGGGAGGGTGGGGATAGGTATTTGTATGGGTCCTGAAACAACAATTGCACCTTTTCCTTTCTACTGTGGCATATCAGAGCTAATTTTGATTCTATTAGGAATCTACTTATGGGTTGTTGAGCTGAATTCACTTTGGGCCAATGGTGCACCAGTAGTGAGGCTTCCCTACTACAAGCTGAAATCACTAAAATTACTAAGAGCTGAAATCACTGAGTGCTGTGTTAAGTGGGGGGCACGCTGAAGATACATTGGTGAGCGGCTGGTGGAGCAGTTTGCAGAACAGCTGGAGTGGCTCACGGACGGCTGACAGAGCAGAGCAGAGCAGAGCAGCTCATGGGACGGCTGGCGGAGTGGAGCAGAGTGGCTCATGGGATGGCTGGTGGAGTGGAGCAGCTCACGGGACAGCTAGTAGAGCGGAGTGGCTCATGGGACAGCTGGCAGAGCAGAGCGGCTCGCTGTGAAGGCTGCAGCAGAACCCCGGGGAGAGAGGGGGAAGTTGGCCTCAGACCATGTAAGGGGCCCCTTATGTCCCCCACCCCATTTCCATCCCAGCTGGGAAGTAAAACTTTGCCCATGAACTTTTGAATTCTGGGGCTGCACTGACCAGGGTTGTTGGACTTTTGGGACTTTGGGTGATTTCAGGGTTGCTGGACTCAAGAACTAAAGGGAAAGAACATGGCCCAATGGGCTGGGGTGGGTTTTTGCTCAGGGTTTGGTTTATGAACCCTAGTTATGGTGTTTTCCCAATTTAATGCTGATGTTGTTTACCTCATGTTATTAAAGATTTTCTGCTACACCAAGACTCTGTGCTTGCGAGAAGAGAAGGATTGCCTCTTTGAGACGCACAGGGGTGTGTGTAAGATTTCACCATTCTGGATGCGCGCCCAAGCCAGTTTTGCATTGCGTTGTTGAGAGGGAACCCCTATGTACTGAACTCAGCCCTTACTGCGATCAGCTGAGCCCGGTAGAAGGATTACAAATTAACTTTATTAAGTTAATTCAAGAGACATTCAAACCATTGTACTGTTTTGATATGACTTTCTCTACTTCCAGTAAATCATGTTTTAATAAAAGCCATGAAGTTAGACTATATTATATGGGAAATTCAGTCTGTCTGCAAAGAAGTAAACACACACAACCACTCCATAATCGAAAAGTACATAGAGGAAAATTGTTCTATTCTGATCACCTAAGGTACATCTTCCTCTGAATCTGAAAGAATTGCTAGACACATAAATTATAACCATCTTGTTTCAGTATTTACAGACTCTTAAATACCAAGTCCTGATTGCATAAGTTACAGAATAGAAGGTAGTGTAGTGGTGAAAAATCACATGTAAGATTGAAGACACGTGTATGTATAAAAACATGTTCTGCTTCACATTTATTACAATCTATTTGCAAGTTTTACCAAACTAATTATCTTTTCCGGTTTTGAGATAACTGCTGATTTTTGAAAACTCATGAACCTTTCAAAATGTATTTATTTTCTCTTGTATTTATTTACAAGCATTTATATGGCACTCAGCATGGTAATACCTGACCTCACAAATGTGAATGAACTTAATGTCCCTATACTCCTGAGAGGTAAGGAATAATTCCTATTTTTCAGACAGAGAAAAGGATGAACAGAGGTTAAGTGACTTGTCCAAAGCCAGAAAGAAAGCCCTATGACAGTACCAGGAATGGAACTGAGAGCTTAGCTTAATCTTGTGCCCTAACCACAAGACCATTCCTTGCCTTCTCCCCCAGAGTGACTGACCTACACCACATTTTACAACGTAAGTTTAAAGGTATGCTGGATAGGATCCTTTAATGTGGTACAGGGACATGACTGATGTTGTTTGGGTAACCTTAACTGCCTATTTCTACATTTCCTAAAGGTTAGTTTTTCCTTTTTAAAGAGGAAGCTAAAAGTTGCTTGTCCAGTTTAATATTTTGTAGTGGTGATATATGATAAAACCGTGTTAATACAATTTCCCTCCCCTCTTTTTATTTATTTTTACATTAAAGAAAAACTAGTTCAGCTGTTTCTGTGAACTTGAGGAAAATAAATTGTTTTGATGATGATTAAAATTCTTACAAATATTTAATTGAGAAGCTCTAGCATATCCATGCTTTGGAGCAAGGATTTGAAATGTGGAGGAGGATTATCCTGTGGGTAGAGATGTTCCTTTATACTCCCCCTGTGAAAATCAACTCAAACTTCTGAGTTGTAAACCTATAAAAATCACTGTTTGGATAATCTCAGTAGAGGTTTGTTAAAGGCTGGCAGCCAAATGCTGTGAACACTCCATTTCTACTGAGCACTGCTCAGCTTTGCGACAAAGCAGACTTTTGCTCTTTTTTTCTGACTACCAGGTCATTATTGTGCTGGGTGATGAAACTGGGAATGGGTAAGTCTTAAATTACAAGCACTGAAGCGACACAGCTATGGCAACACCACTGTAGCACAGACATGTTAGAGTGACAGAAGGGGTTTTTCCCATCAGTGTAGTAAATTCACCCCCTTGAGAGACGTTACCTAGGTTGACACAAAAATTTACTGTCAGCCTACTGGTGCTTACAGTGTTGCTTAGATTGGCCTCATTATCTCACACTTCTGAAGAACATGGCTAGGTCAACTTCAGTTTTAGGTTTAGACCAGGCCAGAGTGTGTCTCCTGTGTTCCCAGTATCCCCCTACTGATGCCTAGGAAGTATGGAGAAGGAGAAAGCAAGTTGATTCAGATACAGAGGGGTAAGAAGCAGGAACCGGCTAGGTGGAATGGAACAGTGATAGAAGCAGGGGAACAGAGAAAACGAGACACTGGAGAACAGGGCTGGTAAAAGGATATTTTGCGCCCTAGGTGAAACTTCTACCTTCCACCTCCCCACCCTTCTTCTCCCCTCCCCCGGAGCATCGCTTATTATAAACTTTCAAAAATACATCCTTTTTAGTCATGTATACTTCCTTCCTTCATTCTTTCATATCAAAATCTACTACACTTTATTCTACTTTTTGAATATCCAATTATTGTTAATAAAATTTATAAAATTAGAATGGCAGATACTCGGTCATACAATGACAATATCAATATGACAGATTTCAACAACCTACATACGCATATTCGCACATAAACATATACACTCAAATACTTAACATACACGCACAATTAACACAAAATATTAGCGAAATGAGGCAGCACCACTTGCCAGAGTCTTAGCTATGAAACAACTCAACAAAAATAGTTAGCCTCAGTCAACAACCTTCAAAAACTAGTAAACTTAGCATTATAAACAGCCTGTCAGAGCAGGTAACAGCTGCATGTGATGAGAAAAATGACATCATTGCCACTTTGTACCACAGTTGAAGCAGTATGCTTGTGCCTACAACGCAGAGCTGGTGTAGGCTATAGCTGAAATGTACGAGAGAAGAAGTTAAAATGAACGTTCAATGACGTTTCTCTTTTCTTTATTCATTAGCTTTCCAGCAATAGTGTAAAAAAAATTTCGGGCACCAATTTTTAGTGCCCCCAAATCTTGGCACCCTAGATGGCTGCCTAGTTCGCCTAGTGGTTACACTGGCCCAGCTGAAGAACAGGGAAAAGCAGGAGGCTAGCAGGGACAAGAACAGAAGGATCTGGAGCACACACGTGAACATACTCATCTGCAAAACCTGGAATGAAACTCAAGATTCTTGAGTTACATTATTTTTCTGTTATCAGTAAATATCTCTGAAAACCACTGGCAAAAACTGACAGTCAAAAATATGGTTGCCCATGCAACATTAATTTGTATTCCTTGTATATAGGTATTAGGATAGCCCTCAATTACACAACTACATTTTATCCACAGGACCCTTGCCTAATATACTGGATGGGTCGCACTTTGGGTAATCAGGGTTGTGTAGTAAAGAAGGCTGTTGACTGTAAGACCCTTGAGGCATTTGTTGAGGAAGTTGCAAGGTATGAAGTGAATGAGGCAGGGAACTGCAGGAAGAGAGAGGAGGGTCTTGTGGTTAAGGCAGTGAATACTACCCATGAGAATTAGATTCTATCCCTGCCTCTCTCTGAGTCCCCAGGTGATGCTGGCTAAGTCACATAAACCGAGATTTCACAGCTGGTAACTGTATTCCTCATTTTCTAGATATCCTATTTGAGAAAACTTGGGCCAGGTTTGCACAAGTGGTTGATAGATATAGTTACAACTGAAGTCAGTAGGAGTCATACTTCAGAGTGCTATTAAATGCCAAGTACTCTGAAAAATCAGGCCATAACTTCTCAAATTAGGCACCCAAAATTTTTCCTTTCTTATCTTGCTGCCTAAGTACCACATTTCTAAAATGGGGATAACAATTCCACTTCAGTTCACTGGTGTGTTTAATGGATGTCTTTTATGTTTATAGAACAAGGAGTACTTTTGGTACCTAACAAATTTATTTGGGCATAACCTTTTGTGGGCTAGAATGCACTTCACCAGATGCATACAGTACAAAGACAAATATATTTTTATGAAATGCTCATGCTATAGTGATCGCCAACAAAAGACTCCTTGAGGGAATTACTAAGGCCATGTCTACAATTACAAGTTTACAGTGGCATAACTACCAAAACAGCTCTGATGCTGTAAGAGCACTTGTGTAGCCACGTTATGCTGACGGGAGAGAGCTCTCCTGTCAACATAATAACATCAGTTCAACGAGCAGCGGAATCTATGTTGGCATGAGAGTATCTCTTACTGACATAGCACTGTGCACACGAGCGCTTATGCCAGCAAAACTTAGGTCACTTGGGGCAGGAAATTCACACCCCTGAGCAACAAAAGTTTTGCTGCTAGAAAGTGCTAGTACAGACATGACCTATTTCTGTACTCAATACACAGCTTGGATGGCACTTAATAAATAAGGAATGGGACCACATACAGAATGATAAGGATAAAAAAAATTAAATTGTTACTAGAACTGGTGAAACTCATAATTTTTGGTTCATAAGAATTTAAATCTGAGTTCATTCCGCACTGGAACAAACCCAAATTTGCCAAAATTTCTCAATGAATTTTGTTTTGGAAACTCTGAATCAATGTTTCCTCCATGAAGGTAAAGGAATTAATTTTTGATGGAACATGTCCAACCAGCAACACATTCAGTGAGCATAGTCTCTCCTCTGCACTGAGTGAGAATAGGGTTCTGTGGAAAAAATAGCATGTGCTTATGTACTAAGACTGTATAAGCAGTCTCAGGAATGAGATATATTCTAACATCTGGTGGTGAATTATGGGAATTGCAGTGAGTTGTGGAAAATAACTTTGGGGCTGATCAATTTGCATAGGCACACCCACCACGCCTAGCCTGAGCTCACAGCAGTCCACATGGCCACTTTGGCTGATGTGGGAGCCCCAGTTTCTATGTTATTGTGGCAGGAATGATAAAGTGATGTTACCCTGATTATGTGAATGAAAGACTATGGACATGTACTTGGCCCTTGTTATGATGGAGGGACTCGCCATCATCTAGGTAGCACTTACTGGGCAAGGGCCAGGCGTTTCAGAATACTCTGAGATTGAGAGAAAGTGTGGGTAGATCCCTATATGTTTTGATTAGGACCTTGCCTGAGAGCTCTACAAGCCTATTACACCTTACATCTCTCTGCTATGGAATGTCAGAGCCAATTTTTGATTCTATTAGGAGTCTAGATTCAGTTTGCTGAACTGAATTCACTTTGGGTCCACTGGTGCACCGGTGCTAAGGCTCTCCTACTAAAAGCTGAAATCACTTAAGAGCTGACACCCGAGCCCTGTGTTAATTGGGGGGGCCTAAAGGCATTTTGGTGGCACCAAGCAGCTAGCAGAGGGGAGCAGCATGCTCAGATGAGCAGTTCCTGGGCACTGTTAGTGACGGGTGCAGTAGAGCAGTTTGACTGTAGGCTGCTAGCGGAGCAGTTTGTGCTGCTGGCGGAGTGACTGGCGCAGCAGAGCAGTTCGAGTGTCGGCTGGCAGAGCAGAACAGTTTGTGGGACGGTCGGTGGAGCAGAGCGGCTTGTGGTGAGGGCTGCAGCGGAACCCCACGGAGAAGCGGCGCAGGCAGCCCCGGACCACGTAAGGTGTCCTTTGCCCTACCCTCCACTTCCACCCAGGCTGGGAGGTAAGACTCTGCAGGTTGACTTTTGAACTCTGCACTGACCAGGAACAGAGACTCTTGGGCTGTTGGACTTTTGGGACTATTGGGTGATTTCTGGGGTCGTGGGACTCAAGAGCCAAAGGGAAGGCCACAGCCTATTTGCTGGGAGGGGCTTCTGGTTCATGGTTTGTTTTTATTAATCCTGTTTGTGGTGTTTCCCCAATATAATGCCACATTGTTTCTCTCTCTTATTAAAAGGCTTTTGGTACACTCAGACTCTGTGTTTGCGAGACGGGAAGTATTGTCTCTTACAGACGCCCAGAGGAGTGGTATATGGTTGTCCCAGGTCACTGGGTGGGGGCTCAAACCGGTTTTGTATTGTGCTATTGGAATGGAACCCCTGGATACTGAATCCGGCCCTTGTTACTGCCAACTCTGATGGGCAGAAGGGTTACAACTGCATCACAGTCTATACAGAGGGGTAGCTAAATTAAGATTGCATGCCAAATTTAAAGTTGCCCATTTCCTAATTTAGGTGCTTGACTTTGCAACGTTAGCACTCTTAGTTTTGTATTGTGTATGCATATATATACACTGTACTTTCATCACTAGACCTTTACTTTAAAATTAAAGATTAAAAACAGCAAAAATTACTATAATGTAAATTAGCATATAAACATAATTGGATTGTATCTTATTTCTTCCAAATACATTTGTAAACAAAATTGTACTTATGTCTGTTCTGTTATAAAATAAAACCAGAAATCTTCATTTATTCTTAAATATGGATTAAAACAATTTCATTGACAAATTTAACCTATTATTGCATGTTAATAGTGATATCACATTACACTTCTTGAATATCTAGCTGCCTAGATTATAATTTCTTCATTGCAAAATTCAGTGTCTTAACAGCAGTACAAACTCCTTCTTGCCCATCTCCGGATACAATTATTTCAGTGGGTTAAGGATTCTCACCCTAGCAAAATCACTCTTAACATGCGACAGCAAAGACCACAAATAATCATTCCTGCAGCTCTATTTAGGGCTCAAGATGACAGATGCTGGTGACAGGAAATGAAAACAAGGTTTCAAATCGTGGGCTCTTACTCTTTCCCCTGAAACTATGTAAAGAAGCCTCAGAAGGGGGAGGGAGCGAAGCAATCTAACAAAGATAAAAAACAAGTAGTATATCTAAGACAACTGTGAAGCAAATGCTTCTTAGCTTACAATATTTTAGGTATGTGTGCTGTAATGAACACAACAGCCCATTTAAGCAGTTTTTCTTTACTGAAAATCTGACATTTTATTTAATTGTCTTAGAGTACAAAAGACAAGACTACAATTCTAAATGAATGCTAGATCCTCCACTTCTAAAATGGAGAATGTTTATAAAGAGGAAGTTTGGATTTTTTTTAATGAGGATTACTGTCACACAGGCTTTCTAAACGGCATCCATAGTGTTTGCACCAGTTATTTCTTCCCATAATTAATTTCTTATGTGTTGAAGATCATGATGGTGGTTTGTGATAGGGTCCTAATGAAAAAGTTAGAGAAGACATGAGCTGCTTTTTATCATCCAAAAATGTCCAGATATGATATTAAGTCTTCAGTACCTATTTCAGAAACACAGCAAAGTGTGATAGAAATTCCGTGAAACAGTCAAACTTAACTGATCAAAATTCTAATGTGTAGGTTAAGTAAACTCAAAAGACTAATCATACAGAACAACTGGAGCAGAAATGTGTCCTGCCTATACTAGAAAGTGCCAGTCTAGCTCTGCACACATCTTCACACATCTTATTCTGCCAGTTATTTTGCTGGTATAGCTTATACCAATCCTCAAAAGGACTCTTTGCCAGTATGTCAGTCAGAAATGTCATTTCCCCCTCTACACACACTGTTAACCAGAATAGCTGTGACAGCAAAACTTATGTGTTAACCAAGCCTTAATGTGATACAACAAAATGATAGAGTCCAGCAGTAAAACTAAAAGCCTCAATAATATGAAAGACAACCTGTTTGGAACACAAATTCTCAACCAGTAAAATTGATTTCTGAAGAATGAGACAAAAGCCCATAATTTGAGGATTAAAAACCAATCTTTAAATTTTTAAAACAATAGCTACTGGCACTATTAAAATAGAATCCAAAGTAAAATTCAGCTTATTTTGAACAGATTTATTAGGTACTAAGATGGGGGCAAAATAGTTTGGCAAAACCAGCTAATACTTATTCTCAGCTTTCAGACTGGAAGATAATATCAATAATCTGCTAGCATTAGGATATCACATAGTAGTCCCATACAAAGGGAAAAGAATTCCTCCTCCTTAAGCAGGCATTTATGAACAAAAATGATGAGGTAGGCTGCTGTAGCCTTCAAATCTTTGAACATAATGCAGTGGAGAGCTGTAAATCCAAAGGACAAAATGCTCCACACTTGGGTCTAGAGCCATAAAAGGACTTAAGCACCTAAAGAGGGAGTTCAGTGCCTAAGTTAAACATTTGGGCACCACAGAGATTCACAAAATCCCTGTTCAGCTGTCATCTAACTCTGCAAGTGCCAGAGTCTGCCAGTGAACATCAGTACAGCCACCTCAGTCCAGGTACCAAGGTCAAGCCTAAGCCTCAGTGGAAATCCTCAAACTGGTCCTTTCCCTGCCTATCTTACTTGTAGAACCCAATCTGATTGGCACTCAGAGTATAACTTAACCCCACACAGAATGGCAAGAGTAGGAGGTGCCAGGGTGCCCCCAATTTTTTTTAATCTAGTAGTTACTGCACTCACCTGGGATGTAGAAGACTCAGGTTCAATTTCCCCCTATGCCTAATGTGAAGGAGGGATTTGCCCTTGGGTCTCCCCCTTCTCAGAAGTGTGCTCTAACCACTGGGCTATTGGATACTTTGGGGAGACATCTCTCAATCTCTCCTGTTAAACTATTCCACTGTGTATAAATAGTTAAATATGTACTGGAACAAGAAGGAATATGGGTCTCCCACATTCCATCTGAGTGCTCTAACCATTGAGCTAAAAGTTATGAGGAGGCACCACCTCTTCAGGTATTTCTTGAAAATAAAAAATAAAAAACAGTTCAGGCACCTAACTCCAGGAAAGGTTTCATGACTATGAATCCAGGTGGAAACAGGTGCCTAACTCCCTCTGACAGGCAGATCTTAGGTCCCAACCCTTTCCTCACCATTTTCTATTGGCTGGCTGAAGCAGTTCCCTGCTCAGCTTGCTGATTTTAGTGGAAAACTTTTTTAGAGGCCTCTCTCCCCATGTATTACATAAACAGCCTAGGTGCCTAATTCAGGAGAGACAGTCCTGTGGCACCTTAAAGACTAACTTAGTTAGTCTTTAAGGTGCCACAGGACTCTTTGTCACTTCTGCAATTCCAGACTAATGCGGCTACCCCTCTGATTCTAATTCAGGACAGTGGATTTCACTAGGTAGCAAAGTGCTACAACTCTAAGTGTTGCAATACCTAAGTCATCAGCTCTAGCCCAGGGTGCATAAAGTTAGACACCTAAAGAAGTGGTCTATTTTTTAGTGATGGGAGCAGCAAATGCCCTTTAAAAAAAAAAAATCAGACCACCTAGTTAAGGGCCCACCTGGAAGCACTTTGAATTGAAGAAAAATTTCCTAAAACTGTAGCACAAGTGCCAATTTGCACATGGTAAATAAGCACCCCAACTTTCACAATAAGCCAAAAATCAAGCAAATTCCATTTCAAAACAAGCCAACCCCTAAGAACTGCAACACCCTGTAACTAGATCCCTCTAGCATGCAGTCTGGGACTGTGGTGGGCCCACTGGACAGTCCTGACTCCCCCCCCCTCTTACCAGGGGGGGGGGGGGGGGGGGGGGGGGGAGAGAAAGCAAAGCAAAGCAATAAACTACAAGCCCAACAAGCCAAAAACTAGCCAACAAGCAACTCATAAGCCAATAAACTCAAACACGGTCAAATTTAAATTCCTGTGCGCACCCCTGGCCTTCACAGAAGCTGTGCTGCAGTGGTGTTTTAAGTGTAGACAAGCCCCTACTCATAATATTCATATGGTGCATAAGTAGGTTTCAAAAGCTCATCAGCAGACAGCTGACAGATCACATAACTCTAAATCTCTTCCCTGTTTCCACCTGTTACTGTGTTTTTAGCTCCTTTTGAATGTAGTTTATTTTCCTGCTCCTAATTTTCGGTGTTATTGATTCCGCATTTCCCACAGGGGTGCCCTACAACTCACCCTGCCTGGGAGGGCCGCTGTCTAGGAGACTGGGAGCTGGACCTAGGTCGGGAGTGTGAGAAATGCGGCTATGCAGGTTGACTGTGGGCAGAAGCTGCGCATGACTAAACTCTAGTGCGGGGGGGTCGGGGAAGGGGCAGTTTACAGGCGGAAAAGGGGAGACGGATCACGCGGCTCTGCCTGCAACGGGCCCGTTTGAGTCTAACGCCCTCGCCGGGCGTTACGGCCCCAGGGAACACACGCAGGTTGGGCAGCGGCTGCCGCAGGCGAACGTTGCCGGCCAGGCAGCGCCTTGTGCCGGAGGCCGGGAAGCCCCGCCGGGAAGCCCTGTCCGTCAGCGCGGGCCGAGCAGCGCAGCCCGGTCCCGCGCCCAGAGCAGGGCGGGGACAGAGATGCGGCCGAGCAGCAAAGGGCGGGACCAGGTCACCCAAGTGCTCCCACAGCGCAACCGCCTCAGCCGCACGCAAAGCCCCGCCTACGTGGCTCAGAGAAAAACAGCACCCCCCCTTCCCCCCCCGAAACGGGCTTCCCCCTGGGACGCGCGCGTGAGGCACGCAGCGCTGGGCAACGGCACGAGCCACGGCTCAGCTGAAGCCTCCTAACCACCCACAGTAGAGGCAGATCCCCGCACACGCGCTCTATGGCCTTCCGCGCCACACCACATGCAATTCACAGCGCGTGCGCAGTCACTATCTGCCTGACCTCCCCGGGTGGGGGTGAAGCGCGCGCGCGCACACACACTCTCCCCTTTAGCGCATGCGCTCTCTTCTGTCTCTAGCACTATGCACGCGCTCTCACAATCCTTAGCCAGCGTCCCTAGCTAGACAGCTTGACTTTCAGCGGTGCACGCGCTTTATGTCTCATCAGTCATCACACATCTCTGCTGCGCATGCGCTCTCCGAGGTAGTGCGTTCTCTTCGCTTTGCACGTGTACCATCGTCCCCGCACGCGCTCTCGTCCACTTCCCCTTTCCCCCCGCCCCTTTCTCCTGCGTTCAATCTGTCGCCCGCTCCTTCTTTGGCGCATGCGACTTTCCCTAACTCTCCTTGTTGGGCTCAGGCCTTGTGCGCGTCCTCTTAGTCCCCTGTGCTGGCGCCTGCGCGCTGCCTGCGGTCGATGCGTGGCGTGCAGTGCGGTGGGGGCGGGCGGGGGCGGGGCGGGTATATATAGTGCGCGGCCGGGGCGGCGGCCTCCCCCTTGTCCCCCGGCCGCTGTCGGTGCTGTGTGCGCAGTGCGTGTGCTCCGGCCCCCCGGACACGCCGGCCCGGCCCCGCCGCACCATTTATTACTAAAAATACTAAAAAAATCCAAAAAAATCTAAAAATCCTGAAAAACCCATAAAAATCCCCCCGAAACCGGCCGGTTTGATATAAAATAACCCGGTGAAGCGAAGCCCCGGACCCGGCACAGCCGAGAGGAGACACCGAGCCAGCCCGACCCCCGCCTAGACCAGGAGCAGCCGAGATCTCCGCCAGCGCCGGCCCCGAGCGAACCGGGCCCTGCCGCCGAGAATCCGCCTCCCGGAGCCGTTAAGTTTCGAATCTTCCACTCGCCCCTCACGGAACCCGGGGCCGCCGCGGCCTCCTCGCGTCAGTGCGACCCCTTCCCCTGCTGGAGACGGCGGCAGGATGAACCCCAGCGCCCCCAGCTACCCCATGGCCTCCCTGTACGTGGGGGACCTGCACCCCGACGTCACCGAGGCCATGCTCTACGAGAAGTTCAGCCCCGCCGGGCCCATCCTCTCCATCCGCGTCTGCCGGGACATGATCACCCGCAGGTCTCTGGGCTACGCCTATGTCAACTTCCAGCAACCCGCCGACGGTGAGCACCCGTGGGGGGCAGTGGGGCAGACCCACCCCCCTGAGACGGGAGGGTCGGAACCGGAGAGAGAGGTCCCCTCCCCCTCCCAGCGGTACTGCGTCCCTCCTCCCGCGAGGGCTCAGACTGCCTGCTCCACAACCTTGGGGGTGGGGGGGGGTGCTGTGCTCCCCTGGCAGAGCCCTGAAGCCCCTCTCCGGCCTCCTCTCCTCCCGGTATTTCCCCCGCTGGAAGTTGGGGTGGGGGGGAGGTGTTGGGACACGAGCAAAACTTGGCGCGGTGTTTGGGGAAGTTTGTGCGCTGGAGCCGCCGCTCGGTGACATGCGGCCTGGGGCTGTGTCTGCGCCTCGTGGCGTGGGGGAGGCGCTTCCTCGGGAACCGAAAGCAAATGCGAGCCCGTCAAACTCGAGAGCTGGGCCTCGCCGCCCAAAGGCCTCCTGCCCCCGGGAAGAGCGTTCGGTGCCTCGCCGAACTGTAACCGCCGGCCCGGCCGGCTCCGCTCAAAGCTCGTTTCAGCCTCGCTGCAGCGACTCCCTGATTTCCAGAACCTGAGCTCGTGAAAGGATCGGTGCTCACCAGGAAGGGTGTGTCCAGGTATTTCTCCCGAGGTTAATACGCCGAATACACGGAGAAGACTGGAATTAAAGTCTGTTTGAAGAAAACGCCACAATAATTAGCACCTTGGCTGTTGCCCTAGAAATTTTTGGGTGTGTAGGCATGATGTGGTAAAAGGTGGAAGTGTCCAGCCATTGTGAAATAACCTACTAGTCAGATGTGAAGTCACATACAGTCCATGAAAATGGTTGGGTGTAAAAAAAAAAAGTAGTTAAAGCATTATATAGCAGGTTTGTGGAACAAAATGTAGGGTTATACTGTTGAAATTATGTAGTGTTGAACATCTGCAGTCTGTCTCATTTAGCAAGGTTGCTTTTGGTACTTAATTTGTCTGCAATAAATTTGTTGAGTTGTAAAAACGTCTGTTACAACGTTGGTGCAGCTATAAGCTAGGTTAAAGTAAAGAGAGATGAAATTTATATACAGTTCACAAATGATCTGTAAAGGGAGCTTCAAGGTGAACCTTGGCATACAAGGCCTTCCTTCAGAATTATATTTTGAAGACTCCATGTGACCAATTTGAAATTGAATGACTTGTCTGATTATGAAATGTCATTATCTCAAGTGGCTTTTATTAAAGCACAATATGCCAAATACCAAAATATGTATTTTTTGAAATGTTATGGAGTCTGCACTACTTGATTTCCCAACTGTCCAGGCATGTGGATTAACTTGTTTTAAATTAGTTTTCCTATATATGTAATGGCCAGATTCCAAAATCTGATTTTCTGGCATCTATATTTATATTAACTGTCTATATTTACTGGATGGTAGATGCAGTCTCTTCAACCTATTTAACAATTTTCTCTGTTTAGTAAGCTTTTAATTTTATCCAACTAATACTTCAAAATGAGAGGATTTAAATATTTATTTTTCAACATAAATTTGTCTGGTTTTAAATTGTTACCCTTGTATTGTGATCTAGACAGCTTATAATCTGGTAACTTCATGGCATGTGTAAGTGCTTTAGGAGTTGTAGGTGATTCAACTGATAAATTCTTTCTGATTTTTGTATTGAAAAATGGTCTTGTATATTACAAGGGTTGATCTTATCACTTTAATCATTCAACTGAATAGGTAATTTCATTGTGCCTTTGTGCCTAAATTCGATCTGCAGTTTCAGTTGGATAAGATTAATTTTTATTTATCTGCCTTTTCTCAATCTAGGCTTCATTCTTATTTGTATTTTAACATAGCTTTGAGTTTTGTTTTATTAACAACTAGTAACTAGTTAAGAGTTCCTTAAAATTCTTGTTTCACATATAGAGTACCAATAATCCAGGACACTCAAAGCTCTTTTCAAACACTAATTATGTCTGATGACACCCTTGTGAGGTATGCAAGTATCTCCACTTTATTCTGTGATTTATCTGGAGTGTGAGTCAGTGTCAATCAGCACTAGAACATGGATATATTGTCTAATGCCTGTATACTAGAGAGAATTATGGGCAAATATTATCTCAGACAGCTTTTTTCAGAAGATTTCAAGATGAAATAATGTTTGCAGCATTTTGCTTAGTGTATTAAAATATATTTCTGTATGTGTAGCAGTACCATTCCTGTTTTTAAAGGATATAATCCATGCAGAGTCTATATAAAGTGACAAAGTGCAGTCACTTTTGAAGGTGACTGTCCCGGTTTCCAGCTAAAATGGGAACTAATGACTCATTCAATAGATGCTTGAGCAGAATCAGCAAATGTATAACATTGGTAAACTCAGTAGGTGTGGCCATTTCGTAATAAATTAACTATTTAATCTTTTTATCTCTTGCAAACTAATGCACAGTCCTTTATGGAAAAAAAGCTAAAATATATTGGATGCAGTCAGTTTTATTAGTTATAACTTTACAGGTGTGGAAAAAGGCCAGTGACTGATTGTGATATCTAGTTTGAGGGTAAAGTGTATTCAGTCCCCTTTTATGCTAAGTGTCTAGCTTTACAGATGGAACAGAAATTTAAACTTTCTCTATACAAAGGTTATTTAAAAATTCTTGTGAATTCATTGCTCAGGAAAGGTGCCAAATTGGCAGCCATTGAAGCTGACAACATCATCTCTTTATCCAGACTAGGCATATCAAGGGCTACAGCAGTTCAGATTTTTTGCCTTGGTCTTTTCTGCATGGGACAGTTGCACCAATCTTAAATGATGGTCATTAACATTAACATATGTTTGTAAAAGGGTAGTCTTCTAGACTCACCGTAGAACAAAATGTTTAGGGAATGTGTCCTGGAACACTAACTATCCTTTACAAACAGTTAATGTGTATGCACAAGTCCTTAAGTGTTACTGGAAACAAATAATGAACTCATTTTTGGCCCCTGTATTAAGACTGCCAAAAATGATTATCAATATCTCCAGTTGTGGTGCCAGTGAGGATTTTACTGAATCCTCTAGTTCATTTCACTTGGCCACCAACTGGTTTGATAACAACTTCTGATTTTTATTAGCCTCGGATGAGATTCCGTTTCTCACTAGATAACCCAAATTGTCCATTCTCCCTCACTCCATGTTCATAATTAGGTGTGTATGTACATTGTATTACCTTATTCAGTAGGAGAATAAACTTTCATTTTGTACAGTTTTAATTTTTATCCAGTTTATTTTAATGATGTGTTTTATGCAACCTGATACTTTCTCCAGAGCAAATACTATTCTCATTTTATTCTGTTTCCACTTTATAACTGACACTGATATATGTGAAAATAGGAATAATATATCTGGATGAGAGTTGAAGTGGAACCCATTTTCTGTCAATACCTTTCAAGTAGTAGACCCTCATCAGTAGTATGTACCTACTTACTTTCTGCAGAGAAAATAATCTTTCAACACAGACATCTCCAGATTAATGTGAAAAATCTGAAAATAAGGTAGATGTAACAGGCACGTGCACTATCAAAACAGGCACTGATCAGGATATAAAGATTTTATTTGGGCTAAGTAAGATATGCACCTGTTTGGATAGAAACGAGATAACAATTCAAAAATGCATAAAATATTAGTAATTTAAACAGCATTCATCTTGTTATAACATTTTTAAGTAGATTTCAAAATGGAAATTGGCAGCAAATTCTACAATTCATATGTTTGACCCTTCTTCCACTAAGAAAAAACGGTTAAATGACATTACTATTTTTAAAAGAACAGCTTACTAATACAGTACAGTGTGCTCTGTAAAAAGTATGGTGTTTAAAGGCTCATAGGTTAGAAGGGATAATTCCATATAGTTGATATGTTTTTCTTTTGAAAATGAACATTTTAGTCCAAATTACAGCTTTTTATTTGTATGAAAGGTTTTTCTGATTTGGTTGCTGCTTACATCACTTCCCTTTCTCTGAATGCAGGTAGCAGTTCCACAGGCTATAGTACTATTGGTTGAGACTTCAGGCATCTAGTGGGGCTCTGCTTTAAACTCCCCCTCCAGACTTGTGTGAAGAGGTTAACACTGAAAGAAGCTAGTCCAGGAGACCATAAATATGTCCACCATAATTTAGTATCACTACTTCTTGCTTAAATAACTTTTCTCACTCTTTTCATTCATGCCTGTGATTTTTAGTCATGTTACTGCTAGGAATTACCATCCCATGGACACGGAGGATTACTTTTAAAAGATGGGAAATGTCAAATATAGTGACGTCAGAAATCCTCTTTCCTCTAAAAAAGTTGACCATGGACCTCCACTGGATAAACTACTCCACAGTGGTTAAAAACTAACTTACATTATTTCATATTACATGTGTTGTAGCTGTGTTGGTCCCAAAATATTAAACAGACACGGTGGGTGGGTAATATCTTTTTTGGATCAACTTCTGTTGGTATGTGAGACATGCTCTTGCTTTTATACAAAGTTGTTCAGCTCTGGGCGATGTAATGTATTTCAAACTGTAAGCTTGAAATCTTCTCTCCTAGCAGATGTTGGTCCAATGAAAGATATTTTGTATCCATCTTCTCTCCATTATTTCATATTGCTGTTTTAATACTTAATACTTTATGCATCTTTCAAATTTTCTAAAAAAAAAATTTTGCTTTTATCTGTAGAAACCATTTTTATATGAAAGTATGGCAAAACGTTTCCTTGAATCCATTGTTTAGAAGTACAAAAAGTATTTCTGTGCTAATGAGTTAAATTCTTGTCACATGCATTGTTCACGTCTTTCTTTGAATATTTGAAAACAATATAAACTCGGTTAAACTAATATGTCCTAGTCTTGCTTTTTCATCTTCATCCCTCTTGGATCCCACTTCTATGCATCACACTATCTTAGTAAACATGTTGCTCTAAGGGCTGTGTTGGCCTTGTTCAGGAACTAGACTTAGGTCAGGTCTACACAAGAAACAGCTGGTAATGTTAGCTAGAGTTATGCAACTTCTTATACCAGTAAGAGCCCTTATGTAGGTATAGTTGTATCAGCATAAAAGTGCTTTTGCTATTGTAACTTATTTCATGCAGAACTGATATCAGCTATTTTGGCAAAGGTGCTTTTTTGGTATAAGCTCTGTCTGCACTAGGAGGGTTTGCTGGTGTAGGTATGCCAGCAAATCTTTTCTAGAGTAGAAAAAGTTGCCACCAATTGATACATTGTAATCCTTGCACTTCCATACTGTATCTTGAGCACAGGGTGTCTAAAGTTATCACAGCTCTTGTTAACCCAAGAATAGAGAAAATCCTACCACTTGGCAATCCAATCTATATATTTTTCTATTTAGTGGAATGGAGTTAATGATGTCTAATTTTCTTTCAATATCCATACTTAATTTTTTGTTCAGAGATTTGTTGTTTTGGTGATTGAGATGGGAGTGTGAAAGTCATTATCAAAACACCTCTAATGGCTACAAGTTTACCAAGAATTAATGAACTTCAAGTGACGATAGTGTGTGGATAAAGATAAATGGTTTAGTACTTCCTGCTAACTTTAGTGTCTCTTCCAGCTGAACGAGCTTTGGATACTATGAACTTTGATGTCATTAAAGGCAAGCCAGTGCGCATCATGTGGTCTCAGCGTGATCCATCTCTACGCAAAAGTGGTGTCGGAAACATCTTCATCAAGAATTTGGACAAATCAATTGATAATAAAGCTTTGTATGATACATTTTCTGCTTTTGGAAACATCCTCTCTTGTAAGGTAAGTGGAAAGTAACAAATGTGCCCAGTGGTTTCATATTTGAACAGGAGTGGGCAAACTACAGCCCATGGGCGTCATCCAGCCTGCAGGACTGTCCTGACTGGCCCGCCTGAGTTCCCGGCGGGGGAGGCTGCTCCCGGCCCCTTCCCCGCTCTCCTGAGCCTCAGTGCACCATGCAGGCAGCACTCTAGGGCCGGGGCTGTACGCTCCTCCCGGAGAGCAGTGCAGTGCATCTGGCTCCAGCCAGGCTGTTGGTGCCAGGGAGTTAGATAAGGGGCAGGGAGTCCTGGGGGCAGTCAGGGGGCTGTTGGATGGGGTGAAGGTTTGGGGCGGGGGGTCAGGCTGGGGAGCAGGCGGTAGGTTGGATAGAGTGTGGGAGTCCCGGGGCTGTGGCTAGGGGTTGGGGCAGTCAGGGGCTGGAGGGGGGGATGCTTGGAAGTGGGGGGCTGTAGGGGGGCCTCTGGAGGAGACAGTCAAGGGACAGCAAGCAGAGGGGCTTAGATGGGGTGGAGTTCTAAGGGCGTGGTCAGGGGCAGGGGATCTCAGGAGGGGGCAGTCAGGGGACAAGGAGTGTCGTGGGGGTTGGATGTGTCTGGGATTCTGAGGGGAGTAGTCAGGAGGTGGGAAGTGGGAGCGGGTCAGATGGGGGTGGGGCCAGGCTATTTGGGGAGGCACAGCCTTCTTTGATCCGGCCCTCCGTACAAGTTTGCAACCCCAGTGTGGCCCACGGGCCAAAAAGTTTGCTCAACCCTGTATTAGAAGCTACAAAACTCTACTGGGGCTATTTGACAAGTTAGGATATTTTTTTTCTTTAATAGGTAGTATGTGATGAAAATGGGTCCAAGGGCTATGGATTTGTACATTTTGAGACACAGGAAGCCGCAGAAAGAGCTATTGAGAAAATGAATGGCATGCTGCTTAATGACCGCAAAGTGTAAGTACATACATACTCTGGGGCTCTCAACAGATTGTAATTCAACCTAAGGTAGATTACTTCCTGAAGTTTATCTAGAAAAGGCAGATTTTTCTAAATATGCTACTAATTTTGAAATTATTAAAAATCTAGTGCAGTTCTGTAAATATATTAATTACATATGCTGAAGGTAAGAGGAATGTGAATAAAAATTCACATCTTAAAGTCTTTAAAGCTCAATTTATGGTGTTAAAATAATGTTGCTAAGGTGTTTACAGTGGAATGCAGTACAGTTGGAAACTAGGGCCTGTTACTGGTCTTTGGGGCAGAATAAAATTCTTTTGATCAGGCTAAAATAAAATTGAATCCATCAGGTATTTAAAATAATACTTATTTCCCACTGGAGGTGTTAACCAAAACTGTGACACGAGAGCTCTTGTTTGACCTTTGGATTATTGTTTCCTAGTCTAATGGAGGTTTGAATGTGTTACACAAAAGAGTCTTAGGACATAGTAATGATCCCCATTCCAAACAACGGTACTGCTCAAACTTAGTAAGTTGAACACAAGCATAGCTCTGTAATGGTCTTTTGGAGGGCAGAGTAAGGATGGTGGTGGCTTGGTAAAATGGGAATAATGAAAAATTAGCATTTTTTTTCCTGTTATCTTCATTTATGTATAGAGAATGGGAAGTGAGGCAGCAGCCAGGGAGAGTCCATGTCTTAGAAGTGTGAGGCCCTCCTCTATAGAAGGTTGCTATAGGAGGCTTTCCAAGTAGTTTTATACCATGACTGTAGCTGAACTGAGGCACTTAGTAGGTGGTGGTGGTTTTTTAACTATCCCAATAGTTCTAGCAGGTTAATCACTGAAAAAAACCTGTAATTTAAATACACTAAATCATGTTTAGTTATCATAAAAGTTATGTTTGCTTCAGGCTTCTGTTTAGATCACAGAATCATAGAACCAGAAAGGACCTGAAGAGATCATCTAGCCCAGTCCCCTGAAGAACATTTTAAAGTAGATTAACAATTTTCCTGACTCTCAATATCTGCAGAGTACCAGGCATCACCAATATTAAAGTCCAAATGTAGCTAAAATCCAAGTCAAGGCAGTGTTAACTTTAGACTACTGAGCCATATCACTTGGGATGTGGGTTTTCAAATGGGGCAATTTTAAAATATAATTGGAGAAATGAGAAGATAGGTACAGAAATTGAATCGTTCATGTAGCAGCATTTGTGTTTGTACTGAAGTGGTTCTGTGAGCCAACAAAGGCTGTGCTAAAAGCCCATTCCTTCTCTGGTGATAAAATCTAATCTCAGTGTTCTCAATCAGCTTTTGGCATTGGCCAGTTCAAGAGCAGGCCAGATCCATACCTCCTTATTAAGAAGGAACACTGGGATATGAGGCTTCTGTAGATAGGAGGGAAGTTGGGGGTTTAGTGAGAGTCCCTTGCCTAAAAGTCAGATGGGCAATGGAAACAATATTTGAAGGCTACAAAAAACTTTTTGGATGGCAAAAACCACTATTCTAGAGTTTCCCCATTGTCTGATTACTGATGCTGAAAAGTGAGCTTTACACTAATGAAAATTACAATCCTGTCAAGTCTTTGGTAAGATTGCTATCACAATTACTGTGATAAAAGGGATTTAAATGATAAAGAATAGTCTAATTGTCTTTTGTAAAGTTGTATCTTAAGTATTTTATCTGTTGGGGATTTTATGTCTATCGTTATATTGATCAATACCGCATTTAAGAAATAACCCATGGTAGAGTATTTGTCTGGCCATATGCTGATGTATGTAATCTAAGAAAAAATCTTAGACCTGGATAGATTCATTTTAACCCTAATGTCACCTTGGTTTCCTGTAACTAGATTTGTTGGAAGGTTTAAATCCCGTAAGGAACGAGAAGCAGAACTTGGAGCTAGAGCAAAGGAGTTCACCAATGTTTACATCAAGAATTTTGGAGAAGACATGGATGATGAAAGACTTAAGGAACTCTTTGGCAAGTTTGGTAATGTCTTAATTTTCCACATTGTTTATATAACAACAAATAAACAAGCTTCAGTTTGCTTGTTAAAACCTTTTAACATTAGGGTTCAGGCCATTGTGTAGAGACAATTAAAATGCATGAATGCTGAACAGTTAGTTGTCAGTTCAGCATTCAGGTCCAAATAAGTGATTAATATCTACTAAAGAATTTCAGTTGTCCAGAGTAGCATGCATGAAAACCTATAAAAAAATATAAAAATTGTTCTGAGGATCTTGGAGTTACAAATGAAATGAGGAAGTGAGCAATTAAGTTATCGGCAATATCAGTGTCAAGATGTTAAATGTAATCTTGCATAACAATTTTGTTTAATGCCTGAAGTCTGTATTGATGCTGTCATTCATGACCTGGTAATTCATACTGTATGACATCACTATTGAACTTAGTGATGTTAAAACCTTTAAGTGTTTTTTCTAAACGTGTTAATATATCTGCCAAGCCATCTTCTACTTACTGACTTGGGTGATGAAATAGGACATTTAACAAATTACAGGGAGGAAAGAGTCAGTGTACAAAAAATTGAAATTCTAGTTCTGATTTATATGAATCATTATGTACTGTTTTAATTCCAGATGTCACATGAGGTATCTTGCTTGTTTTTTCAAAAAGTATTTCGTAATTCCTAACTATGCTTGATGACTAATGTCCTTTTAAAGTTAGTATATGATGATGCCAGCTATCATTTGTGAATGGGTGGATGAAATAAATTCCAGGCTCTGGAAGTGCTCTAGTGGGCATAGACTCTCCTGCTTGCAGAAATAGGCAGATGTCTTTTGACCCATCCCCTCTAACCTATTTTTGTAAGGCTTATGAATTGGCCAAATTTGGCTGGATTTTCAGGGGGCCAGCAAAAGGCATGTCCTTGACAGAAAGGCCACTCCTATGCCAAATTCAAGTCCTGCTTCAAAGCATGTGGCACTAGCACCTTTTAAAGAAAAGGTCACCAGAATTTGCTTAGCCCATACTAAAAATGTATTTTCCCCTAACCTTGTTCTCTGAAATGACTGGACTGTTTCACCTGGAATTTTCTGGAAAAAAGGGCTTGAGGCAGACACCAAGCATGGAAACTTTCAGTCCAATTTGTTGATATGGCAAAATCATAAGGAAATGAAAACAGTTTTATAATGAGAAGTACAGTGGAACCCCGCAATACCGATCGGGGTCCAAAAATATCGATCGCGATAAATGCTTTGTCACAGTATGACAGCATTCCGCTGCATCAAAGCAGCGCCCGCTGCCGCCATCGTTATAAGTGAATTCGCGCTATCACGAGGCGCAGTATTGCGGGGGTCCACTATATTTGGAGAACTTAATAGGTGGGGCTACCAGCCCTGCCTATATATTTGTACAAAGGAAATAAAATACATTGAAATTTGTCATAAATTTCAGACTTATGTCAGTTATTGTAAACCCATCAAGGAAAGCCCCACTTGTTTATGCAGAATCTTGCTGTCAACTTGAGTGAAAGACACCAAGTGCCTGATGTTGAACTCTTAAATACAAGTGACTTATTTCTGAGGTGCTGAGCTTCAATTGGCATATGTAGGATTTGTGGATGTCCAGTACTTGTGAAAATCAGGCAACTTCTATTTAAATACCAAAATGTAGATTTGGAAGCCTAATTTGAGGCAACTGTGACAAAGTTTTGGCCAAGAGTCATAAGTGTACATGGCTCTTGTAGAAAGTGCTTCTAGGGCAGGGTTGGGCAAAGTTTTTGGCCCAAAGGCCACATCAGGTTGCAAAACTGTATAGAGGGCCGGGTATGGAACTCTGTGCCTCCCCAAACAGCCTGGCCCCTACCCCCTATCTGCCCTTTCCCACCTCCTAACTGCCCCCCTCATAACCTCCCACCCATCCAACCCTCCCTACCCCTTGTCCACTAACTGCCCCTCCCAGGACCCCTACTCCTAAACACCTCCCCGAGACCTCCATCCAACCCTCCCTGCTTCCTGTTTCCCTACTGCCCCCTTCAGAATCTCCAACCCTTCCAAACACCCCTCCCCCACATTCCTTGTCCCCTAATCACACCCCAGGACCCCACCCCCATCCAACCCCTCTGCTCCCTGTCCTCTGATTACCCCAACTCCTACCCACACCCCTACAGACAGACCCCCTGGGACTCCCACACCTATCCAACTCCCCCTGTTCCCTGTTTCTTGACTACTCCCTGAGACCATCTGCTCCTTATCCAACCCTCCCCCATTCCCCTTACCACACCGCTCAGAGCAGCGTGTCTGGCCAGAGCCAGACACATTGCCTTGCTGATCCGGAGGAGCGCGCAGCCCCATGGCCCAGAGCATTGCTCGTGCAGTGGCGAGGCTCCGGGGGAGAGAAGGAGCGGAGTGGGGCACTGGGGCTGGGCTGGACAGTCCCACGGGCCATAGTTTGCCCACCCCTGTTATAGAGGCTGAGGATGGCAGCACACTTGAGGCATTCTTCAGGAAAGGAATCTGCTGTATGTGTACCAATGGGAAAATTTATGGACCAGTAGACATTCTGCATAGCATCAGTGATAACACAAGTCTTGAACACTGAATAATATAAATTAGATTGTAATCTCTTGAAGATAGGGAATGTGTCCTTTTGCACTCTAAAGCACCTAGCAAACCTGTGAACATTGTAGTACTTGGGGGGGGGGGAGGGGGGAAGAGGGAGTAGGGGAGGGATTGGAAAATGGATTTTTATAGAAAACCCACATCTTGAAGTGGTATGTAAGATTTCATAACAGCATATGGTATTGTGAATGGAACAGATTACTAATACTGTAGTTTTTTAGGATTTAACATTTTGCAAGTAATACTGAGATTTAACCATCAAACAGATATATAGAATGTACATGTAATATAAATATTACATACATTTTTCAGGCCCCGCCTTAAGTGTGAAAGTTATGACCGATGAGAGTGGAAAATCCAAAGGCTTTGGCTTTGTAAGCTTTGAAAGACATGAAGATGCCCAGAAAGTAAGTTTGCACAGGATTTTTTTTTCTTTTAGATACATCATTCTGGGAGACTAGTAATTTTGAGTCTTGAATACAAATTTCTTTTTTGCATCCAGTAGATCCTTCTAATTTTTTTGATTTGATTTTTATAAAAAGATGTGAGGAAACAGGAGAGATCTGCTATGAGATTTGGATGATGTAGTGGGTTTTTTTGATTCACATTGAGCAGACTTCTGCGTTGGATGTTTGGAGGATATCATTAAGCTTGCTGCTTCCACAGAAATATTCTTGTCTAGAACTGATATAATGGCCTTTAAATTATTTAACATTTGTATTGTAATAGTGCCTACAGATCTTAGTGGGGTTTGGATTTTGTTGTGCTAGGCATTGTTGAAACAGTAAGTAACCCCTGCTCCAAAGAGCTTATGATCTGAAAGACAGGATGTAACAGGTGGCTATGACAAGTGGGCAGAGAGTGCATTGTCTTTTAAAAATTACTAAGACTGGAAACTTTACACAGCAAAACTGTTTCCCTGTACATATTCAGCCATATCTACTTGCTTTAGTAACAGCATATGGTTTGCGCTGCTTTTTATTTCTCTTTGCATTGCAGAGATAACACAGCTATGACAAGTGACCTGAGGATTCTATTCCATCTTTACACATGGACATTTCTTTAAACTATAGTTACTTACACCTTTACAAAACACATAATTTGGCCTATATAATCTTTATTACTATTGATTTGCAAGACAAAAAGAATGCTGCTTTGAGCACAGGCTGACATTACAGGGTTGGAAGTTAGAAAGAGCATCTTGTTTGTGCTGGTAACAACTGAGGGAGACTGTGCACACAACAGATTAGAATAAATCCCACCATAAAAATATACAAGTAACATTTAGGTATGCACATTTTCCTAGTCTGAGTGTACTTAAGATCTCTTGTGTTCTATATATGTATTACATTCTTATGGAAAATGGGTCACTTTAGTAACTGTAATGCATTTGCACAATGATAGACGTGATTCTGGTATATTGGGTAAATACACATTTAAAAAATAGATTTTAAATTAATAGGCGTAGACCTGTACTAAAGCTTTCACACTGAAGGAGATATACTGTAAATTCAAAGTCTTAAAGTGTCAAGTATTGCCTCTGCTAGAGTGCCCTTACCAATTTAGAATGGGCATTCAATATTGTCTTATTTTTTAAATGTATGAAAGGTGCAGGAGGAAAAAAGGGAAATTGAGTATATGGATGGCAGTGCACAAAGTGAACAAAATTTCGGGAAAGTTTTTCTTAAAACTTTGACAGTAATTTTACATGTTTAACGGGTAAAATTTAGATGACTGATATTTTTAGCTTATGGCGTTTAACTCTCTTCTGTTTGCGCATGATTCAGACTATGCTATACTAGAAATGCTATAAGGGCACAAGTGCACCGCTGTAGTTGTAGATTACTTGACCCACATCTCCAAGAGGTTTTGGCTAGATCAGGGGTCAGCTACCTACGGCACACATGCCAAAGGTGCCACGTGAACCGATTTCCTCTGGCACGCAGCAGAGGGCTCAGCCTGCTGCTGCTTTGCGGTTTCCCCTGCTGGCCCCTTGCCAGCCAGGGTCTTGGTGCCTGCCCCACTCAGCTCCCGCTGCTAGCTTGGGTGTAGGGAACCCAGGCTTGCAGTAGGCTGAGACCCCGGCTGGCAGGGGCCTGCGGGGGAAACCCCAGAGCAGCGGCGGGATAAGCACTCAGCCTGCCGCCGCTTTGGGGTTTCCTCTGCTGCCAGCCTGGGTTCCCTATACCCGGGCTAGCAGCAGGAGCTGAGTGGGGCAGACAGCAGGACCCCAGCTGGCAGGAGCCTGCAGGGGAAACCCCAAAGCAGCAGTGGGCTGAGCTGTTCAGCCTGCCCCCGCTCTGGAGTTCCTCATGCTGGCCCCTTGCCAGCCAGGGTCCCCGCCTGCCCCACTCAGCGCCTTCGCCCAGGCTGGCAGCAGGCTGAGACCGCGGCTGGCAGGAGTCCGTGGGGGAAACCCCAAAGCGGGGGCAGACTGACCCTATCAGCCCCTCCCCTTCCGCCCAAAGCCCCGCCCCTTCCGGACTGGCATGCAAAGCCTTAAATTTCACTGAATAAATGAAGACTTGGCACACCACTTCTGAAAGGTTGCCGACCGCCAGGCTATATTGACTGGCGAATTTTTCCCTCAACCTAATGGTGTCTACACGCTGGAGTAGGTAAACTTAACTGTCACACAGGGCATGAAATTTTTCACAGCCCAGAGTGATGTAGTTAGGTCAATTTAACTCTAATGTAGACTAATCCTGAGTTAATCAGGGCTATGAACATAGTGTGGATTTTTGATGTGCATTCTCTGTGGGGCTTGGTTCTGAGAAAAATTTAGAGGATAGCTTTAATATTCTTTTCAGTGCATTTAACTGTACAATTGAACATTTATTTTTGTCCTCTTTTGATTTTTCTTTAGTCCATATACTGGACAGAAAACACACTATACGTATAATCCTATACTTAAATGCAGTATGATCCAAGAGGTTCTAGAGATGGCTTTGTTTCAATTAACCATATTTTACATCTGTTTGTGACAGTAGGTGGGGAAAATATTTAGTTTTTTTATTGGAAATTTTGTATAACTTGTGCACTTAAACTGTGTTAGTGGCTGAAAAAACATGATAGGTTTAATGTACTATGAGCATTGGTAACCCTTTGTTTATTTATAAAGGCTGTGGATGAGATGAATGGAAAGGAGCTCAATGGAAAGCAGATTTATGTTGGCCGGGCTCAGAAAAAAGTGGAAAGACAAACAGAGCTCAAGCGCAAATTTGAACAAATGAAGCAGGACAGGATCACCAGATACCAGGTTATACTTTTAAATTGAATGAAAAAAGTTTATTTTATTGTTAATCTTTTTAAATAAAGCAATGCTGTCTTTTCTAAAGAGGGTGGTTTTATTTTTTTAGGGTGTAAACCTTTATGTGAAAAATCTTGATGATGGGATTGATGATGAGCGTCTACGAAAAGAATTCTCCCCATTTGGCACAATCACTAGTGCAAAGGTAAAGTTGACATTTTAAACTTAATTGGTGTTTTGCAATGTCTTGTGTGAAAAAAGGAAAGTGATGGTTTGTCACCAAAGAAGTGAGTGGCATTCAGCTTTTCTCAACTCTTTTCAGCTGGCAAAAATAAGATGTGGAGATATGTTATAACCACCCCTACATCTGTCGTCATTAAATTTGAGTAGAGATTCTTACTAAAAACTTAACTCATGTGGTTTTTAAAAGTGTATTCATGTTATATTTTTGAATGCAGTGATACATAAGTTTTTTAAATGCATGCATTATAAATTATCTGTTCCTCAGTTGAAAGCTGGAACTGATTATCTGGTTCTTAGAAAACCGTAGGTTAGATCCGAATTTTGAGATGTTGCCTGTTTGCAGACAACTGAGTTGGATTCTTTTTTCCTAGCACAGCGGTCTCCAGACTTTGAGATGAGGGCCATGTTAGATTTTTGAAGGGGCTTCTCGAGCTGAAGCGACTGAAAAAATTAAATATATGCAAAATCCCTCCCGCTCCTCCGGCCGCTGCTGCCTCCCCTCCCCCTTTACTCCTCCAGCCGCTGCTGCGGGGGCACTCACCCCTCCACACATGAGGCTGCCTGGTGACGGGCAGCAGCAGCTTCTCAACGTGCCTGCTCAGCTGGAGGGCTGGACAAATCTAAGCCATGGGCCGGCTCCGGCTCCCAGGCTGTAGTTTGGAGACCCCTGCCCTAGCAGAAGGCAGCATTGACAGTGGGTATATTATATCTCAAAAACTAAGCAGTATACTTCATACACTTTCCACTGCAGAAAGACTAGCTTTAAAAAACGACCTTGTTTTTTATTGGCAGGTCATGATGGAAGGTGGCCGCAGCAAAGGGTTTGGATTTGTATGCTTTTCTTCACCAGAAGAAGCAACCAAAGCGGTCACAGAAATGAATGGTAGAATTGTGGCCACTAAACCATTATATGTAGCTCTAGCCCAACGCAAAGAAGAGCGCCAGGCTCATCTCACCAACCAATATATGCAGAGAATGGCAAGTGTGAGAGCAGTACCTAATCCTGTAATCAACCCCTACCAGCCAGCACCTCCTTCAGGTTACTTCATGGCAGCTCTCCCACCGGTATGTATAGAAATCATTAATTTCATATTCTATACCATTGATAGAATCTGTTTAGATTTAGCAGTAAATTGTGACTCAATCAAACATCTGTAATGTTAGTATGTTAACACCAAAATCACCAGCTTTATGAATTTTAAGTATTGAAGAACCTATAAAAAGTCTACATTTCTGGATGGAATAATACATTATATTCTATAAATCCAGGATTTTTTTCAGATATTTGCATTAGGAAAGTTTGTAGAAGAAAGTATTTAGACATGCCTGGGTGGAACAGGTACTTCAAGATTAGTACACGGTGTCATTTTATTTTTTTGACAGACTCAGAACCGTGCTGCATATTATCCAACTAGCCAACTTGCTCAACTCAGACCAAGTCCTCGCTGGACTGCTCAGGGTGCTAGACCTCATCGTAAGTAGTCTCCTTAACTTTCTAATGCTTATTGTCTAGCAAAGGTTAACTATGGGGCATTAAAATAATGTTTGATGCTCATTACATGTAGTTGGTAGAAAGGTAATATGCCAGTTCTGGCTCCTGTTTGCCATTTGCCAACAGACCTAATTTAAGGTTATTAACTTTTTAAAATATAACTCATGAGATAGGTGATTTATTATCAAAACTTCTTTTTAGCAGCTGTATCACAAATTATCATTGGGTTGAATTCCAGCGGCTTCAAAGACTAGACTGCTGACTTTTCCCTTTCTACCCTTATCTGTAATATTAGTTATGCCATGTGAGAATGGCAAAGGAAAAAAATAACTGATGTCTTTCATCACCATTCAGTATTGTTATATGATGCAACTTAAACACTCATTGTTTTAAATGCAGCATTCCAGAACATGCCTGGTGCTATCCGCCCAGCAGCTCCCAGACCACCATTTAGTACCATGAGACCAGCTTCTTCACAGGTTCCACGAGTCATGTCAACACAACGTGTTGGTGAGTTTCACCTTTTAAAAATTGCATGTTCCTTCATCAGGATGCACCAATAGCCACCTTTCTTTAGGTATGTAACTCATGTGGTCACACATCAAGATATTCTGTTAATGCTGAATAATATTTCAAATACCTTTTTGAAGCTGAATAGTGCAGAGGTGGCACCACTTCGCTCTGTATTATATCTGCCCTTAGCTGACTTGGGGTTTCTAACCTCCTACTGGCCAGCTAACATGTTAGCCCAGCATGTTCAAGGGAGGTTGGAGGCTCCTGCTCCCCCATAGCACCATCCATTTCTCTTCTGCTTATGGCTTCTTGTTTATTTAATACTTCTCAGTATTTCCCTTGTATATTAGATTGCTGTCCTACTCCCCAAATTTGATTTCTCTATCACCTACCCCTCTCCCAGTATCAAACCCTCTTCCTGCTTAGGAATGTGCCCTGTCAAGACTGCACAGTTTAGGCTGACTTAGTGTCTCTAGGGGAAGCTGCTTGTTTAATCTTTCTTACTCTTAACCTGTATTTTCCAATTATTTTGCAACTATGAGAAAATGTTGCTCGATATATAGGTCAACTTAATCCATTAGATTAACAGTATTAACTAGGAGTTCTCAACCTTTCAGACTGTGGGCCACATCTTAATGATATTGCATGGGTGGCCTCCCCCTCCCATTTGTATCTGTACCATTCCTGTGGTAACCACAGCAGTGGATTATATGGAAGAATAATATTGAGAGAGCATTTATTTTTAGCTTTTAACATTGTTGCAGATGGGAACAAGGAGTGCCAGTATCACATGACAGTGCTGTCTGGAGATCAGCAGCAAGTGGTACAGACCAGGTTCTGGGGACCACTGTTAAAGAAAAGGACATTCAGAATGTGTTTGCTGTATATTAATAACATATCTAATCATTTAAAGTAATTTTTACAGTAGTTTAATTGGCAAAATGTTTTAATTGAAAAAGAGAATCACCGTTAATGATTCGGGTAGAATGAAATTCAAGTAAACATGTTTAATCAAAAGCAGATGTTCTCTCCATGGTGCTTTTTTATAGTGTTTAAAGAAAAGCAAGTAATTAGCAAAATAATGAGAAGAGAAACGTGCTTTTGGTTTTGAGCCCACAGGTTGACCATTGGTGTTTTTATTTACTAACATTGCTGTAATCAAATATAATACAGTACTAAAATTAGATATTCAGTATAGTCCTAACACTGTGTCTGTTCATTAACTTGTACAAAATGTAAGCGTAATGAAAACTGAATTAACATAAATCATGTTAATTTTTACAGCTAATACATCAACACAGACAATGGGTCCACGTCCTGCAGCAGCTGCTGCTGCGGCCACTCCTGCTGTACGCACAGTTCCACAGTACAAGTATGCTGCAGGTGTTCGTAATCCTCAACAACATCTTAACACACAGCCACAGGTTGCTATGCAGCAGGTATATAGTCTTGGTTTTGATAGCCAAGTGATGTCTTTGCTGAAGAAACTTTTCTTTTGCCTAATCCTATCATAACTGCTAAATGTCTGCCTTCACCACTGAGAATAATGAAGCCACAGAATCTGACGTTAGGTTTTATTTTTCACAAATCTAAAATATATTGGGAACAAAACTTTGCTATTGTGACACTACATATTTTTGAGTTTTCTCACTTACGTGATTGAGATTTTTTGTGTGCGTCTGCATTAGTTTTCCCCTCATTATGTCAGAATTCAGGTACCAAATTGTGGCACCAAATTAAAAGTCGGGAGTTTAAAATAAATCTCAAGCATTCTTGAAGAGGACATGACCCTATTCTTCTTGTTTTGTACTACCCAAGTGCTTGATGATGCGTTCTGGACTTGAGCTTCGCTTAATGTATAAATTATGCTCAGCAAGGGATTGAGTCAGTATCAGTGTGCCTTGCAGTATCAGTCATCTTTTACCAGCCTCTGCCTTTTACCAGGCTAGATGGACCATTGGTCTGACTCAGTATGGCTGTTCTTATGTTCTAAGTTGTGGAGGTATAAAATATCTTTGAATGTTCCATAATTTAACTTTAAAGTACAGTGTTTTATTAACTTGCAGCCAGCTGTCCATGTGCAAGGTCAGGAACCCTTGACTGCTTCCATGTTGGCTTCTGCACCTCCCCAAGAACAAAAGCAGATGTTAGGTACGTACATTTGATCCCCACTAGCCAATTGTAGCAGAGATTAAATAGTTTTCAGCTTTTTTAAAATAGGTGCTTCTAATCCTTCTTAAAAGGAGTATTTTGAATGTTACTATTGTAGGATACATGGTTGAGTTTTTAAGATTAAAGTTCTTGCCCCTTTTCACATTGTAGAATTTGGCATCTGACTATAGCACTGTGCAGATGTAGAATGGAGAGATCTGTTCCCTGGAGAAGTTTTAGTATGTCATTTAAAATGAATGAAATATCAGATTGCTTTAGGTTAGAATTAGGCAGTTGGTGTATTTTCTATTCCAATAAACCAGTGTTTTGTTTACCTAATGCAAAAGGCCTTAACTAATGAGCATAGCAGTGAGGTCAATACTGCTGTAATTTAGGTTTTTATTGGATACCACTTTTCTGCAACAGTTAGCCTCTGAGTCTGTGATTGCTTTGCATAGATTCAGTTGATGATTATTTTAAAGGCTCCTTTTATCTTGTTTTTTATGACTGATATTCTAGTTTTATACAGTTGTATTCAGGCATTTTTATTTTTAGTATTCAAATGGGTAGGATATAATACTTGCCCTTTTAATAATTTTGAGGAATTTAGATACAAGTCCATAGATTGCTTAACAGATTTTAGTGACTATGTTTAGCATTGTTAAAGGCTAAATTGATTTTTAATGAAATTGATCACTGTAGCCAACTGTAGAGTTTTAATGTTTTTCTAGGTGAACGGCTGTTTCCCCTTATTCAAGCTATGCACCCTACTCTGGCGGGTAAAATCACCGGTATGTTGTTGGAGATTGACAACTCTGAACTCCTTCATATGCTTGAGTCTCCTGAGTCTCTTCGTTCGAAGGTAGATACTGTTAGCATCTAAGTCCTCCTTTTGATGTTACATGTGTATTGTGTATAATTTAGCTGCCTGACTATCTTAAATTTACTGAAATTGAGTAAAGCATTTTTTGGTAACAATTGTTTTATCCTATTAGGTTGATGAAGCTGTAGCTGTACTACAAGCCCACCAAGCTAAAGAGGCTGCCCAGAAAGCAGTTAACAATCCCACAGGGGTTCCAAGTGTTTAATATGTAAGTTTTCCTACAGAATACATTCTTAATTTTTCTCAACTGATCAGGGTGGTGTTCTGGTATTTTATTGTATGTATAGTTAGTGAGGAATGTTTTAATTTGACCTGCAGTAGCTAAAGTTTCTGTACTCCTAGAAATAAGTTTCTAGTTATAAGCCACTGTTAAATAGCCTCTCATTAGACAGATCTGGCAACAAGAATTTAGAAAGAAGGGAATAAACTAAAGCTACATTTTTAAATACAGTTGACCTATTTACTAGAACTATTAGGATGCAGGACTTCATTAAAGCTTGTCGCTAATCTGGTACCTTTATAAACTTGAGATTAATTAGAGATGGACTTTTTATTCCTCAAACTAGAGGTATGTGCATAATGGGAAGGTTAAATTCTGTCATAAATTATTCATATACTTTATAAATACTTCAGAAACTTTCAGAATAAAAGGAAACAAGATATTAATACCTGAATATAAAAGCAGCTGCAAGATTCTGTTGTAAAGCCCTCATTAAGGGAGGTGGGGGAAAAGGGAAGGAGAATTAGAATTGGAACTGTAAAAGGAATATCCATAATTAGCCAAATAGAAGATACTGTCCATAATTGGAATGTAAATATCCTCAGAAATAGAGTTCATTGAGGGATACATCATAAATTAGATCTTCGGAGGAAGTCACAACCTCTGCCTAATATAAATAGCCATTCATATAATTATTCAAACAGCAGCTTGAGAATTTGGGGAGTTTTGAGAATGATCTTTAGGATACACAAACCTGATGGATTTGTTTTACATAGTATGTGTGGGATTTATTTGTTAGTATTTTTCCCTACACTTCCCTTTTTTCAATAGATATGGAGCTCAGCTATTTATGCTATAGATGGCATTGAACACCCCACCCTGCAGAATGCCTGGGAATGCCCACCTGGGGTCGTTGGGAGCACCATGGGCATGGGGGGGTACATGGGGTTTCCTGCTGCTAGGCTTCTCCCCCCCCCCCACCCCCCTACGCATTTCTCCAAGTTCAGAGCTGCCCAGCTGAAGGAGGTTGCTTCTCTGCTCAGCTGATTCTGTTTCCGGTGCAACAGTGAATGTCCACTGAGGGGGAAAGAGGCAGTGGGGAAGAAAGATGGGGTGGAACAGGGCAGGGGGAGGGGAATGACATGGAGGGGAAAAAAAGGGGGAGGGGAATTATGCGGGGGAAGCAAAAGTCCAGCATGTAGCGTCCCCTTGGCAACAGCTGAGGCTTCCCCATTAAGCAGGTCCATTGATCCCTTATCCTGACAAGCCCAACCCCCTTGCATCAGGGTCTTCCTGCCGAGCATACCCCATGAGCCTCAGCCAGCTGCACCTAGACCCAAACTCCCACCCCATCAAGCCCCAGCACCTAGACCCCCCCCACACACACACACCAAGTCTCATCTCCCCACACCTGGACACAACACACCTAGAACAGCCACTGCTGAGCCCCAACCATCTTCACCTGGATCCCCTGCTAAGTTCCCATTGCCCCTACACCTGGAAACCCCCAACAAGCATCCAGATCTCCCACTGAACCTCCTGCATCCAGATTGCCCCACTCAGAAACATTTCACTCCACACTTGGATCCTGCTGCCCTGCTCACCCGCACCTGGTGTGCCTGACCAGGAGTGCTGGAACAGTTTTTATAATGGGGATGCTAAAAGCCATTGAACCGAACTGTAAAAACCCTGTATATAATGGAAACCACTTTAAGCCTGGGGGTGCTGCAGCACCCCCTACACCCTTAGTTCCAGTACCTATGCACCTGGTGTGGAGAGACAGGGTCCCGGGGTGTTTCTGGGGCAGACCCAGCCCTTGCACTGTTAGGGTTGGGTGTAGCCTCGTTTGAGTCCCTGTACTGGGAGAAGAGGGAGGTCAGTGTCTCGTATCCCGATGTAGCCAGTGATGTGTGCTTCCCACTGCCATGCTGAAAGCACATCTAGTTATTGATAAAATTTTCAAATATTGTGCGCATAACTTTTTGGTGCAGAATTCTCTCAGCAGTGAGAGTTGTCCAACTAGCTGTCTATATAGAATTCACTCTACAGGGTTTTCTTTACAGGCTGGTTAATTTAATTTTTATATTGCAATTAAAAATTGTCCTCCCCAGGAGAGAAACTGGGGCAGCAGTGATAACTTGACCAAGTCCAAAAAGGGAACAGAATCAGAGTCATGATTACAATGCAGGAGATCCATTGTTCAGTCCAGTTGTTTAGTCCAGTTAAACCACATTACCTGACTTTATATACTTCAGGGTAGTCAATAGGCAGACCACAGGCCAAATCTGGACTGCTAATGCTTTTGAGCAGACCCTGAAATCTTCTTAATTTTCAAATTATTATTGCTTTTTATTATTTTCTGTGATGTCCGGACCTTGACTACACCTTGACCAAGAAATTTGGACCTTAACTTATATCGGCGTGGTCTATTTTTTGTCAACGTTTTTGAACAGTCTTCACTGGAAATGGCGCGGACATGCTTTTAAAAAAAATGCAAGTTTAAATTCTATATCTAGGTCCCTAAAATGGGGTTAGGGAAGCTAGGGAGAGAATCAAGTCTATCTAAACATCCAGTTGTTGCCATCATTAATTTGTGCCTAGATGAACAGGGGGAAATGTGTGTACACTACTTGAAAAGAAAATATTATTTCAATTCTAATTTTGGCCCAAACTCAGTATATAGCATCTGAAGAAAAAGGATAGTAGTAGGTAGTGTTCTCCTGGAAATTTGCTCATATTTAATGTAGGTTGTCTTGAAGCTCTACTGATGCATCTTCACCACCATTAAAGGAGAATCAGATTTGATGTCCAGCAAATTACCATCACTAACATTAGCATTATTTGCAAAGGTCCCTCACTACTATCACAACACTATTTACCAGCATATGTGCTTGCCCATACTGAGATGCATTGCTTTTTGGACTCCATGACACATTACTACTTGGTGTTGGAAATAGTTACTAAATTAGGTGTTACCCATTGCTGTAATTAAGTGGTAATAGTTGTCCCAGAATGAGGCAGTATAGTCCAATGCTTATAGTAGGGAGGACTTGAATTAAAATTATATATATTTGTATTACTAAAACCCCATGGACCATGGCCCCATTGTGCTAAGCACTGTACAAAGATAGAAGATCTAGTTTTGACTCTTATTGACTAGCTGTGACCTTTGGAAGAGGCACAACTTCAGTGTACTTGTTTCCACATCTGTACACAAAGGTGTAGTATTTGTGAAAGTCTTTCAGATCATTATGTAGAAGATATTATGAAAAGTGCAGAATATTGCTGTAAATTACCAATTTTTTCACATTAACAGCTCCTAATATTTTCTTGTTTACAGAAAGATCCGGGACTTCAAACTAGAACTTTGCTTCACTGAAGAAAAAAAATGTAAACATGGAAAAATGATTAAATATTGAGAAAAACATTGCAAAATATAAAATAAATAAAAAAAGGAAAGGAAACTTTGAAGCTTATGTACAGAGCAAATGCCAGGGCTAGCAAAACTAATGCTGGTCCTAGATTTACCTATTGATTTAAAACAAAAAAAAAAAAATAGTAAAATAAAAAATACAAATTAATGTTTTATAAAACCGGGGGAAAAGAATTTTCAGCACAGTACAGAAATTTAAAGCATTCCTTTCTTTAATTTTGTAATTCTTTACTGTGGAAAAGCTCAGAATATCACCACTGTTTTAGTTAACAGTGAGAATTGATAGCTGAGCAAAGAAACGTAATTTGGATTATAAAATTCTTGCTTTAATAAAAATTCCTTAAACACGGTTTTATTTAATACTCTTTCCTTTCTCCAGTCATGTTGGTATACCTCAAAATACATTGGTGTCATTCTAGAGTCCAAGTTGGAATCCCACTCACTATAATACCTTGATGCAGTTTCCAGATCAGATTAACCTTCATTTAGCCACCTGTTGCTAATATTATAAACTCAAGTCCTAAAAGAAGTGAACTGAACAGCTGAATCCACGTGTTTCAGTTTTCAATTTAGTATCATGTATTTTCTGTGTCCTCATGAATGTATTTAACTATTTATAAATAAGATTTAAATTGCTCATGTTTTAGTGTGGTCTACAGGAAGTAATTTAATATATAGGATTATTGAAATTGGATCTCTGTCCCTCATGCAGCATGGAGAAATGCACCAACTCTTCCCATTATGTGGAAGGAACCATGATTTTCAGTCAGCTTTTTAGAAGGCTGATTTATGCTGAAGGAGTTTCATCCACTGTAGCTGAAGCAAGAATTTGAGTGTAGGCCAGTCTAAAGAAGGGAGAGTCTCAAAAAAGATACCCCCAGGGGTATGGAAAAATTAATGGGGATTCTGTGATTGACAACTGCAAGTTTCCTCTGCCAATAAAGGATTTTACGTAACTCACACTTAGGGCTGGTCTTCTCTAGTGTGGGGGATCGACTGTAGATATGCCGATTTCAGCTACGTTATTAACGTAGCTGAAATTGCGTATCTACAGCTGACTTACCTGCTGTCCTCATGGCGGCGGCGGTTGGCGGCGCACTCCCTCGTCGACTCCAGTTTGCGCCTTTTGGAGAGTTTGAGTTACGAAGTTGACGGGGGCGCCACTGGCGATCAATTTATCGCGTCTTGATGAGATGCGATAAATTGATCGCCATAAGATCGATCTCTCCTGGCTCTAGTGAAGACAAGCCCTCTGATTATCTTAAAGTAATGCAGTGTTTTTATGCGTTTAATTCAGTCAGCGGACCTGGTGATTTAAGAACCTGAAGTGGTCTGAGCCTAATCGTTGTCCCCAATTAGTGAACAATTTATTCACTTACAGGTATTTCTAGGGTAGTTCACAGCATTGACACATTACTAATATTTTATATTGCAGGAGCAATAGAAATTTGTAATGAAATAACAGAAAAATCTATTCATAACTTCCCCATTCATAAGAAGTGATTTCTAGTGTGTTTTTGTGTGGGTGCTTTCGGGGTTTTTTTGGTGATGGGTGTCCGGGGTGGTGGCTTTGGCAGGTAGATGATGGATAACGTTGAAGTCCTACTTCCTCTTTCAGAAACACTTGGTAGCAACCAGCAGTCCCACTGCCCCAAAATGAAATTATGAAGCACTTCTCTGGCAGAGTGGGGATCCTGTGGCAAATTTTTTAAAAAGTGTCTGTCTAGCTGTATGTGACCATTAGTGTCCAACAGGTCAAAATTTGGCTGCTTGATTCCTTCCCACTGTTTAGAAGATGACCTAGAAGAAAACTAGGCATTTCACAGTATCTGTTCCCTCTGTTTGGTCTCTAAAATAAGTTTCTCCTTAATATAAAATTGAGACTTAGGGCAAATAATGTGGAATGACACAAAAATCAGTCTGCAGGTATTCACTGAGGGTAAAATAGGAACATCTGCTCAGCTTCCTTACAAGACGAGGGATGTTGAACGAAGTTGAAAGGTGGCAAATTCAAAAGTGAAGAGAGGAGTAGATGCGTTGTGCATTCTTTTAATCAACTCCTGGAACTCATTGCCAGAGAACACCCTTGAGACCAGTAGCTTAATAAGGTCAAAAAAGTTCTGTGCATAACAGGAATATCTGGAATTGTGATAAATACAAAAACAGGATACTTGAAAGGATACAAACCCTCTGAATGTAAGCTATCCTCAACGTGGAGGAGGGCAGACTTTTTGGCCTGAGGGCTGCATTGGAGTTCAAAACTGTGGAAGGCTGGGTAGGGAAGGCTGTGCCTCCCCAAACAGCCTGGCCCTGCCCCATTCAACCCCCACCCACTTCCTGCCCTCAGAACCCCCGGTCCATCCAACCCTGCTCTCCATTGTCCCCTGATATCCCCCTCTGGAGACCCCTCCTAACTGGCCCCTGGGACCTCATCCCCATCTAAGCCCCCCTGCTCCTTGTCCACTGACTGCCCCCTCCAGAGACTCTCCTGTCCCCTAATCACCCTCCTCCCTGCCCCAGCACCCCATCCTCTTTCCAACCTCTGTCGTCTGTCTGCCCCAACCCCTCGCCACATCCCTGAGCCCTGACAGTCCCCCTGGGACTCCCACATGCCATCCAAACCCCCTGTCCCCTGACGGCCCCCTGAGATCCTTTGCCCTTTATCCAACCACTGGCCCCCTTACCATGCTGCTGCTCAGAACAGCGGGTCCCTGGCCTGGAGCCAGCCACACTACTGCACTGATCCACCGCCCCCCAGAGCACTGCTTGCATGGTGCAATGAGGCTGTGGGGAAAAGGCGGAGCAGGGAAGGGGCTGGAGCAGCCACCTCTGCTGGAGCTCATGGGCTGGATTTTGCAACCCCTGCTCTAACTACTGGTGTTAACCTATCTCTAGGGAGTTTATCCCAGAGCTGCCTATTAGAGGGTTTCTGAAGAACACTCACAAGGGCCCTGCTGAGTAAGGACTTGTGGGCCTTGTCTACCCTTTGAACTTAAGATGGTGTTTACCTGCTCATGGATCTCAAGGGACTTTGAGAGGTCATTGTGTCCAATCCCCTGCACTCAAGGCATCACTTTCATTATCTTAAACATTACTCTGTGCAAGAACATCAGTCCCTTGAATGCACACAGAAAACGATTTTCAATACAACAGCAAATTCATGGCTTTTATTGGTGCAAGTGCTTTTGAACCCTTTATTTGCAGTAGTCACTCAGTTTTGCCAACAACTGCTGCCTAGGCGAAAGTTTCTCATGACAACCATTTAACGCTATAGGCAATGGGTAAGAGATAAAGTTTGGTCCTGCACAGTGTAGATGCAGAGAATGTTGTGTATGTAAAAAGTCAAAAATGCTAGGCAGAGCAGAGTGCAGAGGAACGCAACCCCGTATTAATGAGAGTGCTGCTGTACGCTGCCAGGGCCAAGTGCCTCCTGCCTAGAAGCAGGTTATGCTAGAATATGTAGTGAAACAACTCAGGCCATGGTTACACTGGCACGTTATAGCACTATAAAGCCCCCACGAGCGCTATAACCTCCTCCCCGTCCACACTGGCAAGGCACGAAGAGCGCTATAACCGCTGAGTTATAGCGCTATTATTAATCCACCTCCGTATGGGGAATAAGGGCTGTAGCGCAGCTGCTGTAGCGCTACAGCAAGAATGTGGACACCCACTGCGCATTAATTGGCCTCCAGCCCGTCCCATAATTCCCGTTCGAGCCACTCTGGTCATCACTTGCAAACTCTTTTGTCCTGTCCTCAGGTGACCACACATCAGACCCGCCCTTTAAAGTTCCAGGGAAATTTGAAAATCCCCTTCCTGTTTGCTCCAGCCAAGCGTGGCGTGCTCTCAGGGAATCCTTGCAGGTGATCATTCTCATTGATCTGATTGATTGCGTGGCGTGGTCTCAGGGAATCGTTGCAGGTGATCATTCTGATTGATCATCATGACTCCACGTGCCATGCCTCCTCGCAATAGGTGATCCCCAGTATGGAGCAATAGTGAGGTGCTGGACCTCATCAGCTGTTGGGGGGAAGAGGCTGTTCAGTCTCAGCTGCGGTCTAGCCGCAGGAATTTTGATACGTATGGGCAGATATCACGGGCCTTGGCAGAAAGAGGCCATGAGTGGGACACTCTGCAGTGCCGTGTTAAGGTAAAGGAGCTTAGGAATGCGTATTGCAAAGCCCGCGAGGCAAACGGCCACTCCGGGGCAGCCCCGGTGACTTGCAGATTTTATAAGGAGCTGCACGCAATACTTGGTGGTGATCCCACGGTCACTCCATCGACCACCATGGACACTTCCCAGCCCACCAGTGAAGGGGGGGGGGGGTGAGGAGGAGGACGAAGACCAGGAGGATGAAGAAGAGGAGGAGGATGAGGACGAGGCGGCAGCGACCCAGGGCACGGAGGAGTCCCTGGACGCATGCAGCCAGGAGCTCTTCTCAACCCAGGAGGGCAGCCAGCCACAGCGTCTGGCGGTTGCAGGGGCCAGCTCAGCAGCAGATTGCAGAGGTAAAGCTGCTTTTCTATAGGGAAAGCTGGCAGCATGGGGTGGAAAGGGATGGGAGGGGGCATTCCACCTGGAGCTCTTCTCAAGCCAGCAGGAGGGCAGGAGGGCATGCAGCCAGGAGCTCTCCTCTAAAGCCAGGAGGAGAGCGGCCAGCCACAGTGTCCGGCGGTTGCAGGGGCCAGCTCAGCAGTGGATTGCGGAGGTAAAGCTGCTTTTCTATGGGGAAGGCAGGCAGCTTGGGGTGGAAAGGGATGCTTGCATGCTTGCCTACATGTGGAATAGAGCATTGATGTAATGTATCACATCGCGGTAGTCATCATCAGTAATCTCTTCAAAGGTCTCAATAAGAGCACTTGCAATGCGCCTGCGCAGGTTTCCCGGGAGAGCCAGCGTGGTCCCCGTCCCGGTCCCGGTCACTAGTCCCTGCCACTGTGCTACAATGGGTGGGGGGAGCATTGCTGCACATAGGCAAGCTGCATATGGCCCTGGGCGGAAGCCGCATCTCATTAAAATCCCTTCCCTTTGTTCCTCAGTGACTCGAAGCAACGAGATATCTTCCAGGACAAACACCTACGGAGAATGTTGGAACAGTGTTCAGAGTAGGGCTCCTGCCACTTCCCAGCACTCCACCCCCCCGCCACAGCTTTTCAGGGCAGGGAAGAAATCCTTCCCCCTGCCTGCTGCTCAGAGTGGGGCTCCTGCAACTTACTGGCACTCCCCACCCCCTCCCCCGTCACAGCTTTTCAGGGCAGGGAAGAAATCCTTCCCCCTGCCTGCTGCTCACACTGGGGCTCCTGCAACGTACCGGCACTCCCCACCCCCTCCCCCGCCACAGCTTTTCTTGGGCAGGGAAAAAATCATTTCCCTTGCCTCTGGAGTACACTCACCATGGCAGGGGCTCCGTTGCTGTATCTGTGCTGTCTGCGGGACAGGCAAATTGGGAATGCGGGGGAATCATAGGCATGTCTGCTCTTTACAAGGGAACCACTGTTAAATGTATCTTTTTATTTTAGAAGGGTCGTCCTTCACCCCTTCGCCATCGCTCTTATCAACAGCTGAGAGGCTGAGGCAACTGAGGAAGCGGCCACGAAGGAGCAAAGAGGATCCTGTACAGCAAGTAATGCAACAGGCTGTAACAGAGAATCGAGTTGCACAGAGGTGGAGGGAGAATGAGAGCAAGTTGAGGGAGAAGGCGTGGAAGGAGAATGCGATTCACCGCCGGAAAAGCACCGATAAGCTGCTCTCATTACTGCAGCTTCAATTGCAGACTATGCAGCGGATTGTCACCCTTCAGGAGGAGAAGCTCCGCACCCACCACCCCAATTATCATTTGCCCCAAATCCCTTCCCCTTCTGTGCCTCAGTACCCTCCAGGCCACTATCATCAGCCAAATGGTTATCACCATCCACAGCTGCCTCCAACTCCTCTGTCTTCACCGAACAACCCCCAAACCCCGGACCATTATCCACTGCAGTCTACCCCTAATAACATGCCTTACTGCCCTCCGCAAATGGGGTTCGGGGGACATGGCCACTGTGAGGGTACTGAAGACTCAGAGACCTGGACATATTCCGATCTCTGACTGACCCCATGACACCCCCATTGCACCTCCCCTGCCTTCCCCCTCACATGCATCACAATATTTTCTTTCAGCAACCGAAGTACCTGTTCAATAAATGAATTGTCTTCTTAATAAATGGGTTTCTTTATTAAGTGTACATACATTATTACAGGCTACAGAAAAGCAAATGCCTGTTCCTGTTAAAAGAATGCTCCCTCCCTCCATCTGCACCTCACTTTAGAACTGGCTTTCAGCCTCAAAATGCTCCCTCAAGGCTTCCCTGACCCTAACAGCCTCGCGCTGGTCCCCTCTAAGAACCCTGCTCTCTGGCTGGGCGTATGTGGCCTCCAGGCGTTGAACCTCCGAGGATCATGCCTGAGTGAAGCCTTCGCCCTTCCGCTCACAAAGATTATGTAGGGCACAGCATGTGGAAATAACCGCGGAGATACTACCCTAGGCCAAGTCTAGCCTCCCATAAAGACAGCGCCAGCGCGCCTTGAGACGCCCAAAAGCACACTCCACAGTCATTCAGCACCGGCTAAGCCTGTAGTTGAACCTTTCCTGACTGCTGTCCAGGCTCCCTGTGTAGGGTTTCATGAGCCAGGGCATTAAAGGGTAAGCAGGGTCACCAAGAATCACTATGGGCATTTCCACTTCCCCCACGGGGATCCTCTGGTCTGGGAAAAAAGTCCCGGCTTGCAGCTTCATGAACTGGCTGGTGTTGCGGAAGATGCGTGCGTCATGCACCTTTCCAGACCAGCCAGCGTTAATGTCAGTAAAACGCCCACGGTGATCCACAAGCGCCTGGAGAACCATGGAGAAGTACCCCTTTTGGTTAACGTACTCCTCAGCTAGGTGGGCGGGCGCCAGAATAGGTATATGGGTCCCATCTATCGCCCCTCCACAGTTAGGGAAACCCATTTCTTCAAAGCCAGCCACGATGTCATGCACGTTATCCAGAGTCACGATTTTTCGTAGCAGGATGCGATTAATGGCCCTGCACACTTGCATCAGCACAACTCCCAACGGTCGACTTTCCAACCCCAAACTGGTTGGCCACCGATCGGTAGCTGTCTGGTGTAGCCAGCTTCCAGATCGCGATAGCCACCCGCTTCTCCACTGGGAGGGCAGCTCTCAGTCTGGTGTCCTTGCGCCGCAGGGCAGGGGCGAGTTCAGCACACAGTCCCATGAAAGTGGCTTTTCTCATGCAAAAGTTTTGCAGCCACTGCTTGTCATCCCAGACTTGCATGACAATGCGATCCCACCACTCAGTGCTCGTTTCCCGTGCCCAGAAGCGGCGTTCAACAGCCGTGAGCATGTCCGTTAATGAGACAAGAAGCTTCGTGTCAAACGCATTCACCGCTTCGATCTCGTCTTCAGACTCATCACTGTCATCCTGCATGTCAAGGATTAACTCCACTGCACACAGAGATGTGCTGGCGACAGTCGTCAGCATGTTCCTCAGCAGTTCTGGATTCATTGCAGCACACGACAGTGGAAGATGGAGTGCGCCTTGCTGAAACCCTTGAAAGATGGCGCCGGAGGTGGAAGGAAACACAGGGATTGCTGGGATATGCCAAAAAGCATCATGGGTAGTTCAAACAGGATACAGAATGCCCCGCAAGTGACGCCCCCCCTACCACAAGGCATTGCGCCAGATCAGGAAGAGGTGTACTGTGGGATACATGCCCTAATGCGCTGCTCTTAATGCCGTATTAAGTGCCGCAAATGTGGCCATGCTATAACGCTGGAGCATCTCAGTGTGGACATACAATAGCGCTATTCATATTGCTGTATAAGGGGACCGCTATAACCAATAGCGCTATAATCTTGTAAGTGTAACCATACCCTCAGTGTGAGGATGTCTCCTCACACTGTCATTCTCCACACACGTCCTTCCCCTTTTTCACTCTGCATACTTACAAGACAGAAAGGATATGGGTGGGGGAGGGGAACTTGAGACTCACTGTTGCTCAATGCAAAAGCTGATGCCTAGCAATATCTACTTGTACTGGTACTTCATGTACTCAGTAGTTCTCATGGAACTAGCAAGAGTACAAATAGCAGTCTAGCTACACTAGCACAGATAGCAATAGTGGAAGCACGGCTTGGCTTAGCTGGGCTGCGTATGTATGCCCTGAATTTACAAAAACCCTCCCTTTGTTATAAAGCGAGCATTAGGTTAACTAATCTCTTTAAATACATTATGCTAGATGTGGCCTTTTTCTTTCTCTGCATTTTTTTAATTCATCCTACCCTAAAATAGTAGACTTTGCCATATTCTGAAATGATTTAAAGTTCTCTTAAATATGGAAGTTTTAGAAGAGCTAAACAAAACTGGCTGGAAACGTGGACTTCTAGCAATTGCCAGACTCCCTCCAAACCAACTAAGTACAAAAATATATAATCTTCTACAAAACAGGAGTATGGATCTCTGCTTTAATCACAAGAGGGTTTGAAATCTTTTTTTCATAGTCCTTTAAACATTCTCTAGTCATATTTACTTGATTTTAAAACAAGCTATACAACATGCTGACCAATAGGCACCAAAGAGCTGAGCCTGGCCTGGCACTCTTGTCTCTTCACATTCTCCCCTGAAAATAACCATACTTGGGCTCTGACAAACAGGAAGTGAATTCCAGAATTAAGACTCCTCTCCTGAGCTTGCAGCACACAGGTTTGTAGCAATTTGGCTTGACAAAAAGGAAACTTCTATTAATCTCCTCCTTTTCTAGTTTTAAAATTGATAAGATGTCTAGGCTGATCCTTAATTCTTATTGAGCGGCAGCAGTGCTCAGAGCTGAAGAGAACAGAAGACATGGAGTGGGAGTTGTCACTGACTTCACTGGAAGCAGAATGAGGCTGTATGGGACCCATTCTCAAAACTGGTAGTCTCACTGAAGTCAGTAAGAAATGGTTTGTGGGATTGGGCCCTCAGCTGGATGCAGTCAGTATTGATCAAACAATGTCATACAATGTACAGAAGGCATACATATGATTCAGTGAAAGGCTGAAGGTCAAACCTTGAATGGCCCACAAATTAATTAAACGCAGTTAATATTTGGTGGATTATCATTGAAAGGCCTTGTGGAAGAAATGTGCTGCATTCTGTCCTGTCTTTTTTCTGTTTGAGACTCAGGATCATGAAGATAGAACAAGAGGATTCCTTTATAGCCTATGCTATTTGGCAGGCCCTGGTTCTGATGCTTGGGTAGCAAACTGCTAGGTGCTATGGTAATGCAAATAATGAAAATTAAGTAGAGGAGACTTAATTAATTATACTTACTTATACAAAGCTCTTTTACCTTATCAAAACAATACATGATAATTTTTCACACATTCAGATTAACTCATTGAGTTCCATGAAACTGATTTTAAATCAAGATTTTCTGGAAGGAAAACTGTTGACTAGTTCTACGTGAGAACTATGGACCAAGATGTACTGCTAGCCCTGGGAAGATTACAGTGTTTATTAGTGGAAATGACATTCTGGGCTGTATCATGGTTTCCAGTCTTCCCCACAGATTAGAAAAAGTAGTGGAAAACTCAATATAAGCAGGATGACTTATACTTCATGCCACAATGGTGCCAAATTCTGTGGTGGTAACCCCTAAATTCCACAACAACATTGGCTTATCTGGTCATTGTGAAATCTCCTTTGTTCTCAGCCCCCAAAAACTCTAACTGATATAAATGTTGATTTTTCTACCATTAATCTTGTTTTCAAGGATGGGTTTTTCATCACACTCTCTATCTGCTACAGATTCCCATCTCAGTTCCCATGACGTTGTCCAGGAGACCCAGCTCAAAACCGCTTTCTCCCAGCATGCTAGGGAAGCAGGGAGCTTGGAGCCAGCTTCTATAGTTTATCTCCCCAGCTCTCAGGCTATGTCTACTCTGTGCACCTTACAGCAACACAGCTGTGCTGCTACTGCAGTGCCACAGTAAGGTCCACAGTAAGGTCCACAGTGTAGCCGCTCTTTGATGGCAGGAGAGCTCTCTCTCCTGCTGACAAAATAAACCCACCCATATTGAGGGGTGTCTGTAACACTTTTGTCAATCAGGCAATGTTTTTTCACACTCGTGACCGACAAAAGTTTTACCCACAAAAGTGCAGTGTAGACATAACTTTAGCTGCTCCAGAAGAACTAGTTTGCCAGATTACACTTCTACTTCCTCTGACCGGGAGCTGGATTCCACTTCTCACTCCCCTGCTATATGGCTCCAAAGAACAATGCAAGGAGCATGTGCTGTAATCCAATTAACTCCCCAATTAACTCAGGGTGACAGAAAACAAAACATTGGCTTGAGCAAAATGGTAAATACTGTGGCAGGGATGCTGAATTCCATTGCATCTTGGGGAAATTTCAAGTTATCCAACGACTGAATTGTGGAGTCTATCAGGCTGTAAGTGAGATAAATGCGCAGGTCACACACCTCTCAGGGCTATTGGTTCTTGCTCTGATCAGATGTAGGCAAATGGACACAGCATTGATTTACACTTGGTTCATGTACTTGAAGTTTTTTTCTGTAACCATCAGGGCTGCTAACATACTTTTTTAAAATGAAAGCTGAGAGTCTAGAGCACATTTCTGCTACTAATCCCATAGCCATGGAATCACAGCGGGCCCTGCCTATAACTGACTTGCCACAAATGTGTCAAAGGGAGAGGAGCTGAGACCAAGCAGCAGCAGCCCCTTTTTCTCATTACCAAGCTTGTGGAAGCCCTGCATGGAAGGAGCTCCAGAAGTTTAGGTGATTGCAGATCCAGGAGAGTAGTTTTATCTGCAGTAGTTAATGCAATATTATTCCTGTGGGTTTCTAATCAGCACTGTCAATACCCTCTGTGGGGGTATAACATAAGCCAGACATGGATGGAGAGTCCAAGGCAAGATGGCAGCAGGGACTAGTGGAGAGGGGATGTTTACATTGGTTCATACAGCTGTAAAATTTTCTTATGAAAATAAGAATACAAGTGAGTGGTGCTGGAGAGCCTCATCCGTCACCCCATGCCCTCACCACTGGACTGCAAACTCCCCCTGCCCTCCCTTAAACCTGCATGATCTACAGAAACTCCACAAGAAGATAAATGCAGAGTTTTCTAGGACATCCCTATCTCCTGTTGGGTTTTCCACTATAAAAGTCTACCTAGGCCCTTTTATCAGGAGCCACTTGTGTGATGCAGCCCCTTCACTCATCCCCGGAATGTCATAGGGCTTAATTCTGATGAGAGCGCTGATGTTCACACACAAACATAAAAAAAATTATTTGAGGGAACAGAGGGTCATTCTCAGGAATAGCTCCTGCTTCCAGTAAGTCTACATCCCCTTTATACATTTGTTGAGGTGTAGTATTTGCAACCTTAGCTGGGAAGGCCTGGCTAGTACCTTCTTGTCTATGGAACTTGTCAAAAAGATGTATGCTGGCTTCATCAGGAACAGTGCCGGATTAAGGCATAAGTTATCTAAGCTACAATTTAGGGCCTCACACTATGAGAGGTCTCTAAAAAAGGGGAAACTGAATCCTTGTAAAATTTAATCAAAATCAGTTGATAAATAAAGGAGATATGGAAAAAAGATTATTTCTAAATATAGACATTTTCATTCAAACATGATAAAAATATACACATCTGGTTACACAAATACCCTTACCCTTCACTAATTGTTCATTGTGGACGGGCAGGAGCAGGGCTGAGAAAAAAAAAGATAATTGTACTTGTAATGGTATTTCTATGAGTAAGTCTGTTATCAGTCTCCTAAGGCAGCATTTTGTTGGCCAGTTGCTACTGGTAAAATTCTGACAGTACCTTCATAACTTATTTAAACAAATAAATAAACAAACAAACAAACTCATTGCCGATAAATTTGGGAAAAATGTGAGGTCGGAGATGGCAGTATCATGAAGCGATCCTGTGAAGCTCATACTTGTATGTTTGCATGTTCTATCTTCTTTTGATCTGTACATATGAACAATTGTTTATTTTAGCATGCAAACTGCTTTCTGCTTCATGCGCTATCCATGCTTCACATGACTAAGATTGGAGGTGATCATCTTATGAATTTGGGTCAAGTGGATCTTGAGGAGAATAAATTTGTGTTGGCTTCCCTCTGTCAGTTTCGGGAACCTCCATGGCAAATATCAGAGGGAGGACCCAATTGCATGGCAACCCCAGTGGCAGCCTCTGGCACAATAGCCCTTTTGGACCCCCTGGGATTACCATCAAACCCAGGGCTTCTTTTCCATTTGGTGACCTTGGAACACCGATCACCCCAGACAGCCAAGAATTGACCTACCCCCATGGTTCTGAGGCGACCTTGGCACAAGCCCCACAGCCAGCCCAGATCACTGCTGAGGCAACTGTGAGGCACAACACATTGCAAGGACAGGCTACTGTCACTTCAGCCCCAGACGCTGAACAGGAGGAGGTCAAGGAGCTGGAGGGTCAGGAGGACCCCATACCACCTTTGGCCTCCTCAGCTTCATCCCTGGATGAAGTGGCGGTGGGAGCTTCAACCTCAGGCCTTCCCCCAGTTGACCATAGGGCCTACCAGGACCTTCTATGAAGGATTGCCCATAACATAATGTTACAGGCGGAGGAGGTGGTCAAACCCGAAGACGCTATGGTCGACAGCCTTGTACTAGAGCAGGGTCTCAAACGTGCGGTGCGCGGGCCGCATGAGGCCTGTGAAGCCCTTCCCTGCAGCCCGCGAAGCCCCCTGGCCTCCCCCCACACATAGCAGTTTCCAGGAGGGAGGGGCCAGAAGCGGAGGCTTCCCTGCTCCCTGGCTGGGCCGCTGTCAAGCCCCGGCTTCCAGGCGCTGCTGCTGCGGCTTCAATGAATGAGCTGGGGCAGCGCTTTGCAGGAGCCCTCGGCAGCGGCAGCCAGGAATGGTAAGTCTCCCACAGAGGGAGGCGGGAGGGCGGCGGGGAACCTGGCTTACTGCTCCTGGTCGCCACTGCAGAGGGCTCCTGGGAAGTGCCGCCCCAGCTCATTCATTGAAGTCGCAGCAGCCGCGACTGGAAGCCGGGGTTTGGTAGCGGCCCAGCCAGGAAGGCAGCAGAGAAGCCTCTCCACCCCCGGGTGGGCGCTGCTGTCCTGCGAGCAGCCAGAGGTGAGCACCGTTCCATGGCTCTCTGGCCGGCTGCAACTACCTGGGCTTGCTGCGCCGCCCCCGCCTGCCATGCCCCACTATCCGTATCCCCTGCGGAGAGTGCCAGGCTTGGGCAAGGGGTGGCGGGGAGGAGAATCCGGGAAGGCTGAAAGGAGATGGAGAAAGGAGACAGGGGGACAGGGAGGGGCAGCTTAGGGCTGAGAGCGTATTGAAGCTGAGGGTGTGTATGCGGGGGGAGATTTGGGGAACAGGGAGCAGGGTTGGGGGCAGATTTGGGGACAGGGCGCTGGGTTACCAGGATGAGTCGGGGGACATTTGGAGATGGAGAACAGGGTTATGGGAGGTGAGTGGAGTGAGATTTAGGGATGGGGTACAGAGAGCTGAGTTACAGGGGTGAGTGGGTGGAGATTTGGGGATGGGGAGCAGGGTTATGAGGGTGACTGGGGGCGATTTGGGGATGGAACACAGAGCTGGCTACAAGCATGAGTGGGGGGAGATTTGGGGATGGGGCACAGGGAGCTGAGTTACGGGGGTAAGTGAGGGTAGGGAACAGGGTTATGAGGATCAGTTTGGGAGAGGGAGACTTTATAAAATTATAATTGATATTAGGCTGAGATGGGCTGAAATTTCTGTCTGATTTATCAGCATATTACATTTGAAGAAAGCTTGAATCATCTGAGGCTGGTAATTTCTTGTTAAATTAGATTTGTTTGCTTGTGTTTCCAGCTCTGGACTTCCTATATTGCTCTTGCTTTGTTTGCCAAACAGCTGTTGGCAGTGCCTAGCGCTTTCCAGGAGGGAGTGGGAAGCTGCGTGCTCAGAGGAGGAGGCAGGGCAAGGGCGGGACCTCATGGAAGGGCTGGAGTGGGGGCGGGGCCAGAGGCAGTGATGGGGTGCGTGTCAGTGATGCGGCCCTCACGCCAGTGCACTAGTCCTCATGCAGCCCTCATGGTCATTTGAGTTTAAGACCCCTGTACTAGAGGGACCATCCAAGGTAGCTCTGCCACTAATAGAACTATCCAGGGTGAGATATTGTGTGCTTTGCCTCCAGGAGGGAAAACGTGGCTTAAAGCCATCATTGCACTCTCCCATTTCTGAGCCAGGCAGGGGCCAAAATAGTCCTTGGTGTCACAGGTAGCCCAAGGAGCTGCTGTAAGTTATAGCGAGACTTAGAGTTGTACTCCACACAACCAAGAGCTGGCCCACACTCTCCAGTGAACTGTGTTATGTCCTCACCCCCTTCAGCCTCAGAGATGGCCCCAGCCATGCTTGCTAAGCTGGTGCTTGCAGCTTACAATGCCTGTGCTGGAGGGAGTTATCACATGGCTGGCTAACGAGTTTTTACAGCTCTTGCACATTGCTGCAGTAGGGTATGGGAGGCCATAGTAGGAGAATCCCTCCCAATCTCAGGGGAACAACCCTACCGGAAAGTTTAATTGTAGAAATGGGAGAATTTCCTACTTCATCTGAAGTATTCTGAGCTGCAGAGGCAGGTTTGTCAGAACTGCTGGAGATGGAAGACACTGGCAAAACAAGTGTCTCTTATAAGTCCTTATCACATGAAACGGTGGGACATGAGACTCCGGCAATGTGTGTCAGAATTATGGATCAAAACTTGGATTATCTCTAAAGATAAATAAAACCCTTGTTTTGAAGATTTTCTTGATATTCCATGAAAAACCTTGGTTACTAGAGCAGAAGGCAAAAAGCCTATTTGACAAGGTTCTTAGTTTAGGAAAATGATAGTGGCTGTGGCTGTCTTCCAATATCCAGTTACCCATGACAGTCACTGACAAAGTTGCTGATTCCGTATAGGGGAACATAATTAGCCTGAAGATGCAGATTGTGTTTTGATATGATAGTCACCAGAGCCTGTCTGAGGTAAAAGAGGGCATCTGTGATTATGCTGCGTGAACCAGGTATACTGATGAGATTTTCCGCTCCAAAATCTAATCCAGATCTCTGGGCCCTCTGCAGAAACTGAAAGAGAATACTCGTCAACCCAAGCAATTTCTGTGTAATCATTTGTGTGTGACTACACTAAAGTATTCTCTGCTTAAGAACCTCAAGGGTTTACCTGGTTCCATCAATTAGTTCTAGTAACCCTACATTTCATGGCTAGAGCCAGCGGCTTTTGACTCTCTCTCATCCCAATTCTGAAATGTTTGCTGCAATGGAAGATCAGGGAGGGCTGAGGGAATGAAATGCTAGACAAGGATTCAACAAAATTGGCTTAGGGCTGAGTGGTTAGTGGTACTGTAGAGGGATCACTGTTTTCCTGTTTTCTGCTCTGGATCAGTTGAGCTAATGTAAGCCTCTAATACACACACAAGGCCCTGAGGGAATGTGAGATAGAAGGAAGTTGCTGATTAAGCTGGCTAATAGCCTGAGGAAACAGTGCCCTGCTACTGAGTAAACTGACATTTCTGAGTTAGGGTTGTGGGAGAAATGTTAACAATAACACTTTACAAGGATAACTTATATTAAGCAGTAAAAATAAATAATTCTGTTAGCTCTAAAATAATCTAAAATACTGAAACAAATATTTTAGAAGGTAAAACAAATCATAGCAATTAGGTGTCTGTTGGCTTGCCTGGGTAGTTGATCCTGCTCTCACTGAGGACTCAATGAATGGGAGAACTCCAACTGACAGCAGAATTCCCCCTCATCCCTGCACACTTGTTGCTTTGTTCAGTGCTGGCACATATATTACTCTCTCTAAGCATTTATACAGCACTTGTTCATAGATCTCAAACCACTTTACAGGGGTGGGAGAACGTACTTTTTCTATTGTATGGATGGGGAAAATGAAGCGCACAGAGATTAAATGACTTGTCCAACTTGCATACCATGTGGAAGCACAGGTGCTCAACCCCCACAGCTTTGCCCCAGGCCCAGCCCCCCCCCTTCCCTTCCCCCTAGGCTCCACACACCCTGCCTCTTCCCACCCCTGCTCCAACCTCGACTCATCTTTTCCCACCCTCACCCCACCTCTTCCTGACCAGTTTTGCCCCTTCTCCCACGCGTGCCGCAGCCTCACTCCTCCTCCCACCCTCTTGCATGCCACGAAACAGCTGTTGATGGTGGGTGGCAGGTGCAGGGAAGGAGGGAGAGGACTCATGGGGCCCACTGGCAGGTAAGAGGTGCTGAGGGGGGGATGGGAAGGAGCTGATAGGGGGGCTGCTGCACCCACCATTTTTTTCCCATGGGTGCTCCAGCCCCAGAGTCGGCACCAATATGTGGAAGAACAAAGAATAGATCCAGGACTCCTGACTCTGCTACTCTACTCTAATCAAAGGACCATGCTGCTCCCACCCCCCACAGCTGTGAGAAAAAGTCGATATTACATAGGTTCACTTATTTTTTTCATGCTACCAGGACCCCCTTGTGCTAGGTGCTGAACAAAGACAGAACAAAAAGACAGTCCCTGTCCCAAAGAACTTTCAATTTAAGTGTAAGACAAGAGTCGACAGACAATGGAGCATAAGGAAATGATGAGAATATTGGTCACCATGATATGCAGTAGTGTCTGTATACCAGTAGCCTGACCTTTGTCAAGTTTTTTTGTAGGCATCATGGAAAAGAGAGTTTTGACCAGGGATCTGAAAGATAACAAGGTAGCTTTGTGGATATTTAGGGAGAACACCCCTGTGACACTGAGCCAGCGAGGGTTAAGCAACTAGCAGATCAATAGAACTAAAAGCAATCTTTTAAGGACATATTGGAAAAATATTGAAATGGTAAACAGGGCCATTCCTTGAAGATAGTTAGCAAATCTATGTTACGTAGACTAGAATTCATGAAATGTAAGTCTGTACTTTTAGACAATCAGAAGTAGATACTAATTGTATTTGTCTGTTTACCTGTGCCTTGTTAGAAGTTTAACAATGTGATCTGATTAGCTTGTAGATGCTAAACTTCTGTTCCTGTCTATAATTTTTCATTACTATATTCTTTTGATTCAGAGATATAAAGGAGATATTAACATGTAGATGAAACTTGTAGTGTAATAAAATCATCGTGTTTATTTCTCTTTGAAGTTTGTAGTAAACTATCTAGGAACAGTTTGAATGGTTAATTGCCTTACAGTTTATCAGTGTAACTAGTTATTGGTGTATGCCTAGAAAATAGAGATTTACTTCAAAGCAATGATGTACATTATCTTTTCTTCATCCAAGGAATGCCTGCTGTGATCATTTGCTGATAAGAGGCTAATCAGCTGAGCTTTGGCTAACGGGACTTTGGGGACTGATCCTTACTATCTCAGATTTTCTTAAACTTTGTCATGGGAAGTTCAAGCTGCAGGATTGAGGTCTCCAGGCCTACTCTGAATTAGCCCTGGAATTTCTCATGTAAGAACTTGAACAAACTCTGCACATGGACGGTTTATTGGACTATAACCTATTGAATTGGTTCTGGAAGGACTATCACAAATCAGCAGTTTCACCATCTCTGCTATTGAAACTGATCTAAGAATTTTTCACTCATATCTGTATGGACAGTCTTTAACCATAGTAACTCTTTTCTTTTTTAATAAATTTTAAATTAAATTAATAAGAATTGGCTGTAAATGTGTATTTGAGTAATATCTGAAATATTCAATACCTTGGTGGATAATGTATCTGGTCTTTTGGGATTGGTAGAACTTTATATATATGGCGAATAAGGTTTTAAATAACCCTCACTATACACACTTGGTTGTCTGAGTAGGAGCCAAAGGCTGGATTGCTTAAAGGGAACTGTATTTTGGCTTCATGTCAGTTAGTAAGGTAGTACAGAAGCTGTTTTGTTACTAGCTTGGTCAATCTAATTAAAAGAATAAACCACCAGATTTGGACATTGCAAAGAGTAGGACAGACAGTTTTCTCTGACTGAGCATTCTCAGTATAGTCTCTCCAGCGACCATGGTCACAGCCTCCCATGCACATAGGGTAACATGAAAGAAAGCACAAAGCAGTGGACGCTGGAATCATGAGGTGATCAAAGACTAGCATTGACAGCTCCATTGTGAATGAGATGATAAGTAGGGTGATAAATGAAAATGAAGTGAAGAAGGACCCACTGTCTGGAGTGACTCACAAGTCTGCCATGAGCTTGGTAGGCTGACTATTGAGAAACAGGGTACAAACCCCAAACTGGTTTTGAGTTCTATAGTTAGAGTTCACCAACCAAGTAACAAGTGGTGGAAAGGGAGGTAATAGTGAAGAGCAGTTGTAACGAAGCTGGTTCTGGCGGGACCCAACTGAGAGAGCCAATTCAGGACAAATTGCTTAAAGCAGGGCAGTTACAGCCCAAGGCTGGGGTTTTTCCACCTCTAAGGCAAACCAAACAGAAAAGACTTTAGTTTTACCCCACTGGCTAACCACAAGTCACACAAGCAGTTCCCTTAGATACTCCAGCTTCCCAGTATCACCACCAACAGCCATTCATTATGGGGACAAATGGTAATGAATACCCCAGTAAAAGAAAAAAGTTTCTCCCGATCCCAAAGGACCAAGCCCCAGACCCAGGTCAATATACAAATCTGATCTTACCTACAAATCACACTGTTGTCAATATACAAATCTGATCTTACCTACAAATCACACTGTTGTCAATCTAAAATCTAAAGATTTATTCATAAAAGGAAAAAGATATAGGTGAGAGCTAGAATTGGGTAAATGAAATCAATTACATACAGTAATGGCAAAGTTCTTGGTTCAGGATTGTAGCAGTGATGAAATAACAGGTTTAAATCAAGTCTCTGGAGTACAAACACAACTGGGATGGGTCATTCAGTCCTTTGTTCAGAGCTTCAGTTCGTAGCAGTCCCTCAAGAGGTAAGAAGCAGCATTGAAGACAAGATGGAGACGATGCACCGCCCTTTTATAGTCTTTTCCAGGTATAAGAACTTCTTTGTTCTTATAGTGGAAAATTACAGCAAAATGGAGTCTGGAGTCACATGGGCAAGTCCCTGCATATCTTGCTGAGTCACAAGATGCATCTGCCTTTTCTCAATGGGTCAATTGTATAGCTGATGGTCCTTAAAGCAGTTCTCTATTGGTTGCAGGAGGAGGGGTGCACACATTCTGCTTGCAGCGCGATTATGGACTTCAGCATCTCCGTTTACTTCTGCATCACTTTTATCATCCACTCCTGATCCATTAAAATTCACTCCTGACTCTCCTTCCCATCCTGCCTGTCTATAATGTTATAATGTTTATAATGTTCATTTACAATCTCTCAACATGTCCTGTGTTCTTGTTTTTTGACATCTGAGGATCGTAGCACCTCTTGAAAAAGCTCCTACTCAGTCACTTCCTTACCTGGCGGGAGGTGCTCTGCCCATGTGTAGTGGGTTCCCCTGCAGAAGCACAATAAACAATAAAAAGAAGCATCTCCTGGAGGCCATTTAAAGTGACATAACCAAGCACAGTGTCTACACTGACACTTTGTCAATCTAACTTTGCCACAAAAAGCTCTATGTTTCTCATCGAGGTGGCTTTATTTTGTTGGCGGAAGTAGTATTGTAGCATGTACACCTCCAGTGTTTTGTCAACAAAAGCTGACTTTTATCGACAAAACTCTGTAGTGTAGACAAGGTCTCAGACACGAGTTCAGCACATAACACGAATGGGTGTCCTAATCCAAAATGGAGGTTACAATATAAAATGGATCTCACTGTTTGGCCCAGACGTATTCCATGCTGTCACTCCTTCAACTAGAAGTCTCCTGCACACCTATCTCCCTCCACCATAAAAAGGGGAAATCAGGAAAGGAAGGAGAGATTTTGCAGCTAAAAGTGCCACTGCTTCTCCCTCTGAAAGAACTCCTGTGGTTTGTCAGAGAGGAGCCATGGTCTGACAGACCAGCTGGTGGAATTATTGTTTGTACAGGATATTGCCATGGCACTCTTTTAACCATAAATTCCTTTATTAAATCCAAAGGCTGAATGATATATAATTGCTCTAAACATCCCTAAAATTCATGCAGGGGCTTCAGAGTCAGGTCTATCATCCACATTACAGGGTCACAGACAAATCAACCCCCTATGCTAGGTGCATACTGGTGCCTGGGGAGTCTGAAAACTTGATTCCTTAGATTGGAAATTTCTGTTTCCATGATTGTTTCATCATCATGAGCCTGGTCCCAGTCAGCACTGAAAGGCCACAGGGTTGGAGCTAGGAGCTGCCCAACATCTAGAGCAGCGGTGTCCAATAGAAATTTGATGCTAGCCACACTTGTGGTTTTGAATTTTCCCTATTAGCCACATTATAAAAAAGCCACATGCATTAGCCACAATTCAATCGCCTATTAGCCACATGTGGCTAGTGGCAAATGTATTGGACACTGCTGATCTAGAAGAAGGATGGGACAAAAGCTCATAAAGAAGAAAGACAGTCTCCAGCCACCCTTTACATGTTATATCCGTCATCCCACAAAGGGCCTTGGAGGGTGAGGAGGAGAGCACAGGAAATCTGCCCAATGACCCCTGTGGGCTGGGAAGCTCTGTGCTGGGGATTCCCAGCCTGGTTAAATAAAACCCATGGAAGGGACCTGGTCAGCTATCGGGCGTGGAGAGGAGAGGAGAGGAAGTTGTAGCCGCCCTGGGAGCGGGAGCTAGGACAGGAGGCCTGCCCCGGTCTGCGGCAGGCCCCAGCCGGCGGCGGGGAGGAGGCACCACCTGTGGGGATGAGTGGTTTGCCCCCCGCCCGCAGGAGGGAGGAAACCTCCCCGCCCTCTTCTCCATCACGTGGGAAAACAAACGCTGCGGCCGCTGCCTTGCGCCTGCAGCTCGGCGAGGCGCAGCGCGGGGAGCACCATGAAGCTGCATTTCAGCATCCCCGTCTCGGAGCAGCGGCTGGAGAAGTTCGGGGGCCGCTACGTGGTTGAGTATCTCGGCGGCCCGGCCTGGCTGCGGGATCCCGGCTCCCGGGCGGCGCTGTTCTGGCTCGGGGCGGACCGGAGCGGCTGAGTGGCGAGGGGGGAGAATGGGGGACTGTGTGGGGCGGAGGGGGGAGAATGGGGGACTGTGTGGGGAGGAGGGCGGAGGAGGGAGGCAGGGAAATGGGGGACTGTGTGGGGAGGGGGACTGAGTAGGGAGCCAGAGGAATGGGGGGAGGGAGGGCTGTGGAGGAGGATGGGGGTGCTGATGCCCCTTGGGTGTATTTTCAGCTGTACTCTGTTTACCTGGAAGGCTTCCTCTTCTGCAAGGTGCGCTACAGCCAGCTCCACCACTGGGACGAGCAGGTGAGAGACCCCAGCCCAACTCTCTTCTCATTCTCCCCTGCTAGCTTCAGGTAGGGGAGCTTCCATCAAATGGTCAACAAATGCCCCATTGAAATGAAGAGAAAGAAGGTGGGTGAGGGCGTATCTTTTACTGGACCAACTTCTGTTGATGCAAGATTCTAGCTTTTGAGCTGCACAGAGCACTTCTTCACCTCCTTGAAATGAACACAGGCTGAGATCCTGTAATGTTGCCTGTGGATGGTAATGAGCTTTTCTTGTGTAGCGGGAGGGATATACATAAAGGTCTGGATACTGTGGAATGAGTGTGTTGTCATATTTGTTATTACACACATTTTTAATGTGCCCAGCACCATAAGGTGTGGCAAATTCTGAAGCAAATCACAGAGAAATATTGAGAGGAGGGGTGTTGGGAAATGCAATATGCTGGGAATTTATATTAGTGTCAGGGAAGGGCTATTTTTAAATTTTGGGTAATGGAGATAGATTTTTTTGGCTGTCCCCTGTTTCCCTTACACTGAAACAGGTAATATGAAATATGAATTGAGGTGATTACAAATCTAATAGGCTTTTTGGTAAACTCTGCACTCTTTGTAAGCAGTTTGATTTTCATTTTTTTTCTCCTACTTTTCCAATTATTTTTATGGCAGCTCTTTGGCTTTTGTTGTGCATACCCCAGGCATGCTGGTCTGAGCTATATGCAAAAGATGAGATATCTTCCCCCTGCCCCCTTTCTTTGCAAAGTATTTTCCATGTTTCCCATAATACTTCTCAGTGAAGGTTTAAGGTGTTTCCTTATTGAGACCTGGCAACATCTGAAAGCTATGAAAGGGGAATTGAGTAATGGTAATGTACCCAATATTCAGGGGAACAGGTTTCACATAGTTATTTTTAGAATCATTGACTGCAAAAAGTTTCCTCTGGTTTTAGGAAATCTGAAACTATTGCAGCATTCCTCTCTGAGTCAGAAATAACACTAGAGCCTCTCTTAGGCCATGTCTGCTATAGTTCAAGTCAGAGGGCTTTTTTCCAAACTGTTCGTGCTTGGAAAGTGCTAACATAGTTGGAGCCTATACTCTTGAAATTAAAACAATGTATGCGGGAGCAAAGGTCCTGCTGTTTACACACCTATGGACTGTATACGTCAGAGTGGTAGAAAAATGGTCTTGTGACTAGGCATTGAATTTGGGATTGAGGAGACCTGGGTTCAGTTTCTAACTTGACTACCCTGTGATTTTGGACACATCAATTAATCTACCCCAGGGGTGGACAAACTTTTTGGCCCGAGGGCCACTTTGGGGTTAAAAATTATGCAGAGGGCCGGGTAGGGAAGGCTGTGCCTCGCCAAACAGCCTGACCCCACCCCTTATCCAACCCCCACCCATTTCCCGCCCCTGACTCCCCCCCCCAGAACCCATGACCCATCCAGCCCCCCCGCTCCTTGTCTCCTGATCTCCCCCTCTGGAGACTCCTACTCTAAGTGCTGCCCCAGAAACCCACCCCCTATCTAAGCCTCCCTGCTTTGTTCCCTGACTACCCCCTCTTGAGATCCCCCCACCCTAACTACCACCCTCCATCTAAGCTCCCTTGCTTTGTTCCCTGACTGCCCCCTCCCGATATCCCCTCACCCTAATCACGCCCCGCCCCCCGGACACCACTACCTAACCCCCTGCCTTGCCTTACCTTACTCAGCCGGGTGCTCCTCAATCCGGCCCCTGTGCTGCCCCTGGCCAGGAGCACGGGGCCGTGCAGCTCCCCGCGCTCCACCCAGCCCTCAGCCTGGGAGCGCGGGGCCCAGCAGCTTCCCTTGCTTGGCTGGACCCCCAGCCCGGGAGCATGGGGACCCGCGGCTCCCTGCGCTTGACCTGGCCCCCAGCCAGGCAGCGCAGGGCAGGCCCGGCCCGGGAGCGCGGGACTTGGGGCACGCCAGGGGGCACAGGGTGGGCCCATCAGGGGACCCACGGCATGCTGGCCTGGCCATTGGGCTGGAAACGCAGGGCCCAGCAGCTTCCAGTGCTGGGCTGGGCCCCCGGCCCGGGAGTGCAGCTCCTCATGCTCCACTGGGCCCCAGCCAGGGAGCGCAGGGCAGGCCGGGCCAGGCACCCGCGGCACGCCAGCCGGGCCCTTGGGCTGGGTGCGCGGGGCCCAGCGGCTTCCCGTGCTCAGCTGGGCCCCCGGCCGGGGGCACAGGGTGGGCCCGGCCGGGGAGCACGGGGATCCGCGGCACACTGGCCTGGTCCAGCCCTCCCCTGGCCAGGGACCCACGGCACGCTGGCCCAGCCCTTGGGCCAGGAGGGCAGGGCCTCTGGCCTCGCGCCCCCGGCCCTTGCTCGTGGGCTGGATGAAAACGGCCGGTAGGCCACATGTGGCCCGCGGGCCGTAGTTTGCCCATCCCTGATCTACTCTCTTCCTCAGTTACTTATCTGTAACCTGGGAATAATTATTCACTTCCTCACAGGGTTGGTGTGAAGATTTTATCCCCACTAATGATTGTGGGGGTCTTATATGGCCTTCACTATTTTGTATCTAAATACCTAGAGTGGTTTATCACATAATTTTCAGATAATAGTAAGTGTTACAGATAATTACATAACAAGCTCTCTTGTACTGTGTATAGCCTGTTGATCTTCGTTAGTGTATTCTTCTGAATCACCCATTCTCTGATCCAATAACAAATATGAAATAGTAAAGGGGTACTACATGAGGGTGTAATCGATTTATATATTGGCTAGGAAGTGAAAGGCATATCAAATAACTGGATTGTTTCCATCAGTCTTACATTTTTACATCCCTAAGTGTCCAGATCACTTATGTGTAATAGCATCCTAGGGAAGCCACTCTACTTAACAATTCTAACAGCAGAGTGGAAATAGCACTAAAAAACATACCACAGTGGTCAGTCCAGTACTGGGTGATTGATTATCAGTCCACCTATTACAGAAGTTCCCAAAGTATAGTCTGTGGAAATCTCCAAGTTAACATCATGCTGGTTCCCTCCTACTCTCTAGCTGCTATATTGCATGAAGACAGCCACAAATACATGGAAAAGGGGCACTAGGGAAGAATTGTAAGTAGGGCTGTTAAGTGATTAAAAAAATTAATGGCTCTATGAAATAATAATAGAATACTGTTTACATAAATATTTTTGGATTTTTCCACATTTTCAAATATATTGATTTCAATTACAACACAGAATACAAAGTGTACTTTGTTCACTTTATATTTATTTTTTATTATAAATATTTGTACAGTAAAAATAAAATTAATAGTATTTTTAGTACAAGTAATGTAGCACAATCTCTCTATCATGAAAATTAAACTTACAGATGTAGAATTATGTATGAAAAATAACTGCATTCAGAAACAAAATGTGGGCTCTACAGTTTTACAAGTACACTCAGTCCTATTTCTTGTTCAGCCAATCTCTCAGACAAACAAGCTTATTTATGTTTGCAGGAGATAACGTTGCCTGCTTCTTGTTTACAATGTCACCTGAAAGTGAGAACAGGGGTTCACATGGCACTCTTGTAGCCGGCGTTGCAAGAAATTGACATGCCAGATGCTCTAAAGATTCATATGTCCCTTCATGCTTCAACCACAATTCCAGAGGAATTGTGTTCATGCTGCTGATGGTTTCTGCTCAATAATAATCCAAAGCATTGCAGATCAACACATGTTCAGGAAAGATTTCTTTCAGAATGTGGCCCTCATCAAGCATGGATTGTAATTGTATGATGATACTCCACGAGAGTTCCAGCCTGGGGTGGTACGTGACAACTAGGGGTGTGTGATCAGATGGAGTTTTCTTCTGTATTGAAGCAAGTTGTCTCAGGGTATGTGGATGTTTTGTTCCACAAACTCAAAGCAGCACCAGGCCCTGCCATAACAGTGCTATGATGATCAGTACCCCCAACCACACACTTTTCAAAATCCATAGGTCCTACACATGCCTATCACAGCATGTGGTGTACTCGTTCAGTGCACTAATATGTGTATGTGTTGGGGTGCAGGAGGTGGTGCAGGGGGCAGACTCTGGGAGGCAGTTTAGGTGGGGGTTCTGGGCTGGGGGAGGGGGTTGAGGTGCATTTCCCCAAGGTGTCCTGCACAACCGTCTCGCAGCAGCTAGGCGGGAGGGCCGGGGGTCTCAGCGTGCTGCTGCGCACAAGCACCCCATTGGCTTCAGTTCCAATGGGAGAGCTGGCGTTCTGAGCAGGGACAATGAGCAGAGACAACACCTCTCCCCCCTCAGAGATGGCAAGTGCATGCCAGCTGCTTCCGGGAGTGGCGTGCCGCGTGGACCGAGGGCAGGGAGGAGGAAGCTACTTTAGCCCCGCTGCACTGCTCGTGGTCTTTTTAAATTGCCCGGGCGGGAGACGCTCTGGGGGAGGCACGCAGGAGTGGCAGTCTGGGCTGGGGGAGAGACCCAGCCCAAAACCTGGTGGAGCTGGGCCCTCATGCTCTGATAATCCTGGAGCACGGGCACCCCGGGCCCATATAACTCGCCGCCCCTGTCGGTGGCTTCAAGTGCATTCTGCAGATCTCCAGACTTTGATGCCCACAGTTCTGAGCTTTTTAACTGACTCAGTTGCATTTCAAAATCCTCAATACCCATCCACTGAAATGCAGACAAATCCAAGTTGCTTTCGTTGAACTTTTCAGGCTTAATTAGAAAAGAAAGCGTGAGGCCAATCGCTAGAAATCTTGAAATCTGTCAGAAAATTCTGATTCCAGTTCTTGCATGTACATTCTAATCCAGCGGTGTCCAATGGAAATTCGATGCTAGCCACACTTGTGGTTTTGAATTTTTCTTATTTGCCACATTATAAAAAAGGATTAAAAACATACTACAAACAACATTTCAAATTATTTTTTATTAATATCAAAAATAAGTAAATATAACAAAAATATTAATAGGTACTACTACTAGCAGAAAATTACTTCAGTGTGACACTTTGCATTTTTTTTCTTGTACCATAACCCTGAAATGTGATATAGAATTCATCCTGTCTTCCAGTACTGCTGTCTTCAATACACCAATGCATTGCTAATGTATTAGCCACAATTCAATAGCCTATTTGTCACATGTGGCTAGTGGCGAATGTATTGGACACTGCTGTTCTAATTTCAACATCAAATGCAGTGTGCTGTTCCACGTGGTGTGATAGTGATGTAAGCCTCAAATCAGGACTTAAAACTATCCCAGTACAGTGTCGCGATTTCATAATGTAATAAAAATACTGTAATGATAAATAATAATAATGTGTAACAAGCATGTCATAAAAACAAATTTTATATTTCCAAGATCACTGCTTTTATAATTTATACTCAGGTAAAGGAGAAAATCCCTGGAAATATTCATTTTTAGGAGGGGATTCACGAGACTTGACATTTTATTGAAAGGAGTTTACAGGTTGTTAAAGTTTGGGAACCACTGCACTAAATATTTCTCAACTCCATACAGAATCTGTAATATGTTAAAGAAATACAGTCATGCAAGGGAGACCTGTAGCGAGGATTACAACATGTTGAGGATCTCTTTCCTCGCATTTGTGAATGAGAATAAAGGATAGAAGTCAGTGGTTCCCAAAAGAGAGGGTTTATGTGATCACACAGTATACAAATAAATCTTGGTATAGATAGTTTAGAAAGCAAATACTGAGTATTGACAAAGACAGCATAGCATTTGTCTGTAGGGTACATAAGACTTAACGAAGTAGACATGCTACGATTCTTCTGACTTGGAACTGAGAAACTGCTTCCAAGCTGCTACTTGGATTGTGTAAAGCTATAAACAAAACCAAAAGCAGCATGCTTTGCATTGGTGACAGAGTCCTCTCTGAGTGGCTCTGAAGAAAGTATCCTTGTTGTCTACATTGCTTGGCACTGAAGGGATTGTATGTCTTGAATACATTTAGAGGTTGAGAGAGCTGTCAGTAGTCTTAGGGCTAAAGTGACTGGACATCTCCAACCTAGGGAATATGGTGATGTCCACAGAAGCCCATAGCAGATCTTCACTAACCTTAAGCATTATTTGACTGCCATTGTAGCTAAGACGGATCTTTGGGAGTACTGTGCCTGCTTTCCCTCCAAAGTTCTATCTTGCAATGACCAAGTCCATGGCTGATGAGAGGAGGTCTCAGCTTGAGCAATATCTACAGAGTGGTACGGAGTCTCTGCTTTCACTATGTGGTTGGGTTTTTAACTCAGGTGGCTTAAACAGTTGAATATGTTTATGGATTCTGCAAATCATGATTTGTGGGGTTTGTGGTGGGGGGCATACCCTGGATGTTGGGATTAAACTGCATAGGGGCCTGATCCTGCAATCCTAGCATGCCAAATACTTCCACTGACTTCAGAGGGAAAAACTGAGTCTTTGGGCAGGTCCCTTTCAAATATCAGGCTCCTCCTCTTGCCTTTAAATTGGCCTCTGTTTTTTATAGATCTTAGTAAATCTGTTTTTCTCAAATTTCAAAGCAGAGACTTGAGAATTGTTACAAGACACATCAAGTTTATAGGAAAACTATATATCTGAAGTGTAGGTATAATAATATGTCATGCATGATTTTCACGTAAGCCAATAAATTAAAATGTAACCCTTTTAACTACAAGAAATAGGAAACTCAGAGACATTTTGTGGCCAAGACTTTCAAAAAAAACATAGGGCTAATCTCTTCAATAACCTTACTTCCAAAACTGCTGAGCACCCAGCAACTCCTGATGATGTCAGTGGGAGTTGCTGGGTGCGCAGCACTTCAAAAAATAAGTTCCTGAATAAATGACCACAACGTTAGGCCCATGTATTAAATATTTTGGTGAAATCCTTGCCCTGTTGAAGTCCATGGCAAAACTTTCATAGACTTCAATGGAGCCAGGTTTCACCATCGGGGTGTGTACCTAATGCCGTACCTGCCTTCTGCTGGGCAGGACTTGGGAGTGATCTGGGGGCCATCCAATAAAAAGCAAATTTTGCTTAAGTCAAAGGATGGGTAAAGCACTCATTGACAGCTCTACCAGAAGCCTTTTGATACTTAAATGTTAACTGAGAGGGGCATTGGAGGTAATCTTACTTTCAGATGCAGATCCTTTTCTCCCACCCCTTCAACTAACTTTGATTTCTATGCCTTTGTTTTTCAGTAACTGTAGATCCAAGTATTACAAACAGTGATGTCTTCATCAGTTTTTTTAGAAAATTACAGCAGGTAAGTTTTGACTGTTTCAGCAACACAATTAGCTGCTTGGAACAATTGAACTTGACCTTCAGCTCCTCTGCACAAGGGCTGCCTTTTCTGTGTGCGCTTCCCTTGTATTCGTATGCTCATAGTATTGACTTCCTTTGTAAAGCACTTTGAAATCTACTGAGGAAAAGTGCTATGTAGGAACTAGGTATTATCATCTTATCCACATGCTAAATTGTTCCTCTCTGCACCACCTCATCATAAAAAGAATGGTTTGCTTTATTTCTGGTCTGATGAGAGATTTGATGAATCTTTTGCCCTTAAATAATGCCCAGAAAAGTCTTTTTTGTTGAGAGCTCACTGAAAGGATTATACACATTCTTGGGTTTTGCAAACGTAGCTGTTTTTTGGTTTTGTCAGTATTTTGGGGTGATAAGTGTATTGATGACTGCTGTGAATGTCAGCTTCTCTTATCTTGTAACACAGGGTGACAGGCTGAGTTTGGCATGTATACAGAGTGTTCCAACCTGAACTGCTTTCAAAATCCATTTTTATGTGCTCCATAGTGGGGCAGAGGGTGAGGGTGGGGAATATCAAGTATACTAAGCACAAAAATCCCCACTGCATTGAAATGTCAACCATAACATTGTAGTAAATGCACAATCAGGAAACTATTATGATTCCAAAGTAACTAACTCTCCCTCCCCCCACATGGTCTTTGTGGATATGCAATACTTTGCAATATGTTAATCTTATGTTTAGTTTGGCTCTTAAATACCACAATGAGCAGCTCTTTCCAAGGAGACTTTTTGTCTTTTGTTACGGAAAGCATCTACCTTTTGTGTGACCATAATCCTAATAGTTATTAGAAATTCCTGAGAGGAAGTTATGCTTGAAAGAATTTCATAATGTAACAATTAATGTTTAACTTTATTGCTCTTGTTTCATATTTGCTGTGAATTTTAGGGCTAGCAAGATTACAGGTAATTGTGTAAAGAAGCATTTCACAAAGCAAAGTCAAATTGTTTCACGATAAAAATGTGGCTTATTTTCTACCTTTTTTTTTTTTTTTTTTTTTTTCCCCCCCCCCCCCAGAGCGGGAAAGGTTCTGTGTCAGAGAGCAAAGCAGCACTCTGTATTTGAGAGTTAGGGCATGTCTTCACTAGCAGCATTTAAGCGCTGCTGTAGTAGTGCTTTAACATGGCCGTATAGTCACTGCACAGTGCTATTAAAAAACAAAAAAAACCTCCACAAGGCGAATAGCTCCCAGTGCTGGTGCACTGTCTACACTGGCACTCTACAGCCCTGAAACTTTCAGCGTTCAGGGGAGTGTGTTTTTCACAGCCCTGAGCAAGAAATTTGCAGCTCTGTGAAGTGCCAGTGTTGACAAGCCCTTAGAGATTTATTAAGGGAAGGACATAGCATCTTAAGCTCTTATCCAAAGCCTTTAAAATCAGCAGGATGATTGATTCTGTTGAATCCCATGGGGGCTGGCTCAGGTCCATGAAGATGGCTAAAGAGAGTAGATACTTCACAGGTCACCTAATCTTGTCACTTCCCCCCTCAACTATTAATTTCTGATAGTGAGCCTTTTCTATCAGAGCTCTGGTGGAAAAAACTTTGCCACTATGTTGTCTTAACTGGGAGAGTGGGCCACTGGATTTGGAATGACATATTCCTACTTAGAACATACGTAGGCCTATGAAAACTTATGCTTAAATACATTAGTTAGTCTCCAAGGTGCCACAAGTACTCATATTCCCACATGTGTATTGCAAGTGTTGAAACTGGCTGTCTGCATGGTGGATGTGAATTTCTTTGGTTTGGGGAACATCTGATGCGGAGTAATGTTTCTAGCTGCTTGTACAGTCAAATACATTTATTAAAGTATACAGTGAGAGATTCTGACCACCACATTGTCAGTTGCTTCCTACATTTCATGGTAGGTTGAAATAAATCTAAAGTTTTAATACAAAGGCAGTGTATCCTCACAACACAAAATCAAGAGAACTGTCTGTTCCACTTTGAATGTCTTGTTTCTTGCGCTGTGTTTTTAAGTTTTCTGCCTGGCAAAGATACTAGTTCCACAACATTTTTGTTTACAACTTCATCTTATACTTATTAGACTTACACAAAGCGATTTCTTCATAACACACATAGCAATAGCGCTGGGTATATTCTTTCATTATTGGGAAGAGCTGGATTCTGGGACAGACCAGAAAGCTGTGTGAATGACAAAAGTCCATTCTCTGTCATTATCTGCACTTAAGCCTTTATTTACACCAATTAAAGGTACTTAACAGACATTCACTTAGATATTAAAGAATCTTTCTTAACAACATGGCTTGGTTGAGTTGCTCCAAATATTTAATAGCACAATCAGTGTCTTGTGAAAAAGTTTTATGGTAAAAGAATTCTGTAATAGTTTCAAAAGCAATGAATATACTTGATCTTTCCTATGTCCCTCCAGAGTCCTCATTTCCATTGCTACATCTTTAAGACTTGCAGGCATCACTTGTTGTGCTTCCCTGAGTCAGTTTCTGTAGGTGGGGCTTCTGTGGGCTGCAGCCACAAATTAGGGTTGCTTACTAGGGCTAAATGAAAAAGAAGAATTTGATTTCTCGAAAAAAAAAAAAAAAGACATTTTGCTTTGCTCTGCATTGGAATGAAAGCTAGCCCTGCTGGATTTTTTTCACAAGGAAATACGAGAGACAGACCCCTTCCTCTCCTAAAAATAGCCAGCAACCCTGTGCGCTGCTTCATTTAGATAGAAAGTTGAACCTGGAACCCACACCCTAGGTGAGTGCTCTGACCACCCTAATGGAGGCCAGGTTTGTCCCTTGTCTAATAATGCTATGCTTTCTTAAACCAAAGAGAATTGGGATCCATATTTACTGCGTTTCACTTCAATATTTTTGTCAATGATAGAAAAATCTGATGGCAAAGTTGGTGTAAAAGTAAACAATGAGGAGGACAGGTTACAGTTACAGAGTGATCTGAATCACTGAGTTAAATTGTCACAATCCAATAAAGATTTTTCTTACAACCAAATGCAGGGCAATGCATCTGGAAATAATGAATGCATGAGGTGCCCACAGAATGGTCTCTATCTTGAAAAGCAATGACTCAGAAAAGGACTTAGGGATTGTGGTAAATAATTGCCTCAACATAACTGCTCAGTGATGCAGTGGCAGAATGAGCTAATGTGATCCATGGATGTACAAAAAGGGGAATATCGGGTAAAAGGATTGACGTGATCATGCCTCTGGCTGTACACAGTATTGTAAGACGACTAATAGAATACTATGTCCAGTTCTGATGTCCACGCTTCAACATGGATGTGGAAATACTGGAGAGAGATTGAAGGAGGTCCACAAACGTGATCTAGGGCAGGGATCTCAAACACATAGCATGCGGGATTATTTCCTGCGGCCCTCCATGCTACCTCTGCCCCCCTCCTCCCCTGCCCGGAGTTATTTCTTGCAGCCTGCCAAGCTCCCCTCCCGCTTCTTCCCCTCACCCAAACACACCATGTCCCCACTCCTCTGCTTACCTCCAGGCACTTCCCGCCGCCAAACAGTTGTTTGGCGGCACTTAGTGCTTTCCAGGAGGGAGGGAGGAGTGGGGAGCTGCACTCTCAGGGGAGGAGGCGCAGAAGAGGCAGGGCAGGGATTTGGGGAATGGGGGTGGGTAAGGGGTGAGGCCTCATGGAAGGGGTGGAGGAAGCGGTGTCAGTAATGTGGCCCTCGGGCCAATGTACTAGTCCTTCCGGTGATTCGAGTTTGAGATCCCTGAGATAGGGGCTGGAAAACAATTTACAATAAAAAGAACAGGAGTACTTGTGGCACCTTAGAGATTAACAAATTTATTTAAGCATAAGCATACAGACTAACACGGCTGCTACTCTGAAGCCTTACAATGTGAAATTTAAGCACTGTAATTTAAAGTTATGTTGACATTAGATATCTTTCTAAAAAGTGCTTTAATCCAGTTTCTGGGAGAAATTCTTTGGCCCACAATGGGAGGGGGAGTGTTTGTTCCTTCCAGCCTTGGCATCTCCTTGGTTCATCCCCCTTTCCCCCTTTCTTTCCTTCATGGACATGGGGAGGACAGGATTGCAGGCATTACCCTCACCATGCTCATATTGCTCGCAGCTTGGCTTTCAGACAGTGACTACAAACAAATCTCATGCTTCAGGGTTCGTTGGTCATCTCCAGGGTCAGGAAGGATTTTTTTCCCCTGACGCATAATTGGCCAGATGTATTCTGAGTTTTGTTTTGTTTTGCCTTCCTCTGAAGCATCAAAGACTGCCTACAGCTTGGGATCAGACACTGGACAGGATGAACTAATGCTTCAAAGTGATACAGAGCATCCTCTTTCTTAGATACTTGGTTGGTATGTCTTGCTCCCAGTGCTTGAGATTAAACTGATCATTATATCTGGAGTTAAGAAGGAATTTCCCCCCAGGTTAGCTTGTCAGGGATTTTGGGGAGAGGATTGCCTTCCTTTTCAGTGTAGATTGACTGCTAGGACCAGCTGGGCATATTTCACCTAATCAGTTCCTTGCCATAGCTGAGGCCTAAGTGGCACCTTGGTGTCTCCTCTCTGCCTGTGGCACACAACCGTTGTCTCCTGAGAACTGAAATGCTTAAATTTAACTAGTCATTAGGCTTAATATAGAAATAAAATTTAACAGCCTGTGATACACTGGAGGTCAGAACAGATGATCTTACAGTCCTTTCCAGCCTAAAGATCTGTGAAACATTGATCTGACTTGCTGTACTACTCTAATAATTTCTGTCCTGCATTAAATTTTGATATTTCAGAATTTTTCATCCTGAATCAGGCTGAAAAGTTAAAATATTCAAATGCCGAAATGTGAAAAATTGCCACCTGGAGATGTCAAAACATTTCGTTTTGGCTTGGCTTGACTTTAATCTGTGTCCTCCTAAAATGCTGCAGAGCCTTCTGGGAACTGCAGTTTGGATGCCCCTTCCCTCCATTCTCCTACATCGGCTTGACTCCCTGTTTCTGACTCCCATAATGCACTGCAGTAGCTCAGCCAGAGGGGAGGCTGCTGTATTGTACTATCAGTGGTCCAGTTAGGGAGACTGGCCTATAGAGGGAAATGGGAATGTGAGGTACCAGATTTACAGTGAGGCACTGCATCAGCTCAGGTGAGACATATTAATATTGATGCTACTCAAAATGTAATATTTCATTTTTAACGTAACAATGGAAAATCCTCCCCCACCCAATTCAGTAAACTCAAAACTTCCCCAGGGAAAACTGATTGTGCAGAAACTGCTTTGTTCTATCCAAAACATATTTTGATGGAGCATTCCTGGTCAGCTCTACTCAATAGCTTAGTTATTGTTCTGGATTCTTGTGTTAATAAACTGTTGGGCTGTATAGTGATGAGGGTGCAGCAGATGTTATCTGTCATTCAAAACATTTTACTGCTGATGGTAGTAAGAGCAACTCTAAGGGAGAATGATTTGGACACAGAGGGTGGGGAATGTCCCTTTTTTAATATGAAGTGTTTCATGTGATCGTGGGAATCTATATATGAATGTATTTCAAAAGCAAGAAGACCTAAATACTGAAGGATGGGGTTGCCAAATTATTAGCCTTTTTTAAAAAAAAAAATAAAGCAAAAAAAGAAAAACATTAAGTTGGAGTTCGGAGAAAATTTCTGAGCTTTGAGTAAATGGGGCAGTGCCTTTGCTCCTCTCCTCAAATAACATTAAAACAATAGTGTAGAATAAGAACTAAATGACTAATCACTCAAGTGGTTGCATCACTAGCCTGGCCACGCTTTACTCCCAAAGTTGTGGACTTCTAAATAATGAATTTATTTTTCTGTGTTATAGAGTTTAATGTAATTTGTATTCCCTTTCCAGCTATACTAAAACTCTCTTCCCAATATGTCAGGAACAAATTAACCCCAAATTCCCTTAGTACTTTTACAGCCATCCGGGGATTATATGTTTTACAATGCAATTTCCTTCTTTTGCTTTTACATAAGTAGATTTTTTTGTACTGTAGTTAGCTGAACATGGATATGACAAACACGTAAGATGTTAAATTAATGTATGGAGATTTTGGGTTTGACCTTTTTTGGGTAAAGATGGTGAGTTTTCACCTGAAAGTTTTTAACATACAGGTGAACTTTCTGGTGAATGGGGGTGGGAAACAGCCACTCTGTTGTAGTAAATTTTCCAGTGGTGCTGTGACAAATGTTGGAGATAAGGAAATGGAGATCTTGTTACAGCAATACTGTAAAATGAAACAATTGTCTATAGTTTAGTGGAGACAGATGGGTGTGGATTTAAAACAGCAAACAAGGAAACTATGTATTATACAGTTCCAGTGTGACTCAGTGTGGTCATTCCAGTTGGGGTAGATTTTCTCCATATTTTTCTCTCTTTGCACTTGCCTCCCACCGCAGCAGACATCCAGATTAACCTGGTGCATTATCTATCCCTCAAGAAAAATTCAGGCAAGGTAAATAACTAACTTAGTGCCTTGTCCTCCAGTAAATTCTAATGTTATAATTGGGACTCGGCAGCAAGCTGAAATTGTTGTGCCAAGGCTCTGTGGTTTCTACAGCAGATTGAGGTAAACTTTAATTCTGCAACTCCGTTCTAGTTCTAATTTAATTCAGTAACATCTAGCTCTTTCAGATGTACAGAAGAAAAGCTCTTTAAAAGGGCTCTACAAAAGATGATATTTGCCCCTGTTTTATGGGGGAAAACTGAGGCACAGGGTGATGTGACCTGTGCAAGGTCGCCCTGAAAACTGGTAATAAATCTGGGAGAAAACCTCAAGTCTCTTGACTTAGTCCAGTGCACTTTCTCCCAGTCTATGCCGTTAAAACAGATAATGCACCCCATATACTATCCTTTGTGGTGTCTGAGGGTTTTTTTTACCAAATACATCTTAGGTTATGGTACCCTTAATTTTTCAATGTTTGTCTAGTTTTTGGATTGAAGATACAATAGCTGAACTATGGATGGAGGGGTACCTGGAGATCAACAGCTGGGCAAAGAGCAGTTGGTATTTCTGACAGTCAAGAAGGTGGGTGACAATTTAGGTGTTGGGCAGTTCGGAGGTAACTGAATCTTCTGATGCAAGAGGGAACGCCTTTCCTCTTTCTCTCACCCTCCTGGACAGGCATCGCACCAACCTCTCCAGCCAGGTGGAGCAGGGCTAAGGTAGCTTTAGGCCACCTCTACACCCACCTGATCCTGGGCCACTGCAGAGGCTGGAGTGACCACTAGTGTTTATTTAGATTAACAGCAGTCTATTCCTGCCATTTAGTCTTGATTAAAAAATTGCCAGTGATGGAGAATTCACCAGTTGTTGGTAAGTTGTTCCAATAGATAATTATCCTTACAGGCCTTTTTTTTTAAAAAGGCTTATTTCCAGTTTGAAGTTGTCTAGTTTCAACTGCCAGCTGTTGGACTGTGTTCTCTTTTTGTCTGCTAGACTGAAGAGTCCATTATCTAATGTTTGTTCACTGTGTAGATAGTTATAAACTGTAATCAGTTCACCCCTTAACTTTCAAGAAGCCGAATCTATTAAGCATAAAGAGAGCCTGTCACTATCAGGCATGTTTTGTAATTCTAGAATCATTCTCCTGGTTCTTCTCTGAACCCCCACAGTTTGTCAACATCCTTCTTAAATTGTGAACCCCAGAATGAGACACCTTGTTCCAGCAGCAGTCATATCAGTGAGGGGGAAAGGGGAGAATCACCTAATATAACCTCCATTAGTTCTTTCGTCCATGGATTTTTCACCATGGCTGCCACGTCAGAGTTGCTGCTTCCTGGAATGGAGTACTCCATCCAGTAAATATGGCCTAAATTCTTTGTTCCCGGATGTATGGCTTTATATTTGGCCATATTGAAATGCACATTTGTTTGTGCAGCTTTCCAAGTGTCAGAGTCCAGGACGTGGGCAGTCAGGCCTAGTGGTTGGAACAGGAGTCCAAAGTCCGGAATCAGAGCCATGGGCTCAGAGCTGGTTTACCTGGAATGAGGCAAGGCTGGGTCCAAGGCAGGAGCTATCACAAGTATGGGCAAATGCCTTGAGAAGTCGCTGCAGAGCTGCTGCTGCTGGGCTTAGCCACTCTGCTGACTCTTCCAGCCAATCAGGCAGCCTACTACAGGCCAGCTGTGCGTGTTGGGTTGCTTGCAGACTGGCTCTGCTGCAGACTGAGTAGATCTGTGGTTGACCTCCACTGCAGCACATGCAGATACACAGTTCTTTGCCAGCCCCACTCCCCTCTATGCCCACACATTCCTTTTCACTCCACAGCACTCCTGAGTTTCTCCATCCCCTCTCACAGCTTGCACAATGATAACTGGAGCTACACACAGTTGTGAGATTTTATCCTTTTTAATAATAAAGGCTAAGCTATTTAATGGTACAGCGTTTTTATTCTGAGTTCTACAAAAGTGTATAGCAATCAATTCACCCTCGGGAACATGCTTCTAAAGCATTGTGTTGCATGGATCTTGGGCCCCAGAATTGTACATAGTGAGAACAGGTGTTTGCATGGCACTGTTGTAGCTGGCGTTACAAGATATTTATATACCAGATGCGGTAAAGATTCATATGTCCTTTCATGCTTCAACCACCATTCTAGAGGATGTGTCCATGCTGGTGATGGGGTCTGCTCGATAACGATTCAAAGCAGTGCAGACTGATGCATGCTCATTTCATCATCTGAGTCAGATGTCATCAGCAGAAGGTTGACTTTATTTTTTGGTGGTTTGGGTTCTGTGGTTTCCATATCTGAGTGTTGCTCTTTTAAGCCTTCTGAAAGCACGCTCCACAGTTCGTCCCTCTCAGATTTGGGACGGCACTTAAAATTCTTAAATCGTGGTTTGAGTGCTGTAGCTATTTTTAGAAATCTCACATTGGTACCTTCTTTGTGTTATGTCAAATCTGCCATGAAAGTGTTCTTAAAACGAACATGTGCTGTGTCGTCATCCGAGACTCATATAACATGAAATATGTGGCAGAATGTGGGTAAAACAGAACAGGTGACGTACAATTCTCTCCCAAAGAGTTCAGTCACAAATTTAAAATTTTTAATTTTATTAATTTAAATTAATTAAATTTAATTAATGCATAATTTTTTTAACAAGCATCATCAGCATGGAAGCATGTTCTCTGGAATGGTGGCCCCAGTATGAAGAGGCATATGAATGTTTAGGATATCTGGCACATGAATACCTTGCAACACTAGCTACAAAAGTGCCAGGTAAATGTCTGTTCTCACTTTCAGGTGACATTGTAAATAAGAAACGGGCAGCAGTATCTCCTGTAAGTGTAAACAAACTTGTTTGTCTATGCCATTGGCTGAACAAGAAGTAGGACTTGTAGGCTGTAAAGTTTTACATTGTTTTGTTTTTGAGTGCAGTTATGTAACAAACAAATCTACATTTGTAAGTTTACATTTTCATGATAAAGAAATTGCACTACAGTACTTGTGTGAGGTGAATTGAAAAATAATTTCTTTTATCACTTTTACAGTGCAAATATCTGTAATGAAAAAATATAAAGTGAGCACTGTATACTTGTATTCTGTGCTGTAATAGAAATCAATATATTTGAAAATGTAGAAAAACAATCCAAAAAATTTAATAAATTTCAATTGGTATTCTATTATTTAATAGTATAATTAATCACGGTTAATTTTTTTAAACCATGATTAATTTTTTTGTGTTAATTGTGTGAGTTAACTGTGATTAATTGACAGCCCTACTTATTTTTGCTACTCAGTTCTGCCGATCTGGATTTTTTCTCCAGCTGTGGAATTGCAGTAGGTGCAGGACTCTGGTTATAATACATATGAGTAGAGGGATTGAAATTGAGCACAGGAACATAGGAGTAGTGTGTTCCTGGAATCTTCCTGAATAAGGAAATTCTGCTGAACAGTCTATTTTGTCACTCTTTGTTGGTTCACCTCTTCCCTTCACAAAGTTTGGAGCCTCTTTTGCTTTCCACTCGCATGAGCATACCTGGTGTTTTGATCATGCACATTTTCTGCTCTCCAAGTGAACTCTATTCGTGTCCTGAGTCAATGGCTAAGACCGCTTTGGAACCCTGAGCTACTGTTGGTTTTATCCCTATGCCCTAGAATGCTGAGATCATCCTGGGTTTTTAATTTCTCTTATATTTTGACGTTATTCTCCTCCAACAGTGTCTGTTTTAGTAGTGTTTTTAGTATGACATATTGACAGTGTTTCAAGATGAAAAATGAGCTTCAGAAGTAAAAATGATATAGGTCTGGTGTCTGTTATATGTATCTTAAAAGTAGGGAGCTCTCTAACGGGTGAATCTTGCCCTGTACGTGGCTAGCGCTTGTCTGAGCAAGTGCGTTTCAAGCAGGCCCAGTGAAGAAGTGAAGTATTCAGGGCCTGTGTAACCACTAGACGAACTAGGCAGCCACCTAGGGCGCCAAGATTTGCGGGCGCCAAAAAGCGGTGCCCCAAATTTTTTTTACACTATTGCTGGGAAACGAATGAATAAAGAAAAGAGAAACGTCATTGAACATTCATTTTAACTTCTTGTTCTCTCATACGTTACCGTTATAGCCTGTGCCAGCTCTGCGCCGCGGGCACAAGTGTACTGCTTCACTACGGTACAAAGTGGCAATGATGTCATTTTTCTCGTCATGCGCAGCCATTACCCGTTCTGATAGGCTGTTTATAATGCTAAGTTTTCTAGTTTTCGGAGGTTGTTGACTGAGACTAACTATTTTTGTTGAGTTGTTTCAGATCTAAGACTCTGACAAGTGCTGCTGCATCATTTCGCTAATACTTTGTGTCAATTGTGTATGTATTGTGACAAAGCTCCAAGTCTGTCCTTGTGGGTCCTGCGCTTCCTGGCAGATTTAGGGGCCTCAGAAACTCATCTAGGCCCCAGAGTGACCTCCCTTTCTCAGTATAATTGGCAAGAGTCACCACCTAGTGAGTTACCTTCATCACAGGCCAGTATGGAAGATGGAAAAGGGGGGAGCCCGGGCCCACCCTCTACTCCGGACTCCAGCCCAGGGACCCTAATAGTATCAGCTAAGATGGCTGACCTTTTAGGCACAAAAAACAATACAATTCCCTGGGCTACTTCCCCACAGCAGTCCCTGCTTCTTCAAACTCCACTTCACCCTTACCTCAGGGCCTCCTTCCTTCAGTATGATATGTTGTCCAACACTCAGTCTCACCAACAGCATAACTTCCTTCCACAGCTCCTGACACCCACAGCCCACCTGACTAACTGGGAGGTTTTTATCTGGATTCAGCCAGTCCCTGATTGGCTTCAGGTGTCCCAATTAGGCTAGCTGTTTCTACTCCTTTCTAGAAGGTTCTTAATTGGCCCCAGGTGTCTTGATTGGTCTGGAGTAGCCTTTGTTTGGCTATCCATGGAACAAGGACCTGCACATCCTAAGGCTGATGTACCCGCCTTCCAGCACTCTCCTATACCCTTCTGGTCTGACTCCGTCACAGTATGTTAAGTATTTGAGTGTTTATGTTTATGTGCGAATATGCGTGTAGGTTGTTGACATTTGTTGTATTGATATTGTCATTGTATGACCAAGTATCCGCCATTCTAATTTTATAAATTTTATTAATAACAATAATTTGATATTCTAAAGGTAGAATAAAGTATAGTAGATTTTGATATGAAAGAATGAAGGAAGGAAGTATACGTGACTAAAAAGGATGTATTTTTGAAAGTATTTTGAAAGTTTATAAGTGATGCTCTGGGGGGAAGGGAAGGGACAGGGGCGGGGCGCAAGGTGGAAGTTTCTCCTAGGGTGCCAAAATATCCTTGCACCGGCCCTGGAAGTATGTAGGAATGTTTCCCTTTTCAGCCCCGTTTGCTGGCTACTCACATACTTTCGCTTGTCCAATTACTTGCATAAATTAAATGGCTGCAGTGTGAGCTTCCTTAAAATTGTATAGGCAAATGCATCAGTGCAAGCATGTTGTTTAGGGATCCAGTCTATGCTGTGGAAAGCCACCATATTGTGGTACTCAAGTTCAACGCAGTAGATCTCAATGTGCTTAAAACCCAGTTTAATTCTGTGGTGTAGACAGTACTGAATAGTGTTTAAGCCACACTCTATGATCTGAATCTCACCAGGTGTTCAGCATTGCTTGGGAGTCTAGTTCAGTTCTGCCTACACTACAGGAACACGCTTTGTTTTAATCAAGTCAGGCGTTGCTGTTTTATAACTGGGTCACACAATGTGGGTGTGTTGCCAGTATGTAGCTGGTTGATTTTGGCTACACTTGTGATTCTATATTAAAAATGTTCGAGACCAAATAATCACTCTCAACCAATTATTGTCTAAAGACAAAAGAATGCAGTACAAAAAGGAGACATGTTCCAGGTTGCAATTCTTGTCTCACAACATGTTCACTGTACATAATAGATGTGCTTTGGAAACATGCATTTAAAGTAGTTATATTTATAGTGTGGTTTTGCAAGTTACAAAGCCCTCTCTTTGTCACTAAAATCTAACCCACCAGTTTGTAACAGTTCCTTAACTTGCCATTTTGTTTGTACTTTTCTTATCTCTGTTTTGGATATTACATTTCAAACCAGTTGCCCATGAAGGTCCCTGTACTAGGACATAGAACAAATGTATCTAGACTTTTGACAGACTTCATATCAACTAGAGCCAAAGCTGAATTCAGCTTTGCAAAGTGTTATGGGATATTGAGCATAGGGAACAGAATCGAGGGAAGAGTTTAATACATTCAGTTAACATAACCTCACAGAACATATATTATGTTAACACCATGCACATAATACCCATTAATATAGCGTGCTATGCCTAACATATATGTGTAGACTAACAGTTTGCTTTACACAGTGTAGACAGGATATTAAACTACCCATGTTTTAAAATAAATATTAAATTGCATAAGCTGTTTTCAGTCCATAGCCATAGGTGTTGGACCTTAGGGTGCTGCCGCACCTCCTGGCTGGAGGTGGTTTCTGTCATTTACAGTTTGGGTCAATGGCTCTCAGCACCCCCACTATACAAATTGTTCTAGCACCCCTATGCACAGTCCTGTTTAACAGGTCCTTATACATCCACCTCTTTTGGATAAGATAAGTGACCTCATAGTTCTTTTCTCAGGCAGATTTGGGCTGTATTTTCATGGGTTTTCTTTATTGTATACCTCAGTGCGCATATTATCATATATATAAAAATGTACGTGTATGTTTACAGTGGTATAGTCTGAGCAGTACTGTATTGCATATTTCTTTGGTGCTACAGTTGTCTCCATTAGAAAAGATTTAAATCCAAATCAACCCCTGTCCGATTGGTCACAGTGCCAAACTATGTAAAACAAAGCAGGAAGACAGAAGGCTCAAAGGGTATGGCTACACTAAAGAGCTTACAGCAGGGTAGCTGCACCGATGCAGAGAGCTCTCCCACTGACTTACTTAATACATCCCCAACAAGTGGCGGTAGCCACGCCTGCAGGAGAAGCTTTCCTGCCGACATAGCCCTGTCCACACCGGCACGTAGGCCAGTGTAATTTATCGGCTGGGGACTAGCTAACTCACACCCTGAGTGACATAACTCATGTCGACTTAAGCAGTAGTGTAGCCATAGCCAAAACTTGCTGTCTGCCCTTATCCATGATCAGCTGAAGACCACAAACTGCAAAGAGATATTGCAGCCTTGGAGGAAGCCACAAGAGCCTTACGCTTCTTGGCAAGATTACCCTGGAAATAGTGTCACCTCATAAGGAAAATGAATCGTGACACTAAATCCCTGGCATTTCCCAGGGAAAGGATAATTCTTCTAAATACACAGGGCCTGTCTTGGGTTTCAGCTTTATAGTAAAAGAGTGGGAATCCAGTCAATACAGTGCTTTCCCCTTCCCTTCTACAGACCCTCACGCCATGTCAACACTATGGGGGCTATAATGACACATGCAACACTATAGTTGTATGTCACTGTAGCATTGCAGTGTAGATGTTTCCTACAGTGACAGAAGAGGTTTTGCAGTCTCTGTGTAAGAAATTCACCTTGCTAAGCAGTATGCTTGGTTGACTTAATTATGGTGCTGAAGGTGTGAATTTTTCACACCCGAGTGATGTAGCTGGGTCAATCTAAGGCCATGGTTACACTTACAGGATTATAGCGGTATTAGTTATAGCTGTCCTCATATACAGCTATAGGGATAGCGCTATAGCGTGGCCACACTGACACCCGCCAGCGGTATAGCATGGCCACATTTGCAGCACTTCAGGCGGCATTGGGAGCAGCGCATTAGAGGAGGTATCCCAGCTGGGTGCAACGTGCTTTTCAAACGAGTGGGGTGAGGGGGACGTGTTGTGTGTATGCGGAGGGAGAGAGCCAGTGGTTTTTCCGTCCTTCTGAGAGCCTGTCAGCGCGTGTCCGTTCGCAGAGGGCTTTGTTTTCACACAGACTCCCTCCTTAAACATTTGCATTGCTTATCTGCCGAGTTAAGAGAGAAACTCTAAAGAGGTACTTCCACATTCCTCCAGCCGAGTTCAAAAGAAAGGGAAGAGACGTCAATTGCCTTAAATGGTTCTAGGCATCTCTAGAGATCACTTGTAGCACAGTGGGTGTCCACATTCTCGCTGTAGCGCTACAGCGGGAGCGCTACAGCCCTTATTCCCCGTGTGGAGGTGGATTACCAGTAGCACTATAACTCCGAGATTATAGCGCTCTATGTGCCTCGCCAGTGTGGACGGGTAGGAGGTGATAGCGCTCCTGGGGGCTTTATAGTGCTATAAAGTGCCAGTGTAACTGGGGCCTAAGTTTAAAGTGTAGACCAGGCCTCATTCGTGATCTAGTGTCTCTCCCCATAATCCAGTTCGTTTGTCTAACATAAACAGGGTAGTGAAGCACCAGTACTGTCAGCAGGGCTCTAATAAGGAGGGCAGCAATAAAACACGTTCATATTTCACTTTAACAGGATACATTTAAGATCCAGACACAGAGAGCCTCTCTGCATCTTTACCTGGCTGATGGAAGTAATATTAGGCTTGATATCCAGACATCGGACACTGCTGAAAGAGTACTAGAGGTAATGGGTTTCTAAATGGGATACTGCTGAAACTGCTAAATTTAAGGAAAAGTGTGAAGAGTTGAGATGCTTTCCCTCTCCCTAACCCTAACCCACATATGTTAGCAGGACATTGGCAAAAATGCTTATTTGAGGGAATACCTGAAGAAAACATACACTTGGCGTTGTTTACTAATTCTGTAGATAAGTTTCTTAAAGTTTTTATATTAATCAGCATTTTGTCTCTGTCCCAACCTCACCCACTCAACATCCCTGCATCTCTTAATTCATCTCCAAAGGCAGCTGTTTTGGCCCTGTGTACAGGAGGCCGTCTAAGATGATTAGAGAATTGGTGTTTTGTTTTTTTTTAATATATTGTTGTTTTAATATAGTTCAGGCCAAATCTTAAACATTGTGTTGCCAACCAGTGTGGCCAGAGACCGTGTTCTACATTTGGCTTAAATATAGTTTGATTGTTGGTGTGCTGACACACCTCTTGTTACCATCATAGCACATAGGAACTTTAGTTCTGGATCCCATTGTGCTTGGCACTGTACAGACACAGAACAAAAGGAACAGAGGTTCTTGCCTCTACAGTAGGAGTTGATAATCTCCGTATCTTGCTGACCCATGCCTACTCTTTTTTTTTCCTGGTGCTCCCTCTTTCTGTCTATCTACCTGTTGTCTATAGTAAGTATGTAGACCCTTTAGGGTAAGGAGTGTCTCTTTGTTCAGTGCCTAGCACAATGGGGCTGAGGTGTCTAGATTTTGCCACAATACCAATAACAAATAGTTACAGGTTTGGTCTTGGACGTGTTAGTAGCCAAACTTTGTTTAAACAGAGGGAGTCTGAACCGGGTTGTAACCTCTTTCCTTAATTCAAAGATGACAATACGCCTGTTATAAGATGGGGCGGGGGATGAGTTGAGTGTTTTCTCTTCTTGGTAACAGAAGTTAAATTACTGCCATCTGCCGGATTTCTATTTTCTCATCTCCTTCACATTGTGAACTTCCTCCTCTAACATTGCTATAGCCAGAGATGGCGAGTGTGTAACAATATGGATTCTGCTTCCCCAGTAGCCACTGTTGCTGCTGCAGGGGACACAGAGAACCAGACTGCGTGAGCAGTTACACACCAGTATTCCCATTGACCTCAGTGGGATTATTTGCACATGAAACTGCTCGCCATCCCGAGTAAAGAATTCATGCAGTCTGGCCCTGAGATGCTACTCAGGCTAATGAAGTCTCTCCACCATCTTCACCACACATATTATAATTGCCTTGAATATCCCTGTTCATCCTCGGTCCAAGAATTGAGAGCACTAAATCTCTTCTCCAAGCAGAGTCCCTGATATAGCACAGAGAACTGCCCAAATACTGACCAGATCATGTTTCTTAAGTAAAACGCACTGCCGCTGAGCAGCGGCTTTGCCTTGTGTAAAGATTACTCTCACTTTAGTTTCTTTTCATTAACAGCTAGTTTGGCCCAGTGATTCTGCCTGGCTATGCAACATCATTCTAGCAGTTCTGCATCATGCGAGTGAAATAAATTCCACACACCTTTCCACAATGATTTCCCCGACTCCTTTGAACAGCATCATGCTCAAGTTTGTTGAGCCTCTTTCTACCTTTGAAGCTTTTCACTGCTTAGTTGTCAAAAAAAAGCGAACAAGAAAATCCATTAATCCAAAAAGCACATACTCTTCAGATTTCTATCAGCATGACAGTAGCTTCCTTCTTTGGCACTGGCATCTTCAGTCCCATCTCTCCATAGAAATATCTTGCTATCTAAGCACTTGTGTTTAGATAGCAAGATGTGCATATTGTTCTGATGCCCTTGTTTATCCTGTTTAAGGGCCAGATCCTCTCCAGGCCGGTGCCACTCTTTCTGTAATAGTACTTTGGGTACACTTCACAATGCAGTGCCATGTACACTTATGGCACTATAGGCAAACCGCAATGAGTCTGATAATTTATGCCTGTTCTTTGGTTCCTTTTAGTGTGGGACAGGCTTAGGAGCATGCATGAGCTTTCCTCATTATATATTTGTCTCACCACATTCCCCCCGTAGCTTCCCAATGACTAGTGTACAGTCCACAGGAGTTTGAAGTAATGTGTACTGGGGTATGCCTTGATCTAAGAATTAGAAAATGATGCTCAATACTGATGGAATGTTTCACATTGGGTATCTCTATGAAGCATGTTGAATAGAAGTAGGTGCTTCATTTGGATCACTGTGAGATGCTGTACTAAGTGATGACAAGTTTCTGAATCTCTGTAGTGCTGCCTTGCAATTTCAGATAGCAAGTTAATGGGGATTTTGGTTCAAGAACATATAGGATGAAAGTTAGTCCTGGTCAGGGTCTTTTTTTGTCTGGATCTCTGAACAGTTCTTCTAGTACTCTAAGTGAGGGTTGCGGGGAAGTGATGTTATGCTCCAGCTCTCTCTCTCTCAACTGGAAGTGTTTGTGGAATTGGTACCTTCTAAAGGCACTCTGAAAACTTGTACTCCCACCTTGTGTTCAGACCAAACAAGTCCTGCTTCTCCCACTGTGCTTCTTATGCCAACTCACATACCCAGCACCTGAACTATGGAGAAACAATTTTCCTGGTGAAAATTCCATGTCCTTGCCTCTTCACAGTTGCATCTCAATGACTTTCTGATCAACTGGCACCTCTTTTACAATCTGAAGCACCTTTTTTACTCTTTTGTCTGTGAGCCCAGGTTCTGTGGTATCCATTGAGTGCAGGAATGGTCGGGGTAGGCTTTGGCCGCTTTAAGTTAAGCTCTGATTTCCAATGCCTGAAGCAGAAAATAGTCAGAGTGGAGTGTTTTCAGCACCTCTTCCATCCTTACACTTTCCATTCCTCTCCCTGCCCCACTCCTTCCTCGTCACACGTCCTGCACTTGAGATTGGGGTGCAGGGCTGGCACAGAACTGTTCCTACATTCTTTGCCAGTGAGGCTGGGGCCATTCCTCCTTTAAGGCCCCTTTTTGCTGCGCAAATGGTGTAGAGGGGCCATAGCAAAATAGAATCTGCTTCTGAGAGTCAAGCTGGGTAAGTCTGTCTTTTCATGCGTTGGCAGTAGCAAGACTGTGGAGGATTGAAATTTAGGTCTTAACAGGTGCTTATGCATAGCGGGATCAAGGAACAGTTTAAAAAAACAACTTCGAAGCTGCATTAATGGCTAGTGACCAGACCTCATATAAAATCATGTTCGGATGCATAGGTGACCTCTTTTTTTCATTTTTTTTGTTTTTAAGGTTGTCTCATACAAGATGGGGCTGTCAAGAGAATTAATAGGATATTTTAGCTTATTTTTTATTCAAGATCACAGCAATGGAGTTCTCTCTGGTAAGCCCTGTGCAGTGTGTGTTGCATAATGCACCCCTGGGTGGGTCATTGCCAGGGGTCTGGTCTAAAAGCATGAATCTATCTGTGCTGCTTGAGCTAAAAGACCCATCTCTGTTAGCTCAGAGGCTGAAAGTTCATCAGTGTCTATATGTAGCCCAGCAACCATGAGATGGGGACAGAGGATCACAGGTGGGGTGGGGTTATCTATTGCACAGAGGACTTTTCCTATAAGCACAATTTCCACTGCATTTAATTTACAAGGCATATAGTAACTTGGTAACTAGTGTGTGGGTGGCTTTGGTAAATATTGAGCTAGGCTGGCTTTATTTCAGGCTTCTCTGCATATGGTTATACTTTGAATTAAAAACTGTTTATATAATCTCAAACTCAGATCTGAACAGTTAGAAGATTTCCTCCTCTATCCCCTTATAAAATGAAGTCCCTGATTTGCTTTCGTTTATGCTCACATATTCCACTCTTTCACTTTTGAATTGATAAGCATAGAAAGGTCATAATAGTGATGGAACTGGTGTGTCCTAAATCTAGGATGAGATTCTCTGTGCTCACAAAACGTAGCGGTCTCTTGGAGTACTGTGTGTGTTTGTCCAATATGGGTTGGTGATACATAGATGTCCTCCCTCCCTCCCTCCATTTGGGCAGCTGTAATCTAGTGGACTGAATCCAGGACTGGGACTCAGATGTGAGTTGAAATCTTGGCCCCATTGAAGTAAGTAATGAAACTCTTGATGACTTCAGTGGGGTCAGGATTTCACCCTTGAATTTCATACCTGACTCTGTTACTGATTCTGTGTGGCCTTGGATACGTCACTTAACCTCTCTCTGCCTCAGTTTTCCAGACTGCAAAATGGTGATGATGATACTCTCCTGAAAGTATTTTCAGGTCCGTACAAAATAGTGCTGTAGAAGTACCTTTTGCAGTGATCTAGATTTTTTTAAAATGTATGTAAGATTAAGGCTGAAAGATTTCTGGGTGATAGGGTCATGACAGGCGTTCAGTCCCGTAACGGGTTGGTAGTGCAACTATCACTGCTAAACTTTACTACATATGATTGTTATTTATCATTTCTCTGTCTTGACTGCGTCTTGCTTTTATGAATGTGGAAGGATGAATGTGATGCTGAGTGTGGCATCCCCAGCTTTTACACCATGAGAAGTAGCTGAACGTCTGATATTGCATGTGTGGCAAGTGGGCCAACTAACCAATCTGTGCATTCTCCCTCATACAGCCAATGAATGGTTGCATGTAAATTAGCTATAGAGTTAGGGTGATGATTTGTCTAATTACCTCTGATATTACAATGGTCTAGGACTCTTGGCACAATATGAGGTCCCTGGAATAGATTGTTTTATAAAGTCGTATTCAAAATTACTAAATATAAAAATATTTGTTGTTATGGTGATGGAAATTCTATAATAAGAGAAATCAGAGCTGCCCCTTTAAAAATAGGGTGGGAGCACACTGAGTGAGCTACTGCAAGGCCTGGAGCGTGGATGGGCAAATGATGGCCCCCAGGCCACACCCAGCCTGGCAGCCATTTTAATCTGTCCTTCGGGCTCCTGCTGTAGAGCCGGGTCTGGGGCTTACCCTGCTCCAGCACTCTAGCTCTGTGCAGCTCCTGGAAGCAGCAGCATGTTCTCCCTCCGGCTCCTACACAGAGGCTTGACCAGGTGGCTCTGTTGCATGCTTCCCCATCTGCAGGCGCTGCCCCCAAATCGCAGCCAGTGGGAGCTGCAGGATGGTGCCAAACCCCTAACTCCAGCACAGAGCCTGCACCTCCAGCCGGAGCCCTCACTCCCCCACTATGCCCCAACCCTGATCCCTCTTCCACCTTCCGAATCTCTCGGTCCCAGTCCAGAACATCCTCCTGCACCCCAAACCCCTTATCCCCAGCCCAGAACCCCACCTGAGCTGGAGCCCTAACCCCCCTGCACCCACCCTTCCTGCCACAGCCTGGAGCCCCTTCCCACACCCTGAGCTCCTCGTTTCTGGCCTCACCTGGGAGCCCGCACTCCCAGCCAGAGCTCTCACCCCCTCCTGCAGCCAATCCCAATTTTGTGAGCATTCATGGCCCGCCATATAATTTCCATACCCAGATGTGGCCTTCAGGCCAAAAAGTTTGCCCACCCCTGGCCTAGAGTGTTCAGAATATGTGCTGATGCAAGAGGAGACTGTTTGTAGCTGAGCTCTGAGGAGATCTCTGTCTGCAAGAAACTCTTAAAGCAAAAGGTTTTGTATTCCTACAATAAACAATGTTTACAATGAAAAGCAGAGTCTTGTGATTACGGGTGTAACAGTGGCATAGACACATGCCATACTGTCTCAGAAGGGTAATTCATAAAGTCCAAGTGGCTGAGAACTTAAAAATTGGACAGTAACAGACCACACATACCATCCTGTTGATATTCTGAACAAAAATTGCTCTCAGTCATGCTTATAGCTGTTTCCATTGCTTCAAACTGACTCAGCAGGATTTCTCAGCTTCAATGTGAAACATAGCCAGGGGCAATCGTGGAATCTAACACTTAACTAGAAAAATACATCTAGGTAAGATGTGTTTTATAGTTATTTGTTTATATCTTATTTGCCATATTCACAAACAAACTTCTCTCTAAATTGTGTTGTAGTATAAAAAAACATAGCATATTGGAATAAATTTTCCACATATTGCAATTTTATTTACTTTAAAAATGTATAAAAATGGGCATACTGAGTTCCCCCTGTATGTGTGTAAACTGCTTACGCACACGTACACACATACGTATGTCAATCGGTGATGGGTGATAAAACTTAACTAAGCTGCAGCATAACCCCCATAGTCAAACCACCGTAAGGAAACACCTAAACACTCACATGCTTAAAGTTACACACGTTTAAGTACGTTGCTGAATTGGGGACTAAGCACAGGAGTAAGCATTGCAGGATCAGGCCCTTCATTTTATATTTGGAAAACTAATTATTGAAAGCAGTCACCTCTAGTGTGACTTGTGTTCCTTATTGCACCTTAGTGATAGTGTGTTTGTCTTCTGTTTCATTCAAGCAATGAATAACTTAGAGCCACAACCCTACTAGTGTACATCCGAATCACAAAACATTTATTTTGCTTCCCATATTTGCAGCTGCCCCTAACTGCTCAGTGTTGTTTGAGATCACTAACTTAAATCTCCTTTCCTGGATTTCTCAGCTTAGTGCTCCTTACTTGGACTGCTTGCATTAGTATGTAGCAGAATAAAGAGACACTAATATATTGCTCCTTAAAGATTAGGACAAGTCTAAACAACATGACTGTCACCAACCATTTTTTATAATTTGTTTTTGTGATGTCCTTTTTCTTTTATGTGACATATGTTGTCATGGAGCACTTACTGAAATGGCTGTTCTACTTCAGTGGGTTTCAACCAATCAGGCTTATTTGTTTCTTCTTTCTTTTTTCCCCACCTGTTCTGCCCCCAGTGGTGAAAAAAGTGGCAGAATTTGAACTTCCCTACGTGAGTCTTCAGAGTATGAAAGAGTCAGACTGTAAGATTGGGATCAGAAAATGGTGAGCTGGAAGCTGAAAAGAAATTTGGAAGATCCATGAACATTATAAATGTAGTAGAGAAGAGAATCCTCACAACTTAAATTGTGTGTGTTTGGCCTAAGAGCCTAACACAAAAAGCTCATTTTTTTTAAAGGAATATAATGGTCCCTAACTGCTAGTCTTTGGACCTCTCAGTGTTATGTTGGAGCTGACCAGTTTATATGGTCCTGTAACAGTTGCTGATGGATTGTCCACTACTGCAATCAGCCAGTTATTCTTGGACACTTTCAAAATCTATAGATACAGGTGTGTTCTATGCTTTGTTGTTTTTTAGTTTAGTTTAGTTTTGTTTTGCCAAAGACACCAGTAAAGGAAACCTTTTATACTTATTTTCTTTGCTTTAGTTAATGTTTATTTTGTATTTATTATGTGAGGCATCATATCTCCTAATAGAAAAATGGGAGGGCTGATGGTTCTGAGCTGCAAGTTGCAGTGTGTGCAGGGGATAGGGGAGTTGTTCTTTGGAAGTTTTCTTTAAAGATCTCATTGATAAATAGTAGATCAGAAAAGACCTGAATTAAAGCAGTGCCATTACGCTTAAATGTTTGTCACTGACCTATATAAAAATATTTTCAGACACTTGTAACTTGTCAGTTTTAAATTTGACTGAACTGAAGCTTGGCATACATAAGCCCTTCTGTTAAGTTCTCCAGTTTATAAGGGCTTACCTACATGGGGAAATTTAGTGGCAAAACTATACTAGTACAGTTATACTGCTATAACTTCCTGTGTGGACACTTTTATTCCAGTCTGAGTGCCTTTTTGTGGTTTAGCTTATGTGTATTTGGAAGTAGCGTAAGCTAAACCACAAAAAGGCACTCAGACTGGAATAAGAATATCCACACAGGAAGTTATAGCAGTATAACTGTAGTAGTATAGTTCTGTCACTAAACCTCCCCATGTAAGTAAGCCCTAAGTTTTAGGGCTTGGCTACACTGGCGCTTTATAGCGCTCTAACTTGCTGGCTCAGGGGGGTGAAAAATCACCCCGAGTGCAGCAAGTCTGAGTGCTTTAAAGCGCTAGTGTGGACAGGCTCCAAGCGCTTGGAGCTAGTCCCCTTGTGGAGGTGGATTACTAAGAGCGCTGGGAGAGCTCTCCCCCAGCGCTCACGTGTGGCCACACTCTTCAAAGCACTGCCGTGGAAACACTCCCGCAGCAGCGCTTTGAAATTTCAAGTAGCCAAACCCTTAGACACATGCAAGAGAAATATCTAATGGAGTTTTTTAAACATTTGGATTCTAAATCATTGTTTTCCATATTACTGTGATAAAAGGAGATGAGCAATTTATTTCATACTGCAGTCTATTCACTATAATGCTGTAAAGAGTACTTTTTTTACATACTTCATAGATGTGTAATTTCAAAGGTGTGACATACTGCTGTCTTTTATTACTTTGTGAGTCGTGGGATCTTTCTGTACCTATTACTGTCGGGTTGTACTCCCAAGTGCATATTTATCGCTGAATGGAAATGCTAATGGTTGTGCTAAGAAATGTAACATTTAATATTTTTGCATTTGTCAGGTATATGGATCCCTCTCTTGATAAAATGCTAATGGGCTGTAGAGCTTCAGTGAACTTGCTCTATATGCAGGTAACAAGAAGAAAACTCTTGATACTTCTAAAAGCTAATTCCCCAAATGCATTTCCCCTTTTTAATAATGTAAGAACTATGTTTTGAATAGTGCAAGTTATCTGAATATTAAATATGGACAAGTACCTCTATCTTGTTGTATTTTTCTTTTTTGATGACTTAAAAACAAAAGAAATAACTATGGATGACCTTGTTCTATGAGAATTTTTCATGTACAAACAACACTGTCTAGTTTGCAAATTCTGTTTAGTGTAAGTAAAATCATTCCATGCATAAGGGAGATGTATTTAGATCCTGGTCCCTTTGTGTCTCATGACAATATTTGTCAGTGCTATTATGTGCTAGTGGTGTTAAGGTTGAAATTATACTTGCATGCTGAACACTTCCAGTGTTTACTGTTTTCTCAAAAAATAAATAAATAAATCGTTTGAGGATTAAAATATCTCCTGGTAGTCTCTGCCCGGAAGTTAGTTATTTTGGAAGATTTCATAAAACTCCACTAGGCTTCTTGTGTTTTATGTGAAGGTAGAAAAAATAAATATCCATAATTAACTTTTACAGTCCTTCTTTCTCTATTGAGAACTCAACTCAAAAGGCTTCAAACCTGGCACGTTCATTGTCGTAAGCAAACTCTGTTAGCAAATTTCATGGCTGTAATTCACCCTCTGTGCTGCTCCATCCGTGATAGTACTGGTGGAAGCTATAGTGTAGACAGGGTTCCAGTGTCCTTACCAATATATGGTGCTGGGAGGTCCTTCAGTGTCATGATTAATTACCATTTTTGCTTGCTCATTTTATTTTTAAAATTGGTGGTTGTGACCCATCATTCCACGTGTTGGTACATTTTCTCTGTGTACTCGAACCATGTTCTGCACAAGCAAATCAGCAGGTTGACAGAGTAACAACAAATACCACTTTTCATAGCCAGAGGTCAGGGGCTTGCTATGTTATGTTGGGCAACGCTGAATTGGAAATCATTTTGGTGCAGGGACTGAGGGTTGAGTAGATTAAAAGTTTTGTGCAGCTCTCCAAAAATCTGAGCGTGTCTTTTAAAAGATGTTGGGATATCTTCCTCACGCCCATAGTAAAGGGCAGATTGAAATACCCTCTCCTCCACCCCCCGCTTTTTAGTTAAAATATATTAACTTTTCTAAATAAGGCACTACAGGAAATTGAGAAGAATTGGGTCAAACCCACAGATGGACAGTTGCAGAAACTGGAATTGCTACAAAAAGCGGCAAACAAAATGAAGGTAAAGTGCTCTTTTAAAATTATATAGATCTATTGAGAGAATATATTTCAGGATGAAGACCCTTAGGGCTGCAGCCACATATATTTAATGTGTTTTTTCTCTGAAAAGTGCCTCTGTAAAAATGGCATCATAAAGTTCTGTATTTATCCCTTCTCTCTCCCTCCCTGTGTGACTTTCAGACCCAAATTGAGCTACAGAGACACAAGATGACTAGAGCTAGGTGAATAACGGATTTTTTTGGTTCATTCCAGTTCCAGAAAATTGAAGAAAATTTTTTGAATTAAATATTTAATTCAAAACAAAATGTTTCAATTATGAGCATTATTAAACACTAATAATGTTTAATAAAACTGACGGAAATTTCTAAACAAAGGTTTTATGAAGCAAAAAAGAGTTTCATTTACAAAATGTCAGAATAAAATATTTCCATTGTTTCAGATGGGAGTGGCAGGGTTTGACTGAAACAATTTGGTGAATTTTACACCAATTCACAAGATGGCTTGGTATGGCCAAATTTGCATTTTTAGCCAAAAACAATTCAGATGGAAAAACTTTCCCAAGTCAATAGGTGATTTAAAGGCCACAGTGACTTGGTAGAGTTGGGATTAGAAATCAGGTCTTGGTTCCTTGTGCCTTGCTTAATTACTAGATCACAACTGCTTCTGTACAGAAGACCATGTAGGACACTATTTTTCATCACTGTCTGATTCTGTGTTTCTGATGCAGTTTCTAGAGCTGGTTCAGGAAGTGCAGCACTATGGATATATACAGCTTGATCCCTGCACCTGTGACTATCCAGAAGTAGGCTGTTCTGCCGCTGTTCATGTAGGAAATAATGAGATTAGCTGCTGCATAAAGTTACCTAGTAACCAGACCAAAGAGGTCAGTTTCAAGATCAGCAGGGTGAGGTGCTGGCAGGTCACTTTTCTAGTAAGTACCTTGTTGACATTGCACCTTCCCAAATATTTCAACACGTTTAATTCAAAATGACTTTTTTCCTGTATGAGATTAAGGCCGTCAGAGAGCAGGTCAGAGCTCTCTAATTCTCAGATACCTTGCCCTAGCGTACGTACCTTCAGCTGCCAGCCCTTAAGCTAGAAGGTGGAGTGGGACAGTGGAACTGGCATATGAAGTAGCAGAACCACCTTAGTCAACTTTATGTTAGTGGAGATTTCACCCTTTGCAGGGGGACTCTTCCAGTACAGATCTCCATTTGCTTCAAATTCACTTTTGCTCTGTAAGCCACCCAAACTGAACCTGGCTGACTGGAAAGTCCAGCCCTGATTCTGAGTTAATACCTCTTTGCGGCAGTTTCTTCTCTTCCTCTTCAGGGTTCTGTTACGCAGCTGAAAGACCAAGGACATGAGCAGACCCTAGAGCTCAGGTTCGAGTACAGTGATTCGGACTCATGGAGATGGATCGTCTTTTACACAAAACAGGTTAGCATCAGGGCAGTAAAGAAATAGGCCTTTGGTGAAATGTAGGCTGCTAGCCAATGGAGTTGGAATTTACTTTTCAGTGCTTATGTGTAGCTCCTATAACTGGACAACCGCTGTATCTGTGCCAGTTCAGTCTAAGGACAGACTTACCTGGGAGCTCAAATACTTCTCCCCGGAGAGGAGATTGAGACTGGCAAGAGAAACTGCCCTGCACTGGGCTGTAAGCCTGGCATGGTAGACAGAAGTGTTAGTTTTCTTTTTTTTTATTTACTAGCCCAGTGGATAGTCACAAATTTTAATGTGGTGGAAATGCTTAATGACTAGACCCTATCTTCCACGTGGTAGATGAGACACATGAATATTACACTCAAATACATGTTAAATAAAAAAACAGGTGGATATAAATTTATACCAGCATATTGTAAATAATAATAATTTTTTAAAATCCCTTTTTCCACAGTACTTCAATAGTGTCCCACCCCACCCATCTGGTCTCTGGCTGCTGTTCAAAGCAAAAGGTGTTCAGAAAGAAAACTAACCAATATACAGTTATGCACTACTGCTGCAAAACTCAAAGCTGGATATGAAATAACCCAGATTTTTTTTTCGGGGGTGGGGAGGTTTGAATCTGGGGGTCTTGGTACAGCCCCTCCCTAGTACTTGGCTTTTAAGCAAAAAGTCAACACAGAGAATGTGGTGTGTTTTTCAAATACGCTATTTCTCTTCTATCCCCTCCTCCCTTTCCTTCCCCCCAACCCCAAAGCTGCCAAAATTAATAGCAGATAAGACTTTACAAGTGAAATCAGAATGCTTAATTTTTCATGCATTATTTCTGAATTCCAGTATGACTCTGTATTGTTCACCCACTTACGTAGGAGCTCATTATTTTGCTGCTATTCAGAGTTTTACAAGAATATGAATCACCCCCATATTCACAAGCCAAGTAGCTTTCCACTTTGGTTGCTGTTATGGGAAGAGAGCAGCCAAAGGGAAATTCCCTAATTGTTAATTTGCAGAATCTGTTAACTAGAGCGACCCCTAAACTCCAGTAAGGAGGAAAACTGCACCCCTTTCTTCAAAAGTGAGGAAGAAAATCTAGCATGAAAAGGTGCTGAGAGGACCCCAGAGCTTGATCTAAAGCCCACTGAAGTCAATGGAAAGAGTCCCATAGACTTTGATGGGCTTTGCATCCAACTTCAGTAGAACTGGAGGTGCTGCCATGCCCACTGCTTTCATTCACACTACCACTGTAACCATGCAGTGCGCAAGGGCAGTGAGATTGGCTCCAAGCAATTGTAAGATACTGTCAACATTTGTATTGTTGCAACAACTTCTGCATGTAGACACAAGAGGATCTCATTTGAACAGGTGCTGAGCACTTGCTGCTCCCATTTACTTCAGCTGAAGTTTTGGGTTCTCAACACTTCTGAAACTCAAGGCTAAGGTGTGTTAGAAGTATGGTAGGTACTTAATTTGGTATTGTCAATACCAATGCAATTTGCCTAAGCCAGCCTTGAATGTAGTTCAGCTGCCTTAGAGGCACAAATGGGGGTAATTATAAGAGAATAACTTGCAGTACAGAACCCACAATAAAGACACCTACCCTAAATTTTCTAAGTTGCCGTGTCAGGGTTTAGTCACAGTGAGATTGGATTGCAACTAATTCAGTGAGCATAAATATTTTAAACACACGGTAAAATTAAGCAGATTAGGCAAATAATAATTCAGTAGTTACCAGGAAAAGTGGGAGGAAAAATAAGGTTGAGTAAATCTTTAACAAAAGAAACTAGAATATATTCTGTTTATCTGTTTAGGCATTTTTACTGAGTAGCTGCTTAAAAAAGGTAATATCAGAACAGCTGATGAAGACAACCAAAGGAGATAAAGAAATGGTGAGCAAAGCTATCTGTCTGCATCTCTTGGTGCCCAAGTATATGGCAACTGGCCAGAGACTCTCACTTGTTTATGCTAGGGAATTTTTATGGAAATGAAATTTCCATTGCTGCTACCATCAATTCAGATGCATCAGTGGCAACCACAGTGTGGAAGAGGCTCTTGCAGTTTCTAATATTTTTACTGTAGATTGAATTGACAAGGTGGTGGAAATGTCACAAAAAATATTGCGTGATCTGGATTTCAGATATGACCTTTTGTTGTAGTGGTGTTTGTTTCTCTGTTCCCCTCTAGCTTTTAACTTTTATCACATACGACAAAGCACACTTATCTTAACTCTTATATGTCTTCCCTTACTTGCTGTATTCAGGTCCTGTCTGAATTTTTGTTTCTGCTAAGACATTTTGTTCACCATGTTTGCAGTGATGAGTTTGAAATTTTGAAAAAAATCACACTGAGACAGAGAGGGCCTTTTTTTAAAAAAAAAAGAAAAAAAAAAAAAAGGAAATTTAGTAAACTTAAAAAGTGAGAAGGCTAGTAGAAAGTTCCCTGCTGCCAATTAATGTTTTTCTAAATTTAAACAGGAAAATCTTTTATAGGTGTTAGATTTATTAATGATAATTGAAATTATTAATATGGGAAAGCACCAAACACCAGTGTAACCATAAATTCTTTTTACGAAATCCAAAGGCCGAACAGTAATTTACGCAGTTGCTATAAAAATTCCTAAAAGCAGTTTACTACATCCAAACAGTAACAAAACATTTATAAGTGTATGATTAAGATACTTTCAAATGGGCTAAACCCAGAAGTGATTAGACCCATATTGGTTGGCTCCAATGTGGTCAGGCAGGTATTAGCAATGAACCCCTTAAGAGTTTACTTTTTATACCTTTTAACAAACAAGTGATGGCATCGCCAATTACTGACTTCTACTAAAAACAAATTTGAGACAGTTCACCCTTATTTCCAGTCTTAATCCAGATAAGATTTACAGCCTTCTTTCTTCCCAAGGCATTTCCTTTCTTATTTTGTCCCTCCATTCTTTGTTTACCGGCAGAACAATGGGAAGGTTTGGGCTTGTTTCTTTTAAGACTGTTTTTCTTTGTCTTGTGACTGGAACTATTTATTTTATTAGTTACTTTTGGAACCATACATCCTTCCCACACTACTACTACTACTTATTCTCATGAACTTCTTTTACTTGCTGATTCTGGCCTTCTTTACAGCACATTATCCTTGACCAAATTAATCTTTAATTTTATACTTATCCCACAATATATGTTTTTATGGTGGTCTTAGCTATAGTGACTGAGTGCTAAATGTCAATACCTTTGCTGATGTCCTGAAATTTGAAGGTATTGTAGAACAGCTGTTATGGTCAATTCTTTTTCTTTAAGAAGTGAAAGGAAGAGAATGCATGTGGGCTGCCAGATTCGTACTTGGATTATTATATCACCAGGCTCATTAAAGTGGATAGGAAGGCAACAAATGACTTCTATGTTCTGTTTTAAGCAATTAATAAATAAACATTGGGTAAATGGAGATGGAGATCAATTCTGAAACTGATTTAATCTTTAAGCCCTAAATTATTTGTAGTAGAGATATGCTAACATTTTAAATGTGGCAATGAAGGCTAATTTTCAGATGCTGCAGCTGCTACTATTTAGTAGCTATGGTGACTTTGAACCGGATTAAGGAAGTCTAAATAAATGAATTAACATCCTGTTCCTGCTCCCATTGGATTCAATGGAAATTGGGTCAGGCCCAATGTGGTTTGTCTGTATGCTTTCTTTGCGTTTACAGTGTTTTAAATTTAATTACTCTGTGTAGCAGATTGAGATGCCGGAATCCCTGAAGAGTGAAAAATCTAGCATCCAACAAAGTCAGGTCAGTGAGTGAGTGTGATATACCGAGGTACAATCTAAAGTGAGGCCAGGTCTACACTACAGCCTTATATCAGTATAACTACATTGCTATGGGGTGTGAAAAATCCACACTCTTGAGTGACATAGTTACACTGACCTAACTGCCTGTGTAGACAGTGCTATGGCAACAGGACAACTTCTCCTATCAACATAGCTCCCACCTCTCAGAGAGGTGGATTAACTATGTCAACAGGAGACCCTCTTGTGTCAGCGTAGGAGTGTCTTCATCAAAGCGCTACAGAAGCATAGCTGCAGCGCTGTATGACCAGCCCCGAGTAGTTGTAATCCCTGCCTTGGGGTGTCCGTTATAGTGCCTTGCTACCGTAGCCTCCAACCTGGACTGCTCACAAACAGCCTCGAGCATGTAAGTCACTTCCAGTTCTGGCTGTGTGTTCTGCAGCCAACCAGCCATGCCTTGGCTCTTAGTAGCTATAGTTATGCTGCAGGGTGACCTGAACATATCCCCAGTCCAAGATCTTCCCTGTGAAATGTATGTCTTGTACTGACCAGCTCTCTTCTGGATAGCACAAATATAGTAAGTCTCTTATTCCTTTAAGGAAATAATATGCCAGTTTATCATTTTAAATAGCTATCCAAACATTTCAATGTAAACACACTGTGAGATAAAATAAAACAAGCTTATTAACTACAAAGAGATTTGAAGTGAGTATAAGTAATAAGGCGTAAGAGTCAGAAATTGTTACAAGAAAAATAATGAGAAACTGCTTACTGGTGCCTAACTTAACAAACTATATTAGATTCAAGCAAAGGTGGTCACCATATGCTCCAGCAGATTACTGGCCAAACTCTCAGGTCAGGACCCTCCCTTCCCACCCAAGTCCAATTGATGTTTTCCTTTGTCATCTTACGAGCAACGAGAGAGGCACAGGGAGAGAGAGAAAGGGTGTCTGTGTGACCGGTTGGATCACAGAAAAACCCTTGGGAAGAGCCATCTGATGTGCTTTGACTACCTCTGAGTCTGTTTTTCCTGCCAGCTTAGGACTTCAGTGCTCTGCCTGGTTTGAACCAGACACACTTGCCTGCTACAAACCCGGACCCAGGCCTGAACCACGTCCCCCAAAAGCCGCAGGCTTAACTGCAAACAGCTTAAGAAGTGTTCCTGTCTCCAACACTCAGGTGCCCACCTCCCAAAGGGATCCAAACCCCAAATAAATCCATTTTACCCTGTATAAAGATTATCCAGGGTAAACTCATACATTGTTCTCCCCCTATAATACTGATAGAACAGTGGTTCCCAAACTTTAACAACCTGTGAACCCCTTTCACTAAAATGTCAAGTCTCGTGAACCCCCTCTGAAAAATGAACGTTTCCAGGGATTTTCTCCTTTACCTGAATATAAATGATAAAAGCAGTGATCTTGGAAATATAAAATTTGTTTTTATGACATGCTTATTACACACTATTTATTATTAATTGATCATTACAGTATTTTTATTACATTATGAAAACAGCAACTCTTCCAAGATCTCACGTTCGTAGCTTGTATCACTTTGAATAAGCCTGTTATAAGACAAGGCTCCTATGTTTCCTCAAGGAGTATCAGATGTGAAACACCATGAAGGGATTTAAGAAGCCAACTCAAAGAGTTCCTCTTACACAAGCATTAGGGGCCTGAACAGTCCAGGCAAACAACGCACTTTACAACAAAGCTTAAACTTGTTTTTCGTAATAATTTTACAAACAATACTAGCTGCCTATTTACTTTTAAAAACAGGAAAAAATATCCACCTCCCTCCCCATTTCTTATAAGGAGTCTTCAAGTTTAAATCTCCTTAGCGTGATAGATATGGTTGCTTTGATATACTTAGCTCTTGGAAGTCCAGGGGCTCCGGGCTGCTGGTCCTGTGCTGCCCCATGTCCCCAGGGACAGCTGTTTGCCATTAGGGAATTTTTTCCCGAGAACCCCTGTAATGTTCTGTGAACCCCCAGGGGTTCACAAACCCCAGTTTGGGAACTACTGTAATACAGAGATACGTGCAGCTGTTTGCTTTCCCAGGTATTAATAACGGGGTGAAAGTAAAAATAAGTTCTTACCGGTAAGGGTTGGTGCTGGCTCTGGCCCCCGGAAGCAGCAGGGCCTCGGGCGGAAGGGATGGGGCTAGAGAGGGATCAGAGCAGGCACCAACCCAGCCCAATACTGGTAAGTGTCTCCCCCAGGGCCAGGGTAGCAGTGGCAGGCTCCAGAAGAGGTTTAAAGGGCCCAGGGCTCGGCCGCTGCTACTGCCCCTGGCCCTTTAAACTGTGCTGGAGCCCCCCAGCTGCTACCAGGACTCCAGCAGCAGGGCTCTGGGGGCTATTCAAAGGGCCCGCGGCTGCCCTGCTTCTACTGCCCCGGTCCTTTAAATAGCCGCCAGAGTCCTGGGGAAGTGGCGGGGTTCTGGCGGCTATTTAAATGACTGGGGTAGCAGAGGCAGCTGGAGCCTGGGCCCTTTAAATAGCCCCTGGAGTCCCCCACCCACCCTGGGGCTCTGGGGGCTATTTAAAGGGCCCAGGGCACCCCTGTTTCTACCGCCCCGGTTCTTTAAATAGCCCCCGGAGCTCTGGAATAGCTGTGGCGGGGCTCCGACAGCTATTTAAAGGGCTGGGGCGATGGAAGCAGAGGAGCCCTGAGCCCCTTAAACAGCCCCCGGAGCCCTGCAGCTGCTACCCCAGGAGTCCAGCAGCGGGGCTCTGATGGCAATTTTAAAGGGCCTGGGGCTCCAGCCACTCCTGGGAGCCTCAGGCCCTTTAAACTGCTCCCTGAGGAAGCTGGGCTGCTCCTGTACGGCGCACTGGCTCTTGCCGGTACACCGTACCGGGGCGTACTGGCTTACTTTCACCTCTGATTAATACATACTTTGGGTTAATTAATACAAAAAGTAGTATTTAAGTGATTCCAGATAATAACAGACAGAACAAACTAAATTACCAAGCAAATAAAATAAAATATGCAAGTCTAAGCCTAATAGGGTAACAAAACTGAATATAGATAAAATCTCACTCTCAGAGATGTTTCAATAAGTTTCTTTCACAGACTGGACACCTTCCTAGTCTGGGCACAATCATTTCCCCTGTCACAGCCCTTGTTCCAGCTCAAGTGGTAGCTAGGGGATTTCTTATGACTGCAGCCCCCTGTGTTCCATTCCACCCCCTTATATATCTTTTGCACAAGGCGGGAATCCTTTGTCCCTCTCTGGGTTCCACCCCCTCCTTCAAAACAGAAAAGCACCAGATTAAAGATGAATTCCAGTTCAGGTGACACACTCACATGTCACTGTAAGACTCCAAGCCCTCATTCCTCCTAGCCTTACTCACAGGAAGGCCTGAAAGTCAGTTGTCCTGGTTGATGGGAGCCATCAAGATTCCAAACCACCATTAATGGCCCACACTTTGCATAACTACAATAGGACCTCAGGGTTATATTTCATATTTCTAGTTTCAGATACAAGAGTGATATATTTATACAGAGAATGACCACACTCAGTAGATTATAAGCTTTGTAATGAAACCTCCTTATAAGAGGCCTTTTGCATGAAGCATATTGCAGTTGCATTATATTTACACTCATTACCATATTTTCATAAAATCGTATAGAGTGCAACGTCACAGTCTGCCCTTTCTTTCTAAGTCCTGTTTCCCACTTTGAGAAGTGTTTACAGCTGGGAGCAAGGTGACAGGCAGTCTGCATGGAAGGAAACTCCATGCTGTTTTTTGCTAAGATGTAGACTAGTTGTGGGTGTCTCCAACTTCATAACATATTTCAGTAACATACATGTAGCAAAACTTCATAACTCCACATACAATGATAGCATATACAATTTAACAGGATATTAAGGTTAGATTAAGACTTTTTAAAAGATACTTCACAAGGCGTACTCATAATTATATTACCATGGTAAATATGGGGGTTTCGGGGTGTTGCTTTGGAGTACAGAGTGTCCACACCCATATGTCTAACTTTAAGCATGCGACTATTCCCACTGACTTTGATAAAATTGCTCACATACTAAAGTTAAGCACATGCTTGTAAGTATTTGCTGGATTGGGACATTATTATTCAGGCATAACACCAGTAAAAAGCAGCCCCAAATGACCCAATTTGTCCCATCTTTAGAGCATTGAAATAAACATTACTGTAAATGAGTTTTAATCATTGGAGCAGTTTCCTGCTCCAGTAAGCAATTGTCTCCTAAATGCCAACTTAGAAGTGCCATCCACTGCATCAGTAAAATAGGATAATGTCTGATAAACCTTTTTGTTGTTTTTGCACTAATGTTCATACTTATCTCTGAATGTCTATTGGTTTTTGTTGGTTACTGTGATTTGTATCCTCTTACTGTATTTAACTGTGTATTTGTTTCTCTGCAGATAGCTCACTCTGGTTTTATACCAAGAAAAAGGATTTTGGTTAGATCAAATAAAGAGGATGGTGTTTTTGAGAAGATAAGAGAGGAAGATCTGTGATAGATTGTTTAGAACTGCCAATAAAAATTGCAAAGTATCAATTATATTAAAATAGTCTTCAATTTTTCACAATACCTTATACATTTTTTTTCTAATTCCTGTGCAATTATAACCTACTTGATTTTGCAGTTTTACAGATCCAGTTAACCACTCCCTGAAGTTAGAACTTGCTACAAATTTGAAGAAAAAGTGAAGACAGGGCAACATAAAAACATCTTACATTCTTTGTGTATTTCTATAACTGACATTAGAAATTTTTGAAATAGAAAACATCTACTGAAAGAACTGGAGAGTTTTATTTTGCATTAAAATACATGGTTTTATTAGTTAAGAGTGTTAGTTTAAATATTGTGACAGTCGTTGAGTGCAGCTCAGTGTTGCTATCTCTGGATTATCTGGGAGATCCACCCATTTCCCTTGGACACATATCTTCCCATGAGCATTTATGCTCTTCTTTATCAAGGACAGCAAGCTAACAATGCCTCCATGCTCCTAACTGAGCTTCACTTGATGCTGAGCTAGAGACTATACCAGTTGCTGAATGCAGCTAATGCACTTCCTGGCATAAGAGCAAGAGAATCAGTTATGCCTATTAACATACACAGTGGAATCTACATTGGCTGCTGATACGCCTAAGAACATATTTAAAGGTCTTAGGACTTGTCTACACAGGGAATTCATGGGGAAGTTAGTACAAAATAGCTAGGGTGTGAATTTCAAGCACAATAGCTATTTTTCACTAGGTGTTCTAGGGTCTCTTTCCCTCTACTGTCAGGAATCCTTCTATGCTATCTTGCAGGGTTCTGACTGAATATGAAGTTGGGCTAGCTGATTCTTCTGACCATGTCTTGTGTTTGTGCGTGCTTTGTAGTATGGTGTGTAGATACCCTGTTATAGACAAAAACACAGCACGCTGCAGTTTAAAGGTGAGCTGCAAAATTTAAAGAATACCTTCCTGGAAGATGCTGAAAGTGATTGATCCATCATTTGACCTACCTCCTCCTCTTTTAAAGACAGGCATATCTGTGAGTGATCTGAGAAAGGAGCTGAGAGCCAAGAATGTCTAAATTCTGCTCTTTATTGTATCTGTGGCCTTGAACAAGTCACCTAACTAATTATCCCCACTTTACGGATGGAGAAACTTAAGCAAATACTTACCTATCTCACAGAGGTGTGGTGGTGACTAATTAGAGCAGGGGTGGCAAGCATTTTGGCTCGAGGGCCATATCAGGGAATAGAAATTGTATGGAGGGCCATGAATGCCCACAAAATTGGGGTTGGGGTGTGGGAGGGGGTGCAGGTGCGGGGGTGAGGCTGGGGATGAGGTGTTTAGGGTGCAAGAGGGTGTTCCAGGCTGGGATCAAGGGGTTTGGAGAGCGGGAGGGGGATCAGGGCAGGGGGAGAGGCTCAGGGGTGTGACCCATGACCCAGCGCCCGCTGGAGCAGGGCTGAGCCGTGGACGCAGCACCCCAGCAGAGCAGGGCTGCACTACAGGGCCCAGTACCATGGCCAGAACACCAGCGTGGGGCCAAGCTGCATGGTGTGGCCCTGGCCTGACTCAGTGCCCTGGACAGAGTGGGGCCACACCACACAGCTCAGCCCCTGACCCAGCACCCCGGACAGAGCACCGGAGTGGGGCCCAACTACATGGTGCAACCTCCACTCAGCATCCCGGACCGAGCGCCAGATCCGGGTCAAGCAATGTAGTGCAGCCCCTGACCCAGCACTCCGGCTCAAGTGGGGCCAAGCCAGTTGGTTCAGCTCAGGGGCCGGCATAAAATGGTTCGCGGGCCAGATCTGGCCCATGGGCCATAATTTGCCCACCCCTGAAGGAGAGAGTCTCTCAGTTTAAATCACACTTTCCTCTGTGTGTTTACCTACTGTCACAATGTGAGCTGATGGGCCAGTGCCCGCCCCAGCTGGTATATCAAATAAAGATGTGATCAGAGCAGAATTTTAATCCCTTTCTTCAACGTTTTCTTTATTCAGCAAATCCGTTCAGTGTCAGCTCAAAACAAATAGACTCTATAGTTCCTTCCTGAAACTCAGAAACTGCTGCCTGACCCAAGGTTGCAGCGCTGGCAGTGACACAACCTCTTATTGATCTGGATTGTACTTGAGAGCTTCACACTTTCACACAGCAATGGGGGAAAAAGACTGTATAAAGTAGGACAGTGTCTCTGTAAAATCACAACATTTGGTAGTGGGATTCAGGACGAGGGCAGTACTTCACAAATGAAGTGGATGTTGATCTAGTCAGTTTTTAAAAATGGGTTAACAGTTTAAGTTCTTTACAACACTTTCATGTTCTCAACGTTGAAGTCTGATCTTTTTCAATTATCTACAATTGTGCCTTTTTAAAAAGAAATAAACATCAGTGTTTTTAGTAAATTTGCATAGCTCAGCACTTAAAAAATAACTGGACAGTAGAAAATTACAGTACATATTATACAAATTGGCTGATAAATTTCAATAGGGAGAGATTTGTCAGTGGTATAAATGATAAGTAACAATTAATAAACATCTATTAGGTGCTTGAAATGTTCTTTTAAAGATTTAAAGTTTTCAGTTGGATTAAATACTAAACTAAAGGCCCAGACCTACAATGAACAGTAGAACAATGCTAATAACTAAAATAGCCACCGTTTGCTTAAGATGTGGATGGTAGCAATTATCTTCATTATTCATACCCATTATATTGTCATTCTGAAGAATGAAATCATTGCTGCTTTAACATAATTTAAATTACCTGTAGTCCATTATTGTCTTAACAGTAAGAGCTGCTATTTTAAAAAATGTACAAACATTTTTAGCAGCATTTGATGGGAACTCACTAGAATGCCAGAAAATGTTAACAATGAATAAGAAATATTGTTGGTATTAGGCTTTAACAAACATCAAGAATCAGATCAGAACTTTTGGTAAAAGTCTCTAATTATTATCTTCGTACCTCAGGTTCCTTCTGGGGCAACCTTAAGGAGAAGCCACTGCATGGAACCTAACAGTTAACTAGGATAAAAGAGTCTTTATTGCCTCAGCAAACCCAAACTTCCATCTACCCCTCAGCAACTGGAACCAGCAGGAAGGACCATTCATAGACCAATCACAGCTTTCCACTGGCGCCAACCCTCCAGTATGAACAACAATACACACTTTAGGGGAGCGCTGGGTGGGTGATGTGTCCGGAGCACCCCAACCCGGGAGTGCTCCTAGCACCAGCACTGGGTGGGTGGTGTGGCTGGAACACCCCTAATGTCAGCGTTCCCTCCCAACTCTGAACTTTGGGGTACAGATGTGGGGACCTGCATGAAAGACCTCCCCTAAACTTATATTCCACCAGCTTAGGTAAAAAACTTCGCCAAGGCACAAATTCCTTCCCTTTTCCTTGGACGGTATGGCTGCTGCCACCACCAAGTGATTTAGACCAAGAGTCAGGAAAAGGACCACTTGGAGTTCCTATTTCCCCAAAAATCTCCTGCTAAGACCCTTCACCCCCTTTCCTGGGGAGGCCTGAGACTGATACACCAACCAGGGTCTGGTCTGTAATAAAAGTACAGACCAGACCCTTTATGTTTAGGACACAAAAATCAATCAGGTTCTTAAAAGAAGAACTTTAGTATAAAGAAAAAAGTAAATGAAGCACCTCTGTAAAATCAAGATGGTAGGTAATTTTACAGGGTAATAAAAAGATTTAAAACAGAATATTCCGCTCTTGGCTCAACTTCAAAGTTACAAAACAGGAATAAACCTTCCTCTTAGCATAGGGAAAATTCACTAGCTAAAACAAGCAATAAGCTAATGCGTTTTCTTGCTATTACTTACAATTTCTGTAATTTTAGATGTCTCATTTCATTAGGAGCTGGGTTACCTGCTTGGGCTCTCTCTTTGTTGCAAGAGGGAACAAAACAAAGAGCATAAACAAAAACTCCCCCTCTCCCAGATTTGAAAGTATCTTTCTTCCCCATTGATCTTTCTGGTCAGATGCTAACTAGGTTAATTGAACTGATTAACCCCTTACAGGTAAAGGAGGGAATTTATTCTACCCTTAGCTGTATGTTTATGACAATCACTAAACCCGGAGTGCCCCTAGCCTCAGCACTGGGCAGGCGGCATGGCTGGAGCACCCCCAGCCCCAGAGCACCATGCGGACAGTGTGAACGGAACGCCCCCAGCTCCACAGCGCTGGGCAGGGGCAGCCGAGTCCCAGCACCCTCAGTCCCGGGCAGACAGGTGGCGCGGCATGGCCTCAGCCTCAGCCCTGTGTGCATTTGCCCCAGCCTGCCTGCCCCAGCCTCTTGGTCACAGAGGAGCGGGAAGGGAACTGAAGCAGGCAAGAGAGTGTCCAGGGGCAGAGTGTGGGCAGGGCCACACCAGGCTGTTTCGGGAGGCACAGCCTTTCCCTGCCTATGCTATCTGCGGCCCACGCTTTAGGACATTCTCAAAATGATCCATGTGTTTTGCAGGAGTAGGATTTTATATTTGTACAGAAGTTATAATGACTGATGGTTATAACAATGTAGTATGTGTAAATGTATTCAGGTATGATTTGATCATCCTGCCAGCCACCCTTTTTGAATAGTAGAAAAAAATGACCCTTTGGGACGTTGGTAGTAACGCATCTGACAGACTGCCAGTGTCTGTACCGATGTTAAGGCAGGGACAGACCAGAACAATCCTTATGGCTGATTATGGGATGTTTTAGGATAGTACAATGTTTACTATGGGGTCTTGTTTCCTATACGCATTACAAATTAGGCTCTTTAGTTAAATATACATTTTTTTTGTTTTAAGGTTTACTTAGTAAGAGATGGGATCCTGTATTGTGTCTATGTTAATGAGATTAGAGGCATGTTGAAGGCCTGGGTCCCAAAAACAGAGAGCAACCATAATCAGCCTTATTATAATCTCTAATACAAATATAAAATCCTACTCCTACAGTTTCACTTATGTCTGATGCACTTTGATTGTTGTCAAATTGGAAGACCAGCCATGGTCAACTGATAGTAAACATTTAGAAAGGTGTTGCTTTTATCATGGGGGTCTATAAAAAATTCCAGATAGGGCAGAATACACGTAAACCACTCTATGATGTCTTATGCCTCAGCCACAGCATTTGTAGAGCAGCCTAACCTGTAGGTGCACACTTTTATCATGGGAAAGCTGACGGTAAGATGAATGCCAAAGACTCTGAACAAATTGTTACTCCATTGTAAAGAGTTTGGACAGAAAGTTTTGTGAAGAGAATAAAAAAAACACACTGTGAAAGAAATCAAAACAAAATGAAGATGAGACTAGGTATATGTAAGTTCTCTGTGAGGGAAAAGAATCTGTGACTGTGCAAAGAGAAACAGTAACATCACTGGCAATTATTCTTATGCATGAAACTTATCTGGGATAGACTTTGTGTTCTTGAGGGTGCGGGAGGCTTGCACAGCCCTGTCCGTGCTGTACCTGTTCTGTACATAGTGAAGACTGTAGCTCCAGGGCCGTCTATGTGACACCTTCACCAGCACTATTTTTTTTTTCAATTGGCCTGAGACAAACTTCTTTTTAAATGATTGAAAATTACATTCTTAAGATCATTGTTTTAAAAATGAAAATGTACAAAGCCTTATTAGGAAAGTGAATGGAAAGTGAAAATTATCAAAAGGAGAAGCAAAAAAAAAAAAAAAAGATTTGTCACTATTTTATGCTAAATTAAGGCCAAAAAATGATGACTTATAAGTAAGGCTACGATTTTGTCATGGAGGTCGCAGAAGTCATAGAATCTGTGACTTCCAAAGACCTCTGTGATTTCAGCCCCTGTGCCTGGGAGCTGTGAGATACTTTCAATGCCTGAGGCAGTGGGCCCCCAAGAACCGAGCTACCGCAGGCAGGGCAGGTACCCTGGAGTTCCCGGCCACTGCAGGAGACAGGTGGACCCCTGCAGCCCCCAGCTGCTGTAGCGTGGCAGGGGACTCACACAGCCCTCAGCCACTCTGTGGAGAAGGAGGTGTGATGTTCCCCTGGTGTTATCGGGACCGGTGATCTGCTAGGACTGTGGGAGCCAGCCTTACCCTGCTCTTCTGTGAGAATCCTCACTTGTGGGTTGTTCATGCACAGCCTCTGGCGTGTAAGCTGCTCCTTGGATTGTGCAACCGAATGACACTAGCCAATATCTCCAGTCCCAGACATAACCTTAGGAAACTCGAACTTCCACTGTCCAGTTATGCCCGCTGGATGCTACAAGTTTATATGAGTTCATCAGTTTAACAAAGAAATTGATACGTACCAGGCTTGTTATCCCCAGGGGAGTCTCTGACACATTGCAAACAAAATGCACTGCTTCGGGTAGAATAAACAAACATTTAATAACTACAAAAGATCAATTTTAAGTGATTATAAGTCAAAGCACAACAAGTCGGATTTGGTCAAATGAAACAAAAGAAAAATGCATTCTAAGCTGATCTTAACTCTTTCAGCACCCTTACAAACTTAGATGCTTCTCACCACAGACTGGCTGGTTGCCCTTCAGCCAGGCTCTCCTCTTTGATCAGCGTGTCAGTCGCTTTGTTTTGGTGTCTGTAGACAGAGGTGGAAGAGAGCGAGCATGTTAAACTTTCTCCTTTTTATGATGTTCTTTCTTCCCTCTTGGCTTTGCTCATCCCCCCATCCTTTCAGGGTCAAGTGAGCATTACCTCATCATAGCCCCTGACTGACCAAGGGAAGGGGGGTGACTCACTTGAGAGTCCAACAGATCCTTTGTTGCTGCCTAGGCCAGTGTCTTTTGTTCATGTGAGGCTGGGCTGGGTTTCTCCCATACATGCCCTGATGAGGTGTGAACTGTCCCGCTGTTCCTGGAGAGTTTTGCCTGGGCTTGTTTTAAGCCATGAGGACACATTTTCAGCCTCATAACTATATACCTGAAATTACAACCTATAACATTACTATAAGATTAGTATAACAACAATGCTCAGTGCATTATGAGCCTTCCAAAGACACCTAACATGACAACCTTTGCACTGGACACCACACAGTTTTTTTATAAGGATGAACATGGGGGTGGCAGGGTGTTCCCCCAAGGTACAGAATGTCACAGGGGGACTCCCACAGCTCCCCACTGTGGTGGTGTCAGGGGGATTCCTGCAGTTCCTCTGCTGCAGGGGGACCCCAGGACTCCCAGCCGCCATGGGGAGACAGGGGGACCTCCACAACTCCCCACTGTGGGAACATCAGGGAGATTCCAGCAGCTTCCAGTTGCTGGGGAGGGGACGGGGATCCCCGGAGCTCCTAGCCACCATAGGAGGGCAGGGGGATCCCCACAGCTCCCCACTGCATCATCGTCAGGGGGATTCCCACAGCTCCCCCGTACTGGGGAGGGGATATGGGGACACTGTAGCTTTCTGCTGTGCGTTTGGGGGAGGGGGAGAAGGGACCCTGGAGCTCTGAGCCCCCAAAGTGTGGTGGGGACCCCAGTGTTCCCAGCCACCTGCAGCTGGCCAGTCCCTTCCCATTTTATCATGATTATTTTTAGTAAAAGTCAGGAATGGTCAGAGACTTCCGTGATTTTTTCTTTGTTGCCCATGACCTGTTATATATTACTAAAAATATCCATGACAAAATCTTAGCCTTAATTATAAGGCACTATAAAATCAGGCAGAATGCTGGGAATGGGGGACAGGAGATGGATCACTTGATGATTACCTGTTCTGTTCATTCCCTCTGAAGCACTTGGCATTGGCCTAAATTATTGGAAGACATGATACTTGGCTAGATAGACCTTCAGTCTGATCCACTATGGCTGTTCTTATAAAACTAGTTTGTAGCTTCTGACAGCAGCTGTGAACAGTCCCAATGTCACTCTTCAGCATACTGGTGAAATACTTTTCACCTCATGTTAATTTCCAGCATGCTGCCATGAGCAAACTAGCCTGCTTTTACAAGCAAGTTCCGTATCAGTGCCACTTTTTCTTTAAAGACAGCCATGTTGTAAAGAGGATATTTCTTTTTCTTTAGGAGATTTTAAAAAGCTGAGGGTTCAGAGCTGCAAAATCATTAATTAGCAAGTTTACGAAATTACTTTACAAATCTTACTCTCATGGAAATAATTTCTTCTAATATAGCAAAGGCTGGTTTAGATGAGAGAGTTTTAAGTGTATAGCCACTTCTTTAGGCATTACTGAGATGAAACAATCCTAAATGTTAAATGCTGGTGCATTTTACTAATGATTAGATATCAGGATGGACCACCATCCCATGTCAACTGATTGTTGGGTTCTTACCCCTTCCTCTGAGGCATCTGGTGCTGGCCACTTTTGGAAACAGGCTGCTGCATTGGATGGAGCTCTGGTCTGATCCAGTGTGGCAGTTTCTATGTTCCTATGCTATGGCTAGTTGCTGTCACTTCAAGACTGATGAACTATTTCTGGTTTGTTAAGGAAGGCGCTGCCTTGGTACCCGAACCCCCAAAGTTGTAAGAACTCTGCAGACAGGAGGTGTGATTGCAACCCTCCTAGACAGCCCTAACTGAGCTAGCTGTGAGTTGGAGTAAGGTATGTGGGGCTGCATGTGCTGGGCTAGTCCTCTGCCCTGGTCCCAGTCTGGAGTGGTGCCCCCCGCACCCTCTGCTCCTGCAGCCAGGCTTTGCTGCTCAATCAAAGCTCTCTGGAGTTGGCCACACAGGCGCTAGAACAATGTTTATAGTGGGGGTGCTGAAAGCCATTGAACCAAACTGTAAACCCTGTACATCAGAGATCCCCAAACTGTGGGGTGTCTCCCCTAGGGGGGCACAGCTGGGGCCTAGGCCAGCCCCCATAGGAGGTGGGGAGCACCTGGGGATCCATCCCCGTCCTGCATTAGGGGCCACGTCTGCCAGCCCTGCCTTGGGATCTGATCCCACAACCCAGCTCCTGGATCGGGGGGCAGGGAGGCCAGGGCATGGTGAGAGGGATAAGGGGGGGCACTGTACATAGGGGACCCACTTCAAGCCAAGGGGAGCGGCAGCACCACCAGCTCCAGCTCCCGGCAGGGCTGCAGTCTCCCCCCATGGCAGGGCCGTAGCAGTCTGGCCTAGTGCTGCGCTGTAAGTCACGGGCTCCCGCACCAACTGGGCCGGGCCGAGCCGGGCCAGGGGAGGCTGGAGGCCCCGTGAGCTGTGCAGGCGGCCTCCGACCAGCAGGCGGCGCGGCCTCCTTCCCGGCCCGGCTGCGTGAGCGTCCCAAGAAGCGGGGCAGCGCGGCGCTGAGGGACTCAGGTACTGGGACGGGCCGCGGCAGGAGCGGGGCCCGTTGCGAGGGGTAGGAGCCAGGCAAGGCCCGCGGGAGGGGATCTGGCGCGGGGCCCGCTCCCTGCTGAGTGCTCGGCGCGCGCGGCCGAAGGGCGCAGACCTCGCACCTGGCCGCGGTGCAGCCGGGCCTGGCAGGCGCCGGCCCTTCCGGGCAGCCTGAGCCTGGCGCCGCTCGCTGCGGCGGGAGCTGCCATCCCCTCCCCAGCGGGCGGCGGGGAGCCTGGGAGCCGGGTCTAGCCCGCTGCGTAACACAGGCCCGCGGAGCGGAGCTCCCAGCGAGGCAGGGCCGGTAATTCCCGCCCGGGGGCAGGCTAGGGGAGTTGCTGGAGATGCCGCCAGGTACCCCCCGTCCTGAGTGCTCGGGTTGTGCCTGCCCGTTAGCTGGGAATCGGTCGCCTTGTGGCAAAGCCTGGCTGAGCGATGGCTTTCGGAAAGTCCGTGCCCGCCCCTGGGCCAATACAAGCGCCTGTGTATAATTGGTGTAGCCCGGCCTAATCCCAGGTACGGGGCGCTGGGGGGGGGGGGGCATTCCCAGTAATGTTGAAAAACAGCTGTGATACTGGCTTGGCAACCAGGTAGCTTCCCAATGTGATGTGGGAGCACAGAATTAATGCTGTGTTGAGCCACGTACACAGGGTATAACTGACTCTAGTTCTAGCACCCTGGTGTCAGGAACATCCCTGACAAATTGGACCCTATCCACAAAATTGTCATGAATATGTGAGAAGACTAAAGTAGCTAATTGACTAGCCTGAGGGTTTTAACTGCCTACAAATACTTGAAATATCACTATGGAGGCAGGGGAGAGGCCCTTTGAAATGATGAAGGAACAGGAGAATTGGAAGTAATGGAAGAAAATGGAGTGAGAAGAAAAATCCGCACCTTACAGTCCAACTTCGACTTGCACAGAAAGATGAGCTAATCTATAAATATGTACAGCTTGACTAAATATCTAAGAGGAGTGTGAAAGGTGTAAAGATGTACAAGAACATTAAGCATGTAAACACTAGAGAGGCAGAGGAGTTCCCTTTTTGTTCCACCAAAAATGTAACTAAGAGTAATGGTGTAGAATTAAGAAAATGTGGCCTATCAGGAAAAACTTGCTAACAGTGAGATGATCTGTTAGACTGAAATAGTCTTTGAAAAGAAATGGTGGACATCTCATTTTAAAGGGTATTGCCATTTATGATTTGTACTGTGGTAGTACCCAGAAGCCCCAGGCAAAATTGGGGTTCACTTGTGCTACATAGTAAGAGCTTGTCTATACATACAGCACTGTAGCAGCACAGCTGTAGTGCTTAATGAAGATGCTACTTGCATCCCTGTGGGCATAGGTATTCCACCTCCTCAAGAGGCAGTAACTATGTCAACAGAAGAGGGCCTCTAGGGCTGTCTCCACCAGGTGGTCAGTCAGTATAACTAGAGCCGTGCGCAGATAAAAAATTTGTATCCATATCTGATCCCTTAACATGGCCTGCAGATATCTGCATCTATGGATGTGGCTATAAAGCAAATATCTGCAGATTTGCAAGGCTCTAGGTATAAAATCTGGATCCTCATCTATCCGTGATCCGCAAACAGATGTGGACTGTTGCATATAAGCGTAATTTAGAGCTACCTTCTGGCAATTGTAGCTTAAGAGCAATGGAGATTCTGCCCCACTGATTTTAATAGCTTTGAGCACTACTCTCGCATCACTAAGGAATTGTCTATATAGGGAAATGGACCAGAATACGTTGTTCTGCAATAGGACCCTGTACGGACACGTATTCCAGAATAAGAATGTTTATATGGAGAGTTATTCCAGAATAGCTATTGTGCTTTAAATGCACATCCTTCCTTATTTTGGAATAATTTCCCCATGTAGACAAGCCCGAAATCTCACACAGTGGGAGTTCACTGCAGTTTCTTTTTTTTCAGTTTCTTCCCTTGAAAGCTGCCTTTACCTTTTAACTATTTTGATACCAAAATAAACAACATGACTATATTTTGTGTTGGGTTGTTTTCCTATCGTTTAATGCTATTTTTATTCACTAGAATATTTTGGTGGATTGTTTTCCAACATTTTCTAAAATCTTGTGTGAATTGTGAGGGACTAATAATAAATCAAAACAAGTTGTGAGAAAGTCTAATATTTTTGTTCAGCAGCAGCAAAAAGGATCAAATAAAAGTTTGTATACAAGTGATGCTTATTGTGAGCATTGCTCTTTAGCCTGAAAGACAGAAAAGAGGCTAACACAATGGGAAGAAAAAGAGATATTATGGGAAGGCTCTAAAAAGTATAATAAAGAACCTGAAGGAAAAATTGCAGCCACCAACATTCTTAATGACATTGCAATGTGACTGTATATGGTCACAACAGCCCTAAGTGCTGTGACCATTTATTTTTTGTATAGTTTCTGACCACTCTTTCTCCTGGCATTGAGAATTGCCTCTCAAAATGTTTATAGGAAATCCGGGTATTGCTGTTCATTCTTTTGGGCACTAGCCTTCATTGGAAAAACAAAGTGTTTTTTAAATAATAATTAGCTTTGGAGAAGAGTCACTTGGTATTACATCTACATAAAATAAGATCAAGTAATGCTATAATGCAATTGAAAGAAAAAAAGATATTTGAAGAAAGCTCTAGTTTTGCAAAATGTGAAAATTACAAGTTTAGTGTTTTCTAATTAGTTTTAAAACTTAATTTTTCTGATGCAACTGCTATTTATATCAGTTCCTGTCCTGAAAATCTTACAGTCCAAAATCCCAATCCTGCATACTTTTATGTAGGTGCTTAACTTTATGCCTTTATGTCAACAGGACAACTCATGTATACAGTTAAATGTATGTAAGTGATGGCAGGATCTGGTCTAAGAAGACAAATTGCATGTGGAATGTGGTGGGAGAAGGACACAATCAAATATGTATGTTTTTTACAAATGCTAGCTTTTAAAGCTATTTTTAAGATCAGGTAAAATATCAGTTATCCCCATTTGCCTGTTGGTCTCACCATCATTAATTGCCTGACCTTTTTTGGTATTGTGGCAGAAGTGCTTTGATAGCAACAGATACTGCACTTCAGCAGATACTGCAGTTTGATTAGTGTTTTTGTTTTGCCTGGATTTGCTGTGCTTTCTGAACCTTTGATTTTTGTGTAACTTACTGAATGTGTTGAGTAACTAGATAGAAAAAAACAAAACAAATCATGAAAACTGCTAAACAAATGAATGCAAGGAGAATTTACTTTTTAGAGAGAAAAATGTTAACTTTAAAATAATATGGCAAGCGCCCCTATTATGTGGCCATTGGGTTCATTACTGGTTGAGTGAATTTTGATTAAACAACTTACAGCTCACTTTTAAGTATAATTGAATTCTTTTATTAAATATTCTTACTCCTATGGAAGAAAGTATGATTTCAGTTTAGTAAAGAATGGTGAGGCCATTCCAGAAAGGCTCTGACTTTAAAATAATTGTTTACATTTTTTATTTGGCTTTTTAATAGATGCGACTTAGGATGCAATCGTGGTGTTTGTGTTTTAAAAATCCATTGTGAATACAAATATTTGAAAGTCTGGGCATTCACACTCTACTGGCAAGTGGGACATTTTTGGTGGTGAGTGTGGGGCCAAAAGGTATCTATTTTTCCAGAATTAAGCTTTATTTAAAAAAAAACGAATTTTTGTCTTTTACAGTTGTGAACATAACCATCCAGTTGTGAATTGAATGTAAGCTGATTGATGCACAATGTTGTTTTCCTGAATTTTCACAAATTTATCGAGCAGCAGAGTAGAATTAAAAGACACTGGTCAGATTCATTGGTGCTATTAAAAATCTTGCAAACAACAGTGTAATTCTCAAGAATCATGTCAAATTCATATTTCTCCTGCCTAGAAAAGCTGTATTGTCACCAGACATACGTAAGGACAGATTAAAAAAAAACAACCCAGCAGCAGCTAGGCCAAGGGTTGAGTAGCAGAGATCCCTTCTGATAGCCCCAGAGGTTCTTTGGGGAAGGAGACAAAATTCCTTCAAACTTTATTGAGGGGTGAGCTGCAGATTTATCGGATACCTCCTAGTCAGCAGGTGATTATAAAAGATGGAATACCTGGTTAGAAATCACCGCACTCTCACTAGCATCTGGGGCTTCTTAGCAGAGCCCTGCCCATCAACTTTATTAGTAAGGCCACTACTTTGTCTTTTTGATTTACCTTTGGCCCTTAGATATTTGGTAAACTTTTTGAGTTCTGAGTGTCTAATCACAAAAACCGTCATGACAGTTTGTACTAATTGGCACACTTGTTGTGACTCTGATACTGTGGTGTATAAATGCATATAACTGGCAATCTCAGCAGAGCAGCTAAGGACTGTATGTACATAGAGACCTAGCCTTCTGTTCATCCCTGCAGGTTGTCTCTCTTGACACAGATTTGAGGCACACTTTTGGGTGAGGAAGTTGTTACTGCAGTTGGTCTTGTTTCTGTTTTGAGGACAAGCAGATTTTAGTTTTAATTCAGTCAGCTTGGCACTTTCCCTGAGTTATAAACTACAAATACAAGGAAACAAAAATTAATTCCCTACAGTTTTATTTAATTTTAGAATCATAAAGTTTATTTTAAAAAGTCATGGGATAGTACAGTAGTCTAGAAATGATGCAGTGCCCTACTATCATATGGGCTTCAGAGATGTGGGCTTCAACTCATTTCCCTCATTCCTGGGCCAGCAAGTCTGGGAGTATGCTCAGGTGTCTTGTGGTCCTTCTATCCGCTGATTTACTCTCCCTTCCCCACAAATTAATCCTTCTAGAAGCAATGTTGGCAGACTAGCAGGAACTGTTTGCTTGTGTACATGGGGAAAAAGACTAGCCTAGCTGTAGCAAGTAATTATTCTAAAATAATGTCCACATGGGGGAGTTATAACAACATAACTAGAGCAGCGTCTATGTTGGTCAGTTTCCTTGTGTATACAAGCACTATGTTAGCCAGAAGAGGCAGGATTGATAGTGGTGGTGGTAGGAGAACTGAGGGCAACAGCCACTCTCTGATGAAAATAAAAGTAATTGAAACAATTCTCACCAATTTTAGGATCCATGGTTTGCACAGCTTTTGAGGAGGCAGTTTAGTTAGCAGAAATCAAAGTACACAGTCAATAGTTTAGTCTGTGTATACAGGGTGCTACTGCTGTAACCTGATGACTGGAAACTTTTTGTTTTGTTTTGTGTTCCATAGCAACTTCCTGGATGGGTGATTCTTTTGGAAGCAGTTAAGATGTAAAACTTGGGCAAATAACTGTAGTTTATAATCCTGTTGAACAGGTTATGGCGGAGTCGCTCTATCCTGAAGAACAGGAATTGTTTTTTTGTTTTAGCTTTTAATTTTTTTGTTTACTGGTTTTTTTAGAAAAATACAAAATTAATACTGAATGAAGAAGACATTCTTGTTATTTGTTCAACAGTCATCATTACTGACATCAGGAAAAAGGAATTTGAATACCAGGTTATTGCTTTATGAGTTTAGCTACTATTTTTTAAATTTTGACACAAGAAAGGATCAGTGCTTAGCATCAGTATGTACTCATTAGAAATGTAGCCTAAAAATGTGTGCCATTGCATCATTTCATGCCACATGATGTGGCCTGTCCTTGAATAACGTGATGCGGTGAAAGTATGTTAAATAACATTTTACTGACAGAGACTTACCCACTTCTTAACAGGTGTTCTATTTCAATCCATCACATATTTAGCTATGATAAACTGATTCCACTGTCAGAAGTCTAATAAATGATCATGTGGTGTCTGTCTTGTTCCATAATAAGAGCCATAAATCTGATGGTGTCAATTTCACGATCTTCACTGTTGGCAAATAAGCATATTAGTAATAAGGACCTATTGTGAACAAGCCCATTGTTTTTAATATTTTAAGAGTTTTTTTACTGACTAGCATACAACACTATAGATGTATAGTGTGCAAAATTAAGACGGCTTTGCTAACCTAGAGTTTCTCTAAGTCTGTTCATTAGCCATTATATGGGACTGAGTGTTGTAAATGCCAGTGAGAATACTGAAACCTTGGGTGACCATATTTCCCAAAGGGAAAATGGAACACTACATGAGGCTAGCCTGAGCCCTTCATTCGCACCCTCCCCATGGGGGTTAGCCTGAGCTGCTCACACGAGCCCTGACCCCCACTCCCTGTATGGGGCTGGCGTCATTGCTCACCCAAGCCCTCCCTGCTCTCTGCCAAGCCCTGCCTCCCTGCTGGACGGGGCTGGCATCACTCCTTTGTCCCCCGTCCACAACCCGCATATGTGTGTGTGTGTGTGTGTGTGTTTTTTTGTTGTTTTTTTCTTTTTTTTTTACAAAAGTGGGCATTTGTCCCATATTTTCCAAAAAAAGCAGGACAGCCAATACAGGGCTTAAAAAAGGGACTGTCCTGACCAAAAGAGGATGTATAGTTACCCCACTGAAACCATATGAAGAGGCCCATAGAGGTTAAATGTATGGGTAGGAGATTTAACGTAGAAAAATTTAAGCACAAATGTTCAAAGGGAGGTGCGTGGCAAGGCATAACCCTAGCTAGACTTGCATAGACAAGGGATAACAGATTAAAAAGGAAAGAGAAAAGCAGTATATTAATATAAAGTTCATGTGACTGACTGGTTTGTAATGTGTATATTTTAATTTGCTGAACAATACTATGCCAGATATACCCATGAAACTCAATTCTATGTTGGTGAAAGGCAGTAAGTCTCTCCATTTTAGTAATCTCAAGGTATTGAAGCTGTTGACGGTATGTGAACTGTTCTTCTGTAAACAGGCAGAAGTAATCTTGGTAGTTTGAGGGAAAGTGATCTTAAATTGAGACCCATGGCCAAAGTCCAAGCTTCTACTATCAATAGAATAGGGATCAAAGGCCAGACAGGATAATCATCTTTAGTATAAGTGATAAGAGATGATTTCGGACCAAAGTTCCTGGACAATGCACGTCGTTTTTAATGGTAAACAGTGAGACGTAACAGCTGCAAAAGTTACCTCTAGCTTTTTTTAAGTTATTTTGGATTTCAGGATCCTTTTTTGTCCCTAGTAATTTAAACTCTTACTTGCAAGTTTTCTTTCAAGAAAACAACAGCCACAGAAAGAAGCAATAAGTAATAGTGAGGGATTATATGCTATTTGCTGCATCTGAACATGAATTCAGCAGGTCGCATGGTGGCACCATTCATCCACATACAAACAGCAATTTGAGAATAATTCACTTATTAAAGAATTGATTGCTGATGGACAGTTGCTCATTGGCACTTTTCTCCTATTGCATAACAATCTTTTAGGTACTGCAGCAAATTCAAACTGAAATGTATCATCACGAGCTAAAAATAATTATCAGTAGCTTTTAAACAAAAAATGTTGTACTGACCTTGAACTAACTAATGGAAGTCCTTGTTGTTTAGCATTCCTGCAGTATACCAGTGGAAAGAGAATGTGCATGAAGGTTTCTGAGCAGGAAGATATTTATACTCATGAAGAGTGTGATTCAGTAACTTCCCATAAAGACAGAAGTATTAGAATGTATGGCATTAACCAGCAAATATTGTTTCAACTTCTATATTGAGATTAAATATATATTGTTTCCTTCAATTATTGTGTCCACTTTGCATGAGACAATTGCAGTGAATTAAGTCTGCAAGTAATTTGAACAGGTATGTTCAACATCACTATAAATTATGATCCTCACTGAACACTCCCTATCCAAAGTATAAAAATGGGCAAGGGTCATAAAGGGTTTTTAAAGTCATCTATTAAATAGTGAAATATTCTGAAACAAATTCTGTCTGTAAAAATACTTCGGTGCAACTGATTTGCATATATGTGGTTGATACGGGAAATGTTTGTGAATCTGCTCATCAGTAAAGCTGTGGTATAGAGTAACATTATTTTCTGCAACAGAGCAAGATCCAAAAATTTCTTTTTGGTGGTGTGGGGGGGGGGAAGCACATTCATTATACTGTATGGGAGGCAGTGTCATCTAGTGGATAGAGCACTCGATAGAAATAAAATCTGGTTTTGTCCCTGGCTCTGCCACTAACTGACATGCCGAATGAGCTTGGCCAAGACACAGCCAATTGCTGTTCCTCTGTTTACCCACACGAGATAATTATACTTACCTCCTTTGTGAAGCACTTTGCAATCTATTGATGAAAAGTGCTATATGAGAGCTGGGTAATATTATATGCCAAAGTTTTTCTAAGGGTATGGTTATTATTCAAGTCAGCATAATATAGCTATAAATCTCACACAACTCCTGTTTAATATTGTTGAAGGAAAATGGGAATAATTACCGCCAGCACTGGTATCTTGCTGACTGGAAGATTCCAGCTCTAAAACTGGATTTTCAGGTCCCAGTTAGTGGAAAGGATTCAATGCTTGGGTCTCCTTGGTGTGCAGCAAATGACATACGTAGCACTGCTTTTGCACTGCCACCAACTCATACATCCCATCTGAGAAAACACAAAATGATAGCAGGCTATTAAAAACTGTAATCTCTATGACCCCTGGGTACAGTGCGCCAACACCATGAAAAGCGAAACTCTTGGGAAAATAGCTAAAGGCAGGGGGAGGGGAAAATGCAAAGTGCTGTAGGTTAATGAAGTGTAGATCTGTATATTGTGAACTCTATATTGAGAGATATTCAGAGCTCTTGGCTACCTGAGAGGTTGCCTCCCACAACAGTTACAGTTACAGTGAAACTGTAATCCAGTAGGGGAGGGGAAGAGTGAGTGCAGGATACAGATTTTTCAAAGGAGCTGAATGTAAACTATGGAATTCTCCCCCTAAACAAAAATGACAATAGACATTGCCATTTTCCGAACTAAATGCAAAACTTATTTATTCAACTTAACTTTCCCTCAATTTCCACATACCAAAGAAATCCACATACAAACAAATCCTGTAAACTAACCGAGTAATTTCTCCTACAAGCCAGGAAGGAAGGGGGAGAGGAAGCTATTTGTTTCTGTTTTTAAATACTTGAAGGGTACTGTACTCATATAGAGCAGTGATGGAGAAGGAGTCATACAAGTACCTAGAGAGTGTTTGTGTTTTTCTCTCATGGATAAAATTACGTCATTTTAGTTTTGTTTTTATCTTGTATGCACAGGTAAATAGGACTTATTTTTGTCTTGCTCTATTTTTACATGCAATCCCACTTGAACAGGAAACCTCACTTTCAGAGGATGTGGGCAAACAGCTTAAGATGAATGCTTTGTTACCTTAAAAAAAAGGAGAGACTATACAAGCCAGTGTCAATTAAATACCCTAAAAGCACATTACAAAAGAGCAGAAGATTATACACAATTAAGGAGTTAGTAGAGTTTATTTGTAAACTGTGTACCTCTTACATTAACCTCTCCATATTCTCCATCAGAGTGCATTGACTTGTTGACATATTCTAAATATCTGCTGCTAGTCAGAATATTGCCGGTGGTAACTGACTGGCATTTTGGCTCTGGGAGTCAGAAGTAGCCATTAATGTTGGGAAGTCTCCTTCACTGGTATCATGTCATTGCATCCTATTGGTCTATTTTTTTAAAGGGCAAAGGTAGTAATGGTTACTCTCATTCATTTTCTGAGAGACGACGTGAATGTTCCTAGGTTTTTTTCCAGTGTCTGTCAGAACTGATACATTATGGGTGGCACTGACTAAGTGACTAAAGGGTTTTGGCCAATCATAACCAGGGATCCTAGTTTTCTGTGATTAAAAATCCCAAAATTCTCTGATTAAAAAAACCCATAAAAATCAGTGTTTTTCCGCAATTAGAATGGATGCTGAAATGTAGTTTCCCTAGCCACAATATGTGTAGGCATCAGTTGAACACAGTGTTTTACTGGCATACAGTAGAACACCATTTATCTGAGCCTCCATTATCGAGCTCTCCATGTTATCCAAACCACCAGCTGCCTGGGGCTGATCACCCCAACCCTGCTGCTGTTAGCTCCGGGCGGCTGGTGGTTCCGTTAACACATAGAGCCGGGTAATGGAGGCTTGGATAAATGGGGTTCTACATATGTAAATTTGAGGTGCATTCAAAAATCAACAACAAGAGGGGAAGGTTGTGGGCTCTGAATAAGTGACCCTGGTACTTACATTAACTATTAACTAAATTTTACTGAATGTTTTTATTTTTTTACCAAAATATAAAAACTAAAGATTCCCGAAAAACGCAAATTCTGCATTTTTCAATGGCAAATTGATTTCTAGGATCTCTGATCCTAATTAATATCTTTGTGTTGCATATCAGAGAGAGGGGAGAACTTGTCCCCATGAGTGATCCTATCTCGTCAATGATCCAGCCATTTCTTTGACTCTTCGTGGTACTGAGTGGTAGCTGTTTTACTTAGCTGCTCTGATTTTTACATGTTGAGAAATAGAAAGAGGAAAACATTCACTTGCTGCAAAATTCCAAACTTACAAGCTGTTTAAGATTTGACAAATTGTGGCTAGTAGTGTGATTTTACTTGCTAAAGATAATTCCTCCCCTACTGCTTCTGCAGTGTCTTGTGTAAATGGGTACAAAAAATGTAAGAGAAAAAAGCTTGACTTATTAGCAGAATTATAAGCAAAATTACAGACATCAGGCTTCTAATAAATAAATATAAATAACGTTTACGAGCAGCTAATCGTTTCCCTATGATTCCTCTTGAAAACAGAATAGTTTCATTAGATTCTTCCTCTTAGTGGTATATTCCCACTGCACTAAATCTCCTATGGTACTAAATGGCACTAATCCTAAATTGATTATTTAAAAATAGTCATTTCATATTACGGCAACAAAATGACAACAACTGTATCGTTGTTAAATAAGTACACTGCTTGTCTATTAGAAGATACATTTTTCAATAAATAGTGCCACATTTTTGGAACAAGTAATTCACTGGATCAAATTACACCCGTGTTCTAGGTGCAACAGTGGTAATTCTCACAAATATTCAAAATGCTTGTTTTACAATATGTTTGCTGCTCAACACTATAGTGCATACCTTTCTTTTTAGTTTGTCTCATACATTTGTGGTGACTGGTAGATGATGCTGTGTTTTGCTTATATTTAGAGCTGCCATCAAATTCACCTTTCTTATACAATTTAAAAGTTAGTACCACGGTATTTCTTCTAATCCTTTTATCAAGTACTGGTCATGGCAGAAGTAACCCTTTTGGCATATGTCCTGCATAAGGTTGCAACTTCTGATCAGAGTGATAAATCCACAGTTTATTATCCAAAGTTATCAAAGATATCGGAACAAATAGACTATAATAATTGTGCGGTATTTTGGTGGCAGAAAACTTCACTAAACCAGATGCAGTTCAAGACATAAATGCATTTTTTGTTTTTAACATTTCTGAGATTAGGGGACTGGTAATTTTGAGAGGGACTGTTCTACCTTTGTCATTAGTTTATGACAAAGGTAGAACCACTGGCAGAAGTTGGTAGCCTGCATGTTGGAACACTGGAATTATGTTTTGTGGGCTGGAATATGTCAGTTGCATGGTCCATAATCCTCAAACAATGGCAAGTGGGATTTATTTTTGCTTGTTTTTATTTACTTACTGTGGAGCACTAAGAGTTTATCCAAATTCTTTTGACTTTCAGTATGCATATCTCTGCAGATTCTAGTTAGTATTAGTTCTAAACAGAATACTTCCAATCCTGCTCCATGATAAACAGCTGCTTCTTCACAGACCTATACACCACAACCACCTTGGCAAACTTAGTCCAGTGAGTTTTTTCTGTTCATTAGACTGTTCCATTAGGATTTCTACATGAAGTATCTGTAGAACTCTAGGAGGATTTACCAGACATACAAACAAATACACATTTAACAGAACACACAATTCTTTTTCAGGAAGTTCTGTCCTGTTCTTCTAATGGACTAGTCTGTTTGTTACAGATTTGCGTTGATACACTACAAGACATTTTATTAAACAAGTTTAAAGATCCCACCAGTGTCCTGCAACACCTGAAGGAAAAATCTTATTTTCTTAAGAACAAGTGAGTTTTTATACCAATGGTTTGTTTATGCTATTTGAAGATTTTAAAATGATTTCAGTTATATCTAGTACAGAGTTCTAATGTGAACATGGCATGTTTTGGAGATTAGGCCTCTCAGCTTGTGGGGAAGGTTTGGGTTGAAGAACATACAGTCGTGCCACTTCAATTCTGGAAGGGACATAAGCAAGAAAATTTAGATTGGAGAGTATAGGATGGATTTGATTTAAATCACCAGTCAGGAAGACTTCATTGAATTATGGATTTCTACATAAAAGTGCATTCTCTTTGGTTATTATAACATTAATACATATTCTTCACAACTCAGAGATAGATGTAGGTTTCATTTTTGGAGGGTACACATTTTACATTTTTAAGTGATTTATTTTGAAAACTTTTCAGATTAGTTTTACAGTTATATCAGAAAATGAATGATTGGTTATTTCATTTACCAAAGGTAATTGAGGCAGATATTTATGAAGTCATTGGGAGATGAACTATCTCCAATTCAATGTTAATATTTGGAGGATTTTTTTGCCATGCTGTATTAGGAGGAGAACATTACCAGACAGACATTTAAATTGTTTTATTTAACTAAAACAACAACGTTATGTATTCTGGATTTTTTTTCTTCAGCAGCAAAACATAATATTTTAACAAAACAAGCATATGAATTTTTGAATTTAGTTAAACATTCAAGTTTTTAAAAATCAGGTTTGTTTTTGTTTAAATTGTTTTTAATGAAAATAAATGAAATTGAAAAAAATTAAAATCGACTGTCAGCCAGGTCAACATGAGAAACTTAAAATATTGGCTTCTGCAGCTACCTCAGTCATCTTCATCTTCATTTTTCTGTTTGTTCATAATCTGAATAAGAAAAACAAGCTTTCCTGCTTTTTCAGGTCCTAGACGATTTCTCAGTTTGGAATGAATTAGTCCAAAGGAAGAAAATATTCTTTCTATGCTGGCAAAAGAAGCTACTGTGGTTAAAAGTGAGATTATCACTTCAACAGTCTCTGAATCCAAGTGCTTAAGTGACTTCCACCAGTTCACTGGTGTGTCTTTCTTTAAACATCATCAGCAAGCACATATTTCTTGAATGGTTCATCCTTAGCTCTGAAGTTTATTATGGTTGGCATTATGGAGGGATAGTTGGTGGATGTCCATGTCATAGCCAACTCCTCTTCTTCAGCAGTTAAGGTTTTACCCTGGTACCAAATATTGAGAATATTTGAAAGAAAATGAAATGGAAATAGTGCTTGTCCCATTTGTTTTTTTAATACTTGTAATTTAACTCTGTGATTGCGTATTTCTCTTTTTAAGATCTCTCATAGTTTCTTCCAAATTTCAACAGCATCAGTAATAAAATTGCTATTTCTCTGAATTTTGTTCAAGGCTACCGAAATAGGCTTCAGGGTACTCAGCATGTGTTCAACATTTCTCGTAGGCCCAATGTTGAGAACTTTGGCAGTGACAGTGCCATCTATTTTTTTTCACAATTTTGTTCACAAACTGCCATCAGATTAGGCCAGTTCTTGATATGGTGCTCAAAACAGTCCTCGCCTGAGTTCCACCACATGTCTTGTGGGAGAGTTAGCTTGTTCCTTCTGCATTTTTCAGAGCAACTGCTGCAGTGTGGTTGCAATTTCAACAACTTTAGCCTTTTTTTCTGGCATACCTGAAGTCTTTGGCTAGGAGATGCATCAAATGAGCACTGCAACCGTATTTTATTAGCTTGGGACTCTCTTCAATCTCTTCTAAATTTCTTCTCATCATGGATACATTTGCAGCATTGTCTGTGGCCAAGCTGCACAATAGACATTTTAATTATTTTTCATTGTTTGTTATAGCTTTTACTGCTACTTCTTGTAAGTATTCTGCTGTGTATGCATTTCCTGATGTACCAATTATTTCTGTAAGGAAGACATTCCCTTCTTCTGTTGTCACACAAGCACATACAACAGGATCATTGTGGACGTTGATCCACCCATCAAGACTCAGGTTAAGAATTTCACCCTCTGACCTTTTGCACATTACTCAATTTTTCTTTCATTCACTTTATCCAGCAGTTTGCCTACAACATCTGCTCTGTTGGGTGGACTGTATCCTGGTCTTAATGACTGAACCATATTAATGAAGTGTGGGTTCTCAATTACATGGAAAGGAGAGTTTGTTGTATAAACAAACCGGGGAATTTTTTCATCAATTGCCTCTTTTTGTAATCTGTTGGTTCTTATCACAAACTTATCTCTGATTGGTTCTAGATGATGGAGATTTTTTTTTTTTTTCATTTTGCTACAGGTGATATACTGTGGCTATGTGACAAACATGATGTGACTGAAACACTATCATTGGCAGATAACTCTGAAACAATATAAAATGATGATCTTGAAGGTGGATAGTCTTCAGAATCCTGTATGTTGAGGATAGATTCTCCTAAACAAAATAAGTCAATGCAGTTATTTAATTATTATTACCATACTGCTCATTTAGTATTACTCATTGCATTCACTGACACTCAGTACTACTTTAAAGGTGAGATTGTAAAAGGAAGATTTGCTTATTTTAGCTATTTATTTTTTATCATAACTGCATCTAAAATGATAGTACCGTAGAGTAACAAATATATTTTTTGCTCAAACATGAGAATTCAGGAATAGTCCAGAAGGAAGACAGGCTGTTCTTAAGAAAGAAGCATGACATTAAAAAGTTTACTAACCTGAAAATCCTGCATGTTCAGACTTATTACTTTTATCATCTTCAACACATCTTTCTCTTGAGAAGGAACACTTATGATGTTGTTTCATTCAGGCGACCAGGCCTTGCATTTCTCTGTTGCGCTGTGGCTGTTCCCCACAGGTAGGGGGACTTCATTAAAATATTCCCAAACTGGGTCTCTTTTACAGCCTGCTGCCATTATAGTTTTTCCCTTCTAGTGAGAGAATAGTGTGGTAGATCTCAAATCAATGAAGGCTGCACTCAGAAAGACCTCAAGGCTTCTGGAATATGCTGCTCAGGCAGTTTGACTTCTGTTTTTCCTGCCTGTCCCTCTCTTTTCACATTTATCTCCAGACTTCTTCTCCAGATCTATTCTGTCCCCAACAATCTTCTATTCGTTGAACTTTCTGAAACTTTGCACTTTTAGAGAGAGATAAGGGATTGACTCTGTGCACAAATTTGCAGAGGGACAATAGGGTTGAGGTCTTTTATTTCTCACCTCTGTATATTTATTTATCTATCTGTTTTTTTATTAATAAACATTTTTTGCTGTTAACAAGCATGTTATCTCTGGAGACAAATCTGCAGTTTGAGAACTGCAAAAGTAAGCATCTTTGATGGTAACTTCTAGACTGAGCACTGAGTCCTATTGAGTATATAGAAAGATTAACCTAAATAATCTATATAGAAGGCCCTAGAACCCCATAAAATTGTGTCCCTAATCCATGAACTATTAGAACTCATTCACAGAACTTTTCTTAAACATTACATGAATATATTGTCTCACGCTATAGAATTAGAATTTATAATTCGTATTCCATGATGAGATATCTTTGAGCTATAATGTTTCTTAATTAAAACTATCTTTAAGATAGAACTTTTCCTCAAAAAGCATTTTATCAATAAAATCAAATTTAAATAAAAAAATCATTGATTTTTATCCATTCTGTTGCTGTTAAGTCCTAGCTTTGCAACCCCCAGAATTCTTGTAGCATATCACTTGGAAGTACCAGATAAATCCGGTGTTCTTTCAGTTGCTCTGTCCATATTTGGATCAAATGGATGCAGTAAGGGAAACAATATTGTATGAATTATCTTATGGGTTTCTGTTGTTGGAGATGATTGTGGAAGAGAGAGTTTTCAAGTAAGCAGTAAATTATCCCCTACATAAGTAGTACTTGCAGACTAAAAAGAATGTATTCTGCATAGGTGCTGAATTATTAAGTCATTCTTTATGTAGCTATTCAGGGCCAGAAAGTTATTCCCCATCTCTTCCAAATCTGAGATAAGAAAAGTCAGTTTGGTCTCTTGCCCTGACAAATTAAATAGTGTTGATACATACATTTTGGTAGTGGAATTTGTCTAGATGAGAAATGCCAACATATGAGATGTAAATAATATTTGATAATTTGAATAGTCTAAAATATTATAGTCTCTTAATCAGAACAGCATTCAGAACCAAGGTATATGTAGTGTAGATATTGGAAAATAATTAATCTGAAGCACTAGGGAAGAGCTATAAAGCATGAACAGTGTAAACTCCCCAAAAGCAAGAGAAGTCTTAAATCTAATTCTTTGGCTGCTGGCCATATTTCCCATTCTTCCAGCAAAATGAGTGTACTGGGGTGGGAGGATGCCTTATATAGGCAAGAGAATTAAAGTACTTATGTATCCTATCAAAAAGGTTCAGCTAACTAATCAAAATCCTGGTTATAATTTGCTAGAGATATGTCATGAGCATGGAGTACTGAGTATCCAAGATTTGTAATTTCTTCTCCATTCCCACCAGAAAAATCCTAATCACTTATTCACTCTCTCCCTATCCAAATCTGTCTTTAAAAAACTCACTTCTTTCACAGTACCTATTATCTCTAGTTAGTCAGTTGAATCATATTTAATCAAATAATAATTAGCAAGAAATCTGTGGTGTAACCAATATCTACCTTTAAAACCTTTGGGACTATTCCCTTGCTTTGCTGGATGGGGGTCCTGGTGTGGAAATTGCACCCACAACAATTCTAGATCCTCCTTTGATTTACCTTTGTCTTTACATTGTCTAAAAATTCTATCATTTCGTCCTTTGTCTAAGTTAACTTCTTCTAGGCAGGGACCTTATCTTTATAGTGCTTGTGAAACACTATGCCCACCTATGGTGCTATAGAAAAATATTCTGCAGAGGTGGCTAAAAATGTAATTTCCTGCAGAGAGTGAAGGAGATAATGCTCACAATAACAATGAATTTTTCAGCAGTTGTCACTACTGCGTATTAAAGTTCAGATGTAAATAACAGATAAATGAGAGAGAAAATCCCATTAGTGACTTTATTTATAGTACGTAAAGGATTGCTGTTACTATAGCCATTACTTTGAGAGCCCAGTGTGTTTGTTCAGTCCTGTAATCTGAGTTATAAAAGATAACTCTTCTCTCCCTTCCTCCTTTCTAAATAGAATTAGTTCACAGGCTGGACCTGTCAAAGTTTTCTTTTCCATATAAAATCTACAGAGTATGATCTCTTCCTCTGTGGAGTTTACCTAGTGTCTTGCATTCATTATGGCACTTTATCGCGATCCTCTGAAGTGACAAGGGTATGCATTTCTGTTCCAGCAGGTGTGAACAAGATTGAACAGCGTTGTCTAGGTATCAGAAAAGACTGCAGCATATTAAAATAATATGTAATATACAATGATTTCAGAGCTTATATGCATAAACTACTTTACATTTTTATTTGAGAAAGCATTTGCAAGGTGTTTGCATTGTATTTATTCACTCCTCTTCATCATTTCATCTCATTTTTAACTGCAGGTTTGTCACATACTCCAAACAGAAGTGGAACAATGTCCTATGTTTTTGTAAATGATTCTTCCCAGACAAATGTGCCCCTGTTGCAGGCGTGCATTGATGGGGATTTTAACTATTCCAAGCGGCTGCTGGAGAGTGGCTTTGACCCAAATATTCGTGACACTCGTGGCCGAACTGGTCTCCACCTTGCAGCAGCCAGAGGAAATGTAGACATCTGTCAGCTGTTGCACAAATTTGGTGCTGATCTACTGGCCACCGATTACCAAGGTAACACAGCCCTTCACATGTGTGGGCATGTGGATACCATCCAGTTCCTAGTCTCTAATGGACTCAAAATTGATATTTGGTAAGTTTGTCATCTCTTTTTTGACCACTTTATACTATATTAGTGTCTCTCTCAGAAGTATTTTGTACAGATATGTTGCCTGATACAAATGCTTTAATGGTAAATTCAGTGAAATTCAATTTTTTTAAATGCTAGTTATGAAAAAAAAAAAAGAAGGAAAAAAGCATGGGCCCACTCCTAACTGATCGTGGACATCATGAAAGGCAATAGAAGCAGAAGCTGTTGGGTTGTCCTGGCATAGTCACTGTCTGTCACTAGCTGATTGCTCTGCTATCCTGGTTTGGCCAGACAGCCAAGAGTGGGTGGGTGGCATCCCAGAATAATTTGGAATGACGGGGTTTTTTTCAGAATTTTCTGTACCACAGTCCTAATGCTTTAATGGACTACTGTAACAAATAAAGAAAATATAGTAAATGTGTATCCTTTCCTGTAGTCTTTGGGAGATCATGCTGCTTTTCCTTCTTTTAAATATTGTACATTCTTTCTTCCTACCTCCCAGCAGCTGTCAGATGCTAGTGCCCAGACACAAGCACTCAGAATACCAAATAACTAGTTATTTTATTGAGTACAATTACATTAGCCAGGGTCACATTGTTCTTAGAACTTTCTGTACATGCATCCCAGCAGCCCGGCAATATGTTTAGGCCCTTGGGCCTTCTGTTCATCTTTAATTACACTGGTCTACAATTTTTTAGAAGTCATCTGCTTCAGAGATAAAATGTGATATTTATTATGTATTTTGATGTGTTGAATTCAAATATGACAATTAAAACAACTGATTGGCTACTGTTTCTAAGATATTTAAGTTTTTACATTTTATGTCCATGTATATCGTGTAGATAGTAGAGTTTTAATCATAAATTGTAAACCCAGGTCTTTTCATGTGTTTATGGTTGCTTTACATGATAATATTTCACCTGTCCTGTTTATGTAACACTTTAAAAATCAGCAAAAGGGTTATATAAAGAAAATGTATTATGAAACAAAAGGCAAAAAACTATTATGTACATAGTTTAGTCCTATTCGGTGTCTACTTGGCGCTTCTTGGCTTGTCTCTTGTATTCATTAAATGGAGCATCTCTTGTCACTGTCCAGCAATAGTCTGCAAGCATTGATGGGCTCCATTTGCCCTGATAGCGTTTCTCCATTGTTGCAATGTCCTGGTGAAATCGCTCGCCATGCTCATTGCTCACTGCTCCGCAGTTCGGTGGAAAAAAATCTAGATGAGAGTGCAAAAAATGTATCTTTAGTGACATGTTGCAACCAAGGCTTTTATATGCCTTGAGGAGGTTTTCCACTAACAACCTGTAGTCTGCCTTGTTGTTTCCGAGAAAATGTATTGCCACTGACTGGAAGGCTTTCCATGCCGTCTTTTCCTTGCCACGCAGTGCATGGTCAAATGCATCATCTCGAAGAAGTTCACAAATCTGAGGACCAACAAAGACACCTTCCTTTATCTTAGCTTCACTTAACCTTGGAAATTTTCCACGGAGGTACTTGAAAGCTGCTTGTGTTTTGTCAATGGCCTTGACAAAGTTCTTCATCAGACCCAGCTTGATGTGTAAGGGTGGTAACAAAATCTTCCTTGATTCAACAAGTGGTGGATGCTGAACACTTTTCCTCCCAGGCTCCAATGACTGTCGGAGTGGCCAATCCTTCTTGATGTAGTGGGAATCTCTTGCACGACTATCCCATTCGCAGAGAAAACAGCAGTACTTTGTGTATCCAGTCTGCAGACCAAGCAAGAGAGCAACAACCTTCAAATCGCCACAAAGCTGCCACTGATGTTGGTCATAGTTTATGCACCTCAAAAGTTGTTTCATGTTGTCATAGGTTTCCTTCACATGGACTGCATGACCAACTGGAATTGATGGCAAAACATTGCCATTATGCAGCAAAACAGCTTTAAGACTCGTCTTCGATGAATCAATGAAGAGTTTCCACTCATCTGGATCGTGAACGATGTTGAGGGCTGCCATCACACCATCGATGTTGTTGCAGGCTACAAGATCACCTTCCATGAAGAAGAATGGGACAAGATCCTTTTGACGGTCACGGAACACGGAAACCCTAACATCACCTGCCAGGAGATTCCACTGCTGTAGTCTGGAGCCCAACAGCTCTGCCTTACTCTTGGGTAGTTCCAAATCCCTGACAAGGTCATTCAGTTCAGCTTGTGTTCTGATGTGTGGTTCAGAGGAGGAGGATGGGAGAAAATGTGGGTCCTGTGACATTGATGGTTCAGGACCAGAAGTTTCATCCTCTTCCTCTTCCTTGTCTGACTCAAGTGAGAATGATTCTGGTGCATCAGGAACCGGCAGTCCTTCTCCGTGGGGTATTGGGCGTATAGCTGATGGAATGTTTGGATAATGCACAGTCTACTTTTTCTTCTTTGACACACCTTTCCCAACTGGAGGCACCATGCAGAAGTAACAATTGCTGATATGATCTGTTGGCTCTCTCCAAATCACTGGCACTGCAAAAGGCATAGATTTCCTTTTCCTGTTCAACCACTGGCAAAGATTTGTTGCACAAGTGTTGCAGCATATGTGTGGGGCCCACCTCTTGTCCTAATCTCCAATTTTGCAGCCAAAATAGAGGTGATAGGCTTTCTTAACCATAGTGGTTATACTGCGCTTTATACTCCACAAACATAGCAGAAGTTATCTGCACTGTTCACACAAGTACGAGGCATCTCTGCTCACTCTGGCTAAACAGAAATGTGTCCCTTGGCAAAATCAAACACTGACAAACAAGAGAGTACGACACTGTATGATTTCTAGAGCTAATATAGGGCAATTTGTTCAGCAGAGTGATGTAAGCTTCATTATGATTGCATCATCCATGACTTCTAGGAATAACGTGATGCAATTCATATCATGTATGACGCAATACCAGCTTCAGATTGCATCATTCATTCTTTTGCCTAAAAAGCAAGTACTGTCCAAACCCAGTCATAGATTTATTCATAGATCCAGTCAAAGATGTATTTTAGTCATTTCTGGTTTAAATTGAGATCCCTTCCCTTTATAGCTCACTTATCCTCCGCCATTCCCATGCCAAGGGTCATATATACAGACCCAATAGTGTATCTTGAAAACTAGAGCCAATCAACAATTTTAAGCATCATTTTCCTTCTTGATGACCCAGAATTAGTAAAGTTTGACTACATTTATTTCAGAAGCATTTTGGCTGTAGAGCAGTGTTATTGGAGCTGCCGATGATCTCTTGTATCAATAATATTAATTATAGGCCAGCCCAGGGTCATTATGTGGTTTTTCCCTTCCTCCCTTTATCCCAAACACCTGTTTGCTGGCAGCCTCTAATCTGAGGGCAACAAATGCACTCCTGTTTGGTTTGTTTTTTTTCAAAGGTAGCAGTAGGAGGATTTACCCATCTTGTGTTTCATTAATTGCTTAATACTCTGTGACTCTTATACAATAAGGAGCTATGAAGAGCTCCTTATTGTATTTAGATTTCAATCAGTAATCATACAAAGCCTTATACACTGATGTAAGTATGTTGTTAATTTGTTTATTTTTGTTTTGGGAGCATCCAAAGGCTCCAATCAGGATAAGACCGTGTTGTACTAGGTTTTTTGAATTTGCACCAAAAGTAAAATATAGGGTTGTGTGCTTTAAAATGAAACTCTACTGAATTTTTCATACAGTTGCCTTTTATTCTTCGACTTTTTATAACTAAGAATAGTTTACTATTTTGTGTAGCTAGAGACTAGTCCTAAATACTTATTGGTCAGTACATTTTAGGTTGCATACTTATGCAGATTCATCCTATCTTAGAATTCTCATTTTATGGGTTATCTTCCCCCATCCCCCTTCCTTGGGGGGACTATTTTAGCAATCACCAAGGCGCAACACCACTTGTTCTGGCGAAACGAAGAGGAGTAAATAAGGATGTAATTCGATTGCTGGAGTCTTTGGAGGAGCAGGAGGTGAAAGGATTTAACAGAGGAGCTCACTCTAAGATAGAAACCATGCAGACTGCAGAAAGTGAAAGGTATTACAAGACAGATGTTTACTAGAAAAAAATAAAAGCATGTGGGTAAAGAATATCTTCGTTGGTAAATCCATATTGTTTTCTGCTAGATGCATTAGTTGACATGTTTGTTCCTCAAAATGGAACAAAAAATGTATAAAAGTTACTTTTCATAAAAACTAATTTCAGTATAAAAGGTAGTGATTTTTTTTTTATTTTTAGTGAAAGAAGTTTTTATAACAGCTAAATATTCCACTACAGGGTTTACAACCCAAACATTATACCATGTTACTCATGCAAGATAATCTGAAAATGAAATTCACTAGAAACTGGTTATAGGCAAGTCCCTGGATATCCTGTAGCTTTATGCTCTAGAACAGAGGTGGGCAAACTACAGCCTGCGGAACCATCCTGCCTGGCCCTTCCCCTGCTGTTTCTTCTCCTCCACAGTCTCAGCTCGCTGTGCCAACTGTGCTCTGGGCAGCAGGGCTGTGAGCTCCTGCCAGGCACCATGGCTGCAAGAGCCACTGGCCTGCCCCGGTGCTCTAGACTGTGCAGCAGTATGGCTGGTTCCAGCTGGGTGGTGGGGCTGCCAGTCCTAGTGCTCTCAGCAGCGTAGGAAAGGGGTATGGAGTGAAGGGAGGTTGGATAAGGGGCAGGGAGTCCCAGGGGGTGGGGGTGTGGATAGGGGTCAGGGCAGTGAGGGGGCAGGGAGCAGAGGCAGTTGGATAGGGGGTGGGGTTCCAGAGGGACAGTTGGGGTGGGGGAGTTCCAGGAGGGGGCGGTTGGGACAAGGAGCAGGGGGTGTTGGATGGGTCGCAGGTTCAGAGAGGGGTAGTCGGGGGCAGGAAGTGGGAGGGGGAGGATAGAGGGCAGGGGCCAGGCTGTTTGGGGATGCACAACCTTCCCTACCCAGCCCCCAATCCAGTCACAGAACCCCGATGTGGCCCTCAGGCCAAAAAGTTTGCCCCCCCTCCTCTAGAAACTAAGGGTCTGTCTACACTGTAATTAGACATCTGAAACTGGTGCATGGCAGCTGACCCTGACTCCCGTGGCTGGGGCTAACAGGTTCTTTAACTGCAGTGTAGACGTTCCCGCTGGAGCCTGAGCTTTGGGACTTTTTCCTTCACAGGGTCCCAGAGCCTGGGCTGCCGCCGGAGCCTGAACTCCAGCCTGAGCCCAAACCTATATCACCCCCTATGTTAAAAACAAGCTTACTCGCTTCATTGTACAAGATTCCAAAAGGGACTGGATGTTTCTATGGCTAAGATGAATATCCAGAGTTAGAATAATTACTGCTAAAATGTTTGAAATACATGTTAATTTTATGCGCCGGGGTTAAGCCAATCTCTAACAATTAGGGAGAGACCTAATGTGGAGGAAGGATTATCTCACATCTGCCTGCTCTGGGGTTTCTTGCATCTACCTCTGAAGCATCTAGTGCTGGCCCCTGATGGAGACAGGACACTGGACTAGAAAGACCACATTTCTGATCCAGTGCGGCAAGTCCTGTGTTTCCTATGAGAGTTTTACCATTGACTCTAATGGGGCTTAGATTTAGCTGTGATTTTTGAACTGATAATGTCCCTTTAAAACCTGTAACTTCCTTTCCCTTTTGTGACCTTCATTAATGTTTCTCTTGTTTGATTTGGCAGGGAAACCTGTAACTTGCCGTTTGGAATTACAGATTTACAGTTTACTCCCAGTTTGTTTGTGAGCTAGTTTAAAATATCAGAAGTATCTCCTTTTGTAATAGAACTTTGTATAATAAGAATAGATCCAGACAGGATCAGAAGCAAATGAATGCACATGTGTGCTTTGTAATTAAATAGTTTGTGTCCTTGTAAGAGCACTATTTGGGGGTTGGCTTTTCAGACCTCTAGTTTCACTCCTACCTCTTGGTATTGTTTCCTGATTCTAGAGACTCTCAGAATAGAATCCCTACTTGTTTCTCTCCTCCCTCATTCCCACTGTGCATGAAGCCAAGGGAGGATAATTGCTGTTCCCTCTGGAGACCCTGAACTTCACTTTTGAACTGACAGAAGTTTCTAGAGATCAGTGAAAAAGTGTTCACTCCCTTCCTGGCTCAGTTTAATGCTGCCTCCTCATTACACTCAGTTGCTTCTGACTCATGAGCAAAGGACAAAACAAAACTAGGTTCCAAAATCAGATTTCTTCTTTTTTCCTTTGCCCCCCTACCCCTCCATGTGGTATCATATTGTGTTATGCTTGGGCAGAATACTCCCTCTCTATTTTCACATAGAGAATCTGTTTGTATGCATAGACCTAGTGAGCTGAAACTATAACAGGAAGCAACATTGGATGGTTTTGTTGGAAGCAAAATGAACGTTAAAGGATTTGTCACTTACAGATTTTTCCAGAATAGTTTTATAGAGACACTTGCTGCTTTATTAATGTTGCTTTTAATTTGGTTCCAATAGAAAATGCCACAGGGGTCTTCTTTGAGATGAGTGAGGACCTTTGGTTTTGTTGTGGTGGTTTTTTAACAATGAACTTAAGGTTTTTTAGATTGCAGTGTACCTTTATTTAGCCCCTGGAGTGATTATGTATTAACTAGTTGGTGCTTAATTAGTGAGCAGATCCATTCTATGCCAACAGATATCTTTTAATAAACCCTCTCTCTTTGTTAGAAAATGATAATAAGAAGGGAAGATGACTAACTCCTGTAGTTATGGGCAAACCACCATAGCTTTGCAGCCAAGTAAATATTTAAAAACCAAAAAAGGGAAACTAGTTTACTGGAAATGCTTGAACATTTCTGCACATAACACTGTAATAGTTCAGTAAATTACTGGAGCTTTGTCTAATTATTGTTCAGTAATTGTACTTCATAATGAAGAAAAATGTCACATGAATAACATTAATGTTAATCAGGAATGTATTTTTAGAAAAAAGGTTTACAAATGAATCTTCCTTCTAGGCATGTGTTACTGTCGTCTTTAGTCATATAAGAAGCAAGAGCATTTAAATGGATAGTGTTAACTCACAAATTACTTTTATCTGAAATATTTTGTTTCTATTATTATTACTACAGGATATGACTAAGATTACTGTAATTGAAGAGTTATTGGGGGAGAGGGGAATCTGTTTTTTCTCTGTTTATTTTATGCTTTAACATCACTGTCTACATAGCTAGTTTCACTCTTTCTCTCTATACACAGTAAGAACCTGATTCTGCAAATGCTTATGCTCATATGTAACTTTGTTCATCTGAGAAGTCGTGGGACTACTCAAATGGGTAAAGTTACAGATCTGCATAAGTGTGTGATCAAGACTTTAGTCAGTTCTTTAGTGGTTCCTTCGTTCATCAGCAGAGGAAATACATTTGCTTTTTTTAAAAAAAAATACTTCTTTAATACCCAAATCAAAGGTTCTTTGAAAAAATAGATTATAGTCATCTCTCTCAAAGGATTGCTTGTCAACTACTGTATGTTGATTTGGTGGGGTCAAGGGAGGGTCCTTTTCTTATATGCTGTCTTGAGATCATGAGTAAGTACTGTAAATCTGAATATGTTTGTTTTTGAATGTTTTAGTTGTGTTAGCAGGATTACTCTGATACTTAAGGATGTATTCTTTTACTTAGTGTGTTTATAACTTTAATCCTTCACAGTGCAATGGAAAGCCATTCCCTTCTTAATCCAAATCTGCAGCAAGGTGAAGGGGTTCTTTCCAGCTTCCGCACAACATGGCAAGAGTTTGTGGAGGACCTGGGCTTCTGGAGGGTGCTACTCCTGATCATCGTCATTGCCCTTCTCTCTCTTGGAATTGCATACTATGTGAGTGGGGTGCTTCCTTTTGTGGAAAATCAGCCTGAATTGGTGCATTAAAGCAAATGAAAAGAGGCACAATGTTCTGTTCCTGAGTTCTAATCTTCATTTTGAGCTTCTTTTAATTTTCTCGGTGAAGCTGTATATACTGTTTGCCTTCTATATGTACTGCTAACCCTTTTGGAAGAGAGCTGCATTAATTTCCACTAACACCACCAAATTCTAAAGCATTCCTAGGCTACCTCTGACATGTCTTGACTTCTAATCCAAATTTATAGATAGCAGTCTTCATTGATCATATAAAAGGCCCTTAATAAATAAAGAGTAAATCCTTGAGCATGAAAAAGGAGCAAATCATCTCGTTTTTCCATTTAAAAAATAAATAAAACTACTTTTCCTGTGCTTCAGCTTTTGAGAAGGAGTATTCTTATAGAAAGTTACCTAGATTAATTTGGAATAATTTTCATATATTCTGTTATTTACATCATCCAATACAGTAAATGTGCAGTTTTCTTACTGCACTCAGCATGTTCATGTGTATGGTTATAAACTTGACATACATTTAAAGAATGAGAAACATTTCAAATTTTATAACTTGGTTAAACTTTCTTTGACATTCTTGGATCAGTCTTATATTTATGTATTAGCTTAATATAACACAGGTTTTTTCCAATTAGCATGGTGATACTAATATTTGTGTGAGAATAAATCCTTTGAAGTGAAATGGTCTGTAGTTCTTTTGGATGCAAAAATCTTTAAAATGCATTTTTTTCATTTGAAATACCTTTAAGGAAACATTTTCTTTATAACGCAGATGAAAAATGATTTGAACATTTTGTTCTGTGTTGCTGTGAAATGTGTCATGCAGGATAATTGAGTGTTTTCACAGAAACTACAGTAAACAATATGTTCATTTCATTTGCAGTTTTGTGCAAGGGTTTAATTGGGATATATTTTTGTTAATATTGCTATCAGTTTCAGTTGTTTTCAAATGACACTCAAAAGCTGATGGTGCAGTTTCTGAGTTAATATAATGCAATGTTGCAGTGAGTGTCTTCATATTTGGGAATATTATGTAAATTGAAATCTGGCCCAGTGTGAGGTCTTTGTTGTTGTTAATCTGACGTTATAATACCTGATGATTTTAATACTCTTTTATGGAGACTGGGTAAATATGCATAAAGTTGGGATTGTCCAAAGTGCCCGACTCCTACTCAATTTCTATAGCAGTTAGGTGCCAAATTCCCTTAGGTTGCTTTGACAATCCCAACCTAAGTGAATTCAGCAAATTTTAATAAAACAGCAAAAGGATTTGTTTTACTAAAATGATTCTGAATCATTGCAAAATAAACTGAACACATGCAAAGTTAGAAATTACGGTAAATGATAGTGGATATACGTACATATTATTGTGTTAATACTTATTTGTGTCTTTAGTTTGTGGTCATTGACTGAGGAGGCATCTTGTCTTTGTGATGTTGGGTAGGCTTCACTGAAGCGTTCATTCTAAATTGTTTCTGAAGAATTCTGAGTCTTATTTTTCATCTAGAAGCTATTCACCCACATGGCACAAATGCAACAAAGAGGGACACCTCCAAAAACCAACAAAATGAGCTTCTCTTCTAAACAGTTTAATTTGTTGTTTATCTGTTTATGAATAGAGAAACATAAGCTATTATATATCAACTACATTCACTTGTATAGATAGGTAAGTCCATTTCTGTTAAGAACACCATGTAATATTAAATAATGAAATTTTGCATTATGTACTCTCTGTATAATTTGTAAATGTATTTTGAGTGTGGATGAATGCCATAAATAAAGATGTATAAGTAGACAAGTTTATGTTGTTACTATTTTAGAACAGGACTAAAGATTTTATTTCATTTTAGTGATTCGATGTTAATTTCTTTCCATTTTGCACTGACCACACTGAAACAATGTGTATTAAAAGAGGATTCCCCCACCCCCGCATTCTTAAGGGTTGAGGCATGAGGATGTGTGATGATTCTGGGTCTGGAGACCTCCCTCCCACTCTAGACAGATCTAGCTTTAACATATATAGTGTTGGAGAATGATTATTTTGTGGGGTTTGTGTGGTTTTTTTCCTCTTATTGGTGTTATTTTGGTCAGTTGTTTATTTCTCTAATGTTCAATATAGCCACTTTCATCCCAAAGGAATCCAAAGCCCTCCTTGAATCTCAGTATATACTGAACACCACTGAAATGTAGCCTATCTGTGGGGTAGAGAGAATCAGCCAGGACAGCACTGGGCAGAGAGAGTGTAGAGGAGAAGTTTTGCCTGAGGGCAAACCCCTTCAATGAAGAGGGCAATTGTATCTTTACCATGTCCACACACCATGCAGGACTTCAGTTTTTGGGGTCCATTCGAAAGAACAGACTCCAGACTTCCACACACAGTGAACTGCACGGAACTCAATCTTCGCCCTGGCAAGGATGGAGAGCTAAGTGTAACCTGCTGTACTTGAACCTGTTGTTCCAAGGATCTGGACATTTCATAAATCCACTCTGGATTTGATATATTCCACTAAGATTTATTATTTACTGGTATTACAGTAGTGCCAAGAGGATCTGGCTGATATTGGGGCCCTGTTGTGCTAGGTGCTGTACAGACACCTGCTTTGACGTATTCCAGTCTAAATAGACAACACAGAGAGAAAAGTGGGAGGGGAAACAGGCACAGAGAGGTGACACAGTTTGCCCAGTGTCATACCGGAATGGCACTCTGTGATTCTGGAGGCTTTCATTGGCTTATGGTGGCGTTCTGTTTTGTGGGACAGAGTCAATTGTTGTCTCACTCTCCTGGAGCTTGTATTGTTTCTGGGCAGTATATAATAGTCCAGTATCATACATTTTCTAGCTGACACACTGTAGGTAATCTGGCACTCTGTGGTGTTTTGTCATGGGATGCTCGTATGAGGGAGGGACCATGGTCTGATTCTTAAAGTATAGGACTGGTACTCAGAAGATCTAGCTACTATTCCTGGCTCTTCTATTGATTTGCAGTTCAGTACTGGGGCAAGTTAGTTAACCTCTCTCTGGCTGTTTCCCCACATACAAATTGGGAATAGCACCTGCCTTTCAGTGGTGCAGTAGGTGAACTGATTAATGTCAATGATGCTTTGAGATCCTTGGTCATAAGGCATTATAGAAGTGCAAATGATGGCAGTAATTTATCCAGAAATTAAAAATAGGTATAGAATGCATAGGATACAGACAAAGGCATTTACATGCCTAACATGCAGGGATTAATATTGTTTGCCCTGTATATGTTTAAAATTAACATTAACTGCTAAGGTTTATAGTAAAAATTAAGCACAATAAAGCATTTTAGGGATAGTGATCAGATATGTTTACAGGTAGTTGTCTGAAGTTTAGCTGAAGCTTAATTATAACAACTGACATTCTCCTCACTGGCAAAAACCAAAACAAAACCCGGAATTGCTACTCTTATTTCTGTAGCCAGTTCTCACCTCTGTAGGAATTTAGGAGTTAATATGTACCTGAATTATCCCTTGATCCATATTTTGATCAGGTGACTAAGAAAGCATTTTTTAATGACTAAAAAAGCATATATTTTATGACTAGTGAATTATTATACTATGGAGAGCTCTGTGCTCTTTTATGATTTTACTTCGTTTTAAACAATTCATATAGACTGGTCATTCAGGATATACCCTGTGAAGACTCCTGAGTGATTGAGAATGCTACACAGTGATTAAACATTGGTACAAATTATCATCACACTTCTGTCACCATACTGGCTTCCTAGAAAACTTTGACCATCTTGCACTGTTGTATCCTGAATATACCCATGTAAACTGATTGATTAACAAGAGTTTAAATACAGATTTGAGACTGATGGTGCAAGAGCCTTTGCTGGTTGAGCCCTAATGTTACGAAACTCCCTGCCTAATGACATTAGAGCTAATTCAGTATCTCTGCTTACAATTAAGTCTCAGAGATCTTTCTCTTCAGCCTTTCCAGCTTGAACTGAATTAGTGTTTTGTGTCTGTCTTTGTACAGTGCCTACAGATGCTTGTATGAAAAGATACTTAGAAATGTATGGTAAAAGGGAACAAATGCAATTAATTGTAAGATCAGTATTATCTACAGCTAGGAAATGGGGCACTTCCAGGTTTTTAAAGTCAAAGTGTAGCAGAAATCTGAGAGAAACTGGGATTTCCCATAGTCTTGACCGTGATTTTCTGTGGTATCAGTGGTGCTGAACCACTGCTGATGTTCTTATCAAAAGAATTTTGTGTATCTGTAGTAGCCATTTAAAAAATGCGTGTCTAGCTTAGGTATTAATATGGTCCATCACCATAGTAACCAAGAATTAAGTAACTAAGGAATTTTATGAAGACAGTTGGTATTTGGTTTCTCTCAGAAAGAAACAGAAGGCTAAAAGACATTTCAGCCTTCCCTATAGACAGCAAATCCCCTAATAAGTATGGTGAGATGGCAGTACTACAGTCCATTAGCATGAAAGGAGGAGTGGGAATCTCTGAGATACCATAATTAAGGGGAAACAAGCTATAATTCCTGTGGAAATGAAAGTGAAGTGGCCAATGTGTTTTAAAGAGGAATTTCTTGAAGATCTGAAAATTAAAAATACTAGAAATGGGAAAATAAGGTGGGCTGTAAAAAAATAATCCACAGGTCTACTCTAAAAGTCAGGGTGGCCCCAACATGGGTAGTAGCAGTTAGGATGAGAGGCACCATAATTAAGGGTCTTGTAGACTCAGGTTGTGGGTGCACCTTGGTCCGGGAAAACTGAGTGAGGTTAAATAGCTTGGACCAACATCTCCCAGTATCTCTCTCCTATATACATGCTGAGACACGTGTCTACGCCACTGCAGAAGTTGAGCTGGAAGTGCAGGGCTGGGGAGCTTGACTGTTCACTGGGGTGGTCAAGGGCCTGCCTTAGATCATAGTTCTGAGCAGGGGTGCTGGAATAAATTTTGTAGAGGAGATGCTGAGAGCCACTGAACCAAACTGTAAACCCTGTATATAATGGAAACCATTTCAAGCTAAGGGGGTGTGGCAGCACTCCAAGTTCCAGCACTTACAGTTTTGGAGAGAGACTGGGTGGGTTTCTCAGCCCTCATACAGGAGGGACTAGGTCACCAGCCAAGGACCAGGAGGGTTCAGGACCAACTGGGAAAGGAAGTAAAGGGGCTGGGAGCCAGAGTAAAGATGGCAAAGGGGACTGAGAACATGGTTTTCCCCAAGGTTTGAGGGACCAGCTTAGGAAGTTGGGAACCCAGTCTGAACTACCCGTTGAACAAGCCAGTGTGGGAACTCAGACAAGATTGCTGCAACGGAAACAGGCTCAAGAAGAGGGTTGGGGGGCAACAGGACCCCAGGACGGAGAGTCGTGTGGGCCTGTTTATTGCCCTCCTCCTAAAGGCCAATTAGCTGATAGACAACTGGAAACAATAAAAACGCTGTCCAGGCAGAGAGGCCAGAGGGAGAAGATCCTGAGCAAAGCAGGGCAGAACATGGAAAAACTCTCCAGATAGGTCTGGGAAAGAGAACTCTGACTAAATGGGGAAAAGATTGTGAAACCTTTCCAGGAAGAAAGACCTTGGCTAACCAGGGCAGACACTGCAAACAGAAAACCTAACAAGCCAGGCAAAGTTAAAAAATCTTTCCAGGGAAAGTAGACCCTGAAAAATCAAGGCAAGATGAGATAAGAGGGGACATTACCCTCCATAGTACCTCCACCCCAATCCTTTCTGCAGGGAGAGGTATGTGATGGGGTGTACTTAGGCCCTTTGAGGCCCCCTGTTGAAGGCCTCAAAGTCCTACCACGCCCCACTCCAGAAAAGGAGCAATGAAGGTGAGTCCTCTAATCCTGCCCAGAAAGGCTACAGGAAAGCAGCCAATCAGTGCAGAGCAGGCTCAGATAAAAGGAGTTGCAGGGCTAGGAGTGTAAGCACTGAAAGTGCTTCTTGTTGCTGGAGCTCAAGGGAGAACCAGAAGACAGGTTCTGGTGGCTCTGGAATTCTGTGAGGAAGAACTTCAGCCCAGAGGTCAGGGTGAAGAGCAGGGTTGCCAGCTTTCTAATTGCACAAAACTAAACACCCTTGCCCTGCCCCTTCCCCAAGGTACCTTCCCTGAGGCCTCACCCGTCTTGCCCCTTCTCTGAAGCACATCCACACTCACTCTATCCCCCTCTCCATTGCTTACTCTCCCTCACCCTCACTTTTCCCAGGCTGCGGCAGGGAGTTGGGGTGTAGGCTCCAGGATGAGAGAGTTGGTGGCAGAAGGGGGCTCAGGGCTTTGGCAGCAGGTTGTGGTGTGGAAGAGGGTGTGGGTTCTGGCTGAGAATTTGGACTTAGGTGGGGCCAAGGATGAAGGGTTTGGGGGCAGGAGGGGGCTCAGGGCTGGGGCAGAGGTTTGGGGGGTGTGTGATACAGGCTCTGGGATGGAGTTTGGGTGTGGGAGGGGGCTCAGCTGGAGCTGAAGGGGTTGGAGTGTGGTAGGAGGGGAGCTCAGGGCTGAAGTGCAGGCTCTGGGAGGGTGCGGGTCGGGGTTCCAACCTGGAGCAGTGGGTTGAGGTGCAGAAGGGGTTGAGGGTGCAGGCTTCACCCAGGCGGCGCTTACCTCAGGTTACTCTGGGAAGCGGCCAGCATGTCCAGCTCCTAGGCAGAGGGGCCAGGAGACTCTGTGCATAGCCCACGTCCACAGGCATTGCCCACGCCCGCATGTACTGCCCCTGCAGCTCCCATTGGCTGTGATCGGGGTGGGGGCAGCGTGTGCAGCCCGTATGGCCACCCCTGCGCCTAGGAGCCAGGCATGCTAGCCACTTCCAGGAGCCACACGGAGCTAGGGAGCCTGCCTTAACCCTGCTGCACCATCAACTGGACTTTTAGCAGCCCGGTCAGTAGTGCTGACTGGAGCTGCCTGGCTGACTGGGCATTCTGGTTGAAAACCGCACTCCTGGCAACCCTAGTGAAGAGGACAGGGCTACTTGGGAGGCAGTCTAGAGAAGAGCAGCAGCAATTATTAAAAGAAGCAGAACATGGCTGCTATTTGTTGGGACCTGGCATACTGGGCGGGCCTGGGTCCCCCCACCAGCCATTGACAAAATAGTCAAAGCTCTGAGAAGGGGACAAGTTTGGGGCTAGAATTTAAAGGTCTCAGGGATGGGTCTGAAGACTCTGCAGAGGGCCGAACATTTATTTAACTTTGTTACCCCGGAAGGGGACTGAACTTGAAGGAGTGGCCTGGCTGGAAGGCTGGGGCGATAAGAACCGATAAGGCAAAAACTCTCCAGGGAGAAAGCCCTGGGGGCATTGCTCTAAACCAGGGCAGGCATGAACTTGAACCTAGCCCCAAAGGGGCTGAAGACTAAGCCCAGAAACAGAGCTAAAGACTTTAACAAGGGCACAAGGACAGGCCCTGTTGGACCTGTTAGCCCAACTGGTTTGTTTGTGCATATTGACTGTGTGTGACTTGGCTGCTCAAGACCCTCATGTAGAGATACGTTTATAGAAGATGATAATTTAGAGATGCTGCCTCATAACGGACGTAATATGAGCATAGAAATTGGCAGAAGTGCCCTGGAGGCGGGGGTCGGGAACACCCCATAGCTGTGTGCAGCAGTTCCCCAGGGGTGCTCTCCAGTTTGTTTTATTCCTTTCTCATTCACTGGTTTGTTATTTAATGAACCCCTAGGTCATTACAGCACCTGACGAGGTTAACAGCCAACAAAGGATGGTGGGAGAAACAGAGCAAGTGCAGGGTTGTGCCAAGTGACAGGAAGTGCTCACGAGAGGAGCATGGCCCCCATTGCATGGCTGCAAGGGGTGCTCGTGGCACAGAGCCATTGCAGCAGCTCAGAGTCCCCTGAGAAATCCCCTTTCTCTGTGGGGATTCTCAGCGGGTGGGTCCACATTCTTTGCAGCCATTTTTCTGCTAGCAGCAATAATAAGGTTGCCAACTTTCAAATCGCAGACACTGAACCCTGCTGCTCAAGTCCCTGCCCCGCCCCTTCTCTGAGTCCCCCAGCCCCCGGGCCCTGCTCGCTCCATCCCCACCTCCCTCCATTGCTCACTCTTCCTGACCCTTGCTCACTTTCACTGGGCTGAGGCGGGAGCTGGGGTACAGGAAGGGGTGAGGGCTCTGGGCTGGGGGTATGGGCTCCAGGGTGGGGACGGGAATGAGGAGTTTGGGGAGCAGGAGGGGGCTCTGGCTGTGGCAGGGAGTTGGAGTTGGGGGGTGTTAAGGGCTCTGGGTGGGGATGTGGGCTCTGGGGTAGGGCTGTGTGGGGTTGGGGGGGTATGGAAGGGGACTCCAGGCTGGGGCAGGGGCTTGGAGTGTGTGGGGGGTGCAGGTTCTAGCTAGGGGTGGGGCTGGGGATGAGAGGTTCAGAGTGCAGGAGAGGGCTCCAGGCTGGGCCAGGGGGTTGGGGTGTGTGGGGGGTGAGGGCTCTGTCTGGGGTGGGGGGGGGTCTGGGGATGAAAGGTTTGGGGTGTGTGAGGGGACTTCGGGCTGGGCCGGGGGTTAGAGTGTGGCGGGATAGACTGGGTCCCGATGGCACTTATCGTGGTTCCGAGGAAGCTGCTACCAGGTCCCTATGGCCTCTAGGTCCGGGGTTGGCAACCTACGGCCCACGGAACCATCCTGCCTGGCCCCCGAGCTCCCAGCCAGGGAGGCTGTGCCTGGCCCATCTGCTGCTGTCCTCCGTCCCCCGGAGCCTCAGCGTGATGCACGAGCAGTGCTGTGGGCGGTGGGGCTGCACACTCCTCCAGGAGAGTGGGGCAGCTTGTCTGGTTCTGACCAGGCTGCCAGACGCACTGCTCTGAGTGGCATGGTACGGGGGCTGGGGCCGGGGCCATGGATAAGGGGCAGGGAATCCCAGGGGCAGTCAGGGGGCACGGGGGTGGATGGGGGTTGGGACAGTCAGGGGACAGGGAGCCGGGGCGGGAGGGTTGGGTAAGGCATGGGATCTGGGGGGGCAGTTAGGGTGGGGGGGGTCTCAGGAGGAGGCAGTCAGAGAACAAGGAGCAGGGGGTCTTAGATAGGAGGTGGGGTTCCAGGGAGGAGTTGTTAGGGGTGGGGTCTCTGGAGGGCGCAGTCAGGGGATACGGAGCCGGGGGTGGGGTTGCTGGGTCAGGGATTCAGACTGTTTGGGGAGGCACCGCCTTCCCCTCCCAGCCCTGCTCTAGGTGGAGGCGCAGCCAGGCGGCTCTGCACAGTGCATGCTGCCTTCGCTGCTACAGGTACCACCCCCACAGCTCCCATTGGTCACGGTTCTCAGCCAGTGGGAGCTGCAGAGCCAGTACTTGGGGTGGGGGCAGCACACAGAGCCTCCCAGTTGTTGGCCAGCACATACAGGCTGCAGGGACTTGGCAGACTTCCAGAAGCAGCTTGGAGCCAGGACAGGTAGGGAGCCTGCCTTAGCCCCAGGCGCCCGCTACACTGTCGCGTGAATTTTAATGGCTACCAGGGTCCCTTTTCAACTAGGCACTCCGATCGAAAACTGGATGCCTGGCAACCCTAAGACACAGCATAAAGGAACCACAGCAGAAACCAGATTTGGAGCCAGTATGTTTACTAGTGTATTGTCCAGTGTAGTTGTAAATGCCCCGAGCAATGGACTGGTAAAACCTGTCTGCCCTTAGTTTAGTTTCTGAACACACGTCTGCACCATTTGCTAAAATGCTGCTTGAGAACTCTTCACAGCAGTGCTCCATGAATCACAGCAGAGGAGCCCATGCCTTGTGTAGCAGCAGCAGCACACAGTATATATAGTGTCCTCTAGCAGCGAAATAACAATATTGATACAGAAAGCTGAAGCACTGATCCCTCCTACATAATTTTGAAAGGCCCGTCAAATGGCTTGGCCGTGTAACTTTCCCTCCATCATGGTGAAGGTTTGCTGATGGAGGTCCTACCCTTCTGTTCTCACTGCTATGGGCCACTTCCTCTCAGTTGAATTCATACAACATTCCTGTGGCTGCTTCTACAGGCAGCCAGATTCTTCCTTGTAATGATGAGTGTTTACACACATAGAAACAGCTGGGAAGAAAGGAGGTGTAATCCACACCATTTAGCCTGCCATCTCTGCATGGGCCCTCAGCAAATGATCCCTGGACCACTGACCTCTGTTCAAGTATCACTGATGCACAGAATAGAGCATGTTTTCTGCCTCAAAAGTGTTGTATATAAATTAATTTACTCTGGTTTCCAGTCATAGATTCTTAGCTCCAGTGTGTCTCTTTAGCACATGAAAAAGGAGTGCTGCAGAGAAGGATCAAAAAGTGGTGAGCAAAAAGCTGAAGAGAGATTAGCCAACGTCCTTAAAAACTACAGACATTCCAAAGAAGCAAGTTGGACAGACTCAGACCTGTTGCTGGCAGGAAAGAATAGATTTCTTGGGAAATTTTTCCATTTTTATTCTTCCAGATGCAAGCCTTTAAGTGTCACTTTATTGGAGCTCTTACCGCGGCAATGAGCAAAACATGCTCAGTTTTCTAACGGAAACCTAAACAAAATCAGACTTTTTTTGCCAAGATTTAATGGTGCACTCTTCGTGTAACAGCATTCCAGCTGTTTAACCAGAATGGACTGAAACCTTGAACGTGACGCTGCTGAGATGGAAAGACGGGGTGTTAAGTCTTCTGGGTCTGAACTGCTGTGTACTGAACGAGTTTAAGATGTCAGGGTCTATAAATAAGTCTCCCAATATATAATTTCCACTTCCATTTTTTTAACATTAATAGATTGGCTCAGAAGCGCTCTTTCAGCTGCTTAACCTGAACCTAAGCCAAGTTCAAATGGGACCACTCAGCTCTTCATTTTCCACTTGTGTTTTGTTTTCCTCCTTCTTCAGTTTTTGAACTTTGTCCTCTCAATGTTCCTATTATAGCTGGGAGGGCAGATGAGAGGATGCCTTAAAAGTAAGCATCTGTGTTGCTCCTCAAATCCAGCAGTAGGGGTGGATTAACCCCAAGGCACAGTGGGGCTGTGCCAAGGATGCCCAGCTCTGGGGTTACCTGGCCACATCATGACAGGGGCTGGAGGAGAGAGCATGTGGAGCAGATTGCCAGCAGCACATGGCTCTGCTCCATGAAAGGTCCCTACAGATCCAGGAGCTCAGGTAAGTACCTGCAGCCAGGGGCCTTACTGCTGCTGATCTTTGGGCAGGGAGGAAGGTAGCCGTGGCTGCTGCTGATCTCACTCTTCAAGGCAGCCAAGGAAGGATAGCCTGCCGCTGTAACTTCTGCTTGTGAGGCCCTTTATTCCCCAGCCATTGCTAGTAGCGTGACCTATAGGGAATATGCACATGCTGGAGCAGTTGGCCTTGTGAGGGAGGCTCCTGTCACCCCTATGTCCCAGGGAGCAGAGGAAAGGAGTGCCCTGTGATGGATGTGAATAGAGAGGGCTGCTTCCCTACCTCACAACACCACATGTGTGTATGAACCTTTGCAGACAGAAGTCCTGATCTTGTATTAGAACCCCTTTTATTAGACCCTTATGCACCCACGTGGAGTCCCGTTGACGTCAATGGAACATGACACAGGTGCCAGATCCACACTGATGGACCCTGATACAGGATTGGGGCCAAAACAAGCAGACAAACTCCTGGTCCAGGAAATCTTATATTGAAATGAGACACTGTGAACAGGAATTGGGAAGAAAATGAAGTGAATGTGTGTTGTGGAGGCTGAGTATGTGCCTTGTAATTCCAGATTTATTTATTGGGAGGGCAGCCCTTCCTGGGATCAGGGCTCCTAGCTTTGGCTGAGGCTAGCAAGTGAGAGGCATTCTGATTAGTGCACTCTCCTGGTTCTTTGTGGTGGGGTGTGGAGCCAGAAGCGAGCTTTCATGCTGGAGACAAATACTTCACCCACAGAATATACACAGCATGGAATACAGCTTTGAAACATCTCACTGGGCATTCCTCCATTTGTAGGCCTGGTGGACACCTAAAAATCAGACTGACCCACGTTGCTCTGAAAAATTTCATGTCCTGTGAGATATTAGGTTAACCTAACCCCCGCTATAGATGAAGGTAGGTTGATGGAAGAATTCTCAGAGAGGTGGATTAACTACATCATCAGAAAAATGCCTTCATTTGTTGTAGGAAGCATCTATGCTACTTCCTGTATCCCCCTAACTGTGCCACTGTAGCTGCTATAATGTAGACATACCCTTAGCAAGTCACGGGGTATGTCTTCACTACCCGCCAGATCGATGGGTAGTGATCGACCTTTTGGCGATCGATTTATCGCATCTCATCAAGATGCAATAAATCAATCGCCAAAGGCTCTCCCGTCGGCTCCGGAACTCCAGCTCACCAAGAGGCGCAAGTTGGAGTCGAAGGGGCAGCCTGCTGCCGCCGTGAGGATGGCAGGTAAGTCAGCCTAAGATGCGCCGACCTCAGCTACGTTATTCACATAGCTGAAGTTGTGTATCTTAGGCCGAACCCTCCCCCAACTGTAGACCAAGCCACTGTCTTCTTAATGAGAATGCTTGAAGGGCCAAATTGTAAGGTCAGCACCCATCCTGAGTAATCAGGCTCAGTGCTGAGTGTGCATGTGACAGAAGCAAGGAAATATTCTCCATCCAGGACAGAGCAGCTGAGAGCTACTCTACACAGGCTATTCCAATCCAAGAAATGGAGTTATTTCCAAGGGCCTTTAGCTTGGGTGACGATTAGCTTAGTTATTGCCGCCACTTATTCTTTCCCCCATCCCACCCATATCTCATCCCCTTTTCTCCTCACGTGCTGCCAGCCTGGGAGTTCACACAGAGTAGGGCTCTGTTGTGAAGAACCTGTTTTCCATTATGCAGCCCCTGTGTGGCAGAAGTACACCAGCTCCACTGCCAAGGCCCTGTCCCAGCAGTGGAGTAAGGAACTACATTCTCTCTCAAGAAAGCAGGAGCAGGTGGCTCTCAACACCTGATGAAGCACCTCTCCAGGTATTAGGAAAGGAAGATAAAGAAAAGTTTTATGTAAGCAAAATGCAGCAGAAATCAGGAAAAAAATAAGAAATATCGAAGGAAATAAGAAATTAAAGAGAGCGAAGGAATAAAGTCAATTAGAGGTGCTGGTGGCAGAAATGGGTCAATAGTGCTCACTGCTATTCTGCTATGTGCTATGGCTCCGCGAGGCTTCTTTGCCCTAACATTTTCCACCACTGCCACTAGCAGTGCAGCTCTACCAGTGACCACAGTGGTGGAAGCTCTAGTGTAGACAAGGTGCCAGCATTCTGATGGCTATGCATTGTCTAAATTAGAGCTCCCACTTTCACTAGCCCCAGTGGAGCTGCCAATCGGCTGGGTTCAGGTGCACTCTGAGGCAGTCCTTGGGGAATTCTAGTTTTTTCTTGCTTTGTTAAGTGGAAAACTCCTACCCCAAACCATGTTCCAGTGGGGTTTAGGGGAGGTGAAGGGTGAGCATGGCTTGAATTAAGGCTCTCCCTTGAAGTGTGTGTTTACATCTCAGTCATCAGCTGGGCAAATATAAACATTACACACTGTTTGTAGTGTTGCTGTAGCTGCATTGGGCATAGAATATGAGAGAAACCAGGTGTGCGAGGTAATATCTTTTATTGGACCAACTCCTGTTGGTCAAAAGCTTGTCCCTTCCTCTACCAGACGTTGGTCCGTTATAGCTATTACCTCACCCATCTTGTCTCTATTTTGTAGATTGTTACAGTTTTAAAAAATTCTTACTCCAGACAATATTTTTGCTCTTTCAGCTAAGTTAACTGTTTAAAGGAGCAACTCCTCTGACATTCGTAGCAGACAGGCCTGTCAGAATTCTCTTGCCTGTGGCCACACACATGCTTTTCATGAAGAAGGATGTGGTGTTGCTGCAAGGGGATTTCCAAGCTGGAAATTCCCCGTTCTTCACAAGAACAGGCTGTGCAGTGTTAACTCTCAGAATCCACTCAGTTTTGCTTTGGATTTGAGACTATCATTACTCAACTCATTCTTTTTTTCACAAAATGAAAAATAAGTGATCATCAATATGCCAGATTCTAACCTCAGTTATTCCAGTGCAAATTCTGATTAACTCCACTAAGGTCAGTGCTGTTAACTCCAGCTTTACACTGATGTGTCTGAGATCAGAACCCACAATGCCCTGATGCTATTGTATATACTAATATCCAGTAAATATGTAGCAAAATTATATGCTAAAGGCACTTGCACTCTTGTCTCTTGCCCGCTATAAGATGTGCAGGGTACTGCTTCACAGACTAAGGCAATATTTTTGGAGCAGTCACCAAGATGAGCTCCCTGTCAATTTACCACAGACATCTGTGTGCATTAGCGGAGCAAATATCTTATGAGTAACTTTTTTGTTTGGCCTTGAATATAAATATATAGTTGCAATATATAAAAGAGGGCTGAAAGGCCAAAAGTCTCAATGAGAGCATCTTTTTTTTGTGGGGGAGGGGGTTTGTCTGTTTATTTTTAATGTGGATAATACAGTTCAAACCCTGTAACGGTCAAAGAGCATTTTGAAAATCTTATGAATTCTTGGGATCCCCATTTAAGGCAACGTTTTCTGTTCTTAATAAACTATTTCTAGTCTTGTGACAGTTTATAAATTGACAAACTTTTTACTGATTGCAAATCATCAGCCCAGCAGCTTTTCAGTCAGGGACAGGGTGGTTCCCCATCACCTGACTGCAAAGCCCAATTTGGAGATGCATTTTTTTTATTTTCCCAGAACCGTATTTCATAACCAGCCTTTTAAGAGCAGATGCTGGGCCTGTTTTTGCTGCTCTATGAGCAGCAGTTGAACGATGCTGATTTCCCAGAATGCAACATCCTAATAGCTCCTTTAGGTTAGGTCTTTTTTATTTATTTTGATATCACTCAGAATTGCACTAAATGGTATTTTTTTGAAAGGGATTTAACAGTTGAGTGATTTTGATTATTTCTCAAGCAATTTTTAGAAAACATCTATAAATAGATGGAAATTGTAAGTCCAGAGCCTGCGCTTGCAGCCCTTATTCTGCATATAATCCTTACCCAAGTGACTAGTCCAGCCTGAATTCAGCAGTATTGCTTGTGTAAGTGAGAACTGTGTGCATAAGAGGTGCAAGATGATTCTCCTTAATGCACACAATTTAGATGCTCAGCACTGAGACAAAAGACATAAGTATTAAAATGCTTGGTCAGAAGCTGATTGCCGCAGCCTTAGATTAAAGCCTGAATACATATTGGTTCTTTTTTTGTTTTAAAAAAAGTATTATGAAATTTTAATTATGAAATAGTAAAAAAAATTACCTGAAACGGGAAATTACTATGTGTAGCATAAAGAAAGTGAGTGATGGGAAATCAGAGACTCCAACAGGGCAGGGCTAATATCTCAGCTGGATGAAAGCCAAGAGACCTGATAAAATCCCCAGTTACACATTTATTTATTTCTAGCCAATAAACAGCTCTACTTGTACGTTAGGAACGATTTTCACAAAACTGAATGCATGACTGACTAGCCATAGGATTCAGGCAAGGAAACATTGACTTAATGGGAATACAGAAGTCAAATTCATTTTAAAAACAAAATTATAATACTGACATTTTTAACGGCTTCTTAGCCCTATTTTAATGTCATCCTGGTAAACATTTTCAGTGGCTTCATTTTTATTTTCTATATTTAATGGCAATTTATATAGAATGCCTTATGTGGGACAGAAATATTACCCTGCACTGATAACTTCATAGATGCTAAAACAGGAAATACATTACATCAGGCGCCTTCTCGTCTATGGTAACAATGAAAAACCAAGTCCAGCACAAACTCCTCAAAGTAACCAGCCATCTCTGGTGCCATTAACAAAGTTCCAGAAATTAGTTGTAGTTAGGAATTATCATCACCTGGGTCTTCCAGATGCAGGACAAGTACTTTGCCACTGAGAGGAAGTAGTGACTTGTTTAGCTGAAGGCAACAGACCTTTTTGTGTTTACCCAAAATTCCATAAAGTCATCAGTCATTGATTTATGCAGCACACCTAGGTACTGTATCACCAGAAAAGTCAGCATATTTATATTTGAAATTCATGACTATGAATTATTCTAGTGGAAATTCCAATAAACTCTTAGAATCCTTCAGCTGATCTCTGCTGGTTTCTACAGGCCTCTGTTAGTTTCAGTGGGTTGGTCAGTAACACCAGGGACCAGTGGATCTTCTGCCTGGTTCCAAAACCTAATTAGATCCATAAGGGACCAACTGAAAATTTTCACTTGAAGTTTCTCTAGCCAAGAGAGTGCAGAGATGCAATTCAATGTTATCACCCTGTGGCTGGCATGATCACATAACTTTTGAGAGCCCTGATCCAATGTCCATTAAAGTTAATAGAAAAATCCCCATTGGCTTCAGTGGACATTGGATCATGCCCAAAAGCGTTTCCTGCATAAATGCTGAGCACTGTCTAGCTCCTCTGACACCAGCTCATAGTTTGTTTACGCCACTTCTTCCAGGTTTGACCTTTTTTTAACCTCCCTCTGGTTTTTCCTTTTTGAAGTACGGTAGTTACTATGGAAACAATGATGTGATTGGTGTGTGTGTGTGGAGTTTTAGTAGTGATATTCACAAGTGCATTAGGAAGCCAGTTTAAAATGCATATCGTGGTATGTGAAATATAGGAGTTTGTGAGAGTTATCATGACCATTTATGTAAACATATTTATTTTGCATAACTGTACTAGTTACAAGGGAATTATAAGGCCAAATACAGAGTGGATGTAAATAAAAATCTAAATTACACAAGGGTAAATCATTGTAATCTGGGGTAATTTACATTCAGAGACGGTGGAAGGACAGAGTCTGGCAGGAAGAGCTAAGCAGTCAGTTCTACTCAGAGCTAAATCCAGGTAAATCTGAAGTAACTCCACTAAAAATTCAGTGAAGATACTTCAGATTTACTACACATATGTAATTGGGAGCAGAATTGGCCTTAGGCAATTGACTTACACTTTTTATATCTTCCTGTCTGTTGTTTTCCTGATACCACATGCCCTTCTATTCCTATAGCATTTGATACACCAGCTTACACTGAATAATTGTTGTTGTTCTTTCACATGTGTATTGCAGTAGTCCCCAGTTGAGATCAGAGCTCCATTGTGATAGGTACCCCGCAAGCAGGTAAAGTAGGCTTACTACTCATAAGATCTCTGAAAAATAAAAATCTTGCTAATACTCTTGATAAATTCAGCAGAAAATTGAAATTACTGCCAGCATTCGTCACTACAGTAGCCTAGAATTTGGACGTGCTGATAGCTAGAATGTAATAATACAGATCATTTTATATCTGTAAAGTGACATAGAACACAGGAAACAGATGCACTTTTACTAAAGACATGCTGAAAGAGGGGCCTGATCCATAGTGCAGTGGACTCAGTGGGAGTCTTCCTACTGATTTAGAAGATTTGGAACAGGCCCTAATAGATCATGGAGCTTTTTTAGAAAATATACAAGGGGGAAAAAGCATATTGTGTTTCAGCTGGCTTTGGTATTCTTCACTTCCTGTCTCAAACTGCTGTGAAGTGTTGCTGGAAACAGCTGTCCCTTTCCATTCCAAAGGTGGCTGTTTTCATTGACAAGGAAAGTGACTCCTGCCCAGGGAACTAACTCAATCAGGCTGTTTATTAATATTATTATTTTTCATTTTTTTAAACACCCTACATGAGCAATTACATGCATGTTAAATAACTACCACCCCCCCACCCCCCCATATTTTATGGCTTTTAAATAGAGTTTGTCATGATAATGCCGTTAATTGGAAGGTAAAACCCCTCCATGACATGTCTTACCTACATGCCTCAGCTGAAGCATGCAGTAAACCCTAAGTCAAAGCTGAACCAGAGTAACAAATTGTTTCCTGTCGTGAAATGCACCAGTCGGAATGCAAAGTTTTGATGAATTTTTAAAGGCATTCTCTCCTGCGTAGGTTTTTAAACTGGCCTCATCCCCACGGTTTCTGAGCACCCTCTGGTCTTGCATTAAGCAACATGGCTCACATCTGTCATGTGTGGTTTGTTCTCTGTCATCGTCTCCTCACTGCAATATAGTGCACCTTCTAGCTGAGCTGTCCAATAGAAAACTGTGCCAGCCAGTCAGGATTGTATTGTCTTCTATTTTAGACTAGAATTTATTTGTATGTAACGCCTTTCTTTCTCCAGGTATCCAAAGCAGCTTTGCAGCGCTTTGAGTGATGTTGATAGTGCAGTTACTCTGTGGGCAAATGTGGTGGCCATTGTTGGCTCAAAATAGTTCTCAAACAGCTCAGTTGACATCTCCTCTTCCAATAACAGCCTCTGCTAAAGTCATCAGTAATTCCCTCCATTGGCTGAAAAATCATCACGTGATGTATAATCTTTGCCTACTGGACCCACATCTCTGTGAAGAAGCTTAAGGGAAATGGATCGGTTTACCCACAACTGAAATGGATTCACCTCTTGCATGGAACTCGGCAGAACCACACAGCAGTCGAGAGCAGAAAGTAAAAAAAGCAGCTGAAAATGCATTCCCCTGAACCCACAGGGGCAACATCCAATTACAGGACCTGTAATTTGGCAGCACGTTGGGATTAACACCCCCACCACTGCATAGTGTGCCCTAAAGCATTTAATGACCATAAGTCATCAGGCCCTTTTTTGTGTCTCATGTAGTAGTGATATATTTGATCTGGCCAGATTTTTGCTGAATTCAAGAGTAAGACTAAGGCTTCTGGCCCTCAGACCATGAATGACCATGTATTTTGTGCAGGTAACACTATAGCTCTTGTGGGAAGGGGCATTTTAACCACACAGTTTTGCAGTGGCCTTTAATAGCTGATTACTAGATTTAAATGAACACAGTGGGCTGGATCCATTCCAGCACAGCCAGGGACCTAAAACTGCCCAGAATGTTCAGCTGAAGAATCACTGACTGCTCTAGAGCTGGTTCTACAGCATTTCCTTCCATCCTACACCTGCTTTTGCACGACAGAGAGGAAGGGGACACAGTCAGAGTACACTGTGTTTCTGCCAGGATAATGGCATCCAGGGGGTTATCAGCATAATTCGGGGACAGGGACAGCATAGAATTACCTCAGGACTAAAGAGCTGCAAACAGCAATTTTGTGGTTCTCCTCAGCTGCGTCAAGTCTGGATTCAGCTGAGTATTCAGGCCAGGCTCCAAGGACACAGTGAGCCTCTCTTCTGATTGATGTCTGCTCAGCATGCAGGGGAGGGGGAGGAAGTGTGAGGGGAAGGCGTGTGGGTGGGTCAGGAAGGTGGTTATGGCTCTCTGAGCTCGAAAGCTGGGCTGCTGTTGTCCTAAGGAGAGTTGGGGAGTTGCAGGGCTGCTGTCATTTACACTAGTAATATTGAGTCTTCTCGAGGATAGATGTAGCAATGTACCACTCCAGCATGCTTCCTTCCTTCTTCTAAATCATTCCTTTGCTGGTGATGGGCTTGGGAGTAGCTGGCATAGGGCTCCCACCAGCTTTATGCTAGTGGGGATTTCTTCTTCTGCTGGCAATTTAGAGCCAGAATGTATCTCCTTTTTTCTGCCTGAGCCTTGCAAAGGGGACTATTTCAGTAGAAAATCTGGCCCATTGTATCATGGTGAGGGGAATAGGATGTCAAAGAAGACTGACCTTGGACTCTCAAGACGCTTGCTTGAAACGCAAAAAGCAATTGACAAGTGTCTTGACACACAGAACTTTACACGCATAAATCCCTGGATAGCAAGATGAGAACAGATCTCTTAGGTCTCTGGTAGAACTGTATGACATGATCTAATTTACTTCCACTAATTTATATTTACACTTTGTTGGGAAGACTTCATGATGCCAGTTGTGATCACCCATTTTTTAATTTGTCCTTTATGTACCTTGGTGCCTTCTCCCATGCTACCCTCTTTGCATGGGAGGAGCTTCCTGTAGGTAGCTGCAAAGCCACCTCCATGCCTTCTTTCCGAGTACTCCTTAAAACCCTTCTCTGCTGTGAGGACCACAAAAAACTCAACAATGGTGAGACAGGTGATTTACTGTGACTACTCTTTTTCATGCTCATCAGGATCATCTCATTGTTTCTCTCCCATCTGTCTATTTGATCCATTTGTTGTCTTTCATCTTACACGGAAGTGGTAAGCTCTTCAGGGCAGGGATTGTCTCTCTTATATGTTTGCACAGTGGGCTTCTGATCTCTAGGCACTACTGAAGTGCAATTATTTTCACTAAACATCCAGAAATGCTTCCATTTGTGTTATGGTGAATGATGGCTAATACAGAGTGGATGCCAATGGAAATAGTAATTTTTGGGAAAGGATGTTTGTGCTGAAGGCAGGTTCATGGCACCAAGGGCCGTGGAAATGGCAAGAATCACATTACATTGCTGTGTGCAAATGTTTTTATTGGAATGTTATCAAGACTTTTTGCCCAGTTCCCAGACTGTTTGGTAAATATGGAGACTTCATGCTAGAGAGTGTTTTAATGGTTAACACCATTTATTTCTAAGGACAATAGCCAAAGAGATCTTTTTCTAAAAGAAATGCTTTACTCCAACCTCTGTGGACAGTTCAGTTCCCTGCTATATAGGAGGGAAAAGCAAATGATCACAGTGGTTCCTTCTGATCTTGAATCTATAAAAAAAGATTTTAGGTGAAAGGAGGATTATTGGATTTTCTTAACTCTTTAAAATGCATTCTGGAAATTATGCATGAACTCTAGCCTGCCTTCTAGCTGATTAAAACAGTGGCAGCCACTCCAACTTTTGTGTGAGTCATTAGTAAGATTGAGATTTTGTCACGGTTATTTTTAGTAAAAGTCATGGACAGGTCGCCGGAATAAACTAAAATTCTTGGAAGCCCATGACCTGTCCATTAATGTAGGGTTGGGGCCTGACTGCTGGCAGGGGCAGGGGGCGCAGAGACAGGCTGATAGCCCGAAGCCCTGCCACTTGTGGCTGAAGCTGAAGAAGCCAGGAAGGTCCATTAAAGTCATGGAATCCGTGACCTCCATGATGAAATCGTATCCTTAGTCATTAGGGTTAAAGCAATCAAGAAACTGTTTGGGAAAACAGCTAAAAGCGGGTGTAGCCAACTATAGGAGGATCTCTCTACTATAGTGGGGTCCCCCAGTGGCACAGAGCTAGCATAGCAGCTTCTGTGATACCTCTCCTTCCCATAACGGTATGGGACCATGACTGGAGTAAAAGGGGCATTGAATGGACAACTGGATTGGTGGATTTCAGGGGGGTTTCCAGGTCCTGCTTGCAGGCTAGATGTTCTGTAAGGAAGCATGCAATTTGGGCCTAGCAGCTGTCAGTTTGCAGAGAGTCTAAAGTAAAGTGGGCTGAGTTGTGCCTCTCTGTTTTAGAGAGCAGCCTGCTTTGTGTGTCTCTGCTTTGGGGTTTTTGTGCATTATTGTTCTGAATTCTAAGAAATAAAGTAGTGTTACATTACAGCCTACATTACAGCAAGAGTGTTTATGGCTTCATCTAACTTGTGTGTGTGTGCTGTGAACATAACACAGATTTTCATCTTATTTTGATTAATACTTTCCACCAAGCCTGTTTGTTAAGTCTTTGCGCTCTAGGGCTTATTAGAGGTCTTATTTAAAAGGAAGTTTTGTAATCATGACAAGCTCATTACGGGGCCAGAGTCATGACTGTATAGTTATGGTTGCAAGCAACCTTCCATTGTATGCCATCTGAATTTGCTCTTTACATGAGTTTGTTTAGCCAGAAAGATTCTGGCAGAACAAAGTGAAATAATCATCCAGCAATGGAGTAGAGCTTATCTAATGTTTATATTCAAATGGTAGCGTGAGTAGTCACAAAAGAAAACTATTCCAGTTCTGCTTGCCTTTAGCACTGACAGAGAATCAAGTGCCTGACGTATTCAAATTAAACCCTTTGATTCAGTCACTTATTTGTTTAGTAATCACTTTTCCTTTCCTGTTGTATTGCTTCTTCTTCTTTCACTTTTACTAAATCTTTATATTAAGAAAGTAATCATTTGTGACAGGTCATGGCAAAGTATATGAAAAAGGTGATTGGCCATTAATATCTCAATCTTAATAAATAGGTTTTATCCCCCTGTAAACAAGTCCAGCTGGCCTGTGGTTTTAGAAAAGCCTGTATGCTCTCACAATTCAGCTATGCATATCAACTTGTTTAAACCATGGTGGACCCAATTTAAGATGTCTGCAGCTACAGGACAAGGGCTTCTCACTGACCATGGCCAATGTGACAGGGTGAGTCTCCAAATTGTCAAGGTATATTATTGTTAGCTAGTGGTTGCTGTGCTGAGATATTTATATATTAGCATCTACCTTACACAGCAAGAATTCTGCTCTTATCTGCATGAGCCTTATGACTCTGTAACCCTATTGACTTAATTGGACTTCCTCCTGAATTGCATTGGGGTTAGTGAGAGAAGAATTGGCCTCAGGACAGGGTGAGGAAGGGGCAGACATAAGGCTACCTTAACTTGTGTTTCTATTTTACTAAATGTTTAGCTTTTGGGTGAAGAGAGTTTAAATGTGTCTTTAACTTTGAATTTCCTGGCTTTCTGATTTCTTAATTCTTTTAAGTTTTCCTCTGAAGTTGTTGATACATATTTACAAATTTAATTCCAGTTTCTTAGAATTTTTGATCTAGAAATCTCTTTGGGCTTTTTAAAACTCATTTTATGAATGGTTCTATGACTCTTTTGTGTGTTAGCATTTCTGGAAGCTGGGATTGGAATGTATTTCTCTTTACATTTGTGAACTATTATTGTAGTGGAAACCTCCTCATGAGTCCTTGCAGGTTTATAATCTATTCAGGAGTCCACCTAGGGTTTATAACTACCACAGGGATTCCAAGTAGCAAGCTCCACAAGAGTATCAGGATTCCCATAGCAGTTTTGTGGTGCTTTCATCTACAAACATGTCAAACTCCAAAATATCTGGCCAGCTTTGATATAGGCAGTCTGTGGCTGCAATCTTTCTGAAGCACATCCAGAACTATTTGCAGACTCTTACAAACTGCCTGGTCTTGGATTGGATCAAATGTAGCAAATAAATCGAAAATTTATTCCAGCAAACTTGCACAAAATACTATTGTTGTACTAATCCTATTCCTCAGGCAGGACCATTTTGGAGTGAATAAGATTTGAAGCTTTTGGAGTGATGAAACTGGTAGAAAAGTAGTCGGAAAAAATTCCATAATATAAACATAGAATATCTGAACTTTCAGATCTGATAAACATGTTGTCTAACTACCTTCAGACCTTTAAAAGAAATTCTCATCTAGTAAAGGAAAACAAATCAGAAATTTCAGGCCAATTAGCTTATCTTTGGCAAAAGTGTGTGTGTGTTTAAAATCAAACTATAACAGAAAACTTGTTAAACCTTAATTCTTGCTGCCATCTGTCCGTAATAGCGGTTGAAGTAAAATTTTCCAGCACTAGAAGAGAAATCAGATCCTGATCCTGCACTTGCTGTGTTGGGAATGTTGCCAAAAACTCCTTTTAAAAAAAGACATTCCACTTGGAGTATGTCACAGATTATTCTTGCTCACAGCTTTAAAGCTAGGGAACAGAATGCAGCCATCCCTCTCGCACAAACAAATGACTGGATTAACTGGACTCATGTTACAAACTGGAGAAAATAAATGTATATGTGAGGATCACATCACATAAATATGAGAAACTGAAGTGAATGAAACAGTTCATGCAACTAGGGAGCTCTTCAAATTCTCATTTAACTTGAGTTGAAGTCGCTGCAGTGCAAGTACTAGTTTATTAATTGTATTTACTTATATTGAAAAGTTCATGTTGTGGCTGGGAAACAGTGGCCAATGTCAGGAACAGAGTTGAGAGTTAGGAAGATGGGCAAAGAGACCCCTGAATGGTAGAGCAAGGTCAGAGTCCAACCAGACAAGTCAAGGAAGAGCATTAATAATAAAAAACAAAGAACCTATTCTCTCCTCTCCTAATTAACTCATCTTCCCTCAAAGGGGATATCCACAAAGGAGGGAGGGGACATGTGGCAGAGAGAGAGACAGAGATACACACCGTGTGTGTGAGAGAGAGACATGCATTGCCCCTTAAAGTACACTGATCCCACTCTAAGTACATTGCCTTTTTAAGTAGATCATCAAGTTGAGACAGTAGCTGCTGCCAGCAAGCTCCCTCCATCCTGAGTCCTGTCGTGTCCCACCCCCACCCCCACTCTGTGGATATGAGGTATAGGATTGGGGGGAGGAGGGAATGCTAACATCAGCAGCCCTCTTCCTCCCCACCCCCTGAACAGCAAGCAGGAGGCTCCTAGGACCAGCTCCAAGGCAGGGGGCAGGAGCAGCACATGGCAGTGGGGGAGGGACAGCTGAACTGCTGGCAATTGATAACCTGCTGGGCAGCTGCTGCACAGGGAACTTAAGGGAGCTGATGGGGCAGGGGATTGCCAGTCCACCCTGATTTCAAGCCCCCATCAGCTAGCTCCAATGGATTGCTCTTCCTGCAAGCAGTGGACAAAGCAGGCAGCTGCATAACAACTTTATAAGGGAGCATTGCACAACTTTAAACGAGCATGTTCTCTAATTGATCAGCAATGTAACAACAAAACAACATTAACCAGCATGACATTAAGTGAGGAATTACTCTACTATCCTTTATGTCGGTATAATTTGGTCACTCAGAGCTGTGAATAAGCCTCCCCCCAAGTGAGATAAGATACACAAACCTAAGTGCCAGCAAGCGAGCTCTCTCCCAGCTCAGAGTAGCTCCCCTGGAGAGCGTGTAGCAGCCCAGGCTGTAAGCCCATGTAGCCATAGTCTCAGTTTCAATATCTGTACAATGAGGATGATGCTTTCCTACCTCAGAGGTAAGGACTGCAGACTTAACTCAAGGGTGTCCTTAAAGCATACTGAGATCCTTGGATGAAAGTAGGAAGTGATGGACGAATTATGGGTTTCCTGGTGACCTTTCCAAAAAGTACAGCAGTGGTTTCTCTACAGCCAGTCACAGGCATATTTGACACTTGATAGAAGCCTCAGAATTACACAGGGGAAATACTTATCCTAAATATCTACTTTAAAATATTTTTTTAACAATTGTTATTGTTAAAACAAAGAACGAGTCATCCCCTGTTGTCAAGTCTCAGCTTCTAGCAGTCAGAGGTTTAGGGACACCCAGCATAGATCTGCATCTCTGATCAACTTATAGCTAATAGCCATTGATGGACCTATGCTCCATGAAATTATCTAACTCTTTTTTTAACCTATTTATACCTTTGGTCTTCACAACATCCCCTGGCAAATAGTTCCACAGGTTGACTGCATTGTGTGAATTTCCTTTGGTTTGTTTTAAACCTGCTGCATATTACTTTCATTGGGCGACCTCTAGTTCTTGTGTAATATGAAGGGATAAATAACACTTTCTTAGTCATTTTCTTCACACCATTCATGATTTTATAGACTTCTATCATATCCCCCCTTCGTTGTCCCTTTTCCAACCTGAACAGTCCCAGTCTTTTTAGTCTCTCCTCCTATGGAAGCTGTTCCATACCCCTAATCCAGGGGTTTAAATATCCAGGGGGTTAAATATTAAATATTTAATATTTTTAAATCCAGGGGTTTAAATATTAAATATTTAAATATCTGAAATGATTAAATTGATGATTTTTAAAATCCTATGACTGTGAAATTAACCAAAATGGACCATGATTTTGGTAGGGTCCTATTTATTTGTATCCAAAGTACTGAAACATGTTTAATAGCTGACTATCACCATCCTTAATAACCAACTGTCACCATCCTCCTCCTGACTCTAAATTCGTCTAAACCCATCCTACATGGTCAGGGATGATCTGCTGTAGTTACTGTTTTTCATTATTTCAATGTACTGTAAGGATATCTGACATCCCTGACTGACTCTCAAATGGGTTATATTTTGACATGAATTAGGGAGAAGCATACTGAAGACATTTGGATTTTGCCATATCCCCCTTGTTTTGCCATTAACCAACATAGTCACGAGTACTTTAGTCTAGTGATGCCCTCATTATACTCTTGCAACCTAACCTAAGCCAATGGGGTTTCATAAGTGTAACTGAGGGTCTTTTGTCTGTAATTTTCCTGACATTAAAATAAATAGGGTAATTGATCTCACCTCTCTATTCCTAGAGCACCCCCAGCAGCAACTAGAACATGATTCCTATTCTTGAACTGCTGCATAGAAGGTTTTCCCTATGATCCAGCAGGAGCAGCAGAATGAAACTGGCTAGTATTTGCCAGTTTCGCTCTGCTTCTCTTACTCTTGACAGCATTACTAGGCAGGCAGTGCAAGCAGAAGCAACAATGTGTTTGCTTTTGACCTAGAGGAAAAAGGCTTTTCCTCCCTACCACCACAATGGTGGTAGGGATGAAAATGTGCCACGCAACCATCCCACACACATTATTTTAATATTAATTATTCTGTCTTTTTATTTTTTTTTCCATTTTGGGTCATAGTTAATGACAAACACTGATGCTAGATGACCTCTTTATACCATGTGGCCCTCTCTGTTTATGTATCTGATTCTAGGGTTTGATTTTGACTAATGGATAGGTTTGTGTGTTTTTTTCCTACTTACTTTGATGTCATAGTAAGTTAAACCTTGAATATGTTTTAAAGCTCATGTTAAAATGATTATATTGTTGCTCGGTAACTGTAATGAGTATTAACATGTTAAGTAGAACAGAATGTGATCATAAGATTGTTGACCTATGCGCTTGCTCTCTGAGAGCTATACTATATTAATCTCACCAATACTTAATTGGCAGTCTAAAATGTTCACAAATAAAACAAGAATCTGGCTAAGCTGAAATCAATGAGAAATTCTACATTAAAAATAAAACCCTTGGTAATAATTTAAAATACACAATTCTGAGAGGTTATAAATAGGTTCAGCATTTTCTCACTAACCCATAACCATTATCAGGTGCAGGGAATAAGAAATTATTCACAAAACAGCTGTTCCCTATGTTCCACCCATCTTGTGAGTTGCGCATGCCGCCCATGGTTAGCCACCTTGTGTGGTGGGAGAGTTTACATGAGATAAAAGGATCTAAAATTCTGGGCTATTTAGCTTACAGATAAGAAGAGCAAGATGAGCATGACTTAGCTCTATGAAATAACAATTAAACCCTTATGTGATCTCCTTCTGTGGGGCAACCAGGGTGTGGTGATCTTGTGATCTAGGGTTGAATGAAATTCCAATGATTTCAAAGAGAGCTGGAGTGGGCATCTTATGAGGTGCTGACATAAGCAGTTGGGGAAATGGACTCAAATTTACATTTCAAAACACAAAGCTGAGTCACCATGTGATGCCAACCCTGTTCTACAGCCTAGCAGGGGCTAACATGTTCTATATACTGACAAAGTGATGATGATCAATAGATAGATCATCTTAAACTCAGACATCAAGGATTTTGAAGGTGCATAGTTGAGAGAGGACACTGTTACGTTGCCACTTGTTGTACTTGGACCTGTGAGAGATTTCTTCAGTAAACAGGGTGAAGAGAAGAAATGCACAGATCACCCTATCTTGTCAGCACATAGCTGTGAATTTAAAAAGCTGACCAGCCTGTGCATGGCAGTTTGAAGAGTCCATCAGTGTGATTAGCATGCTAACTGCACTCCAGATCCTGTCTCTTGCCTGTCTGCTTTCTAAGGATGCTCAGGAGGGAGGATGATTGTTGTAATGTTTGGTTTCAGCCTTTAAGGACTATAGAGATCTAAACGTAACAGCATTGCTTTTTTTTTTCATGTTTCTAAGTGCTCTCCTTATGCATTTTTCTGCCAATTATTTATTTGTATATAGCTGTACATACTAAATAGTAATTCGTTAGCTGCTGAGCCATATTTCAAACCAGTCTGTAATTCACCTAAAAAGAAATACTGACCCAGATCCTTAGCAATGGCAAAGTACACAGCAGAGCTCAAGATAGGGGTTGATAGGTATCCTTTTCATCCCCATGATCCTGTGCTGTCTGTGTGCTGGATTGGACTCCTAGTGTAGTTTAGAGCAGCCTAAAAGGACCAATGAGTAGTCAGAGATTAAGGGGCATAAGGAGGCCCCTGGCATGCCGCCATTCTTTTAGCCACACTCCTTCGACTGGCAACAAGCAGAATGGCGTAGGATCTGCTAGTGCAGCTCTCTCTACACTGTAGTGATCCTTCTATGGCCAATTATGCTAGCTTTAGGGCCAAAATCCGCTGGTGGTAAAGCAGAAGAGGTCTGAGCCATATCACAGGTGCCAGATCTAGGACCCAATGTGCCACTTCGGCCTGAACAGACGAGAGTGTTTGCAAATCCTATATGTGCACATTGAGCATTTGAAAGTACTAGCTACCTCCAACAAATGCATTTGGGGTGGGTAAACTGGTAGGCTGGTGCCAGGGGGGCAACTTGATGGAAGTGAAAGCAGTCATTAACAGGAACCAAAACATCTTGTTTACCTCTTGTATACTCAACCCGAGGAATCTGTTGCCTCAGGCATCCGGATTGTGAGCTGTGAGAGGATCACAGCAGCAAGACAAAGAGGATCCGTGCCAGGGTGAGTGACCTCCAGAGGACACCTGCATTTTGCAGGAAGTGGTGTTTTGTCTCTGCAACGTTTCTGGGCCAAAGTCTAGTGCGGTTCTGGACAGTACTGTGCTGCTGGAGGCTTTCAGATGAGATATAAAGTAAGGTTCGGTGCATATGGCCAGCAAAGATACCAAGGCACTTTTCATAACAGGAAGGTGTTAGTTCCAGTTTCCTGGCCAAATTTCACTTGAGTTTTAATTAAAGAACTGCCAGCCTAAATTGCCTTTGTAGTGATGTGGTGTTAAGAGATCAGCTGGTGAGGGAAAAGAAATTACAATTGTGCCCTTTTTTGACCTTCATGAAGTATAAAGAAGGCAGATTCATTTCCAGTTACTTCCATGGCCTATTTTCTCTGTTTTTGCTGTAGGACTTTTTGGATGACTCTCAGATGTGCATGGGAAACTTTGAGTTCTTACATATGAATTAGAATATAGAATGTTTACATTAAAAAACCTAACTTTTTTCATAGACTCACAGAAAAATAGAGGGGAAAGGAACCACAAGGAGTCATTGAGTCAAGCCCCCTATGCTGGGGCAGGACTAAGTAAACCTAGACAAGAGATCAGCAACTTTTCAGAAGTGGTGTGTTGAGTCTTCATTTATTCACTCTAATTTAAGGTTTCACGTGCCAATAATACATTAACATTTTTAGGTCTCTTTCTATAAGTCTATAATATACATACAACAATAGTTTAGTTATAAAGTAAATAAGTTTTTTAAAATGTTTAAGAAGCTTCATTTAAAATTAAATTAAAATGCAGATCTTATCAGTTTAATGTGATCCTAGCCCTTGCTTTTCCTCCTGAGTTTTCCAATGTCTGGCATGTATTTGGATACTTTAAGCTGCACACAGGCTTCTGAGTGATCAGCTGTTAGCTGGCTCTGAGAGAGACAGAGGATAGATTTCATGTGTGAAAATACCTGTTCACATAGGTATGTGGATCCAAATGCTGAAAGCATTGCAAATGCAATTTTCTTCAAACAGTTAAATTAGACTGGCAGGGACATCCAGTAGATCAGAACAGAGGCTCCATGATCTCTCTTAGTAGCTTCAAGTCTGCTCAAGATCTCCAAACTTTGCTGCCCAAAACTGAATTTTTTAACTGAATGAGCTGCATTTCGAAATCTTCAACACTCATCCACTGAAATACAGACAAATCCAAGTCACTTTCATTGAACTTTTTAGGTTTAATTAGGAAAGAAAGCATTGAGCCAAATTGTTAAGAAAATGATTGTTAGGAAAATGTAACTTAGAATGTTGTAGTATGATTTTAAAATAACCTTAGACTTATAATCTCACTCCCTGTATATGTACTATTGACCCCTAGTTTAACATGCATTTTAAACTTGCATTGACCCTGTCACAGATGTGCAGGCGTCATAGTGTCTGAGTACCCCTAAGTGTTTTGAACCTCCTGTTTACCAGACATGTAAATGAAATAGATTAAGACCAACAATGGATGTAATAGCCATTAAGTGTTCCCACCTGTGTAAGTGGATTGAAAGTCCCCCTCCCTTATCAACACAGGGGTATAAAATATCCTCACACATGTATTGAGGTGGGCCAGTTGTTTGGGTGATAACCCCTTCTGACTCCTTATTGCTTGCAATAAATCTTGTTTTTCCAGAAGTCTACTGAGTTATGCCTGTCCTTTGAGGTGTATTGGACTGAACTCCAAAGGAAATAAGCAGTTTTTGCAACAAAATCACTGGAAATCTGTCAGAAAATTCTGATTCCAGTTCTTTCATGTACATTCTAATCTTAACATCAACTGTTCCGCATGGTTTGATAGTGATGTAAGCAGCAAATCAGGACTTAAAACTATCCCAGTACAGTGATGCTGGAACAATTTTTAAGGTGGGGATGCAGAACTGCTCCCCTCTTGCCCCTGTCTGCACACCTCATTGCCCCAGGCTGAGGCCAGTGGGCCACTGCTTGGGGTGGCTGCAGAGTCCCGGGCCAGTGGCTGGGCTTCCAGGTTGGCAGGGGGCTGAGTGGAGCCAGCAGATGGAACTCCAGCTGGCAGGGCATTGGTGGCCGGTACCCCCGGCCAGCTGCGGAGCCTCTAGACTGGTGGCCAGGACCTGGGCAGTGTGAATGCCACTGAAAATCAGCTTACTTGCTGCCTTTGGCACGCGTGCCATAGGTTGCCTATCCCTGACCTAGACCATCCCCGACATGTGTTTGCCCGACCTGTTTTTAAAAATCTCCAATGACAGATTCCACAACCTCCCTTGGAAGCCTATTCCAGAGCTAAACTATCCTTACAGTTAGAAAGTTTTTCCCAGTGTCTAAGCTAAATCTCCCTTGCTGCAGATTAAGCCCATTACTTGTCCTAGGTTCAGCAGCCAGGGAGAACAATTGATCACTGTCCTCTATATAACAGCCTTTAACTTATTTGAAGATTGCAAACCCGTCACCTCTCAGTTTTCATTTCTCAAGACTAAATATGGAGAGCCCTGTGCGGATACAAAAATGTGGATCTGCATCAGCCAGACTCAACGTGCATCCAACCCACGATCCGCTAACCATCTTTAATGTGTATCCGCATCTGCACCCGCAGCAGCAAGCCATCTCACAAGGGCTAGCGACTGCAGGGAGGGGAAGGGGCAGAGATGAGGGGTGGGGTCTGTGACAGTGCTGTTCCTGGTGGGATCCAACTGAGAATGCCAAATCAGGACAAATTGCTCCAAAGGGGCAGTTACAGCCCAAAGCTGGGGTCCACCCTAAAGGCAAACCAAACCAGCCACACAGAAAAGACTGGTTTCGCCTCACTGGCTAGCCACAAGTCACACAAGCAATTCCCTTAGACACTCCAGTTTCCCAGTATCACCACCAGCAGCCACCTGTCCTGGGGACAAATGGCTATGAAAACCAATACCCCAAATAAAGAAAATGGTTCTCCCCAATTCCAGAGAATCAGGCCCCAGACCCAGGTCAATATACAAATCAGATCTCACCCACAAATCACGCTGTTGCCAATCCTTTAGAATCTAAAATCTAAAGGTTTATTATACAAGGAAAAAGATATAGGTGAGGGTTAGAAATGGTTAAAGGAAATCAGTTACATGCAGTAATGGCAAATCTTTTGGTTCAGACTTGCATCAGCTGTAGAATAAACTGCAGGTTCAAATCAAAGTCTCTGATGACCCATCCCTGGAGGGGATGTATTCCAATCTTTTGTTCAGAGCTTCCATGTGTAGAAAAGTTCCATCCAGAGGTAGAAGCAAAGCTGGAGACTGAAGACAAAATGGGGGAGCTGCAGCAGGTTTATTTATAGTTTATCCCAGGTGCAAGAACCTCTTTGTTCTTGCTGTGAAAAGTCCACCCCCATCGAGTTCTGGAGTCATGTGAGCATCTCACATGACCATGCATGATTCAGGACTCATAGGCGGCGGCCATTGCCCACCATCTATCTTGCATGTTCCTTGCCAGACTTCTCATGTGGATTGGAGCATTCCAAGTACCCAATGAGTCCATTGTGTAGCTGATAGTCCTTAATGGGCCATCAAGCAGGCCAGGTGGAGCTAACCACAACTTTGTGTGGGATTTCACCCAAAAGCAAGCATAAGTTTGAAATGCAGACACTATACAGCCAATATTCATTTCTTTAGCTACAAAAAAAGATACACACATACAAATAGCATAATCATAATCAGCAGACCATAACCTGGTCATAGACACCTTATATGACCCCCTTTACATAAGATTTGGTGCCCCTACCGGACCTTGGTTGCACCAATGATCTATATGATCCCAGATAATTTCAGTAACGTGACAGGGTCTTTCAGGAAAAAGGCAGTGTGAGGAGACTGGGGGTAAGAGGTGGTGTGGACGTGGGGTCCTGAGGAGAAAGGGCTGATGTGGACATGGGGTCCTGAGGAGAAGGGGCTGAGAGTCCCATCCCAATGCCTGGGGAAGAGCAGTTTGAACCCTGGTTGGAGCACAGCACTGAAATGCTGCAGGAATGGGCCATACCAGATGCAGAAAACCAAAGCTGTCTAGTAGAGAGCCTCGGGGCTCAGCATTAGACATGCTTCGCACCCTGAAGCTCACTAACCCTGGGATCAGTGTGAACAAATGCCTAGAGGCCCTCGAGTACACTTTGGGGACCCCAGGGGGCTCTGAGGACATTTATTGTAAGTTCCTTAATTCCTGTCAACAAAGGGGTAAGAAGATTTCTGCTTATATACAGAGGCTGGATAGACTGCTACAGAGAGCTGTCAAGAGGGGAGCAGTTTTCAGAATGGTAGCCATGTTAGTCTGTATCAGCAAAAACAATGAGGAATTCTTGTGACACCTTAGAGACTAAATAATAAAATAAACAGATTTATTTGGGCACAAGCTTTTGTGGGAGTAGTGACCTGCTGAGCAGATGAATCAGACCAGATTGGTTCTTAAAATTTGAGCCAGAGTCTACTTCATCTCCGGATAAGAGAATGACAGGAAAATCCCCCAAGTTACTCCCAACTCATAAAAGAGGTCAGAAAGGAGGAAGAAAGGCTAGCAGTAAATTTTGGGAAGTCAGCCAGTACAGTGCCCCTACAAACAGTCAGTGTACTGATGGTGAGCACCAGAGAGAAACTTGCACAACTGCAGGTCTTAACAGAACAGACAGCTGAGCTGCAAAGCACCATTGACCAAGCTAAGACTTCCAGGTATAAGGAGCCTTTGGCTGTGGCAACAGAGAAGTCAGTATTTAGAGCCGCCATCCCACCTGAGCGAAGAGGGAAAGCACCATTCTTTTCTTACTGGTGTGGCCAGGATGGACACCGTGCTGCCAAGAGTTGTAATGAAGAAAATCCCTCCTTAGTGTATGGAAAACTGAAGGTGAGTTGGGAGGGGTCGAGGAACTGCCAAAGGGGCTTGTGAAGGGGACCACCCAGATGTTAGGCTTATAAAAAGCATATGGGATCTTTTCAGGGGAAAAGGCAATGCATCGCGTTTATTGAAAATACAACAGTTAGCACATGCATTCAATCACACACACACACACACACACACACACACACCCTGCAGGTGGTCTTACAGTTACCAGTCTGTCGTAGCTCGACTCAATCTAATGGCCAGTTAGATTGAGCACGAGTGAGGAACTGGGTTCTGTTGGTGGCAAACAGATTCTCCGAGGCTTTGCAGGACTGAATCCAGAGTTCCATGGCAAAACACCCTAGCTTTATATTTGTAAATTCCCATTTGAGTCTATGGATTTTGCAATGCCAGTTTGTAATCATTAGTCCTTAAGTGGTGTTCATCTTGGGGTTTTCCACTGTTATCTTCTATTTGTTGTTTCGCCTGTGGGGGGGGGGGGGGGATTGTCAGTGCTGCTAACTTGTTTAGCATCAGATACAATGGATGTTTTCTGATTGTTTCCTGCTGTCTCTCACTTCTTCTTGACCATCTGGACATTTGTGATGGCTTTCACGCTCAGCTTTAACCATGTACACATCATTTACTCATATCAAACAGGGCTGTCTGATAGTGAAACTTCCTACCCCATCAACAAGCTGGAGTTCTTGGCCTTCAAATAGGCCATCATTGAGAAGTTTTGTGACTACAGGAACTCCTCACTTAACATTGAAGTTATGTTCCTGAAAAATGCAACTTTAAGCGAAACAATGTTAAGCGAATCCAATTTCCCCATAAGAATTAATGTAAAGGAGGGGGTAAAGTTCAAGGGAAATTTTTTTCACCAGACAAAAGACTATATATAAATACACACACACAGTATAAGTTTTAAACAAACAATTTAATGCTGGTACACAGTGATGATGATTGTGAAGCTTGGTTGAGATGGAGGAGTCAGAGGGTGAGATATTTCCCAGGGAATGCCTTACTACTAAATGATGAACTAGCAATTGGCTGAGCCCTTAAGGGTTAACTCTCACACTCTACAAGGCAGCAGGAAAGGAGGGAGGGGAGACAGACACACACACCGTGTGTGTACGAGAGAGAGATGTGCATTTCCCCTTTAAGTATGAAGAGTGGGGTCAGAAGTACACTGCCTTGTTAATTAGATCAGCAAGCTGAGACTGGACCACCGCTGCAGCCTGTGTGTCCCCCTTGCTCTATGGAAGATGGGGTAGGCGGAGTGCTGGAGCAAGGAGGAGGGAGACACCCTGACATTAGCCCTCCCACTTCACACAGCAAGCAGGAGTCTTGGGGAGCAGCTCCAAGGCAGAGGGCAGGAGCAGCACATGGCAGTGGGGGAGGGACAGCCGAACTGCCAGCAATCGATAGCCCGCTGGGCAGCTGCTGCATAAAGAACATACGGGAGCAGGGAGCTGATAGGGGGGCTGCTGGTCCACCCTGGTTCCAAGTCCCCACCAGTTAGCTGCAATGGGCTGCTCTTCCTGCGAGCAGTAGACAAAGCAGGCTGCTACCAAACAACATTAGAGGGGTGCATTACACAACTTTAAACAAGCATGTTCCCTAATTGATCAGCAATGTAACAATGAAACGTTAACAGGGATGATTTTAAGTGAGGAGTTCTTGTACTTATATGGTGCTGAATTTCAAGTGTGACGCACAACAATCTGCTGACTTATGTGTTAACTAGTGCTAAGTTGAATGCTGCAGGGCAGAGATGGGTGTCTGCCTTGGCTAGCTGCGAGTTCAGCATTCAGTACCAATCAGGAAAAAGCAATGTAAATGCGGATGTGTTGTCCCAGCTCTGACAAGCTGGATTATGAAAACCCCCTTGGGAACTGCAAACTGATGGTTAGAAATAGTCTCAGACCCTGCTTTCCTGCCCTGGCAGCTTGGGACTTCATTGTCCTGCCTGGTCTGAGCCAGACCCACTAGCCTGCTGCAGACCCAGACCTGGATCTGAACCATGTCCCCTAACAGCTGTAGATTTAATTGAAAGCAGCTTAAGAAGTGTTCCTGTCTTTAACGCTCAGATGCTTAACTCCCAATGGAGTTCAAACCCCAAATCAATCCGTTTTGCCCTGTATAAAGTTCATACAGGGTAAACTCACAAATTGTTCGCCCTCTATAATATCAATAAAGAGGTATGCACAGTTGTTTGCCCCTCCCCCCAACCCCCTCCCCAGGTATCAGTACATACTCTGGGTTAATTAATAAGTAAAAAGTGATTTTTATTAAATACAGAAAGTAGGATTTAAGTGGTTCCAAGTAGTAACAGACAGAACAAAGTGACTTACTAAGCAAAATAAAATAAAACATGCAAACTGATGCCTAATACAGTAAGAAGACTGAATACAGATAAAATCTCACCCTCAGAGATGTTTCAATAAGTTTCTTTCACAGACTGGATGCCTTCCTACTCTAGGTCCAGCAATCTCTTACACCCTCTATAGTTACTGTCCTTTCCTCCAGTTTCTTTCACGTATCCTTAGGGGTGGAGAGGCTATCTCTTGAGCCAGCTGAAGACAAAATGGAGGAGTCTCCCAGGGGTTTAAATAGACTTTCTCTTGTGGGTGGACACCCCCGCCCCCCGTGTAGAATCCACTTACAAAGTGGAGATTTGGAGTCCCATGGACAAATCACATGTCCATGCATGACTCAGAACTTACAGGTAGCAGCCATTGTTCACATGCTAACTTGAACATCCTCAGGTAAATTTCTTATGGGGATTGAAGCCTCCCAAGATCCATTGTTCATTAAGTGTTTCTTGACTGGGCACTTAACTTGCACATTCCTTTCTCAAGAAGCTGACCAAATGCTTTACTAAGCCTATTTAGAAATCATGCAAATACATGGCCAATATTCATAACTTCTAACACAAAAATGATACAAGCATGAGGAATAGATTCAGTAGATCGTAACCTTTACAGGGAATTGTTACATGGTACATGTAGCATAAAACATATTCCAGCTATTTATAAGCATATTTCCATAAAGCCTTATGGAGTGCAACGTCACTCCGACATCCACAGGCATCGGAAGTTGCTGTAATTCCTATGGCAGGAGTGAGAGCTATTTGCAGTGGGAGTTGTCAAGAGCCAGAGGCCCATGAGAATCTTCATGATTGTGTTGCAGAAACTCTGGGCTTGTCTCCTGAAACTATAGTGAACTACATTGTGTGGGGTCAATCTACATGGCCCATGCCCAATGCTGCTGACTAGCAAAAAGCCCAACTGCAAGATGCTGTCATTTGTGACACACTACTTGCAAAAAGGGAGGGGCAAAACCCTGCTGCAAATATTCCATCTACCCCTTGAGGATAAAGTACTATTGAGAGAATGGAGCAAACTGAAACTGATTCAGGGAATGCTGCACTGAATTGCTGCAGACCCTTTACTAAATCAACAAGCACAACTAGTGCTATCAAAAGAGTACATGCGGGCCCTGCATGACGACTTTGGACATTTGAGAATGGAGAGAACCTTAGAACTTATTCACAGTAGGTTCTACTGGTCCCAGATGGCTGAGAAAGTTCGCAATGAATGTGAGACAAGTGCTCGATGTGTTCAAAGGAAAACTCTGCCCACTAGAGCAGCATATTTGAAGAATATCACCAGCAGTAAACCTTTGGAACTGATAGGCATTGATTTCTTGTCTTTAGAAGTGGACAGGAGGAATGTTGAGAACAATTTAGTATGCACAGGCATAACCCACACGTGACCAGAAGGCCACCACCATTGCTCAAGTGTTGTGGGTGGGAGAAATAGTTTTCAGTGTATGGATTCCTGGCTTGGATACATTCTAACAAGGGCCAGGAATGTCTAGAGGTTCCTTTTCAACAATACAACACAGAACTAGCTTGAGTCAATACCCTGGGAAAATTACACTCCACTCCAGGGTGTCTCTAAGAGGTAATACTTCCCTTCTTGCAAGCACAGAGTCAGAGTGTAGAAAAGAAACTTTTAATGAAAGGAGGGAAGTCACCTGACATTAATTAGGGAAAATGCCACAAGCAGGATTCATAAACATTAAACTGTGAGCAGGACACCCGCCCCAGAGTGCATGGGGAAGTATCTTCTGTATCAGGTTCTTGAGTTCTACAACCAAAAGTTCCTTTACTGTGCCCATCTCTGCTCCTTCAACACACCCCACCCACAGTGCTTGTCCTTGGTCAGGGAGAACTCAGGGTTAAAGGTGCATCAGTGTGAGTTCACTTCCCACCAGAAGTGGAGGACCAGGTGGGAGAAGGCACATTATTTGCTCCACCATCTGAGCACTTGCTCTGGTATCACCACCCTGCCAGCTAGCCACTGACCTTCTCTGCTGGCCACCCTGCCAGCCACTCACTGCTTGCGGCTGCCCTCGCTGGCCACTCACTGCTCCACTCCGATGGCTCATACAGTAAAGATAAGAGCATTGATAACAACATTTCACTACCCCTGCATTCAGTACTAAAGTGATTTGTAACCCATCACCAGCCAAAGTTGATCCTTTGGCAAAACAGCTCTGTCTGCTGGATACCCAAACAGAGCGGGTGTGTTCATGTAAATGCAGTCTGGTCTTGAAGCCTTTCCCCTCCCCAGCTAGCTGTTAGGTGAGGCTCATTTACATCTCTGCTATGATTTCTTCATCATTTGTATGTTAAAGTACATGTGAACAGAATGTGAATACTTAGCAACTTGTGGAAGTAACCACACCCATATGTTCTGATATGATTGCAGAGAGCTAACAATATTCCCATGGAGAATCTGCTTTTGAAAGCCAGCACAGAGGTTCTGCAGATCAGGATGAATTAAAATCAGGCATCTCTGGCAATTACATCAGGATAATTTCATTCGTTTCTGATTTTCATAATTCTAGATTCACTGACTGTCGAGGGACTTCAAAACAAGAACGCGTGACTCACAGCAAACTTGCTCCAGAAACCAAAGGCCACTGCAAGCAGGAATTTGTGTAACTGAGTTAATTTAAAAGAAAGAGACCAAAGAAGAGGGTGGATGTATATTGTATTAAAATACACAGCTCTTCTGGGAGTCAGACTTTGCTGTATTACCACTGGTATAAAACTTCAGTGATGTTGCTCTGGATTAAAATAAATTTAATTGAGAACGAGGTTGGATCCAAGCTCTTATAATTCTGCTGATATTGCACCAGACTGTCCCTAGTTCTAGTGCAGCTGCCCAGATGGGGGAAAGGGTCAAGGAAAGTCCCTTTGCACTCACCCTACATGGAAGGACTAGGTGGCTCAAGGACTGTTCCCACCATGTACCTTGGGGTACAAAATTGCCAGGAAAGAGTCATGAAGGGACCAAGGCTCCAACACTGTCCACAATTCCCCCTAGAGATTGTCAGTGTTGGAGAAGAGAAAATGTTCCTCCCACCAACCAGGGGAGATCAGGGAAGTAGTATGCCTCCTCTGCCACAGTCCTTTTGTGAGGAAAACCTTGGCAGTGTGGCTTTGTGCTATCCCCATTGTTTACTCCTTTAGTAATATGCTTCTTTTTGTACAGGGCTTCCTGCTGTTTCCCCCCAGAGAACTGAGACTACTGCTCTTAGCAGCCCTTGTGCAGGTTCCCTGTGCCTGGGTGCAGCCATGCAGGAGCTGCTTGTCATCCAGCCTTAATACTTCTGAGCATGCTGTCACTTTTTTCCTGCTGCTGAGTAAGGGCTCACGGTTTCCATGACTCTTCCTCAGGGACCCCAGGACCTTTCTCTTATCAGTCTGCTGGATGGTGGTTCTGATTAGCACATTAGTAATAAGATGTCCGGCTTTCCAACACCCCTTATGAGAGTGTAATACATGAAGAGCGGGGAGTAGCTCCCTTTGATGGACTCCCAGCTTTAAAAAGCCCACAGGCAAAGGTAAAGGAGTGGGCACCTGACCAAAAGAGCCAATGGAATGGCAGAACTTTTAAAAATTGGGAAAGAAACTTTCCCTTTGTCTGTTCTCTGGGCTGCAGGGACTGAGTAGCAATGCTGTGTAAGGCTTGAACCAGGTATGAAAATTTATCTTCCATACCTAGAATAAATTATTTGTATAGGGAATGTTTACTTAGACACAATCTGGTTTATTTTCTTTTTTTTTTGGCTTGTGGATCTCCTCTGTACTAACCCCAATTGCTTTTGTTTGCTTGTAACCTTTCAGCTGAAGCCCCAAGAAAGCTATTTTGGGTGCTTGTTTTTTTGGAATTGCTCTTTTAAAATCTAGCAAAAGCCTAAATTCCAGATGTAATTTTTTCCTTTTTAAATAAAATTTACCTATTTAAGAACAGGATTAGATTTCTGGTATCCTAAAAGGTTTGTTGTGCATGTTGTTTGATTAGCTAGTAGCCAAAGCTAATTTTCTTTGTTTTCTTTCTCAGCTCTTCCCCAGAGGGGGGTGAAAGGGCTTGAGGGTATCCCACAGGGAGGAATTCCCAGATACTCCTTCCTGGGTTTAAAGGGTATTATTATTATTATTATTATTTATTATTGTTGCATTTGGGTAGTGGCAGTGTTTACCAAGCCAAGGTCAGAGAAAAGCTGTACCCTTGGGAGTGTAATACAAGCCTGGAGTGGCAAATATTAATTTTTAAAATCCTTGCAGGCCCATACTCTCTGCACTCGGAGTGACAGAGTAGGGATTCAGCCTTGACAGAGGGCGTCAATGCTTTTCACAACACAGATGAATTAAGTCTCATAATAGCTCTTTAAAATAGATAAGTAATATTAGCCTCATCTTATAGACAGGGGAATTAGGGTTGCCAGCCCTCCAGGATTGGCCTGGAATCTCCCAGAATCGGCATCGATTGCCCAGTGACTATTCAAAGCAATCTGGGAGATTTTAGTAGGGTATTTTAAGAAAATGACATTACATCATGTTGGGGAAAGAAATCTCCCGGAATAGCTTCAATCAGAGTTAGCAAACCTAAGGGGAATGGAGACCCAGATGTTGTGGGCCGAATGCTGCAGGCTGCCGAACACCTCCTGCTAAGTGTTTGCCCCTCAGTTGACACCCTCAATTGCTGCTGAATTCAATCAAAGTTGGTGGCGCTTAAGGCCATGCAGGATTGAGTTCAGTATCACACAGGAAGCCTCTGACGCAGCCAAGAATAGACACAGCAACCTCTGACTCTATGCCTGCTCTTTACCCACAAGACTATCCTTCCTATCCATTGTGCTGTATTCTACTATTCTATTATTTAAGAGGAAGGGTTGTCCTATGGTGAGGACATGCAACAAAGGACTTGGGAGACCCAGATTTAATTCCCTGCTCTGCTTCCTGTGTCACCTTGGGCAAGTCTCTTAGCCTCTCTGTGGCTCAATTTCCCCTCTGTAAGATGGAGAAAGTGGTACTGACCTCCTTTGTAAAGTGCTTTGACACCTGCAGGTGAAAAGTGCTGTATAAGAGCTAAGGATGTTATATCTTACATTTGTTGTTTTGCTAGTTTTTTGTACTTTGTTTATAGAAACAGAAACAATTTTACCATAAATGCTAACTTCAATCCAGGCAAGATTCCATTGATTTCTATGGAATGAATTTGACCTGGAAGGTCTAAACCTTAGATGTTCCAATTTCAGTGACTGAAGCCATCATGTTGGCATCTTCTTTGCATAGTTAAGCACTAATGATGTTGATCTGAGCTGGAGCTGAGTCTTGTTTTGAGGCAGAAAACCACAGTCACACAGATACTGTATCCTAGCAACAATTCTACCTTCTACTGCAGAGTGTTAACAAGACAAAACTGGATGGACCCGCTGAGGTGATGCAGAGGCACATTCCTATTCACACCTCATCCTGGCGCTTCTGAAATTTGATTTACATTAAGAGGTGATGTCTGGATGGCTGAGCACCTAATAGAATGTTAATACCGTGGAAAAGGAGTAAGTGTGGGAGGTTGGGGGGCTGATGGAATGTTGCCTGTAGAAACCTTTCTCCATGAAAACACACAAACTAAAATAAATCCAGCTACTGCCCATATCTGACCACTGGTTTAACTGGATGTTTCCATCAATCTTCAGTAATGGCAAAATATTTTCTGGAAACATACCTCATCTCTCACTTCTCCAGAGTCTGGTGTGAAATTTTAGTTTCTGAGAGAGAGGCAGGGGAATGGACACTTTTTTTTCCTTTTAACAAAAACCCTGATGCGTTAGAATTAACATTACTAGATAGCTCTAGTTAAGTCCTTGATGTTTCTGATCTTAAGGTACGTAATGACACGGGACTGATGTTGGAAGTTATGATCCACATTGTCATATATGGGCATCTAAACTGCACCTGCAACTTTTGTGCAGTGGCATTTGAACTTCCAAAAAGGGCATTTGAGCACATAAGCATTTGTTTGGTGCAGTGGCCCAGTATCTATGTGCAAATATGAGGTTTTCACATGCAAATATGGTGACTAAACATGCAAAGGGTAGGCAGGAAGATGTTTCAGCAACAGATTAAGAAGCATATAGCTCTAAATAGCTAACTGCCTTCCTGAGCTATAGTCTAGTATTGTTCACCCTGAGCATTCAAAGATCATGCGTCAGGCCCCCAAAATCATGACATTGGCTTAAAAATTATGTGATTTTCAAAAATATAATGAATTTTCAGTTGTTTTTCTGTGCCTTATGGTTTTTAAACCTTCAGGGTTCATACAGGCCATGTTTTAAAGCTTTTCTCCACAACCAGAAGGGCCAGAGGTTTACTTAAAAATAGGTAAAGCTCAGATTCTCATAATCATTTGACTCCAGGACCTGGAGCTTGAAAAAATTATCAAATATTGCTAGTCATGATAAAATTGAGATAACTGACAGCAGCGATAGCATTACAATTAAGAATCATATTTTCCAGGTAGGATGAAAAACATTTGTCACCTCATGAGCATTTAATACTTGACAGCAGAAATATAAGTATTTCCTCCTTTCTCTCATAGAAGTATATGAGTTTGCCTTATTTTCTGATGTTCAGGTTATTAATAGATTGTAAGGGGGCATCAAATGAACTCTCAGTTTTGAATAACCAGTACAACATTTTTTCCTGAACTCTGTCAAGTCACCCTGGTACTGAACAGCTCAATTGCTCAGGCCCAAAGTGTAATACAATGCAGTATGAAGATTCAAAAAGAGAGACCTATCACAGATGAAAATATAAGAGGAGGGTGAGGTAGTTCTTTACTTAACAAAGTTTTCCATAACCTCATTTGAATGATTTCACATTTGTTAAAGCAATAATTTCATAACAGGTCTGGGATCTGCAGGACAGAAAGATGAATTTGCATGAGAGTTTTATGAATGAAAATACACAATGCTCTGATGCTTGCTAATTATAGAGAAACATCAATAAAGCTATTGGTTCATTATGATTATAAATGAGATAATTGAGTTATAGATTTCCCCCCAGCCTGTTAACAGCTGAAATGATTGTTTCCCTCGATAATGGCCTACAAACAACAAAATCAATAGTTTGCAATATTTGTTTCTTCTGAGTATCTTTCTCTGTGGATGTTTTTATCCAAAACTCTCAAATCATTTTGCAAACGTTCGGTAATCCAACCTCACAATCCTGCTGTGGGGTACGTCATGAATGAGGGGCTAGTCTCACTCACCCACCCACCATTGAAATATGGCCATCTGTGTGGATAGACACACAAACTCTAACAGAGCCCAGCATTCCTACACTGCTCAGATTACAGAGCCAGCTGACATGTTTTAAATTTTATCTGCCCATGTGAATGCCCAGCATTTCTCTGTGCTTCCTCCTAGTGTGTGCAACCTGCCCTTTCTAGTTTATAAGCTAATCTTTGTTTTTTTTTAAGATGAATTTCTTCTCTCAAGCAGCTCATTGCAGAAAGGGTGTGATAAGCAGCTCGGGTCTGGTGGATGCTGTGAGTTGAGTACTCTTACTCTAGCAAAGATGAAGTAGAATGTGTACTGCCTTGTGGGATGCATCCTCTGCATCCACTGAGAATCTTTGGGGATCCACTCCTTGTCCTTCCCGGCCCCCCTTTCAGGAACGCACAACCCAGCTGCAAAGGACTGGGAAACTCAGTACTACTTAACTGGCTGGACAAGAGCTGCTTCCTTACAGCCCCCAACCAGGCCTGGGTTATACTGCCTGCACTCTGGGTATGTTGACACTTTGACTGGAGGTGTGAATTGCAGCTCCAGAAGACATCCACACTAGCTTTGATCAAGCTAGGATGCTCAAGATAGGGGTCATGGACCTGAGGCCTAGCATAGTTGAATGCAGAAGGGCCCGAACTTCATAACCCCAGGGCCCTGCTGACAGTTAGCTAGGAGCTTGAGTGCTGTGCCTAATTTGCATAGAAATTAACATAATTTGAAAAATTATGATAGGTATCCACCTAGGCACATACTCGGGGTGGCTATCCCCTCCTGCTCTTTGTGGCTACACTCAATGTGTAATATGCTAGCTGGATTAGAAGTAGCATGTGGCTGTGTCCTTGAGCTGAAAACTATACCTCTAGCTTGCAGTGTAGATGTATCATGTGTCTCCAGTCAGTACAATGTGGGAGGGAGGGACTGGCCCTTCAACCCAAGTCACCCACATGGCAATGCAGAGCACTAGTGAAAGGTTACTAGGTCAGCCTTAAAAGAAAAGTCCAGTGATCTGTACCTTTGAGAGCTGAGTTAACTATTTACTTAAGGAGCAAGAAAATAAAAAAATCTACATGAAAAAATATTTAAGGTTGCAAAGTGAAGCACTAAGAATTCAGGAAATGCGGAAGTGAACGCTGAACCATGTAATTTAACGCTACCGCTGGTGCATTACAAGAGTCTTCAGTTACATCATCACATACTCTTTCTTTCAGTGCACAGCGAATGAAATGTGAATGAGGTAGTTGTTCAAAACTCATTTGTCTACCTTGTTCAATGTCCAGTACTCTGCCTTGTTCACTGTTTGCCATCTAGCCCCTGCACCTACTAAAATACTTCTGTTTCATTCACAACACACCTTCGAAAGTCTGAGGAGAATGAGCAATGAACCAAAAGAAGGGCAGGCCTGTCAGGATTGGTGGCCTTTTCCTTTTCCTAAAATATCTTGTGGTTCTACTTATAGCCATAGAACCGTTCTGGGGACTTGACAAATTCGCTTTGATCATCTGCCAGGTCTGGGACACTTTTACTCTTTGATCGCCTTAGTTACTATGAAGGATAAAAATTTCACACCAGTGCACTCACTCCTAAACTCCTGTTATCTATGTATGCATTCAAGCTGAGTCATCCCTGGCTAGTTGATTTGAAAGGCAGGTCATTCTTAATGTGATCTTATTGCCTTTCAATAATAATGCTGGGCCATGTTGTCTGTGTCCTGTGGGCTGTGAATAGAATACTTGCACTCATAATTTTATTCAAGCTCATAACCAACTACAAGAGCTTTTCAGATATGGGTGTCAATTGCATGAGAAAGGGGTCAATATAGTGTTGACAGATGGGAGGTGTGGTGTAGGTACTGAAGTGCCTTTATCTGAGGAGAGATAGCGAGCACTGAAAGCCATTTGATTCATCCTTAGTGAAGGAGCTGTGACAGTAGCACAGGAGGCAAGGGAAAGAAGGAGGCCTGGCACAGCTGAATGCAGAAGGACCCGAACTTCATAAACCCAGGGCCCTGCTGACAGTTATCTAGGAGCTTGAATGTTGCGCCTAATTCACATAGAAATTAACAATCTGAAAAATTGCAAATAAATTCACACACTCAAGATCTGTGCTTTAGCTTGCACATTCCTTCACAGACAAATGGCTGCTTGAGTTCAACAGCACTAAAAAACCTGCAGCTGAAGAGCTCTCTCCTCAACCTGCAGTAAAAAGCATGAAGATGCTTGTAGGCCTCATGTCAGGAGCTTGTGGGGCACCACTGGGCCAATGGAAAGACAAAGGCCTGGCCTACATAAATAGCGTAACTGAAGTCAGCGTATCTTAGGTCGACTTACCTGGCCGTCCACATGGCAGCAGGTTGACCGCTGCCACTCCCCAGTCAACTCTGCTTCCACCTCTCGCCTAGGTGGAGTACAGGAGTTGACAGGGAACGTGCCCAAGAATTGATTTATCGCGTCTACACTAGACGTGATAAAGCGACCCCTGATAGATCGATCACTGCCCGCCGATCTGGCGACTAGTGTAGATGTACTCAAAGGGAATGGAAAAATCCTGCCCAAATCCTTGAAAATTCTTAGTTTGTTCTTCTGGCCCCCGTTGGTGAGAAATCTCCTCAGCCATTCTCACCAGTGTTCTGGGGCTTGCACGGTAAGCCTACCTCAAGAAGTCTGGAGGGCTTCAGTTGTTTAAGCAACAAAATCTGGTAAAGCAGGGATTGAAAAGTAAAACTGTGTCTACTTACAATGCTGTCTCATGAGTAGGTACAGCTGAATGTGGTGCTGGGAATAGGTTACAAAATCTCCTAAGAAGTGTAAAGTGGCTCCTTTCACAAAGCTCCAGATACAGTACCATATAATAGCCCCTCTACATGCATATTGTAGCTTTGTCCTGCATGGACTCATGTTTTTTTTACATTCTCATTACCAGCTGTGGCAAGGGGCAGAAATGACGGTTTTATCTGCTATCTGATAGGAAACTAAGGCCTTGTCTACACTGCTACTTTACAGTGCTACAACTTTGGCTGTAGCTCAGGGGTATGAAAAGACACCCCCTGAGTGCTGCAGGTTTCAGCACTGTAAAGTGGCAGTGTAGACTAGCGCTGGGAGCTACACCCCTCGTGCAGGTGGGTTTTTTACAGCACTGGAAGAGCTCTGGTGCCGTGATTACACAGCCACGTTAAAATGTTCCTAGTGGAGATATTCCCTAAGTCTATGGCTACACTACAGCTTATGTTGACATAACTTATGTCACTCAGGGGGGTGATTTATTCATGTTACAGCCACATAAGCACCAGTGTGGACAGCTCTGTGTCAGTGGGAGAAGCACTACCGCCACTAATGGGGGATGGAGTAATTAAGCCGATAGGAGAGCTCTCTCCCCTTGGCTCAGAGCGGCTACATTACAGAGCATCAATGCAGCTGCACCGCTGTAAATGCTCTAGTGTAGCCATGCCCTAAGTAATTTGCACAAACCCTTCTTTGCACTTGGTGTCAGTTGCAGCCCTGTACTGTGGGGACGACGACTGCAGAGCTCTGAGAAATTGGCATCCCAAGGAAACAAGGTGTAAAAGCAAAGTCTGTCTTTTTGGATGGAGGGATACTCAGCACATGAGGAACGTGGGACTACAGGGAGCCGGCACTGTTTGTCACTGTGCAGTGCAGCAAGGAAACAGAAAGTAAGGAAGCAGGTGGAAGGATTGGAAAAAAAAAAGAGGTGAAAAGGCCAGCAGGATTAGCAGCACATAAAGCAACAGCCTCTTCTCTGAGTGTTACTCATGGAACTTGGGAGTGGTAGCCTTTAATTAACACATTAACGCTGGGGATAAAGGTAAAGGGCCAGCAGGCTGACTGGCTGCCTAGCCAAGCTAAACTGCTTCCACCCATAGTTATGACACCTAATGTATTCTGTTCCAGTGCGTACTGAGTCTTAGTGAAAGGGGCCAGACTGAGGGCTACAGAGGCCAGGGTCCTCTACCTATCCAAAGAATAGGTCTAACACAGGCAGGAGGGCATCCCACACTGCTCAGACCCTGATGTCCAGAGAGACAATCTACTGAGGGTGAGTCAGTTCCCATGAATGCCTCTGCTGTGACTGCCGAATGTCGTGGTGGTGGTGGTGGTGTTTTTGTGTGTGATGTGGATGCCCATCTATTGGGAATTGGCCTGAGACCAGCAAAGATATCTTGCATACTGCACCAGACAGCTGAGAGAGGGTGACAACTTTCTTTCATTACCAGCATAATCTAGATTTGATCCATTCGCGAAGCCATGAAAAGCTCTGTTTTTCCATTACGGTCTCTGCTTGCACTCCTCTCTGTACAGACTGGAGTGGATTATTTGTTCCAAAGCCTTGCTATAAACACAGAGGGGATCTTTCCAGCACATGACAGGCACATGAGGTGGCAAAGACTCAGAGGCAAATGAAACTTATATGAATGAAGGTCACAGAAAGAGAAGGGAACCAAAAAGCGAGGAGAGAGAGAAAGAGGCCAAGAGAGAGCACCTCCGAGCCGTGCTAGTGGTAAGGGGGTGGCATAGATGCCTACAGGTGCACCAGTGCCAAGTGACTTCAAAAGAAAACCTACATCACAGGAGGACACTTTTCTCTCTCGATCAAAAGAATTGGAGCTTTGCAATATGCTGCTGGTTTAGAAAAGGTGTCATCTGTATGGCAAATGTGTTCACATGCACATTCCATCAATCTGATTGCCCATGATTACTTCATGAGAATGCAGCAGTGATGCTGGTCATGTCATGCTAAGTCTATAATCACTTTGGCTATTCCTGTGCAGCCCATCGTAACCAGAGGAGAGCTGCAGATGCCCAACGGACTGTCCTGACACTACCTCAGATCAGAGGAGGTCCCTTCAGAGGTGTAGTTTGGCTGGGTGCAGGGGGGCATTGCCTCCCTAAACAGAGGTGAGTTGTGGGGGAGGGATACCACTCCCCCCTATTTTTGTGAGCGCTGAGCTGCCTTGTAGGGAGGGGAAGAAGGGGGCTTTATCATTCCCATGCTGTGTCCCTCTCTCCCCCCAAGCACATTTGGGCTTAGGGGGAGCAGACAGAGAAGCTTTTCCCCTGCCCCCCAGGTCCTGTCTCAGCATCTGGATGCTGCCTCCTGGGTGTTAGTTCCCACCTGTTTTCTCTACAACCCTGAGTGCCCGCGGGGGAGGGGAGCAAGGGAGTGGGTGAGGAGAAGAGACAGTGGGGAAGAGAAGGGATATGGGAGTGGGTGTGGGGTGGGGGAGAAGGAGCCCAGCACGTGGGGTTGCCTGGACAGCAGCAGCACCAGCAGGGAGGCAACTACAGGAGCATCAAAGCAGCGACATCATGCCAGAGTGAACGTCAGCTGCAGCTGGGACTCCCCCGTTACACTGTCCTGCCCCCCATCCCCCAGCACTGGCAGCCCAGGTACCATTGTAGGTGAGGGGAGAGAGCCAGTGAACCAAGGGGACTGGCTTCAGAGCGCATATGTGGATGCGTGCATGTGAATGGGTGCACTTTTCCCCCCTTTCCCCCCAAATATAGGCGTCAAACTTCACCTATGAGTCCTTTACTGATCAGTGAGTGTGGGTACTTTAATCGGTCTCTGGCCCATTACATTTTACAAAGATTACTACTAATGCGCTAATCTTGAAGGCCTTATCTAGTCCTTATTCTGAATTGGACACAGTGCGTATGGAATCCAGTCGGAGTTTATCCTGAGTAAATGCTTTAGGACCTGGTCCATTCACACTAACCATTCATATAGTTTTGGGCCCCACACTACAAGAAGAAGAACAACAAAAATGAGCTGGAGCACATGATTTATGAGGAGAGGCTGAGGCGGGGACTTTGGGGAAGAGGTTGGAATGAGGGTGGGGAAGAGGAGCGGGGAAGGGGTGGAGTTGAGGTGGGGCCAGAGGCGTGGGGGGCACAAGCACCCACCGGCACTGGGGGAAATTGGTGCCTATGGATTTGAATAGCTGTTTTCAACTACCTGAAAGGGGGTTCCAAAGAGGATGGATCTAGACTTTTCTCAGTGGTACCAGATGACAGAACAAGGAGCAATGGTCTCAAGTTGCAGTGGAAGAGGTTTAGGTTGGCTATTAGGAAAAACGTTTTCACTAAGAGGGTGGTGAAGCACTGAAATGGGTTACCTAGGGAGGTAGTAGAATCTCCTTTCTTATTGGTTTTTAAGGTCAGGCTTGACAAAGATTTAGTTGGGGTTTGGTCCTGCTTTGAGCAGGGGGTTGGACTAGATGACCTCTTGAGGTCCCTTCCAACCCTGATATTCTATAGCACTGCAGATGTATGTGCATTGCTTTTGACAAGACAAGACATATTCCCTTCCCCAAAGCATTTGCAGTCTAGGGATGTGGAGAGCAATGGTCTGGCCCTGTGTATCTCACTGATATCTCTTGCTCAGCTATCCTCCCTTTCCCTGCAGTTCTTACAGGAAGCCACATGTATGGTATGGTGCTCTGCAGGGATGTTCCTATGGGCCACATCATCTCTCTCATTTGCTTGCTGTATGCAGTAAAATGTGGAAGTGATGTTATGCATATATGAGTGGGGAGGATGGCATTTTAACCACCATGAAAGAGATCAGTGCTTCATAGAGTACATTAAGTAATCAGAGCATAGGTGCTGACCTTTAGTTTTTCCGGGATATGTTCCACCTCAGCTCTGAGGCCCCACTACCACTCTGCCCCTCCCCTAAGTCTCCATCCTTCCTCCACCTCTTCCTGCCCTGCTCTAACCTTTCCCCTGATGCCCCCACCCACCCTTTGTTCGCTGCTCTCTGCCCTCCCCTAAAGCGCCTCCCCCAGATGCCAAACAGCTGATCATCAGCCCTGCCAAACAGCTGTGGCTGGTGGGTGCTGAGCACCTACTATTTTTTTTCCATACTCTATTGAGATCTGGAGCACCCATAGGGTCAGCACCTATTGATCAGAGAAGTTGATTCTTGACAGCTTTTTAGATTCCTTGATCCTGAGTGTTGATTAAGCAGGAAATGAGAAACGTAATTTTTCATATTAACACATTTTAGTAAATATTATTAGCTATTTGTATTATGATACCACCTAGAGAACCCCGCTGAGGTTGGGGCCCCACTGTTCTACAGTCATAGAGTAAGAGACAGCCCCTTAGTTTCTTAATGACTCTGGGAGGAGATCAGAAGGGAAGATGTCTCTTTTATTAAATGTTTCTCCTTAGAGCCCAGCCTGGTTCAAGGACTTCTTGACATCCTTTTCTCCCACAGGCTGAGGCCAAACAAGAATACTACAGAGCCCAAATCTCACTGATAAGATTGCCAAAATATGTCAACTGCATGTCCGAGATGATTAATGAGGAAGATAACACTGACGTTATAGGTCAGGAAGAGGAGACTGCAAACCCAGTTGTAAAATAAGTGTGTGTGACTGAGCCAAGCACCCGTGAGAAGGCTCTCATCACACAGAGAAAGGAGGGGCTCCAGCGGAGGCAGATGAGCCTGGAAATAGGTCTGTTAGTTTCACATTGTGCTCTATAGGATGGTTTAAAATTCCCTGTAGAAAAGCCATCTCTCTATTACATTCAATAGGTTTCTAGAGTAATTTGTAGAGAAACCAGTGGTTTTATGCACGCTCAGGGGAGGAAGCGGGGAAGAGGTGGGGCCGAGGTAGGGATTTGGGGAGGAGGTTAGAATGGGAGAGGAGAAGGGGTAGGAAGAGGCGGGGTGGGGCAGGGCCTTATGGAAGGGGTGGAGTGTGGGCAGGGCCAAGGGCAGAGGGGAGTCGAGCACCCAGAAGAAAGAGGGGAAGTCAGCGCCTATGGTGTGTTCTGTAATTAGCTTTCACAACGCTAGTAACAAATGTAAACTTCTGGATCATTATACTAGTCTTACCATGGAGTCACACACGCCTGTAGCCAATCTTGCAATAAACTATCTAAAAGTTTATTAACTAGGAAAAAGAAACAAGAGAGTTATTTACAGATTAAAGCAAGCAAACATACAGAGTCATCTAAATCCTAAGAGTGACAGAGTTTGTAGCAATCTGTCAATTCAAAGTGTCTTTCAGAGTGGCCCTGGAGAAATCCCTAGGGATCTTTGCCTCAGAGTTCAAACAGCAAAGAGAGAGATGGAAAAAATTCTTGTGAGTTTATTTCCTTCTTTCAGCTTCCAAACCCACAGGACGAGCTTCCTTGCAGGTAGCATTTCCCAGGTGCAATAGAACCATTAACCAGTCCTTTGTATTGTGATAGTCATTGGTAGCCCACCTGATTTTGATAGTCCTTTTGGATGGGTGGGGATGGGGTTGATTCTTGTGCCTGGGTTCATAAGTTCAGAGCAAATGTTTTCAAATTTATAAAGCAAAACTTACATATTTTCTTACAGCCTGGAGTACAAACGTTACAAGTGAGATTAATGCAGCAATTTACAAGCAATTCATAGAGTCTAAACACCCAAATACATTCTTATAAGACTCATTCCTATTTTGAGCAAAACTAACATACAGGTGAACTGGTCTGGTCTCCAGATGTTCTTATTTAAAGCCTGCAGTCTTGGCAGGACCTGGCATCTGGCCTGCCAGCATCACACATCCCTGGTGTATTCTCCTGTGTATTTATTTGCAACTTTGACATCTACCTGCATTTCCCATTCATGATGTGGGATCTTATATAGTGTTTTTGTATTTATTTAGGACCAGATCATGTCCTGGGCTGTGCAGCAATGTAGAGGCATAAAGGGAAGTAAGACTTAGCATGTTCCAAGGCAACAAGTGCCCTCTGTATCTCTGCAGCAGACACAAGTGGGTGAGGGAGCAAGGACTGACCATCTAGTACTTCCTCCATCCCTGCATAGGTGAGTGGGTGCAAGGAGCAGAAAATGGGTGGAATCTTGGTTCCACCAGGCTAGCTTCCCACCCACCCACCCACTTTAGAGCACCAGTCAACATAGCTGAGCTGATGCATGGAAGATAGTGTACTACTGGTAGGGGTTAGTAGCAGATTGCTGCCACTTGGGAGAAAGGTGGGGGAGCAGAGAAGGAATCATGCCTCTCTGACCCACAGTTCTTTCCCAGGAAAGCTTTTGAGGCAGTGCTGCTACACGCTACCCAGGGCAGGTTGTTTAGCCACAAGCTAGCTCTCATTTATTGGGTTGTTTTAAAAGCCGTGCAGTTCATGTCTAAGGAATAGAGAGCTGGAGAAGATTTAAAAGGACAGACATTTTTAACTTGTTCAGACTCTATAAATGCCTGCGGTGTCTAAAGATGCATGACATCCTAAATATTTAGAACATAAGAATGGCACTACTGGGTCAGACCAAAGGTCCATCTAGCCCAGTATCCTGTCTTCCGACAGTAAGCAGTACCAGGTACCCCAGAGGCAATGAACAGAACAGGTAATCATCAAGTGATCCATCCCCTCTCGCTCATTTCCAGCTTCTGGCAAACGGAGACTAGGAACACCATTCCTGCACATCCTGACAAATGTATCTAGTTCTTTTTTGAACGCAGTTATGGTCTTGATCTTCACAACATCCTCTGGCAAGGAGTTCTACCAGTTGACTGTGTGTTGTGTGAATAAATCCTTCCTTTGTTTGTTTTAAACCTGCTGCCTATTAATTTCATTTGGTGACCCCCTAGTTCTTGTGTTATGAGAAGTAGTAAACAACACTTCCTTATCTACTTTCTCTACACCAGTCATGATTGTATAGACCTCAATCATATCTCCTCTTAGCTGTCTCTTTTCCAAGCTTCTATTCTGGTGAACAGTCTAATTCATTTAACTGTATTCTGACTTTCCTTCTGATGCCTGGGCTAACACTCTCAGCTTTGAAAATTCCCTAGGCCCAGCACTCCTTTGTCAAGTGAGCCTTGCCACTCCCATTACCAGAGTTCAGATGAAGACCAAGTGAAGAGTGAAAGTAAGACCTTGTCTCCATTAGGAATTAACTCATTTCAGGCATTGGTGGTCAATGATCTGTGAAACAGTACCGGTGCAAACCCCTAGCATATCTATGGAAAGCTGCAATTTGTACTGGTTGAACTCATCTCTGCTTGAAATCAGTGCAAATCACAATTTTCCTTGTCTATGCTAGGGATTTGGACCAGAGCAGCTATGTTGGTTGCTGGCCACCAATGGCTGAAATTAGAGCTAATCCCTCATGCAGACTAGGTCTACGGTTCAATTTTAGCATCTCCTCCCCCTTTTGATCTTTCAGATGCACTTTCACTTACAACACATTTCATGCTGTCAAATCAGGTGAAAAGCCATTTTTCCTCAAAAAGCCACATTTTGTCTGAGGCTGCTGTGTGTGAAATTTTTCACACAGCTGTGAATAGAAGCTCCTGTGCAAAGACAACTAAACAGAACAGCTTTTATGGAGAACCAAGATTGCCCCTGATTATTTCCAAAACACCTATATGGGCCTAAAGCAAAGCCACTTGCTGCTGCAAGTGACACAAAACAGCTGGTGCTAACAAGGCGACCAGATGCCTACCAGAGAAAATGTTAGCAAACAATACTGTAGTTGTTGGGATACTGCAATGTGTCTAGAACAGCTGTTGCCATCTAAGGTACATAAAAGGGAAAAGCAATTAATTCACTGTCCGTGTCACTGATTTAATGTACACAGATTGGAGCGACCAGGAGCCTAAATCTCACAGACTCCTTGTTTATTTTTTCAAAGCCAGCCAAACAGATTTCTAGTTCCTTTCTATATGTATTCGGAAGAATTTTTTTTTGACGTTTACTGCAACTAGTGAAGGAGAGAAAGGGAGATTTTTCTCATTTGAAAGGCTGTTTTGTCTCTTCCATCTGAAAGAGCCCAAACTTTTATTTAAGTGAAAACAAATCAACTAATTCCAAACCAGTTCCGGGTCTCCACATTTTGGTCCTTATTTTTGATTATGTGTATTTTAATTTTACCTTTTTGTTGGATTTATTTTTCATCTCCAATGTGTTACATAAATCCATATTATATGGCATTAGAATTTCACCAAATTCCTGGGTCATTTCCTGCTTCTATTAAAATCAAAAGCAGTTTTGCCATTGACAGTAAGAGCAGGACTAGGCATCTTATTGGCAGTGCTAACTTCTACATCAAACAATAAAAAAAGAATCGGTATCAGAAAGGTGTACGATAAAGGAGGAAAAGGAGACTTCCTCCCCCAAACACACATGGGAAGAGGTATTGCAGCTCTGCAATTCAATATAAAAAATACAAAATAAAAAAAATATAATAAATAATACGATTAACTAGAAAAGTTCTCAGGACAGTTTTCTTCTTTGTTGGGGCATCTAAATTGTGGAATTCCTTGTCTGAATATGCAATAAGACTCTTAGAGGATATAAGATGGCAATAGAGGATACAAGAGGCATATAGAAGATATAGAATGCAGATAACCCACAATCTTAAAGCTCAACTATTAGTTATATTGATAAGAATTACACCCATGTAATAAGCAAACCATCAGAAAATTGTATGCAAGTTGTATTTTTCCAATACATTTATTTGTTTTGTTTTTATGGAAGTTTATGGTAAAATACCTAATACTGATACTTAAATTAGTAGCCAGAAGCTTTTATTGAAACCATTAAATTATTTTTATATTATAAATATTGAGATTTATATATCTATACAACAACAAATTATATTTTTATTATATGCCCCAAACTAGTATTGTTTTACCAGGGTATTTCTGTGAAAATTAGTGCTATTTTGTTTATGTTCTCACAAGAAAACAAGAGAGGATATATAATTTTTTTTTACACCATGAATAAGGAAAATTGTCCTTCCTTTACTATGAATAAATGAGAAATGTTTAATTTTGTTAAGGAAATACAAAGTTTATCCAGACTGTATATAAAATATATTTGCAAATGTTTATTCTGATTTAATTTTCACTAAGAAACAATGAATTGTTGGGATTTTTCTTTTGTCATACTATAAAAATGCAGTGTATTATGCATATATGTCATTTATACGTCTAAGAATTTTTATATAACATACTATCTATAATAAAATATTATCTTGAAGGCTCCAAACCTGCCAAGCAGAGTATCCCAGGTTTTTTCTAGGCAGACATCTCTCTTTGCATTTGCTTCTCTGTCCTCTGTCTCCCCCAAGACCACTAATTAATCTTGAGTAAACACCTTGGACACACAGAGTAACAACAAGCTATTTGTGCGAAAGAGAATCTTTTCTCTGGTAAATTCTTTCTAGCAATATCTAGACAGGCATGAAGAAAGTGAGGAAAAACTAGGCTATATTCAAGCAAATATAATGAATATTAAAGGCTTTAATAGCCTATTTATCATATATGCACATAGTTTGAAATAGTTCACCAAGTACTCAGAATATTTTGATATATACTTTCACTGATACTGTCTGGTTTTTTTGGGGGTGGGGGTTAGTTAGTATGAGGTCACATTTTCCTACAGGCTACATTAATAATGTACAATGAGAGCATAGATTGCACTAGCTCTTTTTAATGGGTGTGTTTGAGGCCAACTGACACTGAGGAATCACATTACAGTAGGCCCAGCTATCCAGCTGAAAATGCACAGGGCATTTTCCTATTAACACTGTCATATGCACAGATGTTGATATTGTCCCTTGTTCTTTTCCTGTCCTGACAGCCTGTACCTGACATGCTCTCAGATTCAAGGAGAGAACCATGATGTCATCACAGCTGTCTCATGTGCCATTCCCCTGTGGTGCAAGTCTGACTGAATCTTTCCAGGACCTTCCTTTGCTCTTGCACTCACTGCTAAAATGGTTCAACTTGCCACAGTCTTGCAATGCTGTTCTAGTGCGAGGTACTTCTCTCTTACCTGCTCATGCTGTCTCCCATGCTAAATGCATCTCACTAGGGGCATGGTACCCTGGCCGTCTGCTCTCCTTTGCTGTTGTCTCACAGCATGTACTACTGGATGTGTTGAGCCTCCTGGGGCTTTCATCCTTTCTCTGGAGGCTTCTGCTGCACACCCTATGTCTAAGCACCTGTCTAATGAGAGATCACCTTCCTGGAGCAACTGCTCCTGAGGAGATTAATTCACAAGTGCTACAGACAAGCCTGTCCTGAATCCAGGAGTCTGTCAAGTCTCCAAATTACATGTAGCAGCCAGAGTATGTAGGGCAGTATCGTGGGTCTATCCCCCACTTTGGATTGATCACTGGTGAAAACCTGCATCACTCCACATTTTCATTCTGTTTGGGGAGCAATAGGTCCCAGGACTGCTGTGAGGCTAGAGGCAGTGGTGAGCTTAGAGTGGTGCAGATCTCTCTAACTTGTTCCCCAGTTAGGTAAAATAGCCGTTTTACTTTCCAGTTACTGTTGTCCTCCTGCATGGCCAGGTCTGCGTGTAGCTCAAACTCCTCCTTCCCCCCGGGTCCACTGTTGAGGTAGGTTAGTATTCACAAAATCCAGGGCCCCATTGGGTTTCACATCAAGTTCCATGACTCACACTGCCTGCAGCTGCACTGCAGAAAACTTAGCTCAGATGCTGTCATCATGTTCCATTAGCAAAGAGGGAAGTTGAATGCAGGTAAAATTGAACAAGTGAAACTTTATTAAAAGCAGGGCACTGCTCTGTCCATGGGGCTACATCGCTTCCAGCCTAATGCCCCCATGTTTCCTGTTCCCCTGGTCGCTGGTCAAGGATAGTCACTCCAGGAAACACTGGCCCCCTGACACCAGTTCCAGTGATCATGAGATATGAAGTGTCCTCTATTTCAGAACCCTAGCCTCAGTCAGCTTATTATGGTGATAACCATAATGTGCCCTAGCCACAGTCAGATAGTTATGGTGATAACCATAATGTGCTCAGACAGCATCGGGATGGGTACAGTGGTGCTGGAACCAGGAGGACCCAGTAGGCCACAGCCCCCCCACTTTTCACTCGGGTGGATCCCGCCCCTTCCCCTGCACTTCCCCTCTGAGGCCTGACCTCCCGGCCGGGCCAGTGTGGAGCCCGGCTGGAGAGCTCGGGCAGCAGTGGCAGATTAGCCACTGGGCCAATAGGACCCATGCCCAGGGGCCCCACCAGTTAGGTACCACCTGAAAAATGGGTGTCCCTAATGCCCTGACCCACTCTGCCCACCAGGCGCTCCTGCTGGGGAGCAGGGTCAGAGTGCGGGGGCTTGCCCCGCTCAGTCAGCCTGGCATTCCGGTCAGGCCTTGCTCTCCTTCTCCTGCACAGCGCTCCAGCCAGGAAGTGGGGTTGGGGAATGAGGAATTGCCCCACTCCGCATGCCCCCCATGCCAGGCGGGAGGAGCGGGGCAAGTCCCCATGCCCCAACCGGAGTGCCAGGCAGGCAGAGCAGGGCAAGCCACTGTGCCCCAACTCCATTTCTCCAGCAGGAGGGGCAGAGAGAGGGGCAGGGGGAACTGCAGATGGAAGAAGTTGAGAGGGGCCCTCACTTGCTCTGGCCCAGGGATCCAACAAAACCCTAATATGCCCCTGCTGGGCAGTGGTGGAAGCCATGTGGACCCTCCACCTAACTGCAGAGCAGGGGTGCTAAGAGCAGCCCTGGCCCATGTCTCCACCCCCATGGCTCTCTGCCCAGCCCAGGGCAAGCTGAGGGTCCCCAACTCCGCACCAGATCACCACAGTTGCCTGCACGGCTCTTCCCGACCCAACTCTGGCCTGTGGGGTTGGGCCTCGAAGCTGCAGCCTGGCCATGGTAAGAGCCACATGGGCAGCTGTGGGGAGCCATGGCCCTTCACCTGCCCTGGGCAGTGGGTTTGAGGGGTGGGAACACAGGCTGAAGGCTGCTCTCAGCAGGTCCCTGCAACGCGGGCAGGTGAAGGGTCCACCACAGCTCCCCACAACTGCCCGCCTGGCTCTTATCATGGCTGGGCTGCAGCTTCAAGGCTCTGGCCAGAACCGATTCAGAGAGAGTTGTATGGGCAGCTGTGGGGAGCCTGGGTCCCTCCATCTGCCCTGGGTGAGGGGCCCAGGGGCAGGGATACAGCAAAGGGACTGCTTTTGGGCACCCTTCCACCCTAGATGCGCTGGCCCTGCTCTGGTTTCTGGCTTGGTTGGGGATGGGGGCAGTGGGGGCAGGCCATTGCGGAAAGGGGAGGGCCCCCTGCCTCTTTTGGGAAGTCTCCAATGCCCTTAGATGGGTGCCAGCATAAAATCCTAAAATTGGATAACTTTGAATTTCCTATGTTTGTGTTTTCTGGATCTCAGCCTTCAAGGTACATTAAGAAAATTTTTGGCTTTCAGTTCTGACAACTGCAGATGACATGCACAGGGAGATGTAAAAGCAAATGAACACTGTGACAGCTGACTGTGAGTCTCTTTCCCTCCTTATATGCTGTGATAGAGGACCAAATGTACCCAACATGGAAATTTGTGGAAGTAGATTGAGCCATTCATGCTTTTCTCACAAGATTGCCACACAGTGTAGGGTAAAAGAATTAAAACCACTTTAATGGTCTTCTTCAGCTGGAGGAGGACAAATCAAATTTATTTTGTTGCAGCATGAAGCACTAAAGATCAGAGCTGACAGCCCACACAGCATCCTAGTAGAATCACTTGTGTGCAAGTGTGTGTATATGTTTAGGGCAGGGAAAGAAGAACACAAGGAATCTTTTGGAATCATGCCAGAATGCCAACTTTGCCAACTGGTCAAGAGAAAAGATATAACTATGTCTGCGGAAGACCGCACTGGAACCACGGAATAAGTGGAAAGAAAATCATTCCATGCGCTTAAGCATGTATGTAGCAGGGGGACAAATTCCTTAAAAAACCCACTTACTCTGAACCGCTGAAGAGCTGAGCTGCAGAATGTCTAGCTTCAAAAACAAAACAAAAAACCCACCTGTTTCTAGACCTTACAGCTGTGAAGAAACCTTTCCAGAGATGAACAAAGTACAAACAGGTGTAGTTATGTCAAAATCTGCAAATCACACAGACTAATCCAAGACCCTAGCTCTGAGGGAGGTGTAGACTGTCCATATATCTCCTTGGAATGTTGACTAAACCTAATGATGCTGTCAATGTCAACATGGATAACTATTTCACTGCTGATCGTTGTAGCAGAAATAGCCAGCCAGTATGTTTGTTCCACAATCCTAAATGGCCTTCCATAACTTCCCAAATGCCAAAAGCCCCAGCGGCCACTGCTCCACTGCCAAAACTTTATTCTCTTCCCCTGACAACTTCCATGAGGTAGTTATGTGTTTTCCCTGTAAAATTCTAGGGCATTGAAATATTTAGGAAAAGTGTAAAATTAAACTTAATCTCAAACACTAGGAATGCTGCACTGAGAGTATAATTCATTTTAACATTTAATTAAAACCTCCATTCTGTAAATTTATCGGAAGCTGCCGCAGGGTTTCCAGTCTGCTGCGCTGGAATACCACAGAATCCATCTTTCTTGTTGTGGAACATAGGGGATTCATGCCACAGAGTGCAAGGCACCTTGATGAACGGTTTAAAATTTCACTCATATTATTGACAGGCCTGAAAACATACAGGGCCAAGTGCTGCATTCTTCGTGCACTCAAAATTCCCACTCTCATTACTTGGAGGTCTGCCTGTGCAAACATTACCAGTCTGGCCCATTGTATGCATCAAAAAAGGCTCTGGCCTTGAGCAGTGACTCTCACAGCTCAGTTAAAAGTGGCCAAGCAATATACGCAATATTGGGCTTTTAATCTGGATCTGAACTTGCTCTAAGGTCAGGGATATTTGAATGCAGGATATTGGTTTGTCTCTATTTCTCCCTTAATCTTGTCTTAAACATTGGTCTAATTGGCTGGCTAATGCTATGAGACAGTGAGTTCCAAATCCCTTGAGGTACAACTGACGAGCACTCGTAGTACCAGCCATCTTCAGCCTGCATTTAGCTCTCATTAGAGATTTTCATTTTTGATGCAAACATTTAGCTTGGAAAACAGCTCTCGGAATTGTTTTTGATCTGATTTACTCCTCCCCTAAAATCTGCAGGGAGCTGCTTTGGCACAACATTGTGCGGCTCTATTCCAGTTCTTTTTTCCACAGGACCCCTGCCTCATTCAATGCACAGGATGCACAGAGCAGGGTTCTGGAGTGCAAGATGCCTGCCTCGTGTATTGCAAAAGTTTGAAGGTCTGTAGTATATGAGGCAGGGGCCTGCAGGAAGAGAGAGGACAGATCTTGCGGTTAAGGCAGTTGAATGCTGTTCTGGGACTGGATTTTTATCCCTTCTTCTGCCATCAAATTCGTGTGACATTGGCCATGTCACTTAAACCAGACTTCTCACCGGTGGTCACTAATTGCACGTTCCTCTTTTTCTGGGTGTCCAGCTTGGTACCACTGTGTCTGATTTGCAGAAGTGCTGAGCACTCATGGCAGGAGCTGAAGCCAATGGGATCTGTGTCTAGAACATATTAAGTGCTCTATAAAACTAAGTACTCAGAAAAATCAGGCTATAAACATCTCAAATTGGGCACCCAAAATTAGTGGAAACTTTTGATCTTAATTTCTCTGGCCCAAAGCCACAAAAGTATTTAGCCTCATAACTTCCATTGATTTCAGTGGGAGTTAGGAGCCTACATAGCTTTTTGGACCTGGGCCTCAGCTCCCCATCTGTAAAATGGGGTATTACCAACTCCTACCCAACAGGGCTGTTGTGAAGATTAATTAATTAATGTTTGTGAAGCACTCATGCCCAGATCCTCAAAGATATTTAGGCACCTCATTATTATTTAAATACCTTTGAGAATCTGGGACTCAGATGCTGTAGTAATGAGTGCCTTAGAAAAGCCCATGAGGAAATCAATAATTCTGCTTTCAGAGCGGTGTTTGACTAGTTCAGGGGTAGGCAACCTATAGCACTTGTGCCGAAGGCAGCACGCAAGCTGATTTTCAGTGGCACTCACACTTCCCAGGTCCTGGCCACCAATCTGGGGAACTTGGCATTTTAATATCATTTTAATTTAAATTTAATTTTAAATGAAGCTTCTTAAACATTTTATTTACTTTACATGTAACAATAGTTTAGTTCTATATTATAGACTTATAGAAAGAGATCTTCTAAAAACGTTAAAATGTGTTACTGGCACGCTAAACCTTAAATTAGAGTGAACAAATGAAGACTCGGCACACCACTTCTGAAAGGTTGCCGATCCCGGGACTAGTGTTCAGTAAATAAAACAAAATATAAACAGCTGCTCATTCAGTGAGCACTGTCCATTCTGTGCACTGACTGAGGCAGGGGTCCTGTGGAAAAATCAAATGTGATCATGTAACTAAAGACTGTATCAGAGTGCATATGCGCAAGGGGATTGACTGCACAGGCAACCTTAATTCTGACATCTCCTAACTTCTGAGTGCTTAACTTTGCAACCTCAGTAATGTTCTTCTAATGCAGCTTTTTTGTGTGTAATTTGATATTTATTGTGCAGTGACATACAGAGGCCCCAGTCGGCTCCATTGTGGCAGGTACAGAACAAACATAGTGAGATACAGATCCTGCCCTGAAAAGCAGAGTCTTGGAAGATGAGCGCTATGCAAAGGGTGGGGAAAGAGAGACCATCAGACATGTACAACTTTTGTATAACTATAGACATTTGCTATTTTTAAAATCAATTATGGGTTGACTTGCTCCCAATTGCTCCTCAGTCTTGCTGTTATACACAGGCTGGCTTCCATGTACGGGTCACAGCACAAGTGGGCCATGAAAAGGGTTCTGAAAGAGTAGAAGGCACCCTTGTACATCTGGTCAGGGGAGGTGTAACACGCATAAGTGAAGTCTGAAAAAAAAATACAAAGACATTTGTGGATGGCACAAGTGAGCAGAAACCTTTCTGAATATTTCAGGAAATTAGGAGTATAATTAACATTTTTCTGTTGGAACTTGTAACGGAAAATTGGGTTTCTGACTAAAAAATATGTAACAGGACATGTCTGATTTCCTAGAACACTTTTGATTCTTCATCAAAAGCCAAAACCCCAACCTTCTAGGCCAAAAACTGGTTTCTCTTTTTCAGATGAAAATTTTCAGTTTGCAGCAGTATTTGGCTGAAATTTTGCCAAAATCTGAAACTCTTTTTTACTCAAATCCCCCCTCCGAAGAAAACCCCTCTGATTTTCTGAGCACCTCTACATATAATGTACCTACAGATGTGCATGTATTAAAAATTCATTTTTAATGAATATTAAAAATTCAATTACATACATGTATATCCATAAGCATATAGTTTGGTCCAGGAGATGGGATACCAGACTGGGAATAAGAAGCCCTGTCTTCTATTCCTAGCTCTGTCACTGAATTGCTATATGTTTTGGGCAAGCTACTTCATTTCTCTGTGCCTTAGTTTTCCCATCTATAAAATGAGTACAACAGTGTTTTTGTGAATCGCTTTGAGATCTTGGTGAAAACCAATATATAAAAGCTAGTTGTTATAATTATTATTTATTGGATTTTTATAAGGGTTTTGAGATCTATGGATGAAAAGGTTAATACAAGTGCTTCTCATTATTTATTATATATTAATATTTAGATACATATGATACTAGGTCCTTTATTCAGATTCTAATGGGCATGCTCTGTGAAGGGCTGTGGGCTGTTCCTGTGATACCCACATTTCCTTGTGTCAGTATTGCTTGTGGTTGTCCATAGAGTTTTGCATGCTAGTATTCATAATTTCTATTGTGGTTTGTTCCTGGTATTCCATTTCATTTTGTTTATGGAGCTATACAATCACCTGTCTTAACTGAGCTGCAATAAAATCATTATCGAGATTTACAAGTAAGGTGAATTGTGAAGGAAACAAAGAAACCAGCAGAAACATTCTTCTGCTTTATCAAATGCCTGATTTTATTGTGTACAAATTTACAAATGAAACTGCCCAGAGTGCTGGCTTATGTTGCAGCCTCCATTCAAGACAAAAGCTCATTTGTTTATAGTGTGTCCAAGGAGAAGACTTTGTTTTTGTGCAGTCCACTGCACACTCTGAACCTGATTCTGTACTTATGTACACCATTGTAAATAAGGACAACTCAAGTGAATTCAGTAGATACACCCTGGTCAAACTTGTGTGCAGCAAGATAAGAAGCTGATCCACAGAGAGTGGATAGACTGTAGCTTAAAAATACACGTTACGACATAATTTCTAGACTTTCACAAAGACTGTAGAGTCTTGAAGGCATCTATTGTACATTTATTATCTGTAGGTTTAGACCGATGGAATCCCCAGTCTTATCCTGAGCATACAGAGAAATTAACAAAAATTTCATCTGTTCTTAATATTTTTGGTGCTCTTACTTGCAGTTTATTTGTATAACAGTGGTGTCTAAAGGCCCCAGCCATTGCTAAGGACCTATTGTGAAGGAATATGAGAAAGGAGAATTACTTTTGAATGGAATGAAACTGATTGGGTAATGAATTGAGGAGATAAGTTCTTCTGTATGCATTGGAGGGAGGCTTGTGGATATGAGAGAGGAGATAGTCAACATGAACATCTCACTGCTAAGAACTGACCCATGCTATGAGAGTCCCGGATCCCTTTCTTTATCTAAATCTTCTTTTGCAGCTATTAGCTCTTAGGTTTCACAGAGTTATGCAAACACGCTTGTTAATCAATCCTGCAGTTTATGGAAATGGTCTAGCTCTCAGTTTGCCTGTTTGTTTCTTCTTGCACAGAGTTTGTTTTAATGCAGTTAAAGTATTAAGATGATCTGGAGAATCCTAGCGGCACTGGGAAGAGGGGTTGGTTTGAAGTTGATTTTTGAACCTCTCCTTTTAAATCTGAAGTGAAGAGCATTTTGTTGTTGCTATTGTTTTAATCTACTTGAAACTAGGGCTGTCAATCGCAGTTAAGTTGTGGGATTAATTAAAAAAATGAATTGCAGATTAAATAAATTAATCATGATTAATTGCCGTTTTAATTATACTTTAAAACAATAGAATACCAATGGAAATGTATTAAATATTTGTGAATGTTTTTCTACATTTTTCAAATATATTGATTTCAGTTGCAACACAGAATACAAAGTGCACAGTGCTCACTTTATATTATTTTTTATTACAAATGTTTGCACTGTAAAAATAAAAGAAATAGTATTTTTCAATTCATCTCATACGAGTAGAGTAGTGCAATCTCTATCATGAAAGTGTAACTTACAAGTGTAATTTTTTTTGTTACATAACTGCACTCAAAAACAAAACATTGTAAAACTTTAGAGCCTACAAGTCCACTCAATCCTACCTCTTGTTCCAACCAATCGCTCAAACAAACAAGTGTGTTTACATTTATTGGAGATAATGTTATCCACATCTTATTTACAAGGTCACCAGAAAGTGAGAACAGGTGTTTGCATGGGACTTTTGTAGCCAGCATTGCAAGGTATTTACATGCAAGATATGCTAAATATTTGTATGTCCCTTCATGCTTTGGTCACCATTCCAGAAGACATACTTCTATGCTGATGACCTTCATTTAAAAAAATGTATTAATTAAATTTGTGACTGAACTCCTGGGGGAATAATTGTATGTCTCCAACTGTGTTTTACCTGCATTCTTCCATATCTTTCATGTTATAGCAGTCTCAAATGATGACTCAGCACATGTTGTTCATTTTAAAACCAGTTTCACTGTAGATTTGAAAAAATGCAAAGAAGGTACCAATGTGAGATTTCTAAAGATAGCTACAGCACTCGACCCAAGGTTTAAGAATCTGAAGTGCCTTCCAAATCTGAGAGGGAACAAGATGTGGAGCAAGCTTTCAGAAGTCTTAAAAGAGCAACACTCTGATGTGGAAACTGCAGAACCTGAACCATCAAAAAAGAAAATCAGTCCTCTACTGGTGACATCTGACTCAATGATGAAAATGAACATGCATTGGTCCGCACTGCTTTGGATCATTATTGAGCAGAACCTGTCATCAGCGTAGATGCATGTCCTCTGGAATGGTGGTTGAAGCATGAAGGGACATATGAACCTTTAGCGCATCTGGCATGTAAATGTCTTGCAACGCCAGCTGACAATAGTATCATGTGAACACCTGTTCTCACTTTCAGGTGACACTGTGAACAAGAAGCAGCCAGCATGATCTCCTGCAAATGTAAACAAACTTGTATATCTGAGCAATTGGCTGAACAAGAAGTAGGACCAAAGGGACTTGTAGGCTCTAAAGTTTTACATTGTTTTATTTTTGAGTGCAGTTATTTTTTTGGACATAATTCTACACTTGCAAGTTCAACTTTCATGATAAAGAGATTGCACTACAGTACTTGTCCCAGGGGAATTGAAAAATACTATTTCTTTTGTTTTTACAGTTCAAATATTTTTAATAAAAATAAATATAAAGGGAGCACTGTACACTTTGTATTCTGTGTTGTAATTGAAATCAATATATTTGAAAATGTAGAAAACATCCAAAAATATTTAAATAAATGGTATTCTGTTATTGTTAAGCAGTGTGATTAATCACAATTTTTTTTAATCGCTTGTCAGCCCTACTTGAACACACATTTTTTCAGGTGAGGAAAATTGTAGAAATTTGTTTCTACTTCTAGGGTTCAATGACATGCTAGCAACTCCCATATCTGACATAGTGTTTGCTTGCAGGATTCCAGCACAGTTTTCCTGAGTGTTCTGGCAGCATTTGTTGTCTCTTATCTTCTTCCAGTGGAGGTAGCTGATAGCAAGACTTGCCCATTAAGGCCAATTATCCCTTGTTAGGATGGAGAGGTCCTTTTTAAAGACATTTAAGGGATTATGCTAAAAAATCCATCTACTCCAAAGTATTTTAGCCTGTTTTCTCCCTCCCGTTGGACCAAATGCTGCCTCCCTTCCCTCACACAAAGCTGGAGTAAATAGGCTTTGTTCAGTAGATAGGATCCTCCTGCTCCAATCCAGCAGCTTGGCGCAGCTACTCTGCTGCCACTACGGCAGACCATGGACTTTAGTAGCAGCTGCACACACCTCCAGATCAGCATTCTCCTTGCCTATCCCCAACTTACACTCAAGCTCCCTCTTGCACATCATTTAGGACCCCTCCAACTCCGTATAAGGTTGCCCATTTTCTAATCTCACAAAACCGATCACCCTAGCCTCACCCCTTCCCCAAGGCTCCGCTCCTGCCCCACCCCTTCCAAGAGGCCCCGCCCTCACTCACTACTTCCCCCTCCCATGTTGGCTCATTCTCCTCCACCCTCACTCACTTTCAGTGGGCCAGGGCAGGGGTCTGGGGTGAGGGTGTGTGTGAGGGTTCTGGGCTGGGGGTACAGGCTCTGGGGTAGGGCTGGAGATGAGGGGTTTGAGGTGGAGAAGGAGCTCTGGGTTTGGCAGGGAGGCTCAGGGCTGGGGTAGGGGATTGGGGTGCATGGGGGGCAGGTATGAGGCGTTTGAGATGCAGGAAGGGGCTCCAGGTTTGGGGGGGCTCAAGGCTGAGGTGCAGGGGGTTGGGATGCAGGGGTGTTTGAGGGCTCTGCACTGGGGGGCGTTCTGGGATGAGGCCAGGAATGAGGTCTTTGGAGTGCAGGAGGGAGCTCCAGGTTTGCGGGGGCTGAGGGCTGGGGTAGGGTTGGGCCTCAGGGTTGGGGTGCAGGCTTACCTTGGGTGGCTCATGGTCAGCGGTGCAGTGGGGCTAAGGCAGGCTGCCTGCCTGTCCTGACACTTTGTTGCTCACGCACTGGAAGCAGTCAGCAGGTCCAGCACTAGTAGGTGGAGTGGGGAGGAAGCTCCACGCGCACTGCTCTCGCACACAGGCACCGTAGTACAGAGCCGGTGCTTGGGGCAGTGCGTGGTGCTCCATGGAGTCTGACCTGCTAGTCATTCTTAGGAGTCAGACCTGCTGGCTGCTTCCAGGGCACAGTGCAGTGCCCCAGGACAGGTAGAGATTAGTCTGCATTTGTGCTGCATCACCGGCAGCCGAGTCTATAATTGTCCAGTCGGTCATGCTGACCGGAGCCACCAAAGTCCCTTTTCCATTGGGTGTTCTGGTCAAAACTGGACACCTGGTCACCCTAAGAGAGGAGGCAGAATTTGATCCAACATCCCTGCTAATGGGTTTTCAGTGGTGGCATCTATAGTTTGTCTGGGATGGTTATCAGAATAAAAAAACTCTGTTCACAATGGTGGGGAAAACCAGGCTAGTAATATCTATGTACAGCTGTTTGTAAACACAACTGATGCTAGCATAGCTTTCAGCCATCCTATGGACAGATCTTAGGAGACATCTCTTGGTAGAGGCTGTCTTTAATGCTATTTATTATGAATCTGTCCACAAAGCTCTTTACTACTAAAGAGTTTGCTCCTTTTTGTGCCATGTGAACCAAAGTGGGTATGTGTATTTTGTTTCATTTCTGCAAAGAATGGCTCCATGTTTCTGAATGTAGCACTTTAGCAATGAGAGGTGTCCTCCTCTTTCAGTTTATGGGTGAACAGAATTAGCATTCAGAGTTGCTCAGATCCTGCTCCCATTGAAGTCAAAGAGAATGTTGCCACTGAGTTCAATGGGGATGGGATTTCACCCACACAGGTTATTATCAAAGACAACTCTTCTTCCCCCCACCCCTGCCCCTTATTTAAAGAAAATTTGTAACATGGGCTAAGAAAAGCTAGGAAATGAATTGTGCCTAGATATTATAGATATGGACACATTAGAAATATTTAAAACTGGTAAACAGATTATATAGTAATTCCTGGCAAATTAAGGCTGATACTGCTTTTTTATGTTCAATAAGAATCAATAAGAATATTGAGAACGTATTATTATATGTATAGTAACTCTGTGTGCACATATATTTATTGCTCCACTGGAGACTATTCATATAAATTTGTACCCATTAAAATGGAGGCCCTGATTTTTAAGCAAGTACCAATTTAGCTGCCAGTATTGCCAGCACAGTTCTGTGATCACAGTTATGTGCTCTCATGGAATTGCAGGCATGGTTAGTTGAATTACATCCATTTAGACTCTTAGCTGTCTTGCAGGGATAGATAGGCATCTAAATGTGTGAAAATTGTTGGGCAATTTTGCACCACAATGTCAATACCGATTCAAAATTGTACCTGTAATATTCAAGTTAATTTCTGAGAAATTAGGTTACAGGTGTGGAAAGAAGATTGCCCCCAATCTTATCCCAGAATTAAAAATTAATGGTAAGTTAAGTGATCATGACTTACCTGATCATTTATAGTCTGAAAGTAAAATAAAATCCAGATCAGTAATATATATATATATATATATATATATATATATATATATACACACACACACACTTGGTGCTTTAATAGGGCCAGATTCACAAAACTGAAAACAATTATGAGCCAAATCAGCTGGGAGAAAGTATTTAATCAGAAAAATGTGAATGATAATGGAGAATCATTTTAGAAATACCATACTAGATGCTCAAAAATCACAATCCTACAACTCGGGAAGGCCAAGCCAGTTTTAAAAAACATTCTGGGAAATAGTAGAATTTTCAACTGTAATGAAGAAAAGGCAGAAGTATTCAATAAACATGTCTGTTCTCTATTTGGGATGTGGGGGGGAAATAGATGATCTGCGCTCATCATATGTTGATGATAAAACTTTCTATTCCACTAATATCTCTGGAGAATGTTGAACAGAAGCTATTTAAGTTCAACATTTTTAATTCAAGAAGTCCAGATAACTTACATCCAAGAGGTTTAAAAAAGCTATTAAAATCTGAAATTTCACAGTCTTGTAATTGTAGGGGTCCTCACCTAAAAAGGAGTTGGAGGGGGTTGCAAGGTTGCTGTAGGGGGCGTTGCAGTGTTGCTATTCTTATTTCTGTGCTGCTGCTGACGGCGGTGCTGCCTTAAGAGCTGGGCAGCTGCTGGCCAGGAGCCCAGCTCTGAAGGCAGAGTTGCTCCCAGCAGCAGCACAGAATTAGGGATGGCATGGTATGGTATTGCCATCCTTACTTCTGTGCCGCTGCCTGCAGAGTTGGGTCCTTGGTCAACAACCACCATTCTCCTGCTGCCCAGCTCTGAAGCAGCAGTGCAGAAGTAAGGGTAACATGGTATGGTATTTCCACCCTTACTTCTGCATTGTTGCTGGCAGGACACTGCTTTCAGGGCTGCTCTCTGGCTGCTAGTTCTGAAGGCACTGCAGAAGTAAGGGTGGCAATACTATGATCCCCCTAAAAAAATCTTGCAGGGCCCCTGAAACTCCCTTATGGGTCAGGATTCAGAGCCCAAATTTGAGAAATGCTGGTTTTCCCAGTGAAATCTGTGTAGTATAGGTAAAAAGTACACAAAAGACCAGATTTCATGGGGGGAGATCATGTTTCATGGTCCATGATGTGGACCAGATTTTATGGCCGTGAATCTTGTAGGGCCCTCTGAATAATCAGCTGAACACGCGCTCCAGTGCTGGAATATTATGGTTAGTTCTGGTACCCAGAGTTCAAGAAGGATATTGATACATTGGACAGAGTTCGGAGAGGAATCATGAAAATGATTAAAGGATTAACTAAATGGTCAATCTACTTAGTTTAATAAAGAGAAGTTTAAGGGATAACGTGATTACAGTCTATAATTAACTATGTGGGAATCAAATATTTAATAATGGGCTCTTCAGTCTATCAGAGAAAGGTATGACATGATCCAGTGGTTGAAAGCTGAAACTAGACAAATTTAGACTGGAAATAAAGTGTAAATTTTTGACAGTGAGGGTAGTTAACCATTGGAACAACTTGCCAAAGTTGTGGCAGATTCTCCATCATTATTGGTGATACTTTGCCACTCGTGACCAAAATAGCCAGTGCATCTGACAGGGAAAGAACCTTCTCTTCCTCTTTCAAACACACATGAATGGACTGAAGAATAGAGCTGAGCAAATAATTGAATTTTCTGTTCAGTGGATGAACTGAAAAATCCAAAAGAGTTTATTTTGGGTTGATTCAAAATTGGACTGTGGAAGAGGTATGCTAAAGCAGAAAAAAAAAAAAAAAAAAAAAAAAGGAAAAGAATTCATTTTGGTTCTAACAAAACATTTTGTTCGGCCTGAAATAATTCCTCCTTCTCCACCTCCCCCAAGCTTTTCTGTTTGTTTAGAAATTGGGTGTTTTCTACCCTTTCTTTAAAATAAATCTAGCTAATTTTCAAAAGCAAACATAGTTTTTAAACAAAAAGACAAAATATTTTGTTTTGAAATTGTCAAAACAACATGTTTTGATTTTATATTAAAAATCATTTTATTTTAGCTGAAAATATTCACCTAATTCAACACTAGTCTTCACTGCAGAGGATTTGGGGGAGATCCCCACACCTGACCCTTTCTTTTTAGGTGTCAGTTCTGAGGAGCTGTCCCAGACTGAAGTGTCAATAGAAGAGGTGTTGGAAACGATTTATAAATTAATCAGTGATAAGTCAGTAGGATCAGATGGTATTCACCCAAAAGTTCTGAAGGAACTCAAATATGAATTTGTAGAGCTACTAAGCGTGATCCATGAACTATCACTTAAATCAATCACTTTACCACATGACTGAGGAATAGTTAATGTAATTCAGATTTTTCAAAAAGGCTCAAGGGACTATCCCTGCAATTACAGGCTAGTAAACCTAACTTCAAAATAAGGCAAATTGAAAGTGAATAAGGAAGTGTTATTTACCTCTTCACATAACACAAGAACTAGAGTCACTGAATGAAATTAAGGGACACCAAGTTTAAAACAAATATAAAGTCGAACTTCTTTACACAACACATGGCCAACGTGTTGAACTCACTGCCAGTGGCTATTGTGAATGCCAAAAGTATAAGTGAGTTCAAAAAAGAATGAGATAAATTCATGCCAATTAGCTAAGATGGTCAGGTAGGCAACTGGATGTTCATGCTCTGGATGTTCTTAAGCCTCTGTCTGCCAGAAACTGGGACTTTATGACAAGGCATGGAGCACTTGAAAATGTCCTGTTCTGTTCATTCCCTCTGAACGACGCCTCTGGCATTGGCCACTGTCAGAAGACAGAAAACTAGGCTAGATGGACCATTGGTCTAATGCAGTATGACCACTCTGATGTTCTTACCCTAAATTTCCAAATAGTTTCAGTCGACCCAAAACTGATTTTTGGCTAATAAAGTATTCCTCTGAAAATTTCCCCCCAGTTCTAGTCAATTGCCATCCAGTGTCAAAACTCCCATTCCTGAACAAGTCTGTAGAGCAATTAGTCAAAGGCCAGCTCCAAGTTCATCTACCTGAAGCTAACGTACTAGACCCAGCACAATCTGGATTCAGGCCAGGACATGAAGCTGAAACCTCCTCAGTGGTATTGATGGCAGAGGGCAGATATCCATTCTCGTCCTCCTGGATCTCTCTGAAGCATTTAACACTATTGACCATAGTGTCTTGCTTGAGAGAAGTAGCAAGAGTCTTTGGAAATGTGGCAAAATGATTTGTGGCAAAATTTCGGTAGGGAATGACCCAATGAGTAGTGATGGGAAACTCACCTCCAACTCTAAACCTCCGATTGTGGTGTCACAAGGATCAAATATTTCTCTAACCCTTTCCAACATCTACATGCAACTACTAGATAAACTGGTCAGATGATCTGGACTCAAGTGTCAGCAATAGGCAGATGACACACAGTTCTACCTATCCTTCACTGCATACACCCACACTACTACTACTAGGATGGCCCACTGCTTGGATAAGCAGCTGGTTGAAGCTGAACCTAAGCAAGACAGAGGTAATGCATCTGCACACCAGCAGGGAAGAAGTACCCTGTGGGGGATATACATTTCAAAGGAATACCTGTCAGAGGTTTCCTGGACTATAAAAAAGAAGGGGAGGGAAGGGACAAAGGGAACAGCACTCTCTGGGTACGACTACATTACCCGCCAAATAGGCGGGTAGTGCTCAATGTATCGGGGATCGATTTATCGCGTCTCATCTAGACGCGATAAATCAATCCCCGAATAGATGCCTGTACTCCACCTCAGCAGGAGGAGTACAGGCGTCCACCTAAGCGGAGTCGGCGGGGGAGCAGCCACAGTTGACCTGCCACCATGGGGACGGCCAGGCAAGTCGACCTAAGGTACTGTGACTTCAGCTACGCTATTCGCATAGCTGAAGTTGTGTATCTTAGGTCGACCGTCCCCCCATAATGTAGCCCAGCCCTCTGATTGGATGAATGGTGGAGCCTCTTGCCTCAGGGACTGGAGATGGCTGTAGTTCGATGTGAGAAAGCTACTTAGGCATAGATTCTAACTGGCTAAAGTTAAGTTATAGAAACTAGAAAGTGTGTTTTGTTTTATTTGTAACTATATCTGTCTCTTTTTCTCTTGCTTAGTATCATTTAAATCTCTATTCTTTGTTTAAAAATGTATGCTTAATTATACTATAAACCATCTCAGTGCTGTGTATGAAGGTAAAGAGTGTGTCCTCAGATAGCCTAACAGGGCAGGGTGTGAGCACATTGTCTCTTTGGAGAAAGCAGACTTCATTTCTGAGGGATTAGATGCTACAGGGAAAATGTCTCTGGGGAATTGGGAACTTTGCTCCTCTAGCACAATGGAAAACTCCACAATAAGGGTAAAGCTCATCTGAGCAGGAGATAGAACTTTCTTGGGGGCTGACTCAAGACAGCAGAATAAACTCCCCCAGGAACTAAGGACCATCACAAACCTCATCACTTTCTGCTCCAAGTGCAAGATGCATTTCTTCGACCTGCCTTCTCTAACATAAACATATCACAACATGTGAATATATATTTATATATTTTTAAAAATCCAGAGCAAAGCACTTCTGCCCCCCCCCCCCCACCTCTCTCACAGTGAAAGGATGAGAGAATAAACAGCAGGTAACAGATATTAGTCACGTTGTTTAATGCACTACTGATAGGCGCTCAGCTACTACATTGATGAGCATAGTAAAAGAACCTGTATAGAATAGACTAGTGCCTTCAACTCCTATTGAACTCAATGGTAGAGGAGAGTACTTAAGACTGTGTAGAACTGGACCCTCTGTTCCCACTGTTAAGAGCCGCTACAATGGAGCAATAAAGTTCAATGGAAAAAATAATGGAGAGATTAAAAAATGAAGTATAACAAAGACTGAAACAAGAGCAGAAAGTGACGAATACCATGTCAAACTGAAACAACACTGAAAAGTGATTTTAATTAACGAATGCCCTCCCTCTGACGGCTGAACAGCGCAGTTAAAGCAGACTTTCCCTGGTTTTCCTTCTTTTCATTTAGCACATTAGTGTTTATGTGGTCCATTGTATTTATTTTAAGAACAGCTGGAACCTGGGAGATTTTTATAGAGGAAGTTCACTGTGGCAATTAACAGGGGGTGGATTTTTCCAAAATCATAACTCTCCTGTATGTTTGTTGAGGCTTATAAGAGTAGTGAGATCACATGCAGCTGTTATTCTGAGCATTCCACTGGGAACGTATCACAGGGAGTATTTGTTTAAACAAAGAATATTTATACAGCTCATGAACTCATTATTTACTGGAGAGGGTAAAATCTCAGTAGTGCCACTATCTCACCTCAGCATTTGCCAAGAGTCACCATCATCTTTTTTTCTTCCTCTGTAGAGCACTACAAACAACCACCAAAATAAAAATCATTATGAATATTTGTTTAAAAGAAGTCTCTGTGCTCTCCAATGTTTCTGTCTGCTCTGAAAACTGTGTCCAATGAACATCTGTCATAATCATATCTGTGATCAGTGGAGTTTGTCTATTCAGTATATCAGCATTTGCTTTTGCTTTATATCAGCAGTCTTTTGGACTGCTTAGTTCAGCTTCTCTCTGGCCTTGCATCAGAGTTTTAAAAAGAACACCCAACTTCTTGAGGTAATGTTTTTTTTATTGGTGAGAATGCTTTTCTCCTTGTACAGACCAATTAACATTTTCTCCTTTTCTCTGGAACCTAATCTCAATATAAATAAAATATAAAACTCTATTAAAATCTGTGGTGGTCTTTTTTCTTTGTTCTTCTCACCACACTGAAATGAACTTTGTGACATGATACCAAACAGAAGAACTGTAATATAAAATGTACAGATTCTTTCTCTCGCCCACCCTCACATATTGAAATTTGGTTTTGTATGCCCTCTGGACCCTCTATTACTAATATTGACACAGAGACTCCATAATAAGATCCTGACTGTCAAGTTGAATAACCCAGAATCTTCTCAAAAGGGAGATTTCTTAATTTTGCTAATTACACTGCAAATTCTTTATACATTTTTCCAGACCCTCTTTATTTAATATAACCCCATGTTTTCACTGACATATAGTGAGGAGTTTGTACTAAGCATACATATCATAGGATGATGTTGGAAATCTTGCATATGTGAACATTTGCAAGGTTCTTGCACATTTCTGGTGAAACATGGTCATATGCATATGCAATTATTCAAATTGCTCTTGCAATCAATGTTATTATACTAAGTTGTTTACAAGTCAGCCATGCTTGCTTTTGCCTTGTAAAACATACTCTTTTTAAACCCTAATTTTGGGGCTTATATTATTGGACAGCAGTCATTAACTGTAATGAGGGGTTTTTTTTGTCTTCCTTGTCTTTTTTGTCTTTTTTTTTCTTTTGTCCTTTAGTAATAATTAAGGTTTAGTTCTAGTCAAAAACTGCTTACGCTCAGGTCTCCCGTATAATGCTATTATGCGGACTCATAAATTGCTGCATAACTCTCTTTCATTTTTAACACAATTGAATCTCAAGCCCTTATGTCTGTGAAAAAAAGGTAAACGTGAACTGAAGTAACCTGATGCAATGATATCTCTCTGTGCCTGCAAACAGCCTGAAGTAATTGCTCTGAGAGATATCAATGGTCATGTAAAAAAGGGTGATAGCTATTGACTTCAGTGGCTACTGTTACAATTTTGCATGTATAGTTGGAAAAAAACCCAACACTCCCAAAATGTTATTCCTTTTGCTGCCACCTCCTGCCCACAGTTTTTGATTGTGTTCTGTGTAGTTTTTATCACAACTATCATTATGATATCCAAGAGTCTGTGTCTATCAGTCCACTTTGTTGGCTTCATTTCTTCTTCCAAAAGGAGCCCCTATATCTGATCAGGCATTTGCAATGAAAAGATACCTCCGAACTCTTTTCATTAGCTATGATGCTGCTAAGAGATTCCCAGAACAACGGATTCAAAGTATTCTGGGGTTGCAGCTAAGAGCCAAAGGTTCCTGTTTCCCATGATTAAAGAGAAATAGGGGCACCTTTTCTGAAAATGAGAAAGGTGTGCAGAAAGACCACAGCTGATGGGAACAGCTTGGGATTGGCCTGTGGGTGACCACAACGACCACAATATTACTCAAGTGCCCCTTCAGAAATATAGTGTTGTAAGTAGCTGCCTCTTTAACCTTAAAGTCAAACCTGACTTTGAAAGAATCATCATTCTGCTTGAAAGCTGGATAGTAATGTATCAGCATAGAAGTGCTGGGCTATAACAGGTGTTAGCTGATTAATTGACAGTATTAAGTGCACTGTTGAGTGCGAACACACACAGATATTTACAACACGTCATCTGTTGGAATGATACTTTTCACAATTAGATTTGCTTTTGTATTAAAAAGCTATTTTCTGGTCCAACAACAGGTACTGCATTATCTACCTTGTCTGCTTCACCGGTTACATTAATTTATAACAAATCCTTTGTAGTATTGAAGAAATGCCACCGCAAAGCTAAGTGGAAAAAAGGGGAATCAACTCTAGAGAGAATTGCACAAAAGAAGAGAGCAAAACAATGTCATTGGATATAACAGCAAATTTGGTGACTGGGCCCTAATTCAGTGGCAGTGACACAGTAAACTTTGTGGAAAATTTTGGCAAAATACAGGAGCCTTGAGCATCTATAGTGCTGACTAGCCTCTCAAACAGTATAGCTGTGAATTAGCACTCTAACTGGCTTCAGCACTAAGATGAGCTATAAACTGGCATAAGACTGAACAAAAGACCTGACCATACTTTCCACTAAAAAGTTGGACAGCACATCTGTGGAAATTGGAATTAGTCGCCTTGCACTCAAATTGTGCTCTCATACCCCTGCAACACTTTTGACTTGAATGTGGATTCATGGACGCGAGATGAAAATTTGGCCCAAGTGCTGTATTAAAAATTAGTGTTCCTGGCACTACATTCAGTTAGAACTAACTTTTCTTTTACCTTAAGATTTTTTATTTGCCATTGCTTCCTTTAACTATAGAAGTTCTTTAAAGAGGATACATTGGGGTCATCTGGAACAGTTGTACTGTAAAATACCACAGTGAGGGGATTTTTAACCACCTAAGGCAAAAAATTATATATTTCTTCAGTCATTTAAATAAAACTACAAATTCAGATGGGCCAGACATCAATACTGAATGTTCATCAGGGGCTAAAGCCTAGAGCGCTTAAGGAAAACTCCCATTTGGCTTAGGTTTTTTAGATAGTTTAGAGGTCTGTTTGAATCCTTTGGTTTTCAATAGCTTTCTCCACACACTGGGAAATTTAATGCTACACTGAGCAAAGTATTATAAGTTAGAATACACAGAACAGTTCTGCACTGGCAGGCAAATGGACCAGAGAATCGAATAGATCTTTTCCATCTCTAACTACTATTATTTTACAATTAGTAACGATAGTGTTCATGTGGTATGCAGTATTGTGTTGGGCAGCTTATTATAACTTCCAAAGGGAAGAAAAGGAGGAAGTGTCCCCAGGATGCTAATCTAGCATGGAGTGAAAAGGCCTTGTAGTGGTGCAGGTGGTCCACTCCAGCAGGGGGTGGGCCAGAAGCAGCCAGGAAGGCTGTGGAAACCTGCAGCTAATTAGGGCAAGGCTTGTTAGAAGCCAGAGAGGAGGCAGCTGCTGTGGCAGCCCAGATATAAGGTGCTGCTCAGCAGAGCAGTGGGGAGTTTCTCCCTGACAGGCAAGGGAGGAGGACTGGCTCCCAGGGACAGCACCTGAGATAGCACAGTGGTGGGCAGGCTCAGGGGAGCAGAGCAGAGCATGAGCTCTGCCTGTAACCTGTTAGGCTGCAGGCCCCCTGCCAGAAAGGGCCAGGAAGATGCAAGGGCCAAAGGGAAATGGCCTAGGAACAAAAGATGGACAAGGGGAGAGAAGGAGGACAGAGAGCCTGCTGCTAGAGCATCCCTGGGTTGGGAGACAGAGTAGTGGGGGGGCCTGGATCCCTCCCTTCACCCTTGCACGGCACCTGGCCATGGACAACCATGGCCAATACGGACTGCAACTTGCCCCTGAAGAGAAGGGCTAGACTTTGGGTTGTGATTGGCCCCTGTGGTCTGTGCAAGCCAAAGGACTGCTGTGACCCCTGAAAAGGAAGTGAGAAACAAGAAGTGGGCTCTGCAAGAGGGCAGTGTCCTGAAGAGGACACCGCTGAGTGGGGAAGCTATGTGGGTCTGAAACAGTGGAGTAGAGCAGACAATGGGTAAGACACCACCCACAGAGGGTGCTCCAGAGCTGGACTGAGCTAATTCCCAGAGCAAATCAGCAGGAGGTGCTGCAGTGGTGAGTCTTAAAGCTGTTTCAGGCCTAGTTCAGTTGTCCAACTTTTTCATACAGAGGAGCACATTTTAATGGCTTGACTTGCCAACCCACTCCCTACCCTTTCAGGACTGTGCAGACCATCTCCTCTCCCATTCACTTTCACATAATAATGACCTTTCCCAAGCACATCCATTTTTTATATGGAAAAGTATTATCCCCCTGCATGTATTGTAGTTTAGCAACTGGAAATGAGGAGAAGCCAGAAGCCAATGATCAGCTGGCTCTCTGTGGACCACCAGCAAGTGCTCCACAGACTACAGAACAACAATTTCTAGTGTAGCTGAATAGTGTCAGTGCACAATGGGCACCACTGACTTCAAGAACTGGGACGCACTGTATGTGCTCTTTCACTCTAAAAGTGGGCAGTGATAAACCAACTGCATTTAGGTGTGGAAAGAAAGTGTTTAGTCAGGTATCACAGGAATCAGTGTTAAGTTGGTTTTTTTTAATGTCTTTATTAATTAGCTAGAAGAGGGAGCAAACAGGACATGAGTGACCGTGCACAGCACACAATTATTTCCAAATACATACACAGGTCTTGGCATTTTAGGTGAGATTATGGCGCATGTGGAGATTCATCTGAAAAACTTACAAGGACATGAAAAACTGCAAAGGGCACAAGCAGATTCACTCACTTTGTGTGCTACCTTGTTCTCACAGTAAAATTCCAGCTAGGGAAGTAAGAGACAGAAGGAAGGCACCTGCTAGAGTGGACCTGTGGTGCATGGCAATGCTGGGGTCTGTGCTAGCTCCATGGAGGGTGTCAAAGCTGAATTCCCACTTTGTCAGTCTGAGTGCAGAAGATAGGGGCCTGCAAGGATTGTAAAAAATACTTGCTACTTGAAGCTTGTATTAAAATCCCAGGGTTACAGCTTTTCTCTGACCTTGTCTTGGTAAACGCTGCCACCACTGAAATGCTTAAAACACCCAGCACCTTGGACCCTGGAAGGAGCACTTAGGAATTCTTCCCTTTTAGGGACCCGCAAGACCTTTCACCCCACCGTTCCAGGAGAGCTGAGAAAGAAAACAAAGGAAATTAGCTGTTGCCACCTCCTAATCAATCAGCATAGGCCCAAACCTCTTAGGGACACCAAAAATCAAATCCTGTTCTTAAAAAAGGTAAATTTTATTAAAAACAAAAAAGAAGAAAATACATCAGGAACTTAGGCTTTTGCTAGATTTTAAAAGAGCCATTCCAAAAATCAAGCACCCAGATTAGCTTTCTTGGGGGTTCATCTTAAAGTTACAAGCAAACAAAAGCATCTGGGGTTAGCATGGAGGAGATCCAGAAGCCTTAAAAAATAAACAGAAATAAACCTGATCACATCTAGCTAAACATTCTGATCTACTTACACATTTGGAGTTTCAAATAAGTAGTTCTAAGTATGATCTGATTTATGATCATACCTGGCTTAAAGCTTTATACAGCATTTTTGCTTATAGCATTGCTGCTCTGTCTCTCTGCAGCCCAGAGAACAAAGACAAAGGGAAAATTTCTTTCCCAAATTTAAAAGTTCTAGCCTTCCCATTGGCTCTTTTGATCAGATGCCCGCTCCTTTTCTTTTACCTGTGAGCTTGTTAACCTTTTACAGGTAAAGCAAGCCAAGGACAGACACTAAGAGGGATTTTACAGCTAACTGGCTGGCTGGGTGTTCATAAATAGGGACTCCTCCCACGCCCCTTCATTTATCACAGAGGGAGTTTGGTGTAACCTTACATCTTCCCCAAAGGTAGAGGGTGGATTCCATTTCTTCAACCCTCTGCTCAAAGCCCATGTTGTGAATACTGTAGGAAACAGAAGAGGAGAAAAGTCTTTCTTATAGAAAATTAATTTCCATTTACCCTATGGGTCTACAGATTGGCCATCAGTTCTGTGACACAGAAATAGACCACTTATTCAACCTAATACGATGAGTTCCTCAAGCAATGAAGGAAATTTTAGAATGGAAAATGTCCAAGTTGTCCATCTAGGTCCTCTTCCTGGAGCAGCAGCAGTAGTAACTAAAAACTTGTGTATGCTTAAATATTTGACTAGCTCCTATTCAAAACATTGTACACTAGTATACTTGTTGCTCTTGCTACCTCTTTCCATATATTAATTATTCTATTAATCTAGAAATTTGGTATTTAAGAATTTGGCTATATGGCATTAGTTCACATGAAAGGTGTAAATTCTAGTGTATATTATTGTGTTTTGCACTAGAATTTACACCTTTCTAGTGTGAACTAATGCCATATAGCCTGGGGACCCTGCTGGTGCACACTAAATGTTCCTTAGTGGCATTAATGTAGTCCTGTTTCAAACAGTACTATGTTAATGTGCCCTATGGAAATTTTCATGTGCACTAAAGGTCCTAGAGCGGCTAGTTAATGGGTAACACATTAGTGCACACTAGAACTTACACCCTCCAGTGCAGACTAACACACCAGGTAGACAAGCCCTAAGTGTTTCCCATATTCTATTAGTGCTCATCTCTATTTATAGAATAATAATATTTAGCTCATCTGGATCACTTTTCATGTTTGTGAACCGTTCCTTTTGTAGCTCAAATAGACTTCTGGTGGGTTATTTCACATATATCAACTTCTGAAGAGAATACAGAAGTTCCACTCCCTGTTGTTTCCCCTTTCCCATAGATAAAGATCTGTTTCCTCTAAGCTTTTCGAAAAACTCAGTTTCTCAAATGAATGCAATATTTTAGTCATCTTTTGCACTGTTCTCTCTGCTTCTTCCAGCAGTTATATTTTTATGACTAGAATTGAAAACTTTAGGTGTTTTTAAACACTAGACTGTACAACAACAATTTGTATTTAAATTACAGGGCTCCAGGTATTAGTTCCTTTATACAGTGCTAAAATAATCTCCCACAATCTATATTCAGTTCTTCTATTTGTGCTTCCTATACTTTGTATAACAGCAGTCAGAAAGAAAGCAGACTAACGGGCCTCAAGATGTTGGAGTTTTATTCATCCCTATGCATTCTTTTGTTTGCTGTTCATAGTGCATCAGTGTTAATGGTATATTCTAGTTTTAGAATCATGTTTAGAATGGTTTAGTTTTGGTTCATGTGACGTGAGCCTGGGTCTGGACTTGTAAGTGTAACTCTGCCCCAGAACCGGGAAGGGGGAGGAGAGTTTGTTAGTATATGAAACTATATATGCTGTTATAACTGATTAATTACTGCCATTTGCCTTGAAGTATCAGTTTTTAAAATACCAAATCTATCAGAATCATCATCTTGCTTTTTAGCTACATTCTTGAAGAAGGAAGGAAGCTAGCATTTGAAAACTAATACAAAATTTGAATATTGTGAATGTATGTATGAAAGGTTTAATGCAACCTCTTTTTACATTACTAGGCGTTGACAAAATCGTTGATGTGACATCAAATTTGGAGCCATAACAGTCAACACAGAAGAGGATGGTAACAAACTGCAAAATGACCTGACGAGATTAGACCAGGCACTGGAGGGATTCCTTCCTAATAAATGTAAAGCCCTATAGACCAGGAGAAGACAAACAGCACAAAGACTGAAGGGGAGGTCATAGCCACGTGCCCATGGCATCAAAGTACGTTTATTTTCATCTTGTCTCCTTATTATGTCTTAATATTACTTTTTCATATACCTAAGGAATATAGTTGTGGCAGGGAAAGTGTGGAATCACAACGAAAGAGTAAGTGGTCTGGAACAGGAACACTGTCTTGAAGAAGTAATTCACAGTACGAAAAGGTTTGAAATCAGAGGCATCAATGTTTTTGCCACTGTGAGTCAGGTCACAGTCTGTTGAGCCCTGTCCCTCCCCATCCAAATAAGAACAAATGGAGCCAATTGTGTAATGCTGCATGTGGGAGGGAAAAAGTCCGCCCTGACCCGTGGTGACCAGCTTATGCTGTGAAGCATGCAACTTGATTATCCTTATCTTAACAAGTGTAGTTATACAACTGTAAACCCATCCAGGCTTTTGTAAATTCCAGCAAAGTATTTGACTGTATGTCCCATGGCAGTGAATTCCTGTGGCCGATTACAATAGTTCATAACATAACCTTTAAAATATACACTTGCGGTTCCCTTGTCACAATGCACAGCTTTGATGGAGGAATATGTACGTACAATTAGGACAAATTAGAGCCTGAGACACAAAGTTTTGGGAGTACACCCTTACAAGAAAGACGACCTCTTCCACACATGCAGAAAGGAACACATTGGCAAGTGTTATTAGTTATTAGAGCAACTAATAATTCTGGACCAAATTCTGAGGCCCTTGCTTAGTTTTTACTTAGTCAGCATGCCTATTGAAGGGAAGAAGTAAGTCAAAATTGAGCAAGGATCTCAGAACTTGGTCCTAACTGCAAGAAAGGAAAAAAATCTAGACGTAACAAGTAAGGTGAAACTGTTATGGTATGATTCTATCTGTAATATTTTATGAGACTTAGCATTGAGTTAATTGAAAACTCTGAGTTTTTTGAGAGCTTTATCTGTATTTTACCATTAGTTTGAAAATTAAGTATGGTCAAACCCTGAGGTCCTTACACAGGCCTAGATTCTGCCCTGATTTACACTCTTGAATCCATTGAAGCTAAATCTATGGCAAAAAGAGTAAAGCAGGGCAGAATTTGGCCCTCCATTTTTACTGAGTCCTTACTCATGCTTATTCACAAGTGACATCAGTGGGAGTTTGCCTGTTGAACAGGGTATTAGCCCTTTTGTTTATTAAAACATAAACTGGGGTTGCTCCATGGTTAAATTTTTAATCAAACAAACAAAAAAGTGCCATACAAGATCCAGATTTAAGTCTAAATTCCGACTCTTGGGCAAAGTGTATGTTACAGAGAAGGTCTGGGTTGGTCTTCACTACCTGGGAGATTGATGCTGTGGCAATTGATGCAGCGGAGATTGATTTAGCAGGTCTAATAGCATGCACATTCCAATCTGCTAAATTGACAGCAGCGCACTCTCCGGTCGACCCTGGTACTCCAGTTCTGCAAGAATAGTAAAGGAAGTTGACCCGAGAGCATTTCCCGTTGACGCAGCACAGTGAAGACACCGGGGTAAGTCGCCCTAAGCTACGTTGACATCAGCTACATTATTCACACAGCTGGAGTAGCATAACTTAGGTCAACTTATCCCTGTAGTGAAGACAAGCAAGTAGGGTTGCCAGGTATCTGGCTTTCAACATGAACACCTGGTTGAAAAAGGACCCTGGTGGATCTGGTCAGCACTGCTGACCAGGCCACTTAAAGTCTGGTTGATGGCACAGTGAGGCTAAGGCAGGTTCCCTACCTGCCCTAGCTCCATGCAGCTCCCAGAAGTGACCAGCATGACACCTCACCTCAGAGCAGGGCCGGTGCAAGTACTAGGCAACCTGGGCAGTCACCTAGGGCAGCATGGTTTTTGAAGGCGGCATTTCAGCGGCAGCTCCTCCTCTCTTCGGCGGCATTTTGGCGGCAACTCCTCCAGTAGTCTTCCACTTCTGTTCTGCTTCACTGCATTGGGCAGAAAGAAAGCCGATGCTGACACTGCCTCAGAGTCCATACCCCCAGCAAGATCCCATACCCCCAGCAGGATCCCTTACCCCCTCAAACATCCCAACCCCTTATCCTAGCCCAGTGAAAGTGAGTAGAGGATGGGGGAGAGCGACGGGGCGGGGCGGGGGGTAAATGAGTGGGGGACGAGGTCTTGGGGAAGGGCCAGGGAAGGGGGCGGAGCAAAGGGGTTCAGTTTTGTGTGCTTAGAAAGTTGGCAACCCTAAAAACAAGTGATGAGTAAAAGCCCTCAAATGGGAATTGAGGAAGAACGTGATAGCCTAAGAGAGAGCTGAAACCTGACTGCCCTCCACATATCATTCCAGATTTGGTGAGTCATTTTCTTACAGTAAAAGGAATTTTCTGTCCATGTGTCTTGGCCAGGATTGAGGAAAGACATAAATATTCTGTGTATATCAGCATGGGGCTGATGCAGTGCAAAAATAGAAAGTAATGAGGGAAAAAAAGCTACACATGCCAAGAAAAGAAAGGAAAGAACCTCTGGCATACAGCACCTCCTTCAGGACTGTTCAAAGAGAGTCATAAACAATTCTTAACGATGCCAAATCCACTGGCACCTATACTGATTATTTTGGGATCACATGCACATTCCAATCTGAAAGAAAATAAGAGGCTAACCCCCAAAGATCATGGGAATCTGCCAGTTCTACAATTTAACAACTGTGCTTAGAGAAAATGCCAAATATATACTAAAAATTACTTTGATTCTTTTTTATGATAGCGACAGGCAAAATGTGGCTTGGTGTTGAAAACTAAGGGGCCACATCATCATCCTTCCTGCGGCATGTAGAAGACAAGTGTGGAAGTTTCACTCCTGTGACCCTGAAACTGTTGAATAGAGGAGTGGGGGAAAAAACAACTAAACAACTTTCTCCCATCCCCCAATTTAACAGTATTTTTCTCCCCCACCATCTGCCTGAATCCACAAAAATCTCTTCACACATATACTATGATAGGCACTCGGCTACTACGGTGTTGAGCACGGTAGAAAAGCCTACGTAGAATAGAATAGCATAGAACAAAACAGGGGTTCTGCAGTTTTAGGGAGTGGCCAGATATCGGGAGGATGTACCTGAGGACAGCGGCTTTATGCAATATCATTCCAATGCAAAGTAAAAATGACATTCTCATGGAAGATGAGACAAAGTCCCACTCCATAGCCTTCGTCTTTCCTTTGGGTATCAACATTGGATGGCTGAGCCTTTACACAGTTGTCATGGTCTATGGCAGAGGGTCCCAGAGTTTTTTTTATGCTGCCCTCCCCCTTCAGAGATTTGTCCCCCATGCACAGCCCCCTCTTTCTAAGAAACAGTATTTCCACAGATGCCTGAAATCCAGGAGCCCATCCCAGCAGGGCCTCGCCTCTGCTCCCTAGCCTGCCAGCATCCTCTACCCAGGAAACCTACTCGGCAGCTGGTCTCAGCAGCACACAGACTGCTGCGCTGTACCCTTCCCTTGTGCCCCTGCTCCAGCACCCCACAGAATAACTCATAGGCCACAGGCTTCTTGGGCCCTGGTGCAATCCCCACATGCATGTGCAAGAGACTGTTTGGGCAGAGAGGAACTACCTCCCAAAGAGGCACAGCACATCAGCTTCTGGACAGATGAGGCAGCTGGAATTCTTTTCCTGTGCAGGGAGAGGCTGGACCCCTCGCTCCTGGTCCCTCCCTCCTCTTTTAGCCTAGTAGCAGCAACAGAAGCCTCAATGAGTGAAAGGAATCGGATCCTGTGTCCCTGATAACCTCATTGTACTCCCCCTGGGGGGCACACTCTGTGGATTTTGCCATGACTTTTGTGTCAACTGGATGGTTAAAAGGCCAAAGTAGATCAACAAACCTTACTCCCCAGATATGATATTGTGTGGAATTTACTTATCTTTCTCCTTCTCGTAGGTTCTGCATGAAAGGGCATGATCTGACTCTAAATGATTTACCACATAAAGTATTGGGGATTAATTCATCCCAGTGAAACATGATTGTCCAATGTACACCACTCTGTGACTTTGGAGGCAGCTCTGCCTGAGCAGACATTCATCCCCTGACAAAGGCAACTCAGATTCTGCTTAGGCCTGCATAAGATATGGTTTTCAATGGCTAATAACTTGGTTAAAAGCAGTTTTCTTGTGAACAATCCAAGGTGCTTTCCTTAGCCAGGGCTATTTCCCTCACAATTTTCAACTTTCCACTAGCTATTTTGATGGAAAAGCTGTTTTTTAAGACATTTTTTATAATGCAATTTTTTTCTTTCTCATTCTCCTCATACTTGAAACGCTTTTACTCAAGCTTTCCAAATACATTTTCACCTTTGGGTAGAGCCTAAACACAGACTCTTTCAACCCAAAAAAATGGAAATTCCAAAAAGTTGTGAGCAAGTGGAGAAGAACAAACATGGGGCTAGGATGGAAACAGTATTATGCAACATGAACAACTAGATTTACTGCTACTCTTTCTATAACTCCTACTTGGTTCTCTTCTCTTCTAGAACATTCTTCCTACCTCAGAAAGTACCCATAGTTCAGTATAATGCTGTGAGTATCTGGCTCTATATGAGAGCAGGGATTAGTAGCAAGTGGCCTTTACACTAAAGTACCAGGATGCCTAATCTGTTTTAGAATGTCATTGTTAAAGGTGAAAGGAATCAGTCCCCTTTCAACTGGAAAAAACTTTTAACTATATTAAAAAGCTTAATAGCTCCTCTGCAGAAAACTCACTTTAGCAAAAAAAAGAGACTACTAAATTGCAAAGAAACTCATAGGAATAGCGATTTTTAATCCCTCCTCCAGCAGGGCTACAATAAGAGTCATTTTCTTCCTACAAAAAACCAAATGTGCAAATAATGGATTAAGCTAAGGATCTGAAAGGGCACCTCTTATTTGTCCAAGTAAATATAAATGGCTGAACACAAGTAATAAGGATTGTTCTAGTCATTTCTGGGCTGGAACAGCAAATGAAGGATGAACTCTCATATAAGGCTTCTAGATACTTGGGAGAAGATCCTCAGCAGCTATAAACTGTCATATCTCCACTGAGTTCAATAGAGGAAGAGTAGGAAATAAAAACATCATATTATCACTGGCATATATATATAGTTGTGGTGTTTTATCCATAAGCCATAAGAATGTGCTGGAAAATGCTGTGATCTTACAATCTGCCATAACTTTTTCATTCATTTCAAATATTTAATTTCAAGCAAACACTGAGTGTTCATAATTTTCAAAACAAAATAGGATTTCAATGTTAGAAGCAGTGAATACAGCAAATGTAACGTTTCTGAACAAATCACTAGAAAATATATTGTAGGTGTAACTCTTCTGCCAGGTGAAGTTGGCAGCAACAAGGGGTAGATTCAGTGCCTAGGGGTTTCTCTCAAATAAATAGAAAATAGAATTCGCTGGAGCTCCCATCTCATAATCAGCTTAACTTAACACTATCCCAGGCACCTCAAAGAGGCAATACTTCCCCACTCACAAGTACTGAGTCTGTATATAACAAAAGAGAACTTTTATTAAAAGGGAAAGGAAACCAAGCATTAATTTGGGAAAACACCGCAACCACATTCAAAAGAGAGTGACCATAAGCAAACCCAACTCCACAGCACAATGGAGAATGTCCTTTGCCTCAGTTTCCCGCCTGGGAGTGAGCAAGTTGGACACATGAATGTCCCTTTAACACATCATTCCTCTTTCCCTCCACTGCATCCCACTCACTGTTGGCTGTCCTTGGTTAATGGAGACACAGGGTTCAGAGGTGCATTCACCTCCTGGCTTTGGGGGTGGGAGGGACAATCATGTAATGTGACAGTTTCTCTTTTGCAGCTGCTTCTCTGCCACCACTGCTTGCTGCCCCTGTAATATCATGTTCTGAGGTTCTGCCACTTAACCCAGCTCTTAGTGATTTTAGCAGGTAGTGGTTAACCTGTCAGCCAACACAATCTCTGGGCTGTCTTTCACAGGCCCCACACATGATCTCAGTTCTGCTGCCTTTTATTCATATAATAAGGATAACAATATTTCATTACCCTTGCATTCAAATACTAGAGTGATTTGTAACCAAAATCAGCCAAAACTTGATCATTTTGGCAAATCAGCTCCATCATACTGTGCAACTAGGCAGAGCAGTTGTGTCTATGCAAACACAGTCTGCTCCGGAAGTTTTTTCCCCCAGTGCATCATTAGATATCAGGGCAGAGCTCATTCAGACCATGCTTACATAGGCATTTGCAGGGAGATTAACTGGATGGTTTACTCTAGTCTTTTCCAGCTCTAATTTTATGATTAACTGTTGGAAAGAATTGGCACAAAACACAACTTTCAATCTAAATTCAAAAGCCACACAGCCTGGCATAAATACTACGATGAAACTATTTAGCTTAGTGATTTAGGTCAATTAAGAGGCATATATTGTGTCTTGAAAAATGTTCATAAAAAGAGTTATAATGAGGCCCTTAGATAAAGGTTCCTTCCTTTTAACTTCAGTAAGAAAACTCACATCTGGAAATAAATATTTGATTATTTTCAAGTGATTTTCCTCTTCAGGGACAGGGATATTCTGAAGTGTGCAGTTCCAGAACCCTTAAATTATGATTTCTTGCTTTTTCCTTATCTGACTACTAGAGGAACCTGGTGCAACTTTTGTATATTGAGCAGGTCAGGTATGCCATCTGGCGCTAAGATATCAAAGATTTTAAAAATATTTTTTGAAAATATGATGCAAATATTCATCCTTAGTGCTTTCTGGTACACTTAGAATCCTGAGTTTTTTTTCTCCTTCAGCTGTTATTTTGATGATGTTTTAGTATCCTTTTATCGTTGATGATTGATAAGGAGGGGCTCTGTCTAGCTAATCTACTTCTGTTTTTCCCTAATCTCTCTCTTTAGGTATTTGTGGTGTGCTCACCACTGTGATATCTGAACATTCAACATGCTTTGATTTTAGGTTCAAGCTGATGATGTCTTTGATAAAACCCATCTAGATTTTTTCCTATACTGTATGATTATTTTGAGTTCATTATGTTCGGCACAGTTGATACCAACTAGGTAGTGCAGATTGTAGGGGGCTCAGGATTGATGAAGTGGTTTTACTGCACTGGCTAGCTCCTTAGGGCATATTTTCAGCTTCAAAAGAAGTTGATAGGAAGGTTCCCTTGGTCTGTAATATAGCCTCAGCATAGACTTTGAAGAATTTGTTGTGTTTGATCCTCTCTGTATCGCTCTTTTTTTGCAGAGCACAATGGTGATTCTATGTGGCTGCTGTGGAATCTCAAAAAATCTGCTGTGATTATTAAGGATATGATGTATCCTGCATTTAAAATGTGCAGGATGTTTTAGACAAGTAACATGCATAGTCCCAGTCCTAGAAAGTTTACAACCAAAGGGTCCTGATCCTGAAGACACACATGCTTAACTTTATGCATGTGCATAGTCTCATTACAGTTACTACAGCATTTGTATCATGTAAGTCTTTGAAAGATCAGAAACTTGTTAGAAATTACAGAATAAAATGATTAGAACAAAGAATGAGAGGGAGGGGAGATGCAAAATAGGAGTAGCAGCAATAAGATTGTATTGGTGTACTTGTATGTTGTGTACAAATCATAGCAGTTCCTTGTTTCTTTCTGGATGCTGGTAGCTAAGTGAGTTATTTAGATCCTAATACTGCAAATGCTTATGTACATAAGTAATTTTATGCGAACGACTAGTCCCATTGAGTTCTGTTGTATAATGCATGCAGAAAAGAACTCATGAGCATAAGTGTTTGCAGTATGGACACTTTTTTTTTTTAACCTATGGAGTTTGGTAAAGAGGAAAACAGAGTAAGGGAAGTAGAGAAGCCATATCTAGGTGAGGGGAGAGGTATGCCTTGAAGGGGAAAAGGTGGAAATGGGTGGGAAAGAGAAGTGAGCAGGGATTATGAGAATGTAGGTTGCATGGTAAAACAGGGCAACACAATTTGTTTGGATCACCAGTAGCAAATCATTTAAGAAACTCAAATATTGAAACTGGCAACTACTGGCTACAGGAACAAAATAACAAATCAAAACCAAAACCCAAACATTAATTTATTAACTAAAAAAATCCATATTATGGCTACATGGCAAGGGAGATGATATCAGGAACTCAGAGAAACAATAAAAAGTAGTGACAGGTTTAAGATTAGCAGCCGTGTTAGTCTGTATCCATAAATAAGATGAGGAAGACTTTGTAGCACCTTAGAGACTAACCAGTTTATTTCAGCATAAGCTTTCGTGGGCTATAGTCCACTTCATCGGATGAACAGAATGGAACAGAAGTAAGATGCATTTATACACATGGAAAGCAAAAAAAAAAAAAAAAGGTTGTACATTAGCATACCAATTCTAAGAGGCTGTTTAATTTGGATGAGCCATTATCAGCAGGAGAAAAAAGTACCTTTTGAAATGGATATCTGTGTCTGACAGGAGAGATACAACTATTGAAAGTGAATTAACTAAGGAAATGCAATCAATTAGTGTAATGAGCAAACCATTCGCAAGTTCTATTTAGTCCTTGGTTAATTGTGTCCAATTTGAAAATTAATTCCAGTTCCTCAGTTTCTCGTTGGAATCTGTTTTGGAAGTTTTTCTGTTTCAGAACTGACACCATCAAGTCTTTAATCGAATGGCCAGGAAGACTGAAGTGTTCTCCTACTGGTTTTTGAATGTTATGATTTCTGATGTCAGATTTGTGTCCATTTATTCTTTTGCGTAGAGACTGGCAGGTTTGGCCAATGTACATAGCAGAGGGGCATTGCTGGCACGTGATGGCATATATCACATTGGTCGATGTGCAAGTGAATGAGCCTCTGATGGTATGGCTGATGTGATTAGGTCCTATGATGGTGTCAGTTGAATGGATATGAGGACAGAGTTGGCACTGGGCTTTGTTACAAGGACAGGTACCTGGATTAGTGTGTTTGTTGTGTGGTGTGCGGTTGCTGGTGAGTATTTGTTTCAGGTTGGGGGGCTGTCTGTAAGCGAGGACTGGTCTGTCTCCCAAGATCTGTGAGAGTGAGGGATCATCTTTCAGGATAGGTTGTAGGTCTTTGATGATGCGTTGGAGAGGCTTAAGTTGGGGGCTGAAGGTGACGGCTAATGGTGTTCTGTTTTTGTCTTTATTGGGCCTGTCCTGTAGTAGGTGGCTTCTGGGTACTCTTCTGGCTCTGTCAATCTGTTTTTTCACTTCCCCAGGTGGGTATTGTAGTTTTAAGAATGCTTGGTAGAGATCTTGTAGGTGTTTGTCTCTGTCTGAGGGACTGGAGCAAATGCGGTTGTATCTTAGAGCTTGGCTGTAGACAATGGATCGAGTGGTGTGTCCTGGATGGAAGTGGAAGGCATGTAGGTAAGTGTAGCAATCAGTCGGTTTCCAGTATAGGGTGGTGCGTATGTGCCCATCATTTATTAGCACTGTTGTGTCTAGGAAATGGACCGCTTGTGGTCCAGGCTGAGGGTGATGGTGGGATGGAAATTGTTGAAATTATGGTGGAATTCCTCAAAGGTTTCTTTTCCATGGGTCCAGATGATGAAGATGTCATCAATATACCGCAAGCAGAGTAGGGGCATTAGGGAATGAGAGTTAAGGAAGCGTTGTTCTAAGTCTGCCATGAACATGTTAGCATATTGTGGGGCCATGTGGGTACCCATAGCAGTTCCGCTGACTTGAAGGTATATATTGTCTCCAAATGTGAAATAGTTGTGGGTGAGGACAAAGTCACAAAGTTCAACTACCAGGTTTGCCGTGACAGTCTCGGGGATACTGTTCTTGATAGCTTGTAGTCCATCTTTGTGTGGAATGTTGGTGTAGAGGGCTTCTACATCCCATAGTGGCCAGGATGGTGTTTTCTGGAAGAACACCGATGGATTGTAGTTTCCTCAGGAAATCAGTGGTGTCTCGAATATAGCTGGGAGTGCTGGTAGCATAGGGCCTGAGGAGAGAGTCCACATAGCCAGATAATCCTGCTGTTAAGGTGCCAATGCATGAGACGATGGGGTGTCCAGGATTTCCATTTCAAAAGGTACTTTTTTCTCCTGCTGATAATGGCCCATCCAAATTAAACAGCCTCTTAGAATTGGTATGGTAATATACAACCCTTTTTTTTTTGCTTTCTGTGTGTATAAATGCATCTCACTTCTGTTCCATTCTGTGCATCCGATGAAGTGGGCTATAGCCCACGAAAGCTTATGCTGAAATAAACTGGTTAGTCTCTAAGGTGCTACAAAGTCTTCCTCGTCTTATAATAAAAAGTTGGAAGACTCAGTAACCTCTCTGGAGCCCTGGGGTGCCACTGCTGTGAGGCTAGTGGGATGCTAAAGAAGCCAGTGCACTTCAAGAAAAATACTCAAATGATAAATTAGCTTAATGCAGAAATGGTGTTATTTTTGCACAAAGTATATACACAAGCTAGTAACATTTGTTTAGATTTATACATAGGATTTAATTTATTAATTATTATTATGTTTGTTATAGAACGAGATAGAAGAGAAGTATTAAGATAAAGTGTCAGCTTTCAAAACCCCTTAATGAAGTGGAAAGGAAATACTTCACACCTGTAATATTCAATGACAAGACATGATTTCTGAAAACAGATTAGCATCTGTTTTCACAACACTTTCTAGACAGCATCTAGGGACTGAAATACTCAGCTTGCATAACTGGATAGTTGAATTCAGCTGCTAGCAGAAAATACAGAGTGATTGTTCAGAATCCAAAAATATTACCCTCAAAATGAAATACTTGGTGTAGTCCGAAAAGTCAGTAACATGCAGCACCAGTATCATAGACTAGAAAGGAAAACAAAATAGAAACATGAGAAAAGGAGAGAAGAAGAGCAGCCTGGGAGGGAAAAATGCTTCTGATCCAAGCTGGAGAGAAAAGAGGAAGGAGATGACATTGATAACCTTCTGCTCTTAATTTAGAATATCTTTCAAATAATCTACATTTGCATAGAGTGCTGACTTAGTGTTACTTGAATATTCTATTTATAAAACAGTACAATAAAATTAACAGATTACAGTATGAAGCCAGAAGAGACCATTGTGATCATCTAGTCTGGCTTCCTGTATAACACTGGCCATAAGACTTCCCTTAATTAATTCCTGTTTGAACTAGAGCAAACATCTAATCTTGAATGGAGAATCCACCACAACCATTAGTAAATTAATTACCCTCACTGTTAAAAATTTACACATTATTTACAGTCTGAATTTGTCTAGCTTCAACTTCCAGACATTGGATTGTGTTATTCCCTTGATGACTAGATGTAAGAGCTTATTATCAATTTTTTGTTCTCCATGTGGGTACTTATAAATTGTGATCAGGTCATCCCTTAATCTTCACTCTATTAACTAAACAGATTGAGCTCCTTCAGCATGAGTTGCACGTGAACCACCCATTTGGGGGTGGGGGGGGCCAGCTCTACCCCTTCTGCCTGAGGCCCCGGTCTTTCCCCAACCCTTCCTCCTTCACTGGAGCCCCACGTCCCGCACCCTGGGCGCTGGGCGGCCCTGGCCAGCCCACCGGAGTGTCCCCAGCCCTGAAGTGCTGGGCAGGCAGCTCCGGCACACCTAATCCTGGAGTACTGGGCAGCGCAGCCCCAGCCGTCCAAGTGCCAGAGCGTTGGGCCGGTGGCCCTAGTGCCCTCAGCCCTGGAGTGCCACGTAGAGCAGCCCCAGCACCCCCAGCATGGAGTACCAAGTGGGCAGCCCCAGCCCCGGAAGCCAGGTGACAGAGCTCCAGCACAGCCCCGCCTCCAGCTCCAGTGCCCCCCAGCTTAGAGCACCAGGCATGTGGCCCCCATGCTGCTGGTCCTAAAATGCCAAGTGGGCAGCCCCAGCGACCCAAGTCATAGAGCACTGGACTAGTTGGGGGGGCCTCGGATGGGCAGGGCCATATCTGGCTGTTTGGGGAGGCTTAGCCTCCCCTGGCCTGTGATACCCTCTGCCTATGTCCTTGAGTCTATCAATATGAGGCATATTTTGCAATCTTTTAATCATTCTTGCAGCTCTTTTCTGAACCTCCTGAAGTTTATTAACATCCTTCTTTAATTGTCGGCACCAGAAGTGGACACAATATTCCGGTAGTGGTTGCCCCAGTCCTAAATGCAGAGGTAATATAACCACACTACTCCTATTCTTTCTAACTTCCTAGTCTTTTCCAGAGTTAGTGCTTCCCAGCATAGAGTAGCTCATCCTGCAAGCATAGCTTGCATTCTTTGTTCCTTGATATATATCTTGACACTTGGCTATATTAAAATGCATATTGTCTGCTTCTGCCCATTTTACCAGGTGATCCAGAACGCTGTATCAATGACCTGTTCTCTTCATTGTTTACCAGCCACCAAACCCCCACCAATTTTTGTGTCATCTGCAAACTTTGTCAGCAATTATTTTATGTTTTCTTCCAGGTTATTTAAAAAATAGCAATATTAAAAAGCATAAGGCCAAGCACTAGTCCCTATGGGACCCCATTAAAAACACACTCACTCAGTGATGATTCCCTGTTTACAATGACATTTTGAGACCTATCAGTTAGCCATTTTTAAATCTATTTAATGTGTTCTATGTGGATTTTGTATTGTTATAGCTTTTCAATCAAAATATCTCTGTTCATCACTTTTGTCAAACCATTTTATCATGTGTTAGGTTGGGGTGTTCTTGGGCTGTCCTGCTGGAATGTGTTTACATATTCAGTGTGTTTTAGCAATGCAGAAATACTGGTGCTGAGTTTGTACACCGGATGCTGACTTGCAGGCAAGCATCTGATTTTGACAGGGTGTGACTGTTGCTCAGAGCATAACTTTTGCTAATTTTGGTTCAGGCCTTGCCTCAGACCTATGCTTCAGGCTCTCTCTCGCTCTCTCTCTCCTACAACAGGCATTAATTATACTAGCCTCCTTTAATTCTAATTGAATTATTCAGTTATTTTGCCTACAATCGCTGTCAGGCCTATAATTACCTTGGGTTACCCTTTTAAAATACTGTCACAATATTAGCTTTCTTCCAGTCCTCTAGAACTTCCCCAGAGTTCCAAGAGTTATTAAAAATCAACATTAATGAACCAGCAAACTCCGCAGCAAGCTCTTTTAAAACTCTTGGATGCAAATGATAAAGATCTGTTGATTTAAAGATGTCTAACTTTGGTAGCTTCTGTTTAACATCCTCCCAAGTTATTATTGGAATGGTAAGTGGGATAGATATGATTTCATTATATAAAAGTGGAAATGTCAAGTATAGTTGTCCAAGCCAAAAGTACGTTTTGTTTTAAAAATTTTTTGACACCATCATCCTTGTTACTCAGCCCATAACTGAGTCATCTTCAATCTATTCTCTCTTGGCAAACATACGTAGGCAGTGTCCAAACCTTTCCCTTCTTCATTTCTAAGATTTGTCCTTGCTGCTAAGACAGCCAAAACTCTTGTCAAAAAGCTCATCGTTTCTTGTATTGACCAACATAACCTCCTTCTCGCTGGTCTCCCTAACACTCACACAGAGAGCTCAGAGGAAGGAGGACCCTCCAAACCATTTACATAGTCATGATTATAGAATCATAGACTATCAGGGTTGGAAGGGACCTCAGGAGGTCATCTATTCCAACCCCCTGCTCAAAGCAGGACCAATCCCCAGTTAAATCATCCCAGCCAGGGCTTTGTCAAGCCTGATCTTAAAAACCTCGAAGGAAGGAGATTCCACCACCTCCCTATGTAACCCATTTCAATGCTTCACCACCCTTCACGTGAAAAAGTTTTTCCTAATATCGAACCTAAACCTCCCCCATTGCAACTTGAGACCATTACTCCTTGTTCTGTCATCTGCTACCACTGAGAACAGTCTAAATCCATCCTCTTTGGAACACCCTTTCAGGTAGTTGAAAGCAGCTATCAAATCCCCCCTCATTCTTCTCTTCTGCAGACTAAACAATCCTAGTTCTCTCAGCCTGTCCTCATAAGTCATATACTCCAGGCCCCTAATCATTTTTGTTGCCCTCCTCTGGACTCTTTCTAATTTTTCCACATCCTTCTTGTAGTGTATGTCTCAAAACTGGACACAGTACTCCAGATGAGGCCACACCAATGTTGAACAGAGGGGAATGATCATGTCCCTCGATCTGCTGGAGATGCCCCTACTTATACAACCCAAATTGCCATTAGCCTTCTTGGCAACAAGGGCACACTGTTGACTCATATCCAGCTTCCCGTCCACTATAACCCCTAGGTCCTTTTCTATAGAACTGCTGCCTAGCCATTTGGTTCCTAGACTGTAGCAGTGCATGGGATTCTTCCGTCCTACGTGCAGGACTCTGCACTTGTCCTTGTTGAACCTCATCAGATTTATTTGGGCCCAATCCTCTAATTTGTCTAGGAGCGGTCTTGTCCCCATAGCCAAAAAAAAACCCCAACAACAAAAAGCAACCCCCCAACAACAAAAAACAACCCACAAGCAGAATCAACAACAGCAGAAAACCCAAACCCAAAACACCACTAAACAAACAAACATATGCTGAGCCATTTATATATACACAGTTTATATTCACATTTGACCTTACCATGACCACTGAGATGGCCCAGTGACTGGATGAGATCAGCTCATGAAGAACCGCTGGCTGCATTCTGCCATTCTCTACAGTAGAGTCTACACTGACTTCCCAGATAATTTCAAATCAAGTTCAAAGTCTTGGTCCTTATCTTCAAGGCCCTCAATGGCCTGGGCCAATATATCTAAAAGACCTCCTAAAGCTCAGCAACAAAGACTTTGGTTGACAGCTAAGCTCAACAATAAGTGTAAAGCTCATTTGTGCAGGAGACGGAGTTTTCTCAGAGGCCAGTCCAAGACTAAAGAACTCCCCAAGGAACTAAGGATCATCATAAATCTCACCACTTTCTGTTCCAACTACAAGGTGCATTTCTTTGACCTTGCTTTCTCTAACATAAACACATAGTAACATGTAATTTTAAAACAAACAAACCCCCAAACTATCCCATTTCTCCAACCTAAAACAAACAAACACTTAACCCAGTACCCTACAAAAACAAAACAGTCCACTGCACATGCTTCTCTCCCTGGGGAGAAGATGAGAGAACAAACAACATGTGACAAGTGAGTATCGCATTGCTTAATGCACTACTTGAAGGCACTCAGATACTTCAGTGATGAGTACAGTATACAAGTCTGTGCAGAACAGAATATTTCTAACTGCAATATTTAAGAACGGTCATGAAGCAAAGGTCCAATTAAAGAACAATTCTGGAAAGGATGAATATACAGAATAAAGAAGGGCTAGAGAAAGGCAGGATGAGAATTAAAGCAAAGATAATGTGAATTGTATTGAAAGTGATTCTTATATCTCTGAATAAGGTAAGAGAAGAGTTGAGGGATATGATAATATAGGAGTGGAGATCAGTGGTGACAAACAAAGCAAAGTAAGTGGGTTGTGAAGCCTGGTTTGCAGGAAAGTGAGCACATTTGATGGAGATTATAATCCCAGACATAGGGAGTAGCATGAATGAAGGCATGAAGGTCAGTATGAGAAGAAGAGATAAATGGAGCACTAAAACAAGGGGAATGGACAACATGCAGAATGTAATGGGTGGGCAGAAGATGAGATGTAGGCAGATGAAGTGCTAACCAGAGCCTTGAAAGTTAGGTAGAAGTGTTTGAACTTTGAAAAAAGTCTGGGTATTGGTTAAGGAACTGGAGTGGTGTGATGTGGTAGAAGAGGCAGATGATTACTTGTGTTGCCAGAAGTTGGAATCTGGGAGGCCAGAGGAGATTACAGTAAATCAAATGAGAGAGAATAGTGATTTGATCAGGGTTTTGGCAATGAGTACAGAGAAGTAACAGATTTTAAATTCCAGTGATTGTGGAGTTGTACAAAAAACAAGACTTTTAGAATTATTTTGAAAGTTTATTTTTGAAGCAACAATATGAGGGACGGAAATGAAGGAAAAGCCTACATTTTGCAGCATGTAGTTGATGCTAATCAGCACTCAACAATGTTGCCCTTCAGAAACGCTCCAATAGTTCATTCTTCTCACTGCACTTTTACATTTTAATGGGTATGAAGTCCACAGAATAGTAAATAATTACTTTGTGTTGGTCCTGCTGCCGGCAAAACTGTGAAGTCCCTGCACACTAGTTCAGTAAGTCAGTTTCATGCTTGGCTAAATTAACATTAACATTGCCCTAAATCCTCTTGCAAATAAATGAAACTGCTCCCTTTCCTCCTTTGTTTTCAGTTACAACAGGGGTGGACAAAATGCAGACTATGGAGTTCTACAAAGCTGCTCCAGGCTGCTTGGCTGGAGATGGAGCATCACAGGCTGGGAGCTGTAATCTCCTAAATGGGTTAGCACTTTCTTGTTTAGAGTTTGTCTAGTGGGACCAACTGATGTGGTACAGTATTGCAAAGTAATGCTGTGTCACCCAGGCCTCCTCAAAATAGCAACAAGCTACTACTTGGTAACAAGTCAGGACAAGACAGTCTTCTGGTGCTGAAAGCTGGGTGGAGTACTAAGCGGGGGCAGTCTGGGAGTGGTGCTGGATGGATGCATGCACAGCCTTTTCCTTCTTTAAGACAAGGTGTGCTGCCAACTCTTGTGATTTTTATCATGGTTCTCAAGATATTTGGCGTTTTCCTTTAAAGCCCCAGCTCTTGGAGTCCTGTGTGTGTGTTTTTAACTCTATTCATTGGGGAGAAAAGGGGGGAGGAAAATTGAAAAGATAAAGTAGGGTCCCACACTGCAGCAGGCAAATACAAGGACCGCCGAACTGCTTATTTTCTAGCAGCTCATGATTTGAACCCCGTGGTAAGTGTGATGGGGAGGAAGAGAGGCTCCTGGCTTTTGAATGCCTGGGGCTGGCGAGAGGCGTAGCAGGCAACAAGTCACCAAGATGGGAAGTCAGTGAAGCTGTTTAGTGTGTGTGTGTGGCGGGAGTGAGGGGCTGGCTCGGTATGAAAACACCCAGCCCCAGCAGCTCACGTTATCCCGCCCGCAGCCCGGCGGCAGGACGAGCGGCCTCGGGGCACAGGGCCCCGCCGCGTGTGAGGTGAGCTCCGCGCGTGGGGGTTGAGGGGGCCTCGGAAACCAACCGGCCCAGCTCAGCTCGGCCCGCCCCGGTCCCGGCGGCGCCGCCTCCTGCCCCTCCCGCCTCACACACTGACGCTTCCTGCGCGGGGCCGGGCGCAGCGGGGTCGCGGCTGCTGCTGCCGAGTTAAAGGTACCGGGGCGGGGGGGGGCGGCCTGGTGCGGCCGTAGGGGCCCCTGCTGCGCGGGGAGCGGCCCGGATGCTGCCTCCGCGGCGTGCCCGGCAGGGAGCCGCCCGAAGCGCCGGGGAGGCGCGGGCGGAACCGCTTCTGGGCTGGGCCCCTGGGGCCGGGGTCGGTGAGTGAGAGGCCGGGCAGGTAGCGCGTCTCCAGGCCCCGGCCGGGATCCCCGCTGCCCCCGGGCGCTGGCAGCGGAGCCGCGTCCTGGCAGCCGGAGGCGGCGGCTCCTCACATTACTGGCGGGTGAAGTCATCGTGTCCATTGTCTCCCGTCAGCTCCCGGCCGGGCCGCCAGCGGGGGGAGCCCGGGCTGCGGCGCCAAGGGGGGCGCGTCCCCCTCCCTCGCCCCACACCGCCGGGAGCTCTGCCAGGGCCGAGCTGGGGCGGGGGGCGCCGCCGCGCTATGGCCCCGCATGGGGTGGGTCAGGGTCTGCTAGCGGGGGACGGGGCTCCCCATAGGGCGAAGGGGCCTGGGAATGACCGGCGGATGGGGAGACGTTACCAGCCCCTTGCCCCGCTTTGCTATGAATCCCCAGGCGGAGAGAGACTGCGAGGACCCCCTTCCCTCCCCCAATCCTTATGGGGAACCTGTAGCGCCCCCACCAGGAAATCGGTCTGGAGCAGCGACTAACATACTCGCCTCTTGAACCTTAAAAGTAACTCTGGGTGGAGAGCGGCAGAGAGGCTAATGCCCCCACCCCAAGAGATTGGATTACATCTACTTAAAACCCATCATCCACCACCCACTGTAATGGGGCCTGTGCTAGTGTAGACAGGCTTCCAGGGGCTGCTGCTGGCATGTTTAATATGTTGACCTGATTGGAGTGAGTGGTTAATGCCCCTTGGTGCCTTGTCTACACTAGCATTAAGTATTTAATACTTAAGTATTTAAGCATTAAGTAATTAGTAAACCAGTGGGTTTACTCTGGTGGTAATGTAGGAGCGGGAGATTTTCCCCAGAAAAGTGTGGTGTGGATACAGCCATAGAGCCTTAAAATTAGCGGGTGAGGGTGTGGTTGGGGTAGGAAAATAGAGCTGGAAACATAAACAACCTTAACATTAAATATCCAGGGGGATCCTCTCTTCATCCCCCAAACAAATGACTGATGGATCTGAACAGATCTGCAGGTGGGATCCCTTGGGGCTCCACCCATAAATAAGGGGCAGCTCTGCTTGAGGGAGTCTCCTCTGTCTTTTGGTTATGTTTTAAGAAGCAAGATGTAGAGTGCTAGTATCTGCAGGGGAGGAGATTGGCATTGGTATTCTTGAGGATTCTTAATACAGTATGGCTATTTCCAAATGGTGAGCACAACAGCTTTCATTTCTGTTAATGTTTTAGTGGACATTGGTTTTGATTAGTGTTTTATATCAGCTGTTACTCAAAATGTGAAGCTAATCATCACCAAGGTCAAAATTGTGAAAAGGGTAAAGTGTATTTGAGGAGTGAGGAATTGCAGGGCTCAATACTGCAGATAGGTCTAATTAGAACCTTAGATTTTCTTATTTTATTTCCCTGGTTATTTTTCTTTTGTCCCACTCACCTTCAAAAAAGCTTCTAAAAAACTTTATTGCCAGTGGAAAGGATGGACTTAGGGCATATGGTGAGCTAGTTTTCCCTTTGTCCACTGCAAAGGAAGATGTTCAGTTTAGTATTGTGATTGAGAATGAAGTTCTGTAATTCACTTTTTTCAAGAGATCTGTCAACTGATTTGTGGATCAAATCTGAGGGATCCAAGTGGGAGTAAAACAGGCCTGCACAAATCAGAAAGCAGCGAGGGCCATATTACTGCAAAAAAAAAAAAAAAAAAAAAAAAAACAGCTGTGGGCCGAAAAGCCCCACACTTGCCCCACCCCCCCATCCACTTCCCCCCACCCCACTGCTTGGCTTGCCCCACCCCTACTCACCACCCGTAAGCCGCACAGTGAGCCCGTGCAGGCCGCATGTTGTGCAGGCCTGGAGTAAAATATAAAATGGAAATTGCACAAACTGGCAAAATTAATTTGAATTTGCAGAAATGATGATGGCCTTATGTGACTGAATTGTTTTGTTAAATTTTTGTCATGGTGAGCTGCAAAACTGCGTCTTGAAGCAGTTTATGTAGCTCAGTACAAGTGTAAATGTAGTTAAAAATCAGGAAATCATGTAGGCATTTTATTTTCTGTATTCCCAGAAAATTAGTGCTGTTTTGCATTTTATTCATATTGGAAAATGAAAATAAATCAGTCAGTTTCACTTTCTCTTGCACAGGCAGTAATGCTGCTGCTCTTTGGGACTACAGTTCTACAGAAAAAGTCTTACTTTAAGAAAAAAAATACATTCGTCTTGAAATTAGAAAAATCTGGCAAACATTTCTAATGTTTTATCAAATCCTTTTATTTTTTGAACAAAATATAAATATTTAGGTAAAAAGTAGTTGTTGCTTTAAAATGATCTGAAATCTAATTCCTGCAAGCTTTGTGCATTTCCAGTCATTTTTAGCTTTGCAGAAATGAGGATAGGTTTGATCATTAATTCTAAAATTGGGAACTGAAAAATAACTGTCTTATATGCAAAATAGCAGGATGTGTATGCAAGAGTCATCAGAATTATTAAATTTCTATTTGGTGATGACAGCAGTGGATCAGGAAGAGGGAAGGTATTTGACAGCTGTAAAAGTGTACCTTTATGAAGTATGTCTGTCTTACCCCCTATGTTAACAAAATGTTATGACTGTTTCCTTTCTTATTTGTCCAGTAAGTAGGTTGCTCTTTCATATATCTTATGAATCCTTCCTCTCCCCCAGTCATTTACCCTGTTGTAGTACCCACTACAATGCTTTTGTGGGCAGGACATCTGAATCCTTTCTTAGTACTAAAAGTCCTACTTTGAGGGTAGTGACAAAGGATTGTGAGCTTTAAAGCACAGCAACTACTTTTTTTGCGCCTGTATCCTTTTATGCCCAAGTGCGTTGTCTCTAGTATGTTGTTAATTTACTCTGGCCCTTAGCCTTGGAGAAATCATTCTCTAACTTGCATCCTGAATTATAATGCAGTATGCTGTTAAGTCACCAGCTTTTGGAGCAGAATTTTTAATAATTAAAACAGGAGCATAGACACACAAGCACTTAAATTCCAAAGTGTTTGGTCTGACTCCTAATCTGTAAGAGGAGCCAAGATTCAAACTGATTCTTGTTTATGGTTAACAAGTTCTTCAAAGGACCAGTTCTAATGCTCATGTTTATGGTTGTTTACTCATAAGGGAGCTAATTTCTATTTTTCTTTCTCTCATTTATTCTAGCTGTAAATTTTCAGTGTCACTTCTGCATTAGCTGATGGAAGATGTGTAACTGCGGGTGAACCAATGCACGTATACAACTTCAAGATAAGAATGGTGGTGTATGTAGTATTACTAAATACAACTCACTTGCACATGGAGATAAACTTCCACCAACAAGGTAACAAGATGTTTTAAACTTTGTTTTACAGTGACTTGTGATACATACTTTTTATTTTCTGTAGTAAGAGGATACATAAATACCTTGTAAAATACAAATTTTTAAATACATCTTCTGCCACTAATCAAGTGACTTTTTTTTTCTCATTAGATTTATATGCAGTTTGTCTTCTTGATATTCAGACTTCCATAGGGTATGTGTGGTTTTTTTTGTTTTTAATCTTGAGTGAGGACATTTTCAAGAAAAATACAAGAGATATGGCTATCTTTTTGTTTCATTTGTAGATTTCCATTAGTCTCTGACATACAATAAACTAAAAATGCAAAAATGGGAAAAATCAATAGCCATATAAGTACTAATCACTTATCAAATACTGATAAATGACCCAAGCTAGGATCTTCCAAACTAAAGACCATTGCTAAAAAGAATACAGTTATGATCCCCTATAGCCCTACCCTCAGTACTTCCCTTATCAGAAGGGAAGGATTGGCAACATTATTAAAATGTAACTAAATTCTGGTGTTGTGAACTGTTTTCACTGAAAACTTTAAACTTCTGAACATTTTTTTGAGCAGATAGATATTTTCATTAAATTTCTGTAGTGAGGTAGTACATGTATAGATTCTGTGGTAACGTTAGTCTATTGATGATGATTTTTTCATCAGATCATTTTTAAATTCTAATTTTTGTGACCACTTACCGCTTTTACACACACGATTTTCTTCTTGTCTGTCAGAGATAGCAGCCAATCTAAATGAAGAGTTTCTGTGTGTCTGGAGGGGTCAGTCTTTCTTTCCTCAGTAACTTCCCCTCTCTGGCTGTTTCACTTGTATTTTTGGCAGGTCTTGTGCACTGTATCATAGTTTCTACTTTCAAAATGGTGCTTCAGTAGCACTCTGCATATATTTTTTCTTTTATGAAGCACCACTCTTTCATTTTTTGGCTTGAGAAACGAAAAGAAAGAAGTAGAAGACTTCCAAAGAGAACCGTAAATGCATTATGTATAAGTAGGTATGTTACAGGCCTTGATTACAGGCTCTTTTGTGCCATTTACACTCAGATTGCTGTTCAGAGGAACCGTATTAGTTTCCCACTGAGCCCAGTGTCTCTACTATTACAGACTTCTCTTTAAGAGAAGCCACTGAGCCCACATGTTCCTTATCTGAGGTATTGTAAGGATAAAAATCCCACCTCGATCCTTTGCAGCATCAGGTGGATGTGTGATAGGAGAGGCCTGATGTGATTTTATAACTGAACGAAGCTTTCCTAGCAACCAAGGTGGAACTTCCTCTAATCCCTTTACTTAACTTTCATAGAAGATGCAATTTACTTCTAAGGCAGTTACAAATTCCACCTTCAACTAAAGGGTTCTTTCTTGGACTCTGAAAAGGATAAAATTCTTCTATTTCTTTGGCCCTTTTCAAAGAAGGGAAAAGTCTACAGTGACCCTCCCTCTAATATATAAGCTAAGGATTCCTCTCAAAGGATTGCCTGCTGCAGGACTATTACTCTCTTGATAGACAAGTAGCTAGAACACTGCACGCTTCCTTTTATAGCTACTTTTGATTTGTAAAGGGAATTTTTTTTTTTTTTTGGCAGAATGAGTGTCAGTACAAATTTTTACAGGTTTACTCAACTTTTGGCTATTGCCTTACGCTGGAAATCTCCTGGTGTGAAAATTGTTCTAGCCAAAAGCATACTTAAAACACGTGTAACATGACTAACAGGAATTTTAATAAGTATATGCAGATGCTTCTTCATGTTCTACAACAACCTCTCTCTGAAGGTCAGTGTACCCCGTAAGTGTTACCCATTAACTCTAGGGCAACCCACCTTTACCCCTCCATGGGCTCAAGGTATAACCTGGTTAATTTAGACACTTCTCCCTTTCCCATTTCCAAGGGCTCCGGGCAAAAGGCATCTATCATTACCCTGTTCTTAAGGCTCAGGGTCATCCTTACCAGGTTTCTAGGGCTCAGAACATAATATTCTGTGGGCTTGCAGGGCCTTTTACCAGTGAAAGAGTCTTACACAGTAATATCCATAGCCTCTATTTATTAACAGTTACCAAAACAGAATCCACATGCTAAGCATATAATGCTCACCACTCCCAGTAAGGCAGATGACCTGATCCTGACGGGCCACTAGGAAAAGTTCATCCGGGGACTCCAGTTTCTGCATGATATAGTTGGCAGGGTATTGAGGTCTGGCAGCTCTAATCTTGAGTTGTGTCCTGGAGTTGATTCCAAAGAACTTCCTTTTGCGCCCCAGTTTACATAGTTAAACTTGAGTCCTGCTTAGCTGTACCTTAACCAATCATTTTAAGCTAAAGTGCTACAGGACACTATTTTTAACCAATCCTAGTGCATTCCAGTCATACCCCTCTATCTTAGTTGATTTAAATCTTGCAAAATTACTCATGCAACAGACAGAAACAAAGAACCAGACAGAAACCATACAGGTAAGCAATAGAGAAATAGGGACCATAAAAACAAAACAATAAAGAACTATACATTTCGCATTCACAACTTTGATAAGTGGTTCCTTGCCAGACAGAATGCTATCAAACAAAGTTTCCATTAAACATCTTAAGACTTATTTCTTTATCTGGCGATGGTGGGTACTATTGGGACAGGAGCACCTTCTTAACAGCCTGATATTTCATAGTTTTTAATGTAACCTAGCTGGAATGTGAGGATGAGACTTCCTGCTCCTTGGCTCATGGCTGCTGCTGTCCTAATGCAGCTGCAGAAAAAGGCTTCAGACCTTACAAAACAGGTCTTCAAAAAGAAAAATGAAAGGTGCCCATCAGGAATTATGAGTTTGCTGCAGCTTTGCTTATTATAGCTAACTGTTCCTTTATATTTTGTAAGCGGTTCTTCCTGACATACACTTCATTTTATCCAAATAATCTAGAAAATACTCTGTAAAACACCTACTGACTTTTAATGTGTTAATAGTCATAGCTCTGGACTTTCTAAAGCTGCCAAACAATGTTATGGCCATCTCATTTGTAGTCCAGGGGATTTTCTGGCACATGGGGAATAGTGCTTTTCTTTTAAACTAAAGATCATCACCCTTCCCTTCAATAGTCCCACATATTTTGTGGAGGAACTAGACTATGCCCGCAAGGCTGTTTCTATGGAACTTTCTCATGTTGTCCTTTTCACAAGTTTTGGGATTTTTTTTTTTTTTAAGCGAGTATCAGTTTTAGCAGTCGACTCCTTAATCGGATGATTTCATTGCTAGTAGATTGGCTGTTTTGACAGAATCTGGGAAAAAATTATTTCAAGTCAGTGATGCCTTCCAGTTTTGAAGAAAAGGTACTTTACAGAATTTGACACTTTTTTTCCAAAACAGGAAAAACTTCCTTAACTGCCAAAGCTCCAAGACATCAGCACAGCCATGTTCCTGTTTCCATATGAGTAGTTTCTAGGAGCCAGCTTTATCTTATTTAAATTTTGGAGAAATAGCTTTCAAGGTGAATTATAATGTTTGTGAACCTCAAAGAGATCATTTTATTAAAGACTAGAGGTTCTGGCTGGAAACTGTACCATGTGGACATGGGTTACTGCACATGGGGATTTTATAGTGCCTATCAACTTAAGGGAAGCTTACTGTCATGTGTCTATCATTACAGCACCAGTGTTACCTAAAGTATGGTATGCCAGCAGTATTTTGTTTATTTCCTCCCTCCCCTTTAAACACTCATCAGTCTGCACAACTTTAACCGCAATCATGATGATGACAATAGTAGTCCTGCCGAAAGGGGAGATGGTGATGGGACCCTATCTAGACACATTTGCTAATCCAGTTCCCTTTCTGTGAAGAAACAGAAGAAGGGTGCAGAACTTTCAGTATATTCTAATTAATTAGCTTAGTGGTGAAAGCTCACTTTTGCAATAAATACTTTTTTTCTGAAGTCTCTGATAAGACATCAGAGTAGAAAAATGTTTTTCCCTTGATGAAGAGGGTGAAATAAACCAATCCATTCAAACCAGATAGTTTCGGTCCTCAACTACACCAGCCCCCCAGGGCTTCAAGTTGCCTTTTCAGACTTGGGGATTTGGTGCTGTACACTGTCCAGACTTCAAATGCTGCAATTCTTTCTGTCAGTAAGATCTCTTCATACAGTCCCTCTCATTCAGTGATCTATTTATCACTGAACAGCCAGACATGGTAGGAATGTCTTCTCGGTTATTATTGGATCGATGACATGTTATAACAGAAACAGCAGGCTGTTTGGAAATCCACTTAGGCACCAGGATGACCTAGGCCCTTCGCTTCATCAGCATCATCTAGGTAAGCATACGAATGCTGGTTGTCCTGTCTTCCAAACGTAGCACCATAGGGACCTCTTATTTTGAATGGATGATATGTCTGTAGTGGCCTTGCCCAATTGGCAAGGGGATTGAAGAGTAAAGCCAAATGGGAAGCTGGTTCTTTTGGTCAGTTGTGCAGAAGTATCTTCCTTTTCCCCATCTGCTCTTCTTGTTTCTAGAGCCAACAATTTCACAATAGAACTGCTCATTTGCAAACAAGTTCAGCTATGAGATCTGAGTCTGGAAGCTATATTCTTTAATCTTGGCAAATTCATAACGTATCCTCAAGGAAGATTTATTTTCCACAAAAGAATTGTAATGTTCTGCATCAAATACCCCATCCTAGGAGGTCTAAATTAGTACTCATTCTTTATTCTGTCACTGTTCAACCTAGGAATATGCTACTTATTTATTACTTTTCTCCAGGGAGTACTTTGCACTTGTCTCAGCTTCCTACTAGAAGTAGGTCTTTTTTCCCCGCTTCTGCTTAAGGGTGTAGCTGTTTATTTTTGTTGCCTTTATAAATTAGTCTGCACCTTGCCTGACTAAGGAAGGAAGAACAAGAACTCTTGATTTCAGCACTTGTTGAGCCAGATCATAGAAAACAGCTACACAGCTGCAGATAAGTTTCTCCTATATTGCCAGGTCAAAGTATTAGACATTATTTGGTTAAAAAAACTAGGACAAGAACATGTTCAAATCATGGTTTCCACAATACTTGTGTGAGTTGTTTTCACTACCTGCAGTACAACTGGTGTACTTTTAAAGCTATATCTTTTGTTTTCTAAAGACTTGCAAGGAAGGTCATGCAATAATACTGCAGTACATTTTCAAAGCCTCAGTTTAGGTTTTTTTAGTTAAGTGATTAACATTGCTGGGGGCCTCCTAGGCCTGCAAGTGGCGCCATTATGATAGAGAAGATGTATTGATAACTAAGCAGTAAACTGCAGCAAGCTATATTCTATAGGCCATATTCTCTTTTGGTACAGCTTCTTTGACTTGATTGCAATTATGCTTTATTTAGCTCTATTTGGTTATTGATTCATGCCTTTGGTTTGTGCTGCCAACCACCAGAGCAGTGCATCAATAGTAGAGAAATTCATATCTTTGACATGTTTTAGTGCTTCTGAAGTATGTCAAATACAGTAGACGGTTTTGATCATGTAATGATAGTGTGTTTGGGGATTGAAAGGAAAACAATTTCACTATCCTTAAAAAAAAAAATGTTCAGAGAGAAAAAGTTATAACTCTAAAAGGAGTAGGGCTGGGGGCCTCTAGTTTTAAATACAGTAGGCAATATGACAGTGGAAGTAAAAGGAAGCTTACGTAGATCGTTAGAGATACTCAATTCTGAAAAGATTGAGGTACGTGCTGAACTTCACTCATGTGAATAGTCTGTTTCAAGTCAATGGGATGATTCAGATATGTGAAGTTAAACTTGTTCTTAGGTGTACACTTTTCTCGATCAAAATTGTCCTAGATAAGGAAGCTCTGAGAGATTAGTGACTGGAAGATAAACCACATTTGAGTGACTTCCAGTTATGTGCATTTAATTCATTTGTCAAGGATGAGCCGTACCAATGCTGCATTCATTAGCAATTGGTACCTTACTCTCAAATCACCAGAAAGGCCAAACTAGCTAATCAGAGTATGGCTTTGAACAATAATTCTTCTTAGAGTAATTGCACTTGTCTGTGCCATAGTAGATGGGTGTGTGCCTTTGGCACAATTGTCCGAGAACTTTTTCTCTCAGCAGTACCCATCAGGACAGCTCGAGTGCCCTCCACCACTGTTCACCACTGCCCGCTGGTATAAGCGGGCAGAGCTGCCCTTGAACCCACTCGGTTCCTACTGACAGCCAGTGATGGTTGCTGAAGTGCTTCCAGAATTGCTATTGTAAGTTCATTTCCTTCACTCCTTGTCTATGGTATGTTTCTCACTTAGTAGTTAGATAGGTTTTACCCAATTTTATTTTTGATATTAGAGCCGTGCCTTGCTCTATGGGGTCCAAGTCCTGCTGGTTATATGCCAGACTGATGCCAGTCAGTGACTCACACTCCAATTGCCTGAATTTTCTGTCTAGGGGTGTCCCACATCAGTGACTAGTATCACATTTGCAAAGGGCTTAAGCTTCACTCAAAGGCCGAGCAGCAGAACTTTAGTGTCACCTTATGTAGGTGGCACTTGGCCCTCCATCTGGTTCAGAACGTACTCAGAGTATGGCACTATTGGAGCAAAGTGCACCTCCTGATGTCTTCAGCACTACGTTCTATGTCTCCAGTTGCGAAGAAAAGACTCAGATCTGAGAAGGACCTGGTACCTTGTCCAGCTAAAAGCAAGATCTCTGGGAGGGACTCTTGAGGAGAAGCTTTCCCTGGAGTGTTCCTGTGCTGGAAAGAGAGGTTCATCAACTTTAGAATTTGTGCCAGGTCCATTGAGGCCAACCTGTGAAGTTTCTCTTTGTTAGATCCAAGAGCCAGTCCTGGTATTGATGCCAGCACACACATATGCTTCTACGAAATAACTACTTAACCTTTTGGTACCAGTGTCCCTATCTGTGCAGAGTGGGTTTCGGATGGTATCAGCGACTGAAATCCGTACTCTAGCTCCACAAGATCATTTGATATCAATGCTACTTCTGGTACCAAGGAGGCCAGTATATTCCAAGGACAGGCCACAGTTAATATGCCCAGTACTGCCACCTCTGGGTTTGGCTTACCTGTTTCCTGTCCACACCGGTTCTGCTCAACCATGATTGCAGGACTCAGTCATCTTTATCAGATTCAGAAATGGAGCACACCGCCATGTCTGTGGCCGTTCTAGACACTATGGGGTGTCCTGCCCCTTGCTAAAACCTCTCCTCACCTGTCTGACTTGACTTCCTCAAGGGTGCACCAAGTTCATCAGCACCACAGACAGGGTTCTCAGATACCCAGTACCATGCAACTGGCAGTTGTTTAGACGGTTTCTCCAATGAAAGAGGCAGATCAACCATTGCCTCACTGTCTTGGTATGTGTCCTTCCTCATCTCCAGATTTCCTTCCTCATTTCTCCAGAGTCTGTAGAAATGGTGAGCACTTTTTTTTCACCACCAGAGGATTACAGAGCTCACAAAGAACTGCTTAAAAACCACTCAATTAGATATTCAAGCAGAAGAGGTCCACCAGAAATTCCCCAATCCAGTAGACATATTAGCTTCTGTGGGACCCTTCTGAGTGGTGCTTCTGATTAACTAAGCAATTCTGGAACCAGTTAAAATGCTTTGGCAGACACCTCCTACTGCCTACATTGAAATAGAGAGGAAATACTATGCCCTAAGGGCTTCAAAGACCTCTATTCTGATCTGCCCCTTGTCTCTTGGGTAGTGGCAGCAGCTGAGTAGTGGGAGAGGCAGGGTCTCCCCGCATTGACTCCAAAGTGTAAAGAATCATAGGCTGGACCTGTTTTGTCATCAGCTTTATTTGACAGAAGGGCTGCAGCTAAGAATTGCTAATCGGCAAGCTCTCCGAAGTTGTAACGACTTCACCCTATGGGAAGACATCATGAAATTTAAAGAGAGGCTACAAGAGAATTCCAGGCAAGAGTTCACTCTTTTATGGTAGAGAAGAGTAAGTTGATATAAAGGACAGCTCATCAAAACAGTTTGAATGCAGCAGACTCAGCAGCTTGTTCCATGGCATTTGCTATCTATATGAGGTGGTATTCATAGCTGTAATCTTCTGATCTTCCTCCTGTAGTACAGTAGACCATCCAGGATTTGCCATTTGAGGACCCATCCCACTTTTTGGAAAAGATGGACGATAAGCTGCATAGCCTAGAAGATTCAAGGGTAGCACTGAAATCGCTTGGAATTTACCCATCACCAACAAAGAGGAAATGGTTCCACACTTAGTAGGCTCATAGATATAAGAGCTTTATGCCTTGGCCCCAAGATGTGCTGAGAAAAAGGTGCAGGAATTCCAGAGGTGACCACTGCCCCCATCGTGCATCAGCACAATCTAAACATACGTTTTGACAGGCTTGTCAAGGGCAGCATACCACTACTTGCAGACCAATTTGTTCCTACCCATACCTTTGTCCATTATCTATCCCACTTCCTCCACACTTGGACTCCCGTCATATTGGATTGGTGCAACCTAAGCATAGTGGATCTAGGGTAATCCCTGGAATTTTTTTGTCCTGAGTCCCTCTTCAGGGATCAGTCTCATGAGACCATTCTTCAGCAGAGGGTCAAATCTCTGCTTCTAGCAGGAGTAATAGGGGAAGTTCCTCTATTCCTCAGGGGGAAGGGCTTTTATTCCTCTACTTCCTTATTGCCAAAGGAAAAGGCAGACCTGAAATCGATTAGACTTATGAAAGTAAAGTTCTGCATCGTTACACCTAGCTCCCATAATTCCTTCCCTGGAACAGGGCAACTGATATGCTGCCCTGACTTAAAGGTCACTTACTTCCATACAGTGTTCTGTCCAGACTGCTCCAAGTTCCTCATGTTGATAGGCCAAATGGAAGCACTGTGAATTGGTAATGTGTTCCATTAGCTATCAGCAGCCCCTCTTGTTTTCACAAAGTGGGTGGAGTCATAGCTGATATCTGAAAGGACTGGGAATTTGTGTATTCCCCTACTTGGGTGATTGTTGAAGGACCAGTCTCACTTTCAAGTGCTGTCCAGCATGGCCATCATTCTGTCTGCCTTCAATGCATTGGTCTTACTCAGTTAAGACACATCATTCTAAAACCTGTGCAAAGAACAGAGTTAATCGGAACACTCCAAGGTGCTATACAAACCAGAGTATTTCTGCCTCGTTCAAGATTCCAGGTGCTGCAAACCCTTTTGTTGAATCTAAAAGCATATCCCATTACCACAACACACGTTTGCCTCAGACTTCTGGAGAAGATGACAGCATGTACCTCTCTGGTACAACACACCAGGCTGCGCCTCAGGAGTTTTCAAGGTTGGCTAGCTTCAGTCTGTGCCCCACATTGTCATTGTCTAGAAGATGATTTCACGTTCTAAAGGTTTTGTCTTCTGTACTGATGGACAGGTCCTCAGAATATTTGTATGGGCATTCTCTTCGTTTCTATGCAGCCATCACTCACGTTGCTCACAGATGTTTTGTCTTTTGGATTGGGTGGCGGGGTGCACATCAGAACCCTACAAGCGCAAAAGATGTTGCCTTCACAGGATCTGAGGATTCCTACAAACATTTAGGAATCACAGTAGAATCTCAGAGTTACAAGTTTCAGAGCGGTAGCCATGTTAGTCTGTGTCCACAAAAATGACGAGGAGTCTGGTGGCATTTTGAAGCCAAATATATTTATTTGGGCATAAGCTTTTCGTGTTTTCCCCACAAAAGCTTATGCCCAAATAAATCTGTTTAGTCTTAGAGTTACAAACATTTCAGAAATGGAGGTTGTTATGGTTCTTTCAAAAGTTTACAATTTAATATTGACTTAATGAAGATTTGAAACTTTACTATTCAGAAGAAAAATGTTGCTTTTAAGCATCTTAATTTAAATAAAACAAGCACAGAAACAGTTTCCGTATCTTGCCAAAAAAAATTTAAACTCCCTTTTTTTAGCTGTTTGTTTGTTTAACACAGTGCTGTACTGTATTTGCTCTTTTTCCTCTGCTGCTGCCTGATCGTGTATTTCCAGTTCCAAATGAGGTCTGTGATTGATCAGTCAGTTTGTAACTCTGATGTTCTACTGTATGTGCTATCCATCTAGCCTGTCAGCCTTCTGTCCCCGTGTTCAGGGTGTGGGGGAATCTTAGTGTGTACATAAACATAGTTTTTATATTCTCTGTTAAGGAACAGGGAGGGGCTCATTCTTCCCAATAGTGCCAGAAGTTAATTATGCCTTGGGAGTAGTTGACAGATCACTTAGGAAGGTCTTCAATGGTCATTTCATCTGGCTGTGACCAGGTCCATCTTCCAGTTGTGGGAAACTCCCCAAGTGGACCTGTTTGCAACAAGGGGCACTGAAAATGCCATTAGTTCTGCTCCAAGTGGGGGGTCACAGCACTGGGTCTTTGACACTTTCCTGCTGTAATGGATGAATTCACTGGTATATGTGGCCTTTCCTCTGATACCATTTCAGGAGCTCCTCACTTAAAGTCGCCCCAGTTAACATTGTTTCAATGTTAAGTTGCTGATCAATTAGGAAAAATGCTCATTTAAAGTTGTGCAATGCTCCTTTATAAAGCTGTTTAGCAACAGCCTGCTTTGTCCGCTGCTTGCAGGAAGAGCAGCCCGTTGAAGCTAGCTGGTAGGGGCTTGGAACCAGGGTGGACCGGCAGCCCTCCTATCAGCTGCCCGCTCCCCTAAGTTCCTTGTGTAGCAGGTTATCAGTTGCCAGCAGTTCAGCTGTCCCTCCCCCCACTGCCATGTATTGCTCCTACCCTCTGCCTTGGAGCTGCTCCCGGGATCCTCCTGCTTGCTGGGGGGAGGGGAGTGGAGGTGGAAAAGGGAGGGACTAATGCCAGGGTGTCTCCCTCCCCACTGCTCCTGCACCCTGCTTACCCCCTCTCCATATAGAGCAGGGTGGGGACACAGACTGAGAGACAGAGAGAGCTTGGTGCAGCAGCTGCTGTCTCAACTTCTTGATCCACTTAAAAAGACAATGTACTTAAGAGTGGGGTCAGCATACTTAAAGGGGCAATGCACATCTCTCTGTCTCTCACACACATGGTGTGTGTCTCTGCCATGCTGCCTCATAGAATGTGAGGTTACATTAACAACAATGTGTTAATCATTGAGGGCTCAGCCAAAAGCTAGTTCATCACTTATCAGTAAGGTATTCCCTGGGAAATATTCCACCTTCTAACTTCACCACCTCAACCAAGCTTCACAATCATCATCACTGTACAGTATTAAATTGTTTGTTTAAAACATGTATACTGTGTGCGTATATATATAGGTGTTTTTGGTCTGGTGAAAAAAATTTCCCTGGAACCTAATCCCCCCCCCCCACCATTTACATTAATTCTTATGGAAAAATTGCATTCACTTAACATCGTTTCACTTAGTCGCATTTTTCAAGAACATAACTACAACGTTAAGTGAGGTGTTTCTGTACTGTCCAGAGTCCTGTTCAAGGGCAAGCAGGATCATGCTTGATGCATACATAGAGCAGCAGCATGGCCTCAGCCTGATTGTAAACTCTGTTAGCATTAGTAGTGAGGCTTCCTCCACCCCGCCCACTAGATTCAGATGAGATTTCTCAGGATCATGGCTGTCTGTTCCATCCTAGTCTACAGGCCCTCCACTTGACAGTGTGACTGGTTCCTAGCTAGCACCATTGGGAATGGCTGGTTTGAAGAACATTTCAGGGGGTGCTTCTTTATAGCAGACCATCTTGAATTAGGCATACTTGTCTGGCCAAATGGAAACATTTTCCTATATGGTTTCAGTGGAGAAGTGTATCTCGCCAGTACATGCTTCCATTAACCACATTTTGGATTATCTATTGCACCTAAAACAGCAAGGCCTAACAGTTCAATTAAAATATATTTAGGAGTGATTTTGGTATTCCACCCTCCTGTGTGTAGGTAGTAAATAACGTTTTTTCCAACCCCATAACTATTAGATTTCTAAAAGGGTTGTACAGCCTATACCCTCCAATACAAGAACCTGTTTTCCCATGGAATCTTTGTGGCACCTTAGAGACTAACAAATTTATTTGAGAATAAGCTTTCGTGGGCTATAACCCCTCAGAAACCTGTTTTCCCCATGGGATCTCAACCTTGTGCTAACAAAATAATGGGGTCACTCTCTGAACCTCTTGTGGCTTGCTGTCTACTCTCCCCCTCTAAGAAAGTGATGTTTTTGGTAGCGATAACCTCAGCAAGGAGAATGGGTAAACTGGGAGCCCTGGTTTCAGACCCTCCTTATACAATTTTCCATACGGATAAAGTTTACATTTGCCCTCACCCAGAATTCTTGACAAAGGTGTCTTCCAATTTCCACATTAATCAGGCAATGTATTTACCAGTGTCTTTCCTGATGAGCAGAAGCTTCATTCATTGGATATTAGGAGAGCAGCGGTTTTCTACTTGGGCCACAGCAGACACTTAGGTGTTCAGTGTGGTTATTTTCTGCAGTTGCAGACAGGATAAAAAGCAACCCGGTCATCAGTACATTGTTGCTACTATTGTTCTGTCAGTCCAGAAAAATGCCAGTTTTAGACAATAATTTTGAGTTCCTAGTTTGGGACATCTAGGACCTGATTTATTTATTCCCCCCCGCCCCCCAGAGTACTTACATTATATAGCCCTTCATATTCAAGCACAGCTCCCACTGATGTCAGCTGCAGCTGTGAATGCTGTGCATTTCTGCAGATCAGCCCTACACTGTCAAGTTGGGCATCTAAAAATTGAGGAGAACACAATTAGTGACCACTTAATCTGTTCTGACCAGTTCCCTGTAAGTGTCCTGCCTCTTTTGAATCCATGGCACATCATTCCAGTCCCATTCTCTTCCTTTAGATCAGTCCAGTTCTGCTGCACAGGTTTCTCATGCCAGGCCCATTCCCCTTTTTTCCCTATCCAGGCTCCCAGGCCCAGTCTCCTTGCCCTGTAGTCTCACTCCTGCCAGCTCTGTTCCTTATCCAATCTACCTCTCTCTTTTCCCACTTGTTCCCAGTCTCTCATTCTCTGTTCTTCATCTGATCTCAGCCTTCCCCCCTTTTCTACTTGAATTTCTAGTCTCAGCTGTTCCCCTCCTTCCGCTTTCCAGTCCTAGTCTGGCCCCACACCAAACTCCTTCTCCCAGTCTACTCCCCCAGGCCCTGCAGGTCTATCTTGCATCCCCTCTGCTTTTGAATCTGGCAGCTTCATGCTTCTTGGGCCCAGTAGGGTGGTCATTGAGAGCACAGGAGAGAGAATCTCTCTGCTTTCACTTCCAGGGTTAAGACTGGTCCACTGCATGGACCCAGATGCTTATAGCATGACCAGATTTGACAGGATTTTCACAGGGATGGCCACAGGCACATCCTAATTTCAAGTCCCTGCTCCAGAGTATTGGGGTACTAGAGACTTTCAAAGAAAAGGTTAAAAACATTTTTTTAATGTAGGCAAAATGTATTTTTTCCCTAGCCTTGTTGAATGGAATGGCTGACCTTAGTTGCAATTAAAAAAAAAAAAAAAATTGCCTGAGGCAGATGCCCAAATGGTTAAAGTTTGAAGTTATAAGTAATTTAAAGTGGAGTCTAATAATGGGAAGTGTCAGACAATCTCAATAATAGGCCGTGCTTCTAGACCAGCATAGAAATAAGAAATGGACTGTTGGTAAGCTGTAGAAGTTAGGTGAGTCATAACACAATTAACTTCTTGTTACACTGTCTTCCAACTTGAACAGTATAAAGGATGTGTTTTTGTTTTTGTTTTTTTTTCTTCCAGCTTAGTGTGTGATTATTTGCTTAACTTCCCCTCAGCCTTAGAGGGAGCTGCTACTTAACTACAGTACACTACATCCACTCTTCCTGCAATCCTTCTGTTGCCTTTTTGAGTTAGCCAGCTTCTAAGGGCTTGGTTACACTGGCACTTTATAGTGCTATAAAGCCCCCAGGAGCACTATAACCTCCTCCCCGTCCCCACTGGCAAGGCACGTAGAGCGCTATAACTGCGGAGTTATAGCGCTCCTGGTAATCCACCTCCGCATGGGGAATAAGGGCTGTAGCGCAGCTGCTGTAGCACTACAGCAAGAATGTGGACACCCACTGCGCTACAAGTGATCTCTTCAGATGCCTAGAGCCATTTAAGGCAATTGACGTCTCTTCCCTTTGTTTTGAACTCGGCTGGAGGAATGCGGAAGTACCTCTTTAGCGTTTCTCTCTTAACTCGGCAGATAAGCAATGCAAATGTTTAAGGAGGGAGCCTGTGTGAAAACAAAGCCCTCTGTGAACGGAGGCTCGCTGACAGGCTTTCAGAAGAACGGAAAAATCACTGGCTCTCTCCCTCCGCATACACGCAACACGTCCCCCCTCGTTTAAAAAGCACGTTGCACCCAGCTGAATGCTAGGATACCTGTCCTAATGCGCTGCTCTTAATGCTGCATTAAGTGCCCCAAATGTGGCCATGCTATACCGCTGGCGCGTCTGAGTGTGGACATACAATAGCGCTATACATATTACTGTATAAGGGGACTGCTATAACCAATAGCACTATAATCTTGTAAGTGTAACCATACAGTAAGTGCTGCTTCACTCCATCATGTGTTGCATGTTGCAGCCAATTAAATGTACAAAGTAGTTTGCTGCTTTCACACTGCAGCCCTGGATCATATACCATAAAAGGATAGAGTGAAGCATGCCATCTTGGGAGCTTATAAGCTTACTCTTTTATGTGAGCCATGAACTGCAAAGTGAAACTTCTCAAAGACTTCATGAAGTCTTAGAATAGACAGGCTAACTGCAGACACAGCACAATAAATTGAAACTGAGTAGGACAGGGAATAATCTATTAAAAATAGTCTTAGAAATCAAGAAAAATGCTTGACACACACCCTTTCCTCTCCTCCCCTCCCCATATTTTTAGAAGGTAATATTCTTTCTTTATCATTAAATGCATTTGAACCCCATTTGTCCACCCTTCAATTATCCAGCTCTCCATCTTAACCAAGCAACCAGTGGACAGGTCCAGAAGCGGGTGATCTCTTGTGTGCCCACGAGATGGCGCTGCAGCCTTGCACTTTCCTATTCTTGGGATTATCCGAAGTTCTGAATATCTTATCTGGTCTCGATCCTAATTAGATTAGATAAATGGGGTTCTGCTGTACTTATTTTTTCTTTTCCTCCATCATCTGTTTTCATCTACTCCCAGCAGGCTTTTCTGTTACCTTTCTATTTGCATTTATTTTTTATTCAGTGCCTTACTAAAGAATAAGGTATTAAAATATCATACTAGTTTTCTGTAGACCACCTAATCATAAAAATTCGTAAAATATTTTAAATATTCTATTTTTACTTGCAAAGATGCTATTACGAAAGTTAAAACATAAACATAGCCTAATCCCCAAAGTGTAGTTGAATGTAGGGGGTTTATACATCATAAAAATGACTATACTGAGTAAGACCAGTGGTCCATCTAGGTAAGTATTCTGTCTTCTGACAGTGGCTGGTGCCAGATGCTTCAGATGGAATGAACGGAACAGGTCAATTATCAAGTGATCCATCCATTGTCTTCCAATCCCAGCTTCTGGCAGTCAGAGTTTTAGGGACACACAAAGCATGGGATTGTATCCCTGATCATTTTGGCTAAATAGTCATTGATGGGCATATCTTCCCAGAATTTATATAATTCGTTTTTGAACCCAGTTATACTTTTGGCCTTCACAACATCTCTTGGCAACAAATATCACAGGTTGACTGCATTGAGGTACTTTCTTAGATTTGTTTTAAATCTGCTACTTGTTCATTTCATTGGGTAACCCCAGGTTCTCCACCTAGCACAATGGAGCTTCTAGTTGCTATTGTAGTTCAAATAATTTAAGTGATTTAACTTGAAGGTATTTCCTATTTGTAAGACAAAAACATATCCAGACTAACATTTGTTCCTTTACACTCAGTTTATGGTTGTGGGTTAGTAACTGTAAAGCACTCTTGTGTTCTGGTTGGCCCATTTGACTGATGAAGTTAATTGCACTGATATTAGGAACTTTCTTTGTATAACTAGAACTTGTATAGTAATCTGTTTAAAGTGCTAAAGAAAACCGATTGTAATGCTTGTACTGCTGGTTGTGTAGGAATGGCACAGCTTGTGCTATGTAGTTTCATGTTTGCTTAACTGTAAAATGGTAAAATACATATTTAAAATACATATACCATAGCAAACAGTTTTAAAGAAACTTAATTGTATTTGAAAGATTCCCTTTCATAGCATAAAATGTCCCTTTTAATAAAATGTTAATGCCTTTGAAGTGGAATTATATAAGTACTTCCTCTAGTGTATTTGTGTAATCATTTTCTTTGAAACTGTAGGAGGAAATAAATTGCTTGAAGTAAAAAGTGAGGTTCCTGGTTTCCAGGAGAACTTCCTTCAAAAGTAAAGTAACTATTTTGTTTTTTGATAAGTAAAACTGATATATATTTTTTGATCTTGCTGTGCGCTGAATGTCTTAGATCATGAACTGAGACACTGTCCTTCTAGGTCCTCTAGGGAAGGAGTTACTACAGGAAGAGCCCCCACTAGATTTATTTCCATCTATTGCATTATGAGGTTTTAAAAGTGTAAACTTGCCTTTGGAGATGAGTTTCCATGCAGGAAAGAGGCAATTCACCAAAGTTTTTCTGTAGTGATATTGCATGTTACTGTAAATATGTCTGCATTAGAGAGATTGTACCAGCATAGCTATGCCAGCATAGACCCATAGTGTAAATGCCACATAACCTGATAGAAGGGACTTTTCTGTCGATTTAGGATCACTAGCTCCCCGAACAATAGAAACAACAAGGAGTCCTTGTGGCACCTTAAAGACTGACACATTTATTTGGACATAAGCTTTCGTGGGCTAAAACCCACTTCATTAGATGCATGGAGTGGAAAATACAGTAGAGAGTATAAATACACAGTATATGAAAAGATAGGAGTTGCCTTACCAAGTGAGGGGTCAGTGCTAATGAGCCAATTCAATTAAGGTAGAAGTGGGCTGTTCTCAACAGTTGACAAGAAGGGTGGAAATCACTTTTGGAGTGCTAATAAGGCCAATACAATCAAGGTGGCCCATTTCAAACAAGAAGGTGTGAGTATCAGCAAAGGAAAACTAGTTTTTTAGTGACCCATCCACTCCCAGTCTTTATTCAGGCCTAATTTGATGGTGTCCAGTTGGCAAATTAATTCCAGTTCTGCAGTTTCTCATTGGAATCTGTTTTTGAAGTTTTTTTGGTTAAAGAATTGCCACTTTTAAGTCTGTTGTTGAGTGTCTAGGAAGATTGAAATATTCTACTGTTTTTTGAATGTTCTAGTTCTTGATGTCAGATTTGTGTCCGTTTATTCTTTTGCGTAGAGACTGTCTCTCTGGTTTGGCCAGTGTTCATGGCAGAGGGGCATTGCTGGCACATAGTGGCATATATCACATTGATAGAGATGTGCAGGTGAATCACTGACGGTGTAGCTGATGGTGGTTAGGTCCTATGATGGTCTCCCTTGAATAGATATGTGAACAGAGTTGGCACCGGGGTTTGTTGCAGGGTTGGTTCCTGGGTTAGTGTTTTTGTTATGTGGTGTGTAGTTGCTGGTGAGTATTTGCTTCAGGTTGGGGGTCAGAAACCACTAGGAGACTGACAGGGACTGTCACTTTGTGTTTTGTAGAATGCTAGCACAGTAGGACCCTGATCTGTGATTGGGTCATTGAGCACTACTACAGTATAAACTTAGTGATATTAGGATATGAAATAAATATCAGCTGTTGTACAGTAGACTCTCGATTATCCAGGATGATAGGGAAAAAATGAATCCTGGTTAATAAAATCCTGGATAATCACCATCCATAGAAAAAATGGGGGGGTGGGGTTGGTTCACCAGCCACCCTATGCCGGGGGACGGGAGTGTTCATTCACTAGCTGCCTTGTGCCCTGGTGGGGGTTTTTTTGTGTGTGCTTGGGGCGGCAACAAAGCCAGAGCTGACCCTGCGAGTTACGTGTATTTTTTTTTGACATCCTGGTTAATCCACATCCTGGATAATCGAGAGTCTACCGTATCATCTTCAGGCACTAACTAAACAAAAGTTACTCAAACATTGGAATTTCACAAAGCTTGTTGGCTCTAACCAATTTATAACTACACTAGGCTATAGATATCACTATTAGTGTACAGTACTTTTAAAGATTAAAGTATATTTAAAAATCAAATCTCTTACACTTCATAAGTACCTTTCAATTCTTTTTAAAGAAATAAGCCAGTTGCTAGAGAAGAGCACTCTGTCCCTGTTGTAATGTTTTGATAGAACATGCACTGTCAGTATTATAACAGTTCTTGCACAACTTAATGGCAAAAGGAGATAATTGTAGGAGTTAAAGGCCTCATCCTGGAAGGTATTGAATGAAGTCAATTTGAGTTTTGACGCGTTGCTCAGTGCTTCCTAGGATCAGATCTTAGGTGGCTATGATGTAAACTGGTATCATATCAATTCCTAATAAATACTATTTCTAAACATAATCTTTAATTTTCAAAGTGAAATGGTGACCTTTTTCCATGAATTTGCAAATATAAGAAATGTTCAGTTTCATCTCTTTCAGGGCAGAAATGAAGTTTCACATTTCTTTATGATGGGATAAGCTCACTTTAACACTTCCACCCCTCCATCATCCAGTTGAAGTACTCAGAATTTTAGGAAAGGCTGCCTTTCTTCTGCCTGTTGAGTATGGTACAATTGAACAGTACACAGACTAAACATCTTTTGATTATAACATGTTTCTTCCTGACACCAAAAAAGGAAAGCATAATTTGAAAATAAAAGTTAAATTGTACTGACTGCATAAAAGAAAATACAGACACAGATGGTTATTGGCACATTCTTAGGGCTTGTCTACATTACCCACTGGATCGACAGGCAATGATCAATCCATAGGGGTCGATTTATCAAGTCTAGACACGATAAATCAATCGCAAAGCACTCTCCTGTCAACTCCAGTACTCCACCAGGGCGAGAGATGCAAGTGGAGTTGACGAGAGAGTGTCAGCCATCGACTTACCACAGTGAAGACACCGTGGTAAGTAGATCTATGTACGTCAGCTTCAGCGATGTTATTTACATAGCTGAAGTTGCATAACTTAGATTGATTATCTCCCTCCCCCCAGGGTAGACCAGGCCTGAAATACTGAAGTAGAGCCGAGTCTACACAAAACACTTTTCTGCTCCTCTTCCAGTTGCCCATAGAAGTACCCATAAAAGCCATATTTAAACTAGTTTGTTGCCTTTTCTTTTTTCCAAACTGTCATCCTCTTTGCTGCATATTTGTAAAAATTTTACAGTAACAACTGATCTTTGTATTTGGCTTTCGTGAGATTGTGGAATGTCTGACTAGCATTGTTCAAACAAAAAGATGAACAGATGAAGACAGTCTCTTAGTTACTCTTCTGGCTCTGTAGGCAAAGGGAAGACCTCATGGGATGATATTTTTCCAATATAGAACAGTCACGTTATGAAATGCAAAATTTGTGTAGGCATTCATCCTTTGTAATCTCTTCAAATCTACAGATCTTTTTGGTATATAAAGTGGACTGTGTTTTTTCCTGGTTTCACCCTCTCAATAATCTGTTCTTATTTTTTCTGTAATATTGGAGCTTTAAATAACTTGATCGCTCTTTTAAAAAATAGCATTACATTTGTGTAAACAAAATGGTGCTTTCTCATATTTACAGTGTGAGTCTGAAGTTTCTTTCAGTAGAAGATTTTTTTTTTTTTTTAAATTGTGGTTGCAAGTGAGATTAAAATATCAACTGCTTAATTCGCTTCATGAAATAAAACACATCAGTGTGATTTTGGATCTATGTTCTAATTTTTTAGTAACTCAGAACACATTAACTTCCAAATATTTAAATGTGAACTTCAAGTTCTGTGTAAAAATGCATGAAAAGTTGTCTAGTTTAAATGTAGGTTCTTAAAACTTCTTTATAGCAGTGTGCCATGAAACACATCAGATTCCATAGAACCTTGCTGAACTACACACTTCTTAATCTGTGCAAAAAGTTGGTTCTCTCCTCATTCCTTTCATGGGTTGTATAGCACCTGTTGTAATAAGCTTCTATATTAATAAGGTTTCATTATTTTTACAAAACCATACTAAATTTACTTAGTAAAGTATAGTCGATGATCAAAATACACTTTGTTATGCATCACATCTAACTACCATGATTGTTAAAAAAAAAATTGTGGTAGCATTCGGGATCCAAGTCAGGTCTTGGGCTCTGTTATGCTAGGTAGTATACTGATTTGTATGAAAATACAAAGCCTGAGTCCGAGAACCTACAGTTTAAGAAAAGAATATAAAATTAATGCTGGGGTGGGGTGAGGAAAGGGAAAGGGAAGGGGACAGGACAGGGGAGACAAATATATACATTAAAGTAAATGTATAGGTAGAATAGTTGACTATCCCATCTTCCCTTTACTTGCCAGTTTTTAGTTGGCTGATTTCTTACAAGTATCATAATCGATGTATGTTTGTTCTCTTCTTAATTCATCAAATTGATATGGGCAATGGGGCTCCCACTCAGAGCAAATTAAAAGTGTTCTACTGTATGCCTGTGCTATCTATGGGCACAAAGCAGTTGTTTTTTCACTTTTAGCCATCCAGAAGAGACATCACTGTAGCTTACCTGTGCTTTGTCATGTCTTCATTCCTCTCCATATGCTACTTTTTGCCCTGGCAGTTGAGATGCAGGGTAGAGCTACATTTCTGTTAGAATGCTAATACTCATCCAAGCAGCTGTGTTAGAGTAGTAGAGCAACTTTATCCCTGTTTCTCTCAACCTAGAAATAGTCTTTGTTTCTGCTGGGAGGGAAGGAGTGGAGTTTGGTGGGAGAGGCTAAAACATAGCCTTAATTGGGTATATGCCCTCTTAGTGTGAGTATATTTGTACTTCTTGTGATGTACCTGTTCAATCAGTCTGGCACCTTTTACAAACATGAGAATCAACGTAAATGTTTAGTACATAGCACTTGGATTATGTTTTCAGAGTATTGTGCAGGCATTAAATGAGACAAAAAGCAGATGTGAACTGGAATCGTATGCCAAAAGTAAAAAGCAAGTACTTTAATGTGACATTACAGTTGATTTTACATGTACAAAAGTCATCAGACTAAAATAGGACTCCCACTACAGCTGGATTTGAACCCTCCTATACGTATGCAATATTTCATAAATTTAGGATGACTAACAAATACAGTATTTTCTAGGAGGGCCAAGTGATGGTTTCTGGGGGAACCATAGCTATCAGTTTTTTGATTTTTTGAACATACAAAATTTGAGCCATAAGCTTATTTATTCAGTTGTTTAACTTTCTCAGCCAGCCTTTTTAAATCTCAGAGCACACATTCATCAGTGAAGACTTTTTTTTTTTTATACACACATTTAAATTCAAATGCAGAAATTATAATTTCTGTCTGAGATGGCAGTTTATCTGTAGAAGCTGCTATCATAAAAACACCCTCCCTGCTGCGTGTGCCCCCCTCCTCACTGCTTTCATGGTTGGACCAAGCACTTTCATGGTGTGTTTCAGCTTTTCAAGGTTTATTATTGCAGGTTGATTCATTTCCTGTTTTTCTGTTAATGTACTGCCAAAAGTAGAAATATGTTACCTTTCAAATGTTTTTGTTTTTAATTAAATCTAGCAAATTTGTAATCTATTAATTTACAAGTTTAGGACTTTTAATGAAGAAAAAACCACCCCCTTTTCTTCCAAATGCAGTCTCTTTTGCCCAGACAGTCCTGACTCCCTTCTCAATCTCTTTCCCGCATCTGGCCTCCAGTCTTCCCCTGCCCCCCTATTCTCTGTCCCCACTGAGTTCCAGTTTTTCCTCCTCTTATCCAATTTCAGTGTTCCTCCCTTCCTGGTTCCCTGTCCCAGTCTCAGTTCTCTCTCTCACACACAATAAGATAGGTCTCTCTTTCTCCCCTTCACTCCCACCACACACTTCCTCTCATCCCTCACCTTTCCCCCACCCATTGTTTCTCAGTCCCAGTCTCCTTGCCCCGCTGGTCCTACTATCCTTAGCCCGCCCCATCCAATCTCGGTTGTTTTAATCCCCTTGGCTCCCAGTTCTAGTTTCCTTGCCAAACCAGTCTGTCCTCCCTCCTCTGTCTGCCTCCAGTCCCAGTTCATCACCACCCTTGACTGGTCTGGCTGTTGTCTCTTCTGCATTTGACTCTGGCAACAACGTCCTTTCCTTTTTCCAGGCACAATGGGCTCATTGAGAAAACAGCAGAGTCTGCTCACAACCTGCAATGCTCAAAGCTGCAATTGCAGGGAAAGTCCTGCCTGACCCCAGACTGGAGTGTGGACAGACTGCTCAGGGGATTTAGTTGCTAACATTTAAGTCTGTACTGAGCATGTGCAAACTGGGATTCTATCAAAGGCATACAATTTGGCCAAATTAGACCATGTTTGCAGAGGGGACAGTAACAGGCACATTGCTGATACACAGGGCAGCCCTCAGTTTTAGTGCCAGTATTTGCGGAAGGGAGAGGAGAGAGAAGAGGGAAAACAACCAAAAATCTTAGTTGTTTCATTGAGAAGCTCTAGTGCCTCCATGCTTTGGAGCAGGGACTTGAAGTTTGGCAGAGCTGTTGCCTTAAGGTCAGAAAGCAACCTTTTGTCATCAGTGTGAAGAGCCACACATTTAGCAGAAGATTTAAACCTTTAAAAAATCATTGTTGACACATGCTCAGAGGCTCGTTAGTTGGGCAGCTAAATTCTCCAAAGATTCTGTGTGCCTTGAGCATGCTCTCACCAGGACTGTTGAAGCTGAGCAGACCATTCCTTGTAGTTGCTCCTCTCACATGCCAGAGGGCTGCTGTGATTCTGGGCTCAGAATTGAGTGCTAGAAGACTCTCTCAAGCTCTGTGTTCCTCTTGCAGCAAGGAGGAAGAGGAAGCAGCCTGAGTCAGTGGGAGGCCATGAAAGGGTTGTGGGGTTGATAAGAAGAGAAGGTGATGGGGACATGCCAAGGGGCAGGCCCAGAAGAGGGCATGCTGGGGGACAGGACAACAACAGAAAGGGTCTGTAACCCGTGGAATGCACTCCCTCCAGAACCCGTAAAAGAATAGAATTCCTGAGTTCCAACATTCATCTGTCTAGCAAATAGCTGTGAAGGTGTACACCATTCATTCGTAAGGTGTATCTCATCGACATCCAGTGGTTGGTGCACATAGAGGATAACAGCTTTCTACTACCAGCAGTTACTCCATTAGTTAAATTGCAGAGGTCTGTGTTAAAGTTCTTGAATTCCCAGTCCTGCTAATAACCCATGTGGGAGTAAGGATGATTCCACATGCTGGAATGTGTGTTTAGTCAGGGGATGTTTGAACTTGAAAAATTACGTTAATCCCTCCTACCCCCCATGTTAAACAAATGTTAAGGTGATAAAGTCAAGCACTCAAAAAATAGGGAATGCCACAATTAAGGGTTCATGAAACCATTGTTTTGGCTTCCTTGTGCCATTTGCATTATGCTACATCTTTAACTAGATAACATGCTATTGTTCCCATAGGACACCTGCATTCTGTGGTCAGGATGGTTTTGTAGGGAATGAGGCTGTTGTCTGAAGGACCTGTGCTTCATTTAGTGCAGAAGTTAGAGGGTGTATAGTGATTGACAGAGGATTATAGGTCAAGTGGGGAGGGTTTGTGGTTATGGCAATGCAGTGCCATACTGTGGAATTAAATTTTATGCCTGCCTCCTCTTCAGAGTTAATATGTAATGCAGGGCAAGTCACTTAAAACAAGCTTTACCTAGGTGGCCATTAACTGTAGGTTACTCATTTATTGGCTGCACAATTTAAGATAACTAGGGCCTACTTGCACAAGTACTAAGCAGTGTCAGATGTGGCTGAAGTCAGTGATAGCTATGTTGAATCTATAGAGTAATATAAAAATGGTAAGTACTCTGAAAAATCAGGCTCGAGGCATCTCTAGTTAAGCATCCACTACTGTTGCATGCCAACAGTTTTGGCCTTCAAATCACAGTGCTTCTATTCCCTATCCGCAAAAAGGTATAATGTACTTCCTTTACAGGAGTACTGTGGAGATTAATTCATTAATATTTCTAAAGCATATAGAGTGTAGTGATGAATGCTGTAGAAAATAGGTATCATGAGAAGGTAATCATTCTCTTTTCACTTTAGGGTTTGGCGTGTGTGTGGTAAAGACATAAAAGCACACACTGAATGATGAGGAAAAAAGTTACCTATTCAGTGAGCTCTATCCTGTGGACTGAAAGAGGCCAGGGTCCTCTGAAAAATACAGTTTGTGATCCTGTAATTAACCATCATCATAATTCAGCTCCCTTGTGCGTTGACATTAAGGTTTCACAGGGAACTTGATTTGTGGCATTTTCTAAGTTTACACTGTTTCACTGTGCAACCTCAATGTTCCTTTAGCAGTTTTTTGCTGTATTTGACTATATCTACTGTACATATAAAATGTGTGTAAATCTGAGATGCAATAGAATATTTGAGACACGTTCAATAGCATATGCCAGAATAATGAGATGTGTTATAATTGAACATATTATGGAAAATATCTGCTCTCAACATTAAAAATGTCTTTAAATTAAATAAATCAGTACTTGTGCATGAACACCTAGGGAGTGTGTGTCTGAAGCCCATTTAGCAGCTGGTGTTTTTTCAAGGAAAAGACCCTGTTAGGCTCATTACCTCAGCCATATGTAAAGGGAATGGAAATAGGCTTTCTTAAGAGAAAGGATCTAGGGTGAGAAATCCCTGAGGTAGGAACCCTAGTAGTGGACATGGCTGCAGAGAAGGTTTGAGTTGAACTTTGTTATATTATTAATTTATTTGTTAAAGCCAAACCTAAGAAAGGAAAACGAGGGTCTGAGGTTGTATATTTTTAGAGTAGGCTGAGGTAGCTACTTACACAATGAAATTCATGGGTTTTGGAACTGGTATTGGAAGAGGTACTCCTCTGTCCTCTCACTGCCATTTGGCATCAGACCACCTTCCCGCCCCCATTTTTTCCTCTGCCTGTTCAGATCATTTGCATGCTATGATATCATTGGTGGGGTGAAATGAGTGAACAAATGAGGTTGCATCAAGAGCTTACATGCCAACAATACCATTTATATATAGATTGGTTGATACTGGTAGATCAGTGACTTTGGAGGTAGCTTTACCCTCTACCTGCAGCCCCCACCCCCACTTCATCTCTCTTCCCTATTTCTCCATGTCCCCTCCCCTTTTCTCCTCCACCTGTCCTAATTGTTATGCAGCACTGTGACATCAAAGATAAGTGGATGTGCAGCTCAGTAGGTAGATGTAATATATAGAGTAGTAGACTATGTGGGTGTATATATATTACATTGTATCTACACAGTTAAAGCTGCTATTTTTTGAAAGCAATCTCACTGTATAATTCTGATTTAGCCTCTGCCTTATTTTCTGCTGCATTTACTTGAGGAATAGCCACAAATCTAGCTGAAGCTGCTCTTAACTTTTGTGGAGAAGTGGGCTGATCTAAAATATTTTACTTGTATTAATTTAAATCTAAACTAAGTTATGAATAGAACAGTGGTATTTTTTGTTCGTTGAATGTAACTGCTGATTTGTCGTCTCTGGTACAATGTCAGCCTGACCCATGGTTATTTAAAAAGCTTCGCTAAGCATATATTATAGCTTGGGCTGAAGCTGTTAGTATTAGCAGACAAAGAAGGTTTTAGGATCTAAGACAGAACAGTTCATTATTGGGTAGTAGAACTGTGACATCAGAATTAACTTGGCAGATCATTATAATGGCAGAGTTAACTTGGCAGATCATTATTTGTATTAATACACATACTGAACTTGTATTGACTAAACTACTCTAGATGTACCTTTTTTCTTAAGCTTAAATCTCATTTTGTGACTAATGTCAATCATGGAACAAAACTCCCTGATAGCCATGAGGTTAATCTCTTTATTGGTCTGGCTTAGTAATAGTGGTATTGCTGCTCTTCAACTGTTACATTTTGATCCAATTTGAAAGAAATATTCCATAAGTGACATTTTATATAATGTGCAGCAATTGAATGCCCTTTGATCAGTAGAATAGTTCTGGGGTAAAAAATATTTTAGGCATATCAGTTGCAAATGATGCATTAACAAGGTGAGGGGAAGGGAAGTAAGATAGGAAACAATCTTTATATTACCACCCAGCAATGACCATTTCATAGGCAATAGCAGAAAAAAGGGCAGAGAGAAGACTTGAGAAAATAGAGAGTCAGCACATCACTGATCAAGCCCATCCTGGGATAGGCTGCTAGATATATGATATGATATGATGCACTGGTAATTGAAAAGGTGATATAAACATTAAGCAGTTCTGATGGTATCACATGCAAAATACTCAATGAGAACACGTGGTAGCAAAAAATATTTTATAATGTGGCTGGTTGAATAATTACAATTTGGTTCATTTTTAGAATATTTTTTAATAAATCATATGACAGTTTTTCCACATTCACAGATTTTATAGAGCTGGGTGAATAATTTTAGAACTTTTGTAAATTAAACCCCTTAAAGCTAAATAAAATCTCCAGTTGGCCATTACACAAAGTATACTGTGTTAATAAGAACAAACTTGAATTTTGCAGATCATTGTCAAATTCTAAAACCTTAGAATTTCAACAGGAAAGCCACATTACAACTGACAATCTTTAGAATCTTTTACTCTTTAAATTCTGTAACTTTTCCATGTTCCATCTTACACACTTAATTTCACATGAAATATTAGTTAATCTGAAAATAACACTCATCTGATGAAGTGGGTCTTCGCCCATGAAAGCTTATGCTGTAGTATTTGGATGCCTTCTAGTAGTGCATTAAGCAATGTAACTAACATCTGTCACACGTGGTTCATTTTTTCTCTCATCCCCTACTCAGCAGGGAAATTGTATTCAGTCTAAGTTTTGGTAATTTAAAAAATAAACTAAATAGGCACATACTGCTATGTGCTTATATTGGGGAAGACAAGGTTAAATAAGTATGTCTTGAATTTTGGAGCAGAGTGTGAGGTTTGGCATAGTTCTTGGTTCCCATGGATGTTTTTTCTTCAGTCTGGGACCAGTCACTGAAAAAGAGTCACTGGCTCTTGTGTAAATGATCATTACCTTTGCAGACAAAAGTTCTGTAGTGCCTGAAGAACAGAGTTGTTGACCGTGGTCTTTCTCTTGCAGCTTTAGAAAATCTTTTAGGTATCCTTGGACCAGGACATCGAGAGCCTGGAAGATGGGGACTGAGACCTTGAACTTGACTCCCTGTTCTTTGGGAAGCCAGGATTAGAGAGCTGAGGATAATTTTGATGTATTTTCAATAGCCCATGTTGCTGAGGCGATACACTGCTGCATTCTGAATTATGTGGAATTACATAAGGGCTGATGCTTTGTGCCCAACTATATTGCATTGCTGTAGTCCAGCTGGGATGTTACAGAAGTATCACCACCCACCAGGATGAGATAGTCTCCTAATCCAGTAGAAAGCATTACTTTAAGACATTGTGTCAGAGTTTAGTATCAGCAAGGAGCACACCTAACCTAGAGACAGATTTGACTCATTGTGGATGTGTACCTTCAACCAAAGAAGACTGCACCTTGGCTTCTAAGTTCTCAAAGCTTTCCTCTGCTCACCAGTATCACCACTCTGGTCCTTGTTTTGAGTATCAAATACCTGTTCTTTATTCATAAGATGAACATGTCCAAGCAATGGGCCAACTTGGTGTTAATGGTATGTGGTAAAAGTCAAATAGAGCTGTGTCTCATCTGCATATTGCTGGCACTTTGAGTCCATGCCATCTTAGCAGTTTTTCTGATGGCTGCATGTTAATGATGAATAGGTTCAGAGAGAATTGATCCATATGAGGATGCCACAAGTGAGGGAGAAATGTAATTTCTGATCATTTGTCCTTTAGGTGCATCCCTCCAGGAAGGACTTCAACCATTTTAACTTGTTTCCCATGACCTCTGCCACATCTCAAGTGGGGAAAGTAGTATCTTTTAACTGCCAGTGTCAAATGCTGGAGAGAAGTATAGTTGAGGGAGACTGGATGTCTGCCCTCTATCCATCAAGACCAGGAAGTTATCCATCAGTGCCATTAATGCTGTTTTCATCCTGTGTTGACTTGAAACCAGTTTTTGCCAGCTCTAGGACATTGGCTTCACTTACATAAGTTTGTAGTTAGCATCTCTATGAAATAGCTCAGAAATGAAAGGCTCGATACTGCACGGTAGTTGACTAGCTCCTATTTATCCAAGGTAGTTTCCTTCAGTGTCGGTCTCTATTGTAAGTTTGAATGAGGAAGGGAAGATTCCCTCTCTGAAGGCAGCACTGACTAACTTCAGTCATGAGTAGCACCAGTTACTCATCACTCTTTCACCAACCAGGAAAGGCATGGTCTCAGAGTCGCAGGTCTTGAGTCCATTGGCCAGTATGGATCCATGCATCCAGATCCATGCAGTGTGAGAAGGGTTTACAAATGCTCCTGATCTTTTCAGCAAAGAGAGAAGATAGACCTCGCTGCGGGGTTCTGCTGTGAAGTGTGATAATCAAGAATATGAATTGATTTATCACTCTGGATAGCTCCTTAGGGTGAGATGTGGCGCTTCTGTGAAAGCTGAGAAAGCTTGTCTTGGTGTAGGCTTTGAGAAATTATTCATTTTAAACCTGTCTGTTTTGTCCTTTTTTCTAGTATCATAGTGCAGTTTCTTTTCCTCTCAATCTGGCCTGGGTACCAGAAAAGCCGGATATACATACAGGCATGTGGCATCTTAGGCGTATTTAACATATGCAATTTCAGCTTTATGCTGTCTGCAAAAAAAAAAAAAGGGGGGGGGGTTTAAAACTTCCTGCGGGGGCCCAATTTCACCTCCCATTGTAGTGAATGGGTTCTGGCTATACACAGTTTCCGCTTTATGTGGTAACTGCGGAACGGAACCCTCGCGCAAGATGCGACATGCCTGTATGTGGATGAAGAGGCCCTCTGGGTTGGTTGAGACTAGAATATGAAGATAATGATTCACAACATCTTCCACTCATCCTGTGGGTGGAATGCTATTATCCTGTGGTATATTTTGAAATTTGATGGGGCCCATGACACTTCCTGCTTGAATCAGAATCGTGTGTCTGTCTTGATGCCTGGGAGCTATAAATGCTCTATTACTTTTATGACGTGATGGTCTGTTCAAAATAATGCCTGGGTTGTGATGTCCTCACTATTGATATTTAATGTGAGGATCAAGTCCAAAGTGACTAGCTATGTGGATTGGATAAGAGATGGCGTGTGAAAGTTGAGAAGCAAGTGAGGAGATGAGTTTTTGAACTTTTAACATCTGAGGCCTTGTTGCTAACAACACTGAAGTTTTCCCAGGATCACCTGTCTGGAATATTTCACCACCGTCATTGACAAGGTATCAACGAACTCCCTTATGAACCCTTTAGTCTTTGATGTCCATATTGTGCCCATGCTCTGTTAGCTCTGACTCTGGTTTGTAATTCAAAAGACATTGTTTTATCTGTTGCATCTCTTTTGGAATTGAAGTTCGAAGAAATGATAAATGCAATGCTGCATGCCTTCTTATCCTGTCTGTTTCAGGCAGGGCCATCCAGAGGATTCAGGGGGCATGGGGCAAAGCAGTTTTGCGGTGGCGGTGCTTCGGGTCTTTGGTGGCAGGTCCTTCACTTACTCTGGGTGTGTTCGGAAGCACTGAGTAAGTGAAGAACCTGCTGCCGAAAACCCAGAGCACTGCTGGGTACTATATTCTCGAGGGGGCTCCTGCGGGGCCTGGAGCAAATTGCACCCCCACCCCAGACAGCTCTGACTTCAGGCTGAGAGGCTTGGAGGAACATGGTGTGCCACCACAGGGCTTGAGCAGTTTTCCAGGCAGGTGTTTGTAGTGCCAGCTATAGCAAAGGCAATAAGGACTTGAGTAGAATTCTGCCTCATTATCTCTTTTTTTTTTTCTAGCTTGGCTCCTTCATCCCTGGATTCCTTGCCTCCCACTCCTTACTGCCCTGAATGTCTCCGTAGCTCCTCAGCTATCCCCTTGCTAGCCTATCCATTTAATTGTCTTCTCTTTATGCCTTGCCTCCCTTAGACATACCAGTTTTCTGCAGCAGAAGTCAGACCATTGAAGGTTTGCCACATGGAGAAGCTGTTTCTATACCACAGCAGCAATCTTCAGCTGTCAGGCATCTTTATCTGTAATTTCCCCCATTCTCTAGTCTTTAAATGACACTTGTTGTTAAGGACTCTGGCCTCAGATTTTTTTAGTGGGTAATAGCACATTCTAGGCTTCGAGTGTGTTTTGGCAAAATGAAAGTGTCTTGTTGAGGTCACAGTTCTGAGTTTGCATTTGAGTGTGATTTGCACACCCTTCTCTGCCCCTCACGAATTGTGTGGTTGTATGTTGGAATTGAAAAAGGAGTTTGGCAATGCATATCATTGACAGTTGTTGTGAATGCGATAGGAAATGTCTCTGAATTAACAGATATTTGAGTTGTAATATATACAGATGAGCTTAAACTTTTCATAGAATACTTATATTTTTTTCCCATTTGCCCACCTCTTTAACTTCAATAACAATTTTTTGCTTTCATTCTTAAAGCCAGCCATCTCAAAAGACTGGTTCTGTAACTTTTTTCCTTTATAGAAGTTTAGAATAATGGCTCTTAGCAAGAAAATGATGCATGTCTCCTTTGCAAAATAATAATTTTTGAAAGCATCAAAACTAGGTTATAATTAAAGAACGAAAACAATTTAAAGTTTATAAACCTTTTTTTCCCAGTAGCAGAAACTTTCAAATAGAGGTAATTCAGAAGCTGGCAAGATTTTGCCTAGGAATGCGAGGAGTGTTTTAATTTAAAAAGAAACAAAGTATCAACTTCTATTGTAGCCAACTAAACAAATTTCCGAATTTCCTTGGCTTGGGAATCAGCATGGAGACCTCTGTTGCAAGTTTTGCACACAACAGAAATGACTTGAATAGGATCTGAGTGCAAACAAAACATGAGAGCAGCATTGTGTTTCATTGCTACAGATCTAAAGTCTACATAGTACCAATGCTGTAGAGGGGTGTAAGAAAAGCAATGCAGCAGATTTGACAAGTGAACAAGAAGCTGTTGTAGCTGTCTCACATTCCTTACAATCCCTTTTTAAAACACAAACTGCCTAAATGGCCACTATCCTATAGTTACGATAAATAAGTGCACCCCAAGTTTAAATGAACAAGTACTCTTCAGTTGAGGCTGCATCCCCTTCTGGAATAAAGTTACTAATTAAACAAATATGCACTTTCCTATAATGTAGAAAACATTTTTTGTGACTCCTAAAAAATAAAGTGTAGGAAATTCAGTATACTTATTAATCTTTCTGGTACCTGACCACGTGAAAAATAGGTAGACTTGGAGGTATGCCTCTGTAATTGCTATAAACAACAAAATATTATTTACCTCAATCTGAAAAACACTGGTTAACGAGAAATACTTTGGAACGATGTTAAGGATTCAAGTAATGGAGAAAGTGGTGGTAGTAATATTCTCAGCAGTTACCTTTTGCTGTACCACTTTTTCTCCTGAATGTGTACTGTGACAAAGTGGATTCCCATTTCTTTCCAAAACCAAGAAGGTTAGCTAGTAGTAGAAATTAAATTAATTGTTGTAAAAGGAGCTATTTTAGAAGGTATCTTATAAGAAAATATTTCTTTTTATGTGATTTGATTAATTAGGAGAAATATATAATTTACTTATGGATAGTTATTTCATGCCATGGGGGAAAATGTCCTTTTTATACACCTCATAAAAATGTGAGAATGAGGGATTGTGTTCCAAAGATTATTCCCTGGCTTTGGGGCCTCTTTGTGGAGATGATTTTAAAGTTGATTGTTATACTGAGCCATGTATCCAAGTAAACAAGCACCCTGAGATTTTGACCTCATCTGCCCTTTTTCCCCTCCATGTCACTCTTTGACTGTGTTGTTGAGCTACTAAAGATATGAAATACCCACTTCCTGTTGTTCAAAAGCTGGTTCCCTAAAGATCCTGTGCATCAATCATGCAGTCCCATTAATAACTTAATTTCATTTTTTAAGGTGCAATGCAAAGCTAAAACAAAAAATTAGTTCTCTGAGATATCTTTGCTGTGTGCCCCCACTAATTAGCTTGTTAAAGGTATTCAGCACAGAAACTTTGACTGCTTTTTAAAAATATTGTGTTTTTTCCCATCTGGCTCATTGACAATATTTCAGAAGTTTCATCAGAAACCATGCAATCCATAATAGGCTACTGTATAGCAAAATAACATCACAAAGTTTCTGGTATGTCACTGCCTCAACGTAAGAGTGAGTGCATTGGATCCACTGAAAGGTATGGTGTATGATGCCATGTTCTGGGATATCACAGTGAATCAGGACATACAGAGAATGTCTGTCTGTCTGTCTGTCTGACAAAGGAAAAATTACTTTCAAAAGTTTATTATATTGATTTATGTACTGACACTCAGAACTTGATCAATAAAAATATTCTGCATAGAAACTTTATGCCTAACTCCATTATCTCTTTTGATTTGCAGTTCATTTTTAAATACCCCACACTTCATCCTGAGCATTAAACCCATTACTTAATAATACCATTAAAATATGTCTGTTAGATGTCGTGAGACGTTCCACTCCACCACCCTCCCCAAATTTCTGCTCAATGGGATGCGATCTTTTCTGAGCTAGGAAGCAAGGAAATTGGGCACTGATACTAAACTAAGGTCTCCTCACAGATTTGGAAATAGTGAGCTCTATGTGTTTATGACCAGCCAGCTTATTCTTTCTCTTCTCCCTCCCCCGCTCCCACCCCACCCATCTCTTTCCTGTTTTTCTACATTGTTAGATGATGTGTCTGCCTCCTTTGTACTTTTGCCATTTTTGCAATGGCTTTTCTGTAGGCAGTGTTTCCTATCTGAGACTCCTACCCAGAATGTTTCTTCAGATGGATTATTTTTATTTCTTTGGATTTCTCTCTGTCTCTTTAGTTTTGGACTTTCAGTTTTTCAATGTCTATTACTCCTGTTGTCTGTCCCCTTTTCTTTTTTGCCGCCATCTTAAGTTTATCTTGAAATAAAGTTGCATCAGTTTAGATAAAGGTGTGATTTTGTTTTGTTAGGCTAATATATTAAACTAGTGCAAAACCTACACTTTTAAAAAAAATTAATTCAGCATATCTTAAGTTATTTTTAGGTTAACTTAATAAGGAGTGGAGTTAAAATAGTTCAGTTGCATTTGGTTAATCTCAATTTAAGTATGTCCACGTAGGGTTTTCAGCTGCTTTAACTACTTGGGTTTACAGCTGCATCTTAGTTAAACTGGTACAATTTTGAACATAGACCATATAAAAAGAAGGCTGTTCCTATGATGAGGGTACTAGCTTGGCACTTGGGAGACCCAGGTTCAGTTCCTTACTCCAACATATGCTTGCTTTATGACCTGGCATCAGTCATTTAGGATAAAAATTTCCTAAGTCTGTAAGTCACATTTTCAAAAATGTCTTCAACAAGTAGGTCACTTTTTAGGCATTTTGGAAACTTACCCTTAGTCTTTGTGCTTCCATTCCCCATCTGTAAAATGGGAATAATAACATGTCTCTACCTTAAAGGGGTATGAGCAGGGATCCTAGTTTCAATTATTAAAACCCCCCAAATTCTCGATGATAAACCATAAAAATCCACATTTTTCTGCAATTAAAATAAAACACTGCACTTTGGTTTCCCTAGCCACAATATACATAAATAGCAGTTGAACACAATGTTTTACTGATCTATAATAGAACCCTATTTATCTCATCTAACTGGGGCTGGGGCCAGATCAGATAATCAAAAATTTGGATAATCCAGATAATGGGGGCTAGGATAAGCGGGCTTCTACTGTACATGTTTCTATTTTTTCACAAAATATAAAAACTAAAGATTCTATGTAAAAATGCAAATTCTGCACTTTTCCATGGTAAACAGATTTCTAGGATCCGTGGTTATGAGGATAAATACACTAGGGAGTTGCACATTTTGTAGTGTCTTTAGTCTGAGCATATTACACACACTAGGGGCTCCTTGCATCTCTCCATTCCCACCCAGAAGCTCCCGAAGTGCCATCCTCTAATCCTCTATTTCAGGGACTCACTGCAACTCCTCCCAATCCCTTCTAGGGGTTCTATGTGTGTCCTGTTTCTTCCTTCTCACATACTAGGGTGCCCCCAAGCCAGGGAATCTGTGTGTTTGCCCTGGTTTCCCCCTTCATCCATCCACCATTATTTGTTGTCTCTGTCTGGAAGATAAGTCATTCAGAGCATCGGCATCATTAAATTCTATAGGAGGATGAAGATAAATGAGGGCATTTGTATACTGGAAGACATAATACCTGCCATCAACCTTTTATCTGATGTAAAGAAAACTGCAGAGATGCTTGGAGCTGTGATTGTGTTAAATTTGTTCCAAACTGGTGGCAGAGGCTCCATGTGTCCCCCATGCTTCCCATTTTGGTTTTCCAGTTTCCTCCAAAGAGAAATAGGATTCTATCTCTTAATGCTTTAGAACATTCCCTGAAATTTTGAAAATGAACAGATGTATCATTCAAAAGTTATTGTGTTACAGAAATGCCATTGTGTTGAATGTAAGGCTGTGCAGGCTTGACCAACTAAAAGATTGAGGCGCTCAAAGAAGGTAATGTGGGCGACCTCACATAGAGCTCAATATATGTAAACATTTTTCTGTCCTGTAGATCTTGCCTCACATTTTTCTTTTTCCCTGCTCTTGTGCCACATGTTGTGTATAGGCTGCCGTTTTCTCCCTCAGAAGTGGCAGTAGTACTGTAAATGTATACTTCATGAGGCACTTTACAACCCTTTGTGGTGATGGACTATATAAATGTAATTATTTTTGATAATAGTGCATTGTTTTATTTTGCTGTCTTTCTCCCTTCTCCTTACTCCCCATTCTTCAGCAGGCAGGGTATCATTAGTCCTCTTTACCCTCGCTTATTTTACTGGCTGCTGTGTCTGATTCTGTGGCAATAGAAGATGTGAAGCAAAATAAAGATGTGCTTCATATAAGGCTTTGTGGGAAAGGAATTAGTGCTTGCTTGCATGGTGAAGATGCTGGAGAGCAGTGCCCCGACTTCCGTGAAAGCATGACAAAAGGAAAGAAAGTGCTAGTTGATCACACTGGCTCAAATCAAGCACTGAACAATACCCAACTCCCCATTGGGTAATATGACTTTGTAACCATGTAAATAATTGTACAACTTCTTTTTGCAGTTGCTGTCCAGTTCTGCTCCAGAATCCAAGCTTTCAGTTTTTTAAAATAAGTATCTAGCTTTCATGGTTGCAAAGAAAATGTGCAAAATACAAAGTGTACTCTGACACAGTATTGTGTTCTTGAGTCTGTGGTCAGCATGATAGAATAGCTCTGAGAAGTTTGAATGATTCCATTCATTTCTCTGGGCTATTAATGCTAAAGCCTCACGATAATACTTGACATTAGTTAATTCTGTGCTAGTCTTTGAAACAAACACCAAGCTGTAATATTCGTATTAATCTATCATTGAATGTAATGAGAGATACCAGGATGTGGTGGTGGTGGTGAAATAAATTGCTGTCTAAATTGGCTGAGGTTGGGACTCAGAATAAAAGAAATGTAGGGCTAGAAGAGACCTGTCCAGGCCCATGCACAGAGGTTCAGGACCAAGTTAATCTAGACCATCTCTGATAGGTGTTTGTCCAAAGTGTTGTTAAAAACCTCCAATGATGGGAATTCTACAGTCTCCCTTGGAGGTCTATTCTGGTGCTGAACTATTATTATAGTTGGAAAGTTTTTCCTAATATCTAACCTAAATCTCCTTTGCTGCAGATTAAGGCCACTACTTCTTGTCCTCTCTTCAGTGGACATGAACAACTGATCACTGTCCTTTTTTATAATAGTTCTTAATGTATTTGAAGACTGTTAGCAGGTCTCCCCTTAGTCATCTTTTTTTAAGGCTAAACATGCCAGTTATTTTAACTTTTCCTCATAAGTCAGGGTTTCTAAAACCGGTTATCTTTTTTTTGTTGTTGTTGTTGTTGCTCTCCTCTGGACTTTCTCCCAATATCTTCCGTCTTTCCTAATTAGATACAATACACTAGTTGAGGCGTCTTCAGTGCCGAGCAGAGTGGGATAGCTACCTCCCACGTATTACATATGACACTCCAATTAAAACATCCCATAATATTAGCTTTTTGCAACTGCATCACATCATTTACTCATATTAAATTTGTGATCCACTGTAACCCCCATATCCTTTTCAGCAGTAGTACAACCTAGCCAGTTATTTCCCATTTTGTAGTTGTGCATTTTTTTCCTTTATAAGTGAAGTACTTTGCACTTTATTGAATTTAATCTTGTTGATTTCAGACCAGTTCTCTACTTTTGTCAAGGTTGCTTTGAATTCTGTTTCTGACCTTGAAAGTGCTTGCCTCCTAACTGTAAACAACTTATTCCTTTTTCCTAGTTAATGAACCTTTAGTTAGTGTATTACAGAATTGGCCATAGGCGTTGTCTTTGGTGTGAGACGCCAGATCAGTTGGTATCCTAGATAAGTGACAGATCTCTTGGAACTGGAAGCAACCTGAATTTATTTGTGTGTATATAAGTGAATATTTATCCGTATGGAGAGCCAAGGAGGACTTTCTGTGATTCCTTAGTAAGACTTAGTGATTCAAGAGTTTTGCATTTGTTACTGTGTTGGTGAAATCTAATTATAGACTGTACTACCACTTTGGTGTGTGTGCTCCATTTTTGACAGTCTGCCCTGAGATAGGTACTTTTGGTAGTGAACCATTCCAGACAGCGTGAACCCTCCACTCCTCTTAGTCTTTTCTTCCCTTACTCTAAAGTGGAAGGAAAAGGAGCCACATCCCCTGTCTGGTATCAGAAGCCTCAAGTATCCACTGGTTGCTGCAGATCAGGGCTTTATTTTTTGCGTGTGTGGCAGAAAGCCTGAGTTATCTTCTAACGAACGACCAGTATCTTTGTCTTCTCACCAACAGCTTCAGAGGGGGTGGGGAAAGGAGAAGAGTGTTTCAGTATAAAATCTATATACATTGAACATTAGAAACAGTATATAAGATTACTATAATAAAATATGAGGCTATTGTATTGGTTGTGAAGAGAGGGGACTGGGGGACATTACATCATTTTGGGGTCATGGTGCATAATATAAGGGCTGTGGGCACTAGGATAGTTCAGCTGTAATATGGTGCCTAGGTCTGACACATGCTAATCTTTGTTGTAAAACATTAGAGAATTCAGTAACTTGTTGTCTCTCTTCTGTCAGACATTACTACAGATGTGAAGTCAGGAAGGAATTTACTATTTATAGTTTTGTAATGCCAGAAGTTTCATTTATTTCAGTTCAAGACGTTAAGAAAAGTACTGATATTTCTATGGTGAAGTATTGCTAGGGACATTCTAAATGTGCTAGAGATGTTTTTGTTTTCCACTTATTAGGTGAATTAAGTTGAGGGGATTTAATAAATTCTGATTTATTTGCTAAATGACAGCCAACTTGCATATGAACATAGTACTTCATGGTATTTTTTTTATTAATAAGAATAAACTGCAGATGAACAAAGTTCAGAGGCAGAATCTTTAACTCAAAAGCTCTTTAAAAAGCAAAAAGAATGGAGTGTCAGCTTTAATTTGACTAAAATAAAAAATAAGCTTCATACTGACTGAAAACTTCTGCCAGATCTATCATTTTGTTCTGCTTGTTTGGATCTTTGTCAAGACTGGCTGAATGAAGTAGTTAAACTTTTGGTCCTCTTTGTAGGTAATTCCTTACATTCACGATTTCCTAGTGCCCTAAGAACCTTCTCAGAAAAGACAGGATATATTTAAATTCCATAGCACCATCTTCCACATGGACTGCACTGAATTAGAGTTTTAAATGCTGAATTTGCTATAAGTCCTGCTTTGGTGTTCTAACTTGGCCTACTATCAGATCAAACAAGAAAGAGTCTTCATTGGAATGATTCTTCGATGCAAGCTGGCTTCCTTTTCAGCTGAGGAGGAGGAACAGTTTTGAGTTTCATTTTAATGAAAATATTGCTACAGTTGGATTTGTATTCTAGTCATGCAGTTTTATGGGATAGTTCTCTTTTATCGCTCTTAACCCCTTAGACTGGTAGCATTTTCCAGACAGCCAACTAATTAAAAGAGTTAGGACACTGCAGAAGTAGTATACCTCACAGAATCCAGAGGTGAAAACACTTGTCCATAGTCACAGAAGGATCAAATATAATAAGTTTATGTAATCTATGCTTTATATACACAGAAAGCAGAAAAAGTTACAGCATGCCTTTTTTGGTAAAATATGTAAATCTGCAAGTCTTTCTAACCTATCTATAATATCTATATTTTTTTTAAGTCATCATGTCATACCTGGGTCTTCATGGGGGTTTTGAAAGTAGAGCACATAATCCCTTCACAGATCGTTTGTGTGCAGGCATTCTGTAAATAGGGGACAGGATATAAGAAGAAGTTGCAAAGATGGCTGAGAGAGGACTTGAAGAATGAGCTAGTGAGGGTGACAGGAGGTGAGATAAAGTGATGAGGATGGCTGTGTATGGAGTTATGCCTTTTTCGTCCATGTCTAAGGCTGAGTCTTGTAAATGTTATGGAAGAAACAGTGACAGGTTTGGATATGGCCTCTATGTGCGTCAAAGGAAGGAAAATTGCAAATACCTTTACCCTCGCTCTGCACTTTCCCAGCTTCTAGTCTGCCCTCACGTGAAGTCAGACTAAGTCCTTTATTTGTAAGGTGTCCGTCAGCAATTATTCCCAGCTAGATCTTTGCATCCAACAGCAGTCAGGCTAAATCTATTTTCTGTACTACACCAAGAAAACATGTTTAGAGAGCTGAGCAAGGAATGAAGTTGGTTAGAAAAGATAACATTTGTCTGTTAAGAGGGTCTTTACAGACCAATATAAAACATAGATCCTACTCCCAAAGAATTTATATTTAAATTCAGAATAACATATCTTATGAGTGATGAATGTTGATTGACAGGATCAAGAGAGCATTACAGAGTTTGAAGGTCTTATGTTTCTGTTGATTTGTGCTTTGTGTTTTGGTTAATATTTTTTGTTTAATTTTAGCAAGTCACTATTTAAAAAGCCTTTAAGATAGCAGCAAATATTAGAGGATTTTGTTTAAGTAAATTGAACCTTTTGCATAACAATAAATACTCTTTGTGGCTCCTAAATGATGTTAGGTGGGCTTAAATTAGTGGGAGTTAGGTACTTAATTGTTATATATAGGTATGTGTGCAAGACGAGGAAACTTACTTTCTTCAAACTTCAAATAAGTTAGTAGTTAAAAATAAAAAAAGGCTTAGTATGTATGAATTTATTAAAAGTGGTCAGTCTTAATTATATTATTCTTATTTCTATACAGAAGATTTCAATTTTTGGCTTTGGGTACATTTAATCTTTTAAACTGGCAGATTATACAAGGCTTTTCCAGTCCTCCTTCACAGTAAGGATAGTAACTGAGATAATGGGAGGATTTGGAGGACGAATGGAGATTGTCAACGGCAAAATAAACTTGAAAGTCCTTGATGGTATTCAAACATGTTATACGTAGTACTTTTAACAGGAGTCACTTCTGAAAATTGGGTCATTTATTAAGGAGCCTAAATACAAATAAGAGCCTAACTGTGTACTCCTCTTTGTAAAAGTTTTGGTGCTTGTGTGTGTAAATAACCGAGAGATTTTTATAAATAAAGACAGAAATTAAACTAAAACAGTATTATCCTTCCTATGCAGAGATTAAAATGGCATCAAATACTATAATAAGAATTTTACATCCTGCTTGTGATAGTGGTCAGTTAGTGTCTATCTATAAATTCTTTAGATTACTAAGAATAATACTGTGAAACTGAATAAAGGAAAATTGCAGATACAAATTTGTGTAACAGAGAGGTCCTATTTGACATGTAAAGACCTCAACATCTAGGACATCTTAAATCAAGAGTGGACAGAGCTCCTGATATATTATATGCAAAATTCCTGTATTTGCAGTGTGAATTTACCTGGTTACATTTTTAAAAATTGTTTTCAATCCCTTTTCTGTAATTAGTATTTTTGTGTTTTATTTCAGTTTGTTTTCCTGCTAAAGAATCTTAATAAATTTTAGTTTTAATAGTCTCAATAAAATCCAACATTGCTGTCTGAATTTTCTATTTTAAAGCTAGGAGGAGTCAAATAATTATTTTCAAATTCAAGCTGGGGGGAGTCAAATAATTATTTTTACCGCATTTGCATTAACCTTAGGAACATTAAATGGAAAAATGCATTCTGATTATGAGTTACACCATATTCTAGGTTTGATTTAAAGAAAATTATTTGAATGGAGTGTAAAAACTACCTTAAACACAAATCTGTGTTTTAATAGATAGATATTGTCTTTATTGCCTTTGCTGCAGCATCAGCAATGAAAGTACATACTAATCCCAGAGTATTGCTAACACCATTTGTATTAGTACATGCACACTCTTTTCATCATAACATATTGGTATGCAAGTTGAAGTCTGTCTAAACAAAACAATTAGGTTAATTTCTGTTCTGTTCAAAAGACTGGAAGTAATGTCAAGTGGAAAAGATCAAAAGTGAATAGAGTAAAAAAGCATATAAATGACTTCAAGAGACTGTTACAAAGAAAGAAAAGAGGTAAATTAAAACAATATTGTGTCCCTTTAAAAAAAAAGGAAAAAGTAAGAATTATATTCAATCTTTGCCTAGGTTTAATTATATTTAATCATTTAACCAAAATTGCTTTGGCTCTATAGTTTTTCTCTGAGGGAAACATGTAAACATCACTACTTATGAGGAGTATGAGGAATGCTTCTTATGCATTTATTTAATTGTTAATGATCTCCCAAATGTTACAGTAGAAACCTGATGACTAAGCTCTAGTCTTGGCAAGTAAACCTTTTTAAGATAATCTTTGACATTTTTCCAGCTAGAAGAATATACCAATGTTGCTTTATCTTTGCATAGATTTTCCATATATCGTACCATTTTTCTTATTAATCTGGGAGAAAGCCAGTAGAGGTAGTCTGATGATGCTAGCATTCTTTCCATTCCAGTAGAAACTCATGAGAATGTTAAACAGCAGCTACTGATGTTAGACATTTTAAAATCAGCAGGTCCAGATAATTTGCATCCAAGAATTTTAAAAGAGCCGGCTAAGGAATGTTCTGGACCACTACTGTTGATTTTCCCCCTGCCCCCACCTGCCTGTAAATCAAGGAGCACTGGGAAAGTTACAGAAAACTAGAAGAAAGATAATGTTGTACCCATATTTAAAAAGGATAAATGAATGATCTGGTTAATTCTGACATCAATCCCCTGGCAGGACTGATGGAGCAATTGATCTGGGACTCAATAAAGAATTAAATGAAAATAACATAGTATCAATCAATGTGGATTTATGGAAAACAGATCCTGTTAAACTAACTTGATGATTTTTGTATTAGATTACAAGTTTGATTGTAAAAGTAATCATAGTGTTGATCTTAGATTTGGATTTCGGTAAGACATTTGACTTGGTACAGCACAACAGTTTGATTAAAAATTACAATGATACAAAATCAACATGGCATATGTTACATTGATTTAAAAACTGGCTAACTGTTTGGTCTCCTTGAGCAGATGTGTTTCTAGTGAGGTCCTGCGGTGATCTATTCTTAGCCTTATGCTATGTATCACTTTTTTTAATGACCTGGAAGAAAACAAAATAATCATTGATAAAGTTTGGAGTTTGCAGATAACACAAATATTGAGGAGTGGTAAATAATGAAGAGGGCAGATTTGCTGATACATGGTGATCTTTGAATTAGTTGGTAGACTGACTATAGGCAAATAATGTGTTTTGTATAGAGCTAAATGTAAATGTATATGTCTAGCAACAAAAGAAAGCAGGCATACTTACAGGATCAGGGACTCTATCCTGGGAAGCAGTGTCTCCGAAAACGTTTTGGGAGGCTGTAGTTGGATAATCAGCTGAATATGAGCTCCCAAGTGTAATTCTGTAGACAAAAGGCCTAATATGATCCTTGGCTGCATATACAAGGGAATCAGAAGGAAGAGTAGTGAGATTATTTATCTCTGTACCTGGCACTGATGTGGCTACTGCTGGAATAATGTGTTCAGTTCTGGTGTCAGCACTTCAAGGATATTGGAAAAATTGAAGAGGAGAGCCATAAGGGTTAGAAAATATGCCTCATATAGCAATTGATTCAAGGAGCGCAGTCTTTCTTATAACAGAGAAAAAGTTAAGGAGTGACTTAACATGTCTAAAAATACACTTTTAGGGAACAAAATTTTGATAATGAGCCCTTCAGTCTGGCAGACAATGGTGTAATAAGATCTAGTGGCTGTAAACTAAAGCTGGACAACTTCACACTGGAAATAAGGCATATGTTTAACAATGAAGGTAATTAACTGTGTCAGTTTCACTCAGCAGCTGCAGAGGCTTCCAGGGTCCTGGACAGCCCCACCCTGTGTATTACTTTGGGCTGAGAACACAGGGCTTCCAGATTCCCAGGCTTAAACTGGGGTTCTTATGGTTTCCAGCCTGCCTGCTGCAAAGTCAAGTCTGCCACACTTCAGCTCTGTGGCAGGGAACTTGGAAGCCTGGAGACTCCTGATTCAAGCTGGAGTCTGCAGCAGAGCCCTGTTTAGCCAGAGTTTCCAGGCTTTCAGATCCACTGCCAGGAGACTGGAAGCACTGGGGTCCCTGACCTTGGGTAGTCTGCATGGTAGGACTGCCTCAAAGCCACAGATCCTGGAAGCTCAGGATATCCAGCAAGCCCGCCAGGTGTGATCCCCAGCAACCAGACAGGTTTCTGATGGTTACCTATGGTTTGGCAACAGTTCTTCTGTGAAACATTTTTGATTTTATGAATCTGCACTTTCTCCAACAAAACTGTTTTTGTAAAAAAAATTCCTGACCCGCTCCAGTCACGACTTATGTACTCTCCAGATTTTAAAACCTTTTTATAACTGCAAACTTTTAAACAAACTCTAGATATTCTCCTTTGAGTGATTGCAAATGTCCATTACACTAAGTGTATATGCACATCTTATGCATCAGAGAGTTTTCCTTAGAGGTACCTATAGGGGTGACTATGCCTGTGCCCTGGCATCCCTCATGCTTCAAGCCAGGGTATAAAGCGTGGAGCAATCCCACCCATCCTTTGGTTTCTTCTGAACATTTGTGGTCAGTGGCTGGAGTGTGCTCTCACTCGTTCCTTCTGCGAATGTGCCATTATCGTTAATTTGTTGGTGGTTAATTGTACACATTCTGGGTCCTTTGACTCCCTTTTCTTTTTTCTTTTATATCCTTTGTTCACTGTCAGTCATCAGTGGACGCTGGGCTCTCACTGGTACTTGAAGAATCTGTGACAATCCCCTGGTTTCATCCACCTCACACAATCAGTTTACTTACTGGTCGTCTTTCCAAAGTCACATGCTCATAAAGATAAAGAGAAGCTCCACACTTCTGATGTTTGTTTGCCAACCTTTTATCTGAACAGAACCAAAGCTCTTTTAAGTCTCTTCACAGCTGTTCATCTTTTGCATAGAAGAAATGAGAGGGCATCCTGCAACAGTGCAATGACAGTAATACAGCTGGTGATCCATTTGGACAATGTGCTACAAGATCAAATCCATCACACCTGAAAACTCTCTGTATGCTCAACAAGAGCACACTCTGCCTCCGCAGCGTTTGTGGGGGACGTCCCTGTTGTGGACATCATATTGCCATTCTATAGGTCTTCAGTCTATGCTGTTGCTAGATAGTATGCAATTACTGCCACCTGAAGAGAAGATATGATTGTTGGGGAAAGCACTCCTGCTGTCGTCATCCTCCTAATGAGACTTCTAGCCCCACTTCTGCTGAAAGCTGCTTGGAGTCACCTGGGTAACAGACATATGCAATTGCTTGAAGAAAAGCAGGTTGTTCACTCTTTCTAACTGTTCTTCCTGATGTGTTACGTGTGTCCATTACAATCTACCCTACTTTCCCAACACACCGGAATCTTTCATCTAAGAGATCGGCATGAACAAAGGAAAGGCAGGTTGGCTCTGCCCTTTATGCTCATGGATTGGAGCATGAAGGACTCTAGGGCTGCCCCTGCAGCTACTACTATGAAAAATTCTCTGGCATCAGTGCTTGAGATATGCACATGCCCTTAGAGTAATGAAAATATGCAGTACATTTTGAAGAAGAGCTACAAGAGATGAGTAACTTTTTTTTTTTTTCCTTCCAGATTTACTCCCACTGACAAGGGTAATAGGGCCTGTAAAATTAGTGTTGTCTAAATATGCTTGACCTCACATGCTTTCACCGATTCAGAATTTTTAGCTTTCTTGCTTGGCAAAGTACACCAGACTGCATTATGCTGAAGACATATTCATCATAAACACTAGTGAAGCATAGCGCTTTCATAAGGTGACTTGTTACATTTATTGTTTTGTAATACTGTTTCAAGAAAGCTCAAAGGGTCCTATTTTAAATAGGAAACTTTGCAACATAACCAAGGGAGGAGGAAAATGTATCTCAAACATATTGATATACTCTCTGTGGATCAGTGCCAAGCGTGAGATGCTTTACAGTGGTTAGTATCGGAGGGGTAGCCGTGTTAGTCTATAAGGTGCTACAAGACTCTTTGTCGTTTTTGCAGATCCACACTAACAGATTTTAGGGATCATGAGCTTTCGTGGGCTAAGACCCACTTCATCAGATGAATGTTGTGGAAATCTCCAGAGGCAGGTATAAATAGCAGGCAAGAAAGCAAGGTAAATTCAGTCGGGGCGGGGGAGGGTGAAGCCCACTTCCAGCAGCTGATCTGGAGATGTGAACACCCAGAGAGGAGAAACTGCTTTTGTAATTGGCGAGCCATTCACAGTCAATATTAAGTCCAGACCTGATAGTGCCGAATTTGCAGATGAACTGGAGCTCAGCCGTTTCTCTTTGAAGTCTGGTCTTGAAAAACCAGCAAAAAAACTTCAAGTCTCTTAGGAATTGGTCTTGCTTGAGAGTGAGTGTTTGATATATCCCATGCAAAGAGAACACAAGATTGAAAGAACATTTATTAGAACATGGGGGAAAATCTTTTGTTTATAAAAAGTGCAGTTGATGAGTCACAATAGCTGCTATTTCTTGATTTGCACATCTGTTGAAATTGGCAAAAAATCTTCTAATGCTCGTTCTTTCCGCTCCAGAGGGAGGGAGGGAGGCTTATATTCCTCTTCTTGGTTACTGTACTTTTAAGAGAGTTTATTTCCAACAAGTTTATCACCTTAAATTAATGTTGTTTTTTTACTATAACTGATTTGTTTCATACTTAGTGAAGATAACAATTTTGTACATATTACTGTTGATTACAACACCAAAGATTACTATAAGGGAAACATTTGCAAAAAAGTGTTTGGTTTTTTCAGGTTGTTTATTTTGTGCATTGGATAGTATTTGGTCAGTTGCACTATCATTGTTTTCCCTGACTTCTGTGTGGGTCTTAAATTAATTAACAGGAGAGAGGGAGTATGGTTGTTAAACTATAAAAATCAGCAGGGGTACTCAAGCAAGTGTAGTAGGTGAAAATTATTTTCACCAGATGTCACATTAACAGAGAGATGGTCCCTATTGTATTCCATTGCAAGATGTGCACATGCGCCAGGTTCCCAGAGCCAGAGCTTTTCAAAGTAATAGTGTGTTCGTATGCACCGTGGCATTACCTTGTGCTTTCACCTGAGACGAGAAAGGGTGGAGCGGATCAACCGTGTCGTCAGTTCCTTCATACTGCCTAAGATTCGTGTCAGAGCTGCTTCCTTTTTCTCTCTTCCGTTGTGATGCACTTCCCAGAAAATCTGCTTTTTAAATCTTGTACACAGTTCAGATTTTACTGATTTTAGCAGGAGTTTTAATGTTCATAGTAATTTTTCTAGGATCAAGGATTCTGGGACACTGCTTCGGTTTCCACCAATCCTGCCCCCCCCCAGGGCACCCTCACCCCCCCACACACACCTGCATCTGGGCCCTGGATTATGCTGAGGACACCAGGATTCAAGGTCGGCACTTCCTGCCTTTTGCTTAGTTTCATTCAACGACAAGCATCAATATTTCCTGTACTGCTTGGGGGAAGCCCACATCGTGTCCAGTTCAGTATCTGCCTCTTCTTCTCTGCCAGTGTCCAGGGAAGCCAGGCCCTGAGTCTTAAGATGTACCTCATTTGGGGCTGTAGTCAGCTCCTGAGCAGTACATCGTGTACACTGACCTGAGCAGTCCAGGAGCCTCCTATCGCAGAGTCCCAGTCCAGATCTGTCGGTGCCAGTGCTATAAATGAGGCTGCAGTTTAGTCACGGAAGTCATGGAAGTCACGGAATCCAAAGACCCCTGTGACTTCAGCCAGAGCTGGCTGGGAGCTGCGGGGTCCCATGCCACCTGTGGAGGCAGGGAGCTGCGCAATATTCCTGCAGCTCCCGGCCACTGCAAGTAGCAGGGGGAGCCCTGCAGTTCCCTGCCGCCGCTCTGGGCCACTGCAGGGGGGAATTCCCACTGCTCTCAGCAGCAAGGGGTGGCAGGGGGGATCGTCGCTGTGGGTGGCCAGAGGAGATCCACACCCCTTCTGGATGCCATGGGTGGCAAGGGGAATCCTTGGCACACCCCGCATGGGAGCAGGGGGGATCTCAGCCGCCTCCAGGTGGGAGGGGGAGTCCCCACCGCTCCCAGCCACCATGGGCAGCAAGAGGGACCCTTGCCGCTCTCTGCCATAACAGGAGGCAGGGAGGACTCCCAGAGCTTGGAGTCGGCAGTGGAGGGGGATCCTGGAGCTCGTAGCCCACCCTCCTCCCCCCCAGCTGCCCAGGCTACCCATTTTGTCATGGGTATTTTTAGTAAAAGTCAAGGACAGGTGACGGGCTTCTGTGAATTTTTCGTTACTGTTAGTGAACTTTTTTATTATTGTCCTTGAGTTTTTCTAAAAATATCCATGACAAAAACGTAGCCTTAGCTATGGATACTGCACTGGGGCCTAGCCATGAAACCCAGAAGAATGTGTATAAGCATGGTAGTAAGTGTTCCTCCAGGTTGAAGAAAGAGAGGCTGCATTGTCCATGAATTCTGGCCATAGAATAGGGGCACATTCCAAGGCTCATGAGAGTACGAAGAAGTCTCATCGTTCACTGGATCTGCCGGTCTAGGTTCCCAGCTCTGCCAGCGCAGCGTTAATCGTTGGTATGGAACCATTATACATCCTTGCGTGCTTGTATTTTAACAAATCCATTTCCTCATTTAATGGTTGGAATTGTTTTTTACCCAAGAAAACTAAAGTAAATAAAATAATGTTCTGAAAGTTTTGTTTTGGCTTCGTATTTATTGGTTTACAAAGTCCAGATGAGTAACTCCAGAAATTTGCTCTTTAAAATTTAGGTTTCTAGGTTAAATATACATTGTGTTAAAAAATATATTCTGGGTGGCTCTGCTAGAATTTGTCCAATTTAAAAATATACATATATTATTTAATGCTGGATTGCTTCCTACAGATTTGTGTGTTTGTAACCAGGATTAGATCTCCACCTAGAATTTCTGTCATTTTGTTTTTATGCTGTTTAAAAAATAATGGTATAGTGGTTAATTTGTCAATGTATCACCAGTTTTTAAAGACATTTCATCAAATTACTTTGCATTGACCTTTTTTGGGACTGGTGATAGAATTCCATTTCTGATGAATTTAAGTGAACTGAGATTAGTACTTCAATTTTCAATTTATTATTTTGGACTGCAGAATTTGATAAAAATGAGTAGCAAAGAATTGGTTGATGTATAATACAATAATTAAATTCCACGTACCATAAAACAGTAATGATACAGCATGTTGACATGAGGTCTTATTTCCCTTTATAAAGTGGAAAAATATTAGTTATTGAAGCTCTGTAAACTTGTTTTATAAGAAGTAGGAGAATTTGACAAGCATTTAGTTTTCCACTTAGTTTATGGATTTAGTACACAATTACTTAACAGCAGTGTCTCTGACAAATGAACCTTCATTTGCCTCAGGAGAAAAGGTATTTTGGATTCTAACAGATTTTTTTTTCTTTCTTAGCCTCAGTCAAGTCAAATCATACATGTCAATATGTGTAATATGCAGTGTTTTAGCCAGGTTGTTCCCAGGATATTCAAGAAACTAGGTTAGTGAGGTAACAACTTATAGGTGTAGTAGTAATTTTAACCACTGTGAAGTGAGGCACAATACAAGAGAACAGTCATAATTCAACCAGCAACAATATAGATTTTTTTAATTCAGCTATGAATTGAGTACTAATATGCATGATGCTCTGAAATAAAAGCTCACTTTTAATTTACTTATAGCATTTTAAATATTTTACTTAAGATACAGTCTACAGCATAAGGCATCCCTAGGGATACCACCTGTCTAATGGCTGGTAACCAGATCCCTGTGGCCCTTCCTCTGTCCCTCATTGCTCTCTCCCCTTCCTTGTCGCTCACTGGATCGAACACCACCCCCCACAGCTCCCTCTGCTCAGGGCTGGACGAGAGCTGCTGCTCTCTGACAAGGAGCCTTCCAGCAAGTAGGAGGTGGCCCTGCCTGAGCAAGAGCTGGCACAGGTTAATGATGCATTGCCCCTACCCACCCTGTGGTAACTAGACTTTTGGTGTCCAATCAGTACATCTGACCAGACACTGCCAGGTCCCCTTTTTGACCGGACTTTCCAGTTGAAAACCAGGCACCTAGCAACCCTAAGCATCCCATCAGTGAAAAAGAGGACATGAAGGTGTTTTAACAGTACTGAATGGATTTTGCTTGCAAAATTTCTCATTCCCAAGGCCTTGCAACCTTCTCCAGTTTACAAGAGAGGACATGTTTGGATGTGACTGGACTGTTAACTGGAAATGCAAATAATAGTATGAAGCTGCAGGTTTTTAAAAGTAGACCTTCCTTTACACATTCTGGTAGCAAAGTTGCTATGGAAATGACTCTCCTAGATTTTCTAGACTTGCATCCTACATGTAAATGCTAATGTTGTTGCAGCAGAGGGATGGTGAAGTTACTGTAAGATCTCAGTAATCTGTTCATGGTGAATCAGTTTGTCAGAGCATAATACACTAGCAAATACTTCATTTCATTTAGTATATATTGTTTATGTATATTGTCACTGCAGAATTTGTTTGCATGACTTATGCATGATGCATATGAACATTATATTTCACAGTCCCAGAAATGCAGGACTTGAAATATATCAACTTTGAAAGAAATACATTTAAAAGCACTTGACCATGGTTCTCAGTTTTAGTGAAACTAGCTGTAATTTCATGATTCTTAAGTATTTTCACAGTATAGCAATCACATGATGAAATCATCAGGTGTTGGCTTACAAAAGTGAAATATCAGTAAAATGGAAATGGAAAATACTTCCCACCACATCTTACATTTTTCGTATTTATATGTAAGACATTAGTTTCCTCACAGTAGTCACTGTGTGCTGTGTTAATGGCTGTGTTTTAATTATCCTCTTGGCTGCAGATTTACTGCTGTTTAAGGAGAGGTTGTTTTTTAAGGTGTGGATTTTTGGTTTTGGGGTTGTTTTTTTTTTTGTTTTTTTTGTTGTTGTTGTTGTTTTTACAAAGATGAGAATGACCTCCCCAAATATGTGCACTAGCCTAGCCATGATACGATCATATTTATATTTTGATTTACTGTTTCTGGTTGCACATTCATGGGATCAAATCTTCCCCTCAGAGAGATCAGTGCGTTGATATTTCCACTGCTAGTCAATCTTGCTTTGAAACTTCCCCTGCTTTACCTTGTGTTCTTTTGCTGGCTGTTGTTAGAGGTGTCTCTCGACATGCACTTAGTCACTGTTCAAATAGTGGCTGGTCCTATATCTAGGATACAAATTATGTTGTATGCCGTTGGCTCAAGGTCTTCTGCTCAATATGCTAACACTTAACATATTCCTAAGTCTCCCATCTACCAAAATGTATACAAAAAATTGAATTTGTAATGTATCACGTTATGTAGACCCTACAAATCCCTCCTTCCCCTTCCTGTTTGTTTCTAGCAGTTAACTTCAGTATGACACATTGAAAACCAGTTGCACTCCTCCTTTTCCATATTGAGAGAGAGTCTGAAAACACTGAGAAACAAAATATGAAGGCCAAAAATGTGGTAGTCCACGATACACTGGAGGAAGCCAGTATAGCCAATTATACAATATTAACATCTTCCAGGAAACATCTCCCATTTCCCCCTCATTATCAAAAGTTGTATGATCAGGTGTCATGTTTTCTGAGAGCCAGATAGCCCCCTGTATGGAAAAACCTGTGGGAAGGATGGGTAATGGAGGTACCCATACTGCATTTTTCTGTAACTGGCTCCTTTGCTTGAAGATAGTAGAAAATGGAGGTTGGGGATTTTTGATGCTGTGTTCCCTCCCAGTCTCATGGCTCCATGAGGAGGGGAGACCCATGCTGTTATATGGGGGTGGCTACTACTCTGCTGATTCCCCTTTGCCTGGAAGCAAGATCCGGTAAAAGAACCATGCTGCCATTGGCTGGGTCTCCTGGCAGCTGCTTAGTAGCAGCCACTGAAAGAAACCTGAGGGAAGTTCAGCGCTAATCTCTATTACCTCCTGCCTGGGTTTCAGCATGGAAATCCCATGTTTGTTTGTTCCCTTTCTGCTCTGTTTCTAGAAGTCCACAGACCCTGAGTGGAAGAATACTCATATAGAGCAAGGGGGCTTTAAATTCTTGTTTTGTTTAGCTAGCTATAATGGTTCTATGATATGTGTCCCTCCCGCTCACCCTCCACCCCGCACTAAGTATTGTAGGCTTAATAGGTTAAACACTGTAAATCCACTAATTACAATATACTTCTGTTTGAAAGAGCTGCTTATATTTTCCATCATTTTATTCACAGAGCAGTGTAGTAAAAAGACAAACGTACAATCTTGGTAAATGACAAAGGTGCAGCAGATTAACGAAGCAAACAGCTAGGTAAGGCTGTTGGTGGGAAAGGAGGAAGAGTTAGCAGTAATATGTATAATATGAGTAATAAGGTGCTCAGGTACTATACTCAGGTACTCAGTGCTCAGGTACTATATAAAAGTATATATACTCTTTTTTTTTTTTTTTTAGAATTAGCAAAGGGACTGAATGAATATGATTCTAACCTGTCCCTTTTTTTCTCCCCTCCCCTTCCCTTCCAATTTAGATCATTTCTATGAAGAGTTGGCAGGAAACAAATGCGTGTGAAGAAGTTTCTGTATGAAGACCATCTGTCCAGTACCGATTACCTGACAGCATGACTTAACATGTTTTCTCATATTGAATTGAGCCTTAAAAATGATTAGGGTTACATTTTAACTTAATACACTTCTGATGAATGTTCTAGAAATGAGTTTGCATCGGCAAATGGGTTCTGATCGGGACCTGCAATCTTCTGCCTCCTCGGTGAGTTTGCCTTCAGTTAAAAAGGCACCAAAGAAAAGAAGAATTTCGTTGGCCTCTATCTTTCGAAGGAAAAAGGACACAAAACGCAAATCCAGGGATTTAAATGGAGGGGTGGATGGAATTGCAAGTATTGAAAGTATACATTCGGAAATGTGTACAGATAAGAACTCTATTTTCTCCACGTATACCTCTTCAGACAGTGGAGCCACCTCTAGCAGCAAACCAAGTGGAGACTTCATGGAGTGTCCCTTGTGCCTTTTGCGGCACTCTAAGGACAGGTTCCCAGAAATAATGACTTGTCACCATAGGTCTTGTGTGGATTGCTTACGTCAGTATCTCCGGATAGAAATCTCTGAGAGTAGAGTTAATATCAGCTGCCCAGAATGCTCTGAACGATTTAATCCACATGATATTCGTTTGATATTAAATGATGACATCTTGATGGAAAAATATGAAGAATTTATGCTTAGACGGTGGCTTGTTGCAGACCCGGATTGTAGATGGTGCCCAGCTCCAGACTGTGGGTAAGTGTGAGGTGTTTTTTTTCCCCTTTCTTTTCCCATCTGACCCAGTAGGGCATATTGACCTTCTCTATCAAGTAAAATCACTGTCACCAAGTCTCCCCCATCATCTCTCTACATTATTGTTTGTTTGAATTTGTAATAAGTAAATTAGAGTAATTCTAATGTTGTAATCATTTCCACATTATTATTGTTAACAAACGGTCTTATCCTCTGACCAAGAAACTTGTGATAACATATTGTTCTAGTTTGTGAATAAGGTATATAAAGCAAATCAGATGACAAAATAGGTAAGAGAGGTGCATGGAGTTCTAAGTACTAAGTGTAAGACTATTTAGAAGGAAGAATGACCTGTTGTGCCTTAAAACACTGGCACTTCAAGTGCCAGTAGCTGGGGAGAAGCAGAATTCCTTTAAAAAAAAAAAAAAATCAAAACAAACCAACCAATCCTACTCCAAGGACAGTTCTGACCCCAGAAAGGTAGAGGTGCTAGAGACTCGATCAAGTACACTAGGGACATTGCTATTGCTTTTGATTTTACGTAAGACACTCAGATACTGTGGTGAAGGATGACTGTAAAACTGTGATGATTCATTTGTTGTGGTAATGAGATCAAATGGTTATGGTATTTTTTTTTTACAAGTTTCAGTAAGTACTTCCAATAAATTAATTTACTGAGTTAAATATAAGCTAAAAAGCATAATCAATATGTAATATAAAAGAAAAACACCCTGAGAAATATGCTTGAAAAGTCTTTATAATTCTAGTTCTCTTCACTTGGAGACAACAGTCCTCTTGCTGTTGGTTGTGACACACACCATCTATTGTTTGGATTGCCAGGCATCCAGTTTTCGACCAGAATGCCTGCTTGAAAGGGACCCTCACCACTTGGGTCAGCACCACTGATTGGGCTGTTAAAAGTCCGGTCAGCAGGGATGAGGGAAGCTCCCTGCCTTTGTGTGGCTCCCTAAAGTGGCCCACGTGTCCTTGTGGCCCCAGGCACAGTGCTGGCCAGGGAGGATCTGCGCTGCGCCCACATCAAGCACCAGCTCTGCAGCTCCCAATGGCTGGGAACCTGCGGGCAAGGATAGCGCGTGGAGCCCCTGGATGTCTCTGTGCCTAGAGGCCGCAGGGATATACCAGCCACTTCCAGGAGCCACCTGAGATAAACATCACCTGCACCCTCACCCCTTCCTGTGCCCCAACTCCCTGCCCCAGCTTGGAACCCTCTCCCAGAACCCACATCCACACTCCAAACTCCTCATCCCCCGCCCCACACTAGATCCCGCACCCCGACCCCCATTGCCAGCTCTGAGCTCTTTCATGTACCCCAAACCCCTCATCCCTGACATCATCCCAGAGTCTGCATCCCCAGTCGGAGCCCTTACCCTCACACCCCAACCCACTCCCCAGGCCTGAACCCCCTCCCACACTCCAAACCCTTCGTCTCTGGCCCCATCCAAGAGCCCTCACTCCTCCTGAACCCAAACCCCTCATCCCAGGCCCCACCCCAGAGCACCACAACTGGAGTCCTCACACACCCCCACTCCCTGGCCCCACCCCAGAGCTCGCACTACAGCTAAAGCCCTCACTCCCTCTAATACCTGAACCCCCTGCCCGCAACCCCCACCCAAACCCCTCATTTCTGACCCCACCCCAGAGCCTGCAGCCCCAGCCAGAGCCCTCAGCCCACTCCCACCCTAACTCTGCTCCAGCCAGTGAAAATGAGTGAGAGAGTGTGTGAGAGCAAGTGATGCAGGGAGCGGGGATGGAGTAAGAAGGGGGTGGGGCCTCAGAAAAGGGCCAGGGCCTCGGGGTGGGAACAGGGCAAGGATGTTTGGTTTTTTGCAGTCGGAAAGTTGGCAACCCTAGCTGTTGGCTGTCAATGGGAGACCAGTATAAGAAGTCAAAAATCAGTTTTTCTGGTATTAAACAGGATCAAAGTTTGCCTAACTTTAAATCTGTTGTTTAAGTATTAAACAAGTTCTGAAGATGACCCTGAAATTGGTATTCCACCCCTTTACCTTCTGTATGACTGGTGTCTCTGATAATATAATTATTCAGCAAGATGGGTGCTTCAGAGGCTCAGAATTGCTATTAGAATTAGTATTACTTGCATTACAGTAGTGCCTGGAAGTACCAACCAGGATTGTGATCCAAGTGTACTAGGCATACTAAAAACACACTACAAGACAGCGGTCCTCAAACTTTTTTGGCCAGGGCCCCTTTCTGCAGCGCAGCGTCCGCTCGTGGCCCCCATGGTGTGTCCACTGAAATGCCGCTGAACAGAAAGCTTCTGCTTTCTGCGGCAGCATTTCGGCGATACAAAAATAAACTGCTGCTGAGTTCGATGGTCTCCCGGGCGGGATTGGCAGCAGCGGCGGGGTCTCGCGCACTCCCAGGGGTGTATGTACCCCACTTTCAAGACCACTGCTGTAGGAGACAGTCTCTGTCTCAGAGTTTATAATCTAATATGTGTCAAAACATGAGTGTGATGAGAAGAAAGAAAGGGAGGAAGGCTGGCAGAGGGTAATGAAAATAGGATCATGCAGTTATGTTTTCACATAGTTCCAAATAGTCATTTTAAAAATAAAACACAACTAAAAGCTATCCTCAGCTGATGCCCAGCCAGGCCATCATCGGTTATTTGATTTCTGGTAGGCCTCCTGATAAAAGTGAGCCTCAGAAAGGGATTTGAAGGAGAAGAAAGTAATGGCCTTACAGGACATTCTAAAGAGAACAAATTCTGTGCATGGAGGAAGCTAACGTGGGTGGACAAGACATGGTGTAGTTGATAGAGTGAAGGCAGAGTGCATGACATGATGAGTTAAATAGAATGGAAGGGCAGATTTGTACAGAGCTTTGGGGCCAAAGACAAGAAGTCTGCTTTTAATACGGTGGGCAGAAAGTATTTAATAGTTTATGTATGGAAAAGTGCTTCTCTCTCTGAATTTTCAGATTGCTGTTTCTTCAGTAGAATAAAGTATTGTAAAACGTTCCTAATTTGCATTTGCACTAATTCCATACCAATAATTTGCACACGGTTTTGCCTGGCTTTTAAACAAAGATCTAAGAGCAGCAGAAACAGAACTGCAGTGAGAGTGTCGGACTAACAGTACTTCAGCATGTGTGCTCATGTACTGTGGAACATTATCATAAATAATTGAAGTTCAACAGGGCTTTTCTTATCAAATGATCTCAGTACATTTTGTGATGTGTCCTTGATTGATTTGCTAATTCACAACATTTATTTATTGAGCACTTCTTGTAAAATGCGGTAGGTACCTCACAGAGCGAAGGCATTTTCATTGACCCAAAGAGTTATAATTTAAAAGTCTAAATGGCACAACATTCTGGGCTTATAAACAAGATGGGGGGAGGGAAAGAAGGGTGCACGGAGGAGCAAAGAAGGATATGGATAACAAACAATAAGATGGCAAAATAAGTAAAATAGTACCTACCATGGACGAATTTACATTAAAAATGTTGCCAAAAAATTCCTGTGGTGGGAATTCTAGCCCCTGATCCTGAAAATGTTTATGTGCATGCTTAAATTTAAACATGTGGGCAGTACCATTGACTTGAATGGGAATTCTCATGTGCTTAACTCTAAGCACATGTATAAATGTTTGTAAAATCAGAATCCTAGGGTAGGCAATTTTTCATCAGCTCTTATCATCCATTATTGGTTTAAATCTGTTGAAAATCAGGTTTTATAGACACAGTGGTAAAAATGGATCTAGCCATAGGAACCTTATTTATACCAAAGCTCCCACTCGTTGGAAATTTTACAAAAAATTATTAGGGTAAGCAAGTTTTATTTTAAAAAGATCTTGCTTTTTGTTTTGTCCCCTTCATTCCTTCCACTTTTTGATTGTCCAGTTCGGTGACAATTTCTCAGTCACTACTGCAAGTTAGGGAGTTTCATCTGTGCTTGTATCTTAATGTTTCGTTTTGTTTTTCAATTAAAGTACAGTCCTTGATTTAAAATTTGTTTGCATGTTAAAAATTTAGCAAATTAAAACAAAAAATTGTTAAATCTGATATCTCTTACTTTATATTCTGTCCTTCACTCAGTATGAACAAAGAATAGAGTAGTTTCACATTTTTATCTCGCACTACTATGGTGTTACAGTTGTAGGGGAATGTGTACATCCAAACAAACTCTTTTCATTTTTAGTGTTATGAAAACTTTTTTTACGTTCTATATAAACTCTCTTAATAAACAACCGAATTTTGGAATTTAAGTATATTGTAGAAATGGTTTCTCCCAGCTGCTCTGGGCAGGGCTAGGGCCAGGCACTAGACCTGTCTTTCCTGTTGTCTCAGTGCTGGACCTCCTCCACTTTGCTGGCCCCCCAGCAGCAGGAGGAGTAAGCAGTCCCATTGAAATGCTGAAGAGAAACAAGGTGGACCAGTGTAGCAGTAAGGACTAGAGTTGGAAAAGGAGTCTGCTGAGACTGGGACTGACTGGGTGGGGAGGTTGGGCCTGTGAGCCGGCAGGTGAGAGGAAGAAGGAACTGATTGGGCAGGGAGACTGGGAATCAGGATAACTGGGATTGGGGAGTCAGTGATGAAAATTGGGTCGGGGGTTGGGGACTAGTTGGCTGGAGGTGCAGCACAGATTGGATGAAGAGCTGGGAGAAGGAGCAAGACTGGGACTGGCTGGAGAAGCAGATAAATAGTAGGAATGAGTGTGTGAGAGGGAACAGAAGACAGTTCTGATAATGAGATGGGGTGCAGGGAGAGAATGGGATTGTCTGAGCAGAGACTGGGACAAGAGGGCAGGAAGTAGGGGGATTGGGACAGGAAACTGATCAAGAAAGTCCTCTGGCCTGTCTTATGCAGAAGGTCAGACTAGATGATCAGAGAGGTCTCTTCTGGCCTTGGAAGGTATGAACCAAGGAGAGAGAGTGAGTATAAGACTGAAATTGGATGAGGGGACTGAAAGAGAGACTAGGTCTGGGGGCCAATTGCAAGGGAGTGAGGACAAGAGAGACAGATCCAACAAAGACTTGAGAAGGGGTGGGGGGAAGCTGGGGTTGGATGTAGGGAAGGGGAGAGACTGGGCATGAGGGGGACACTGGGATTTATACAGCAAATCCAGAATGGAAGAGTGGGACTGGTTGGACTAAGGGATTGGGATGAGAAGCTGGAGGAGTGGAAATTGACTAGAGAAGGAAAACAGGACTGAGATAAGGAGCTGTGTTGGGTGGGAGGTGTTAAAAGGGTAGGGGCTGGGCAGAAGGGATGAAGCTTGAGGGGAAGGGGGCGGAGGAGAGGTCTACCCACTAGAAGAATACACTCGTATTCAGAGCCTGAAATGGAACCAAAGATTTCAGCAAATATCTGTGAAACCAACTATGTGTCCTCCCCTTCTAGTGCTAGTCCACATGCAGAATGACAGCCTATTACTGCTATCAGTTACTCAGCTCAAGTGACAGAGATCTAGGCAGTAGATCCAGTCTTGCTAATGGATCCTGTGGGTGGCAATATAATAGTAGATGATGGAATTTTTTTTTCAGTTTGCTTTTTTAAAAAACTTGGGAAATTTTGCACAATAAACTGCTGGAAGAACATTATTAAGGTTGCATTGTAAAACACTCAAAAGTTTGAAAATGCCAGAATTAATGGATTGTGATAGTAAGTGATCACATAATTAAAACTGTTTTTTTCACGTGCTGCATTCCATGCACTAAGATGGGTCTGGTGGAAAAATAGTATGTGATTGTGTAATTACAGACTGTATCATAATACCTATGCACAAAGGAGTCAAATTAAGGTGGTATGGGCAATCTTAATTCTATCACTTCCTAACTTTTGAGTACACTTTGCAACCTTAATGTTCATATATGTTGTGTGTCTATGTAATATAGAAATTCTTTACAAATACCTGTGTGCCATTTTCATGTAGAGTAAGAACATTTTTATTGAATGCTTGGAAATTAAAAATTAAGTGGAATGACTTCTAGGTGCTCCACAGCTCTTCTGGTATTGGATAAAGTAATTTCAGGAATAGATTCCTAAAAAAATACACAATCTCCAGATGAAGAAACATATACTTTAACTGTTACATGGTGCAGCATTAGGCATTCTCTTCTAGAGCTGTGCTCTGACAAACTGCAAAGTATTAACGTGTAAAGTACATTTTTAAAATTGAAGGTTTATTTTTCTCAAATTAGTTATTGCTGTGGGATGTGTCAAAATTCAGGGCAACAGTACCTGTGTTCCTCCTCCCTGGACTCCATCACAGTTCCCTGCTTGAAAAGTGATATCCCCAGCAAGCCAAACTGCCTGAAAATTGGTGTTAACAGTGTTGTAGCCATGTTTGGTCTCAGAACATTAGAGACTCAAGTAGGTGAGGGTGAGTTAATATCTTTTATTGACCAACTTCTTTTGATGAGAGAGACAAGCTTATGAGCTTACACAGCTCACCCACCTCACTGTCTCTAAAAATTGCTGTTTAACTTCTCTGTCCTGGCTGAATTCCACTGTGGGGAGTCAGTATTGCCAAACCCAAGCACAAAAAAATCATGCATGTCTTTTTAAAGTGCATTTTGGGTTCTTTTATGTTTGGTTTTTGAATTAAGAGTTTGCTTGGTTCACATTTTCAAGCTTTGCTCATGACAATTTGAGTTAGAAACTTTATTGTTAAATTAAAGCAGTTTCCCATGTAATTATATGATTCCAGAAGTGAGGGCTTCAAGAAAAAACACCAAATATTCCAGGACTCATGATAAAATTATGAGAGTCTTCAGTAATGGGGAGTTACTATCGGTTTCCCAAAATTTACCCCAATCATAGACTTCAAGGCCAGAAGGGGCCATTGTGATCATCTGGTCTGACCTCCTGCATATCCCAGACCACGGAACCTCACCCATTCATTCCTGTAATACACACCTAACCTCTAGCTGAATTTAAATATTTCAAGTTGCAGAGAATCTGCCATTTACTCTAGTTTTCAACCTGCAAGTGCTCTGTGCTGCAGAGGAAAGTGAAAAAGCTCTGGGGTCTCTGCCAATCTGACCTGGGTAAAATTTCTTCCTGCCCCCCAAAATGATGATCAGCTAGATCTTGAGCATGTCAGCAAGATCCATCACTCAGACACCTGGGAAGGAATGCTCTGAGTAACTCAGAGCATGTCTACACAGCAAATTAAAACCGGCGGTTAACCTGTGCCAGCCGGCTCAGGCTTAGGGGTCGGGCTGTGGAGTTGTTTCATTGTTGTGTTGCAGTCTTGGCTCGGGCTGGAGCCCGAGCTCTAGGACTCTGTGGGGTGGGAGGATCGCAGAGCTCCAAAACTCTACACATCCATGAAACAGCCCTGCAGCCAGAGCCCTGTAAGTCTGATTTGGTTGGCCCAGGTCAACCACAGGTCTTTTCTGGGAAGACATGCCTTCAGAGCCCTCCCCATCTACTGTCCTGTCTCTGGTCATTGGGAATATTTGCTACTAGCAGTTGCAGGTGGCCACATGCCGTTGTAGGCAACCTCATCATAGCATCTTCTCCATAAACTTAACAAATTTCAGTTAGGTACAATATTATTCACTTTGGGTAACAGTTTCAAAAGCCCATTGCTCATATAGGTGCCTAAGTGACTCAGGCATTTTGAAAATGGGGCATAGATTTCCAAGTCACTTAAGTGCTATTAAAATTTTTACCCTTCCTGTCTTATATTATTGTTGTTTTTGTAATGTTAGTCACTTGCCATTATATTCAGCCTCAAATGTTGCTACTTTTCAGTACTATGTGAACTAATTTCTGTATTAAACATCTGGCTCTGGCTCTCCTTGTTTTTTCCATGGTGCCCATTGCCACATTTTGAATGTTGACAGTGCTCTATAAATGTAAAATCATTGACTAAGATTTTCAGTAAAGACTATTGACTTTGGGTGTCCAATCTGAGGTTTTGGGTTTACAGAAAGTGTTAGTACCAGTTCTCTGAAAACCCAGGCTCCTTTAAGGTGTCTCAGGATAGTCAAAAATGGAGAGCACCAAAATCACTAGTTTACATTTGAAAATCTTGAATGTTCACATTTCTATGCCAGCATGAAGATTCCCCCCCGCCAATAGGTTTAATGTGTACCTTTTTTCCCCTTCCTCAGAGCCACTTGAGGAGCCAAAGGGTTTCACTTTCCTTTCCCCCATGTTTCTAATCTTATGTATGCTGTGTCACAGTGATCCTCTTTGCAGCACAGTAGGAGGAGTGCATCTTGTAGTGCATCTTTCTCTCTTTCTGAACATGCCGTTTCTCCCATACTCTTTATCTTCCTCAATGTGGGAGTAAGAGACTGGGCAAAACATCTGAACTTGGATCTCCTTTGTGGCAGCACATGTTGTGCTTTCATTAGACCTTTCTGGGCTGTACTTTCTTTGGTTTTGTGGTAGTATGAAGATGATAATTTTGCTGTAAACAAATGCCATATGATATGCATGCTGAAAAGACTAATCCACTCGAGTGCTGTGCTAATCTTTAGTTTTTAAAATGGTCAAATATTTATGGTAATTACACTCATCTAAATGTTTTGCTTTTCACAAGAAACTATAGACATAGGGACAGTCAGTAAAGTTTCCCATTAACTTAATCTTTACTTGACGTAACTGTAATGTATGGAAATTCTTAGAGACAAACCCCAATCCCATGTCTCCTGGATGCAGAAGGCCCTGAATATAGCAGAATTTTTGTGATTTGGTGTGCACAGAGAGGTTGGGAATGAGTTCACATGGGATTTGCTTTTTCAAAACTCTGTTGTAACACTTGGGTGTGCTCTTAGGCCTGGATTTTTAAAGGTATTTAGACTGATTTATGAGCCTGTCTCGTTTTCAGAGGGGGTTTAGGCACTTAAGTTTAAGTCCCATTTTGGCTCCTACATCAATTAGGGATTGTAATGCTGAGTACAGCAATGCCTAGATATCTTTAAAAATCTGGGCTTTGCCCTCTAATTCTTAACCTCAGCACATATTTGCCCCTAAAAGAAAACCTGTTTGTAGAAATTTAACTTGTTATTAAGAAACTTAATAGATATCTGAAACGGCAATTTATCATTTCATGTTTGTAGGTGTTGCATCAGTGTGTCAGACATGCTGGAGTATTGACTTTACTTTTTCCCCAAGAAGATTTCTGCAGGGGACTGTGCCATACTGAATCACTGTATTATTATAAATCATGTTTGTTTATGTTAGTGCTTAAGGACTAGCTGAGATTGGGGATCTGTTCTGATAGGCACTGTACAATCAGAGTAGTAGACAGCCCCTGCCCAGAGAGCTTACACTGTCCATAGATAATGAAAAGGGTACGGGAAGGCGCTGTAACATACAAGCAAAGTGCTTAGTGTGATGATGACATAATGTTAGTGCTACAATTGTCTTTTTTGGGGGAGAGCTGAGAGAATCCAGTTAAAGCTGTAGAAAAATATTATCAGTGCCCATCTCTCCCTACTTAAACTGCTCCTACAATTCTGCCAGCTTGAGTTTCTGGCTAGCTCCTCCCTACAGTTTTCCCCCAAACCTACAAGGCACGGGGAGAAGTCACTCTGCATCTGTCCTCGTTCCCCTGGAAGTGTCTGCTCTGCACAATTTTGGGTCTTAGGAGGTGGGGCGGGGGGTGATCTTGACTAAGGGCCCCATTCTTCCCCAGTACAACTACATGCTTAAGCTGCTTCTGCTGTTGCCCTATGTGCTTGTCTGTAGATATTGTTTTTGTATTAACAAAAATCTTTCTCCCATCCCTTTTGATTATTTAAGATATGCTGTGATTGCTTTTGGCTGTGCCAGCTGTCCCAAACTTACCTGTGGGCGTGAAGGCTGTGGTACTGAGTTCTGCTACCACTGTAAACAGATTTGGCATCCAAACCAGACCTGTGATGCTGCTCGCCAGGAAAGAGCCCATAGTCTACGCCTGAGAACAATTCGTTCTTCATCTATTAGTTACAGCCAGGAGTCTGGAGCAGCAGGTATTTATGATCTTGTGTCTCTGTAGAATGTCTTACCAGTACAATTACACGATTAATATTACCAAAGAAAGAAATATGTGATGACTTCATTAGCTCCAACCCTCATTCTATCTTTTTTTTTTGTACCAGTTTCAGAACCATAAAACATTAATACAACTTTAGATTAACTTTAAAAAATAGTGCCAGTTTTCTAATATGGGAAATTTTGGGTTTTCAATAAGAGTGAAATCAGGAAGGTGTAGTGATGATGGCTTCAGTTGTTCCAAGCCTTTTTAGGAATTTTAAATCTTGAGTTGTTTTATAGTTTAAAAGTGTAATCTTCAGTGAACTTGGAGCCAAGCATTCTTGAAGTATTGCTGGTTGACTGGAACTGCTCTCTTCACAATTGTATAGCTTCCACAGCTGAAACACAACTCTGTTTCCTGTGGGTGGAATTTTGACAAGGTTTATAATATTGGTATAAATAAACCAGAAAAAGCAAAATGATTATTGATTTACGTATACCCATACCCATATAAACTGTTACTCCACGTGAGGGATATATCAAGGTAATTTCTGCTCGTCAATAAAGTGCTTCCATGTTGGTCAGACAGAAATCAAATAGTTCAGACATGAAAATTAAGTCTCTTGCAACTGTTAACTGAGTAAAAGGAAGGTTTGACTAGTCAGTGGAACAATGATTTGGTATCGCCAAGAACTGCCTGTTCTGTCTGACACAAGTTTTGTCAAATTAAACTCTCTTGCTCTTTTATCTCTCCCCACCTGACTCTCCTCTGACTGGACTAATTAAACATACTAGGGGGAAAGATTCTCTACTGTGTTTTGTGTCCACTTATGTCTCCCTGATTCTCTGAACTAACCCTAGCCTAGGGGCAGCTCTAATTTGTACAGTATGCATCTGGTCCCCTAGAGATTACGTGCCAGTTGGAAATCGATAGCATGCACCATATTCTCATCACTCCCTCTTTCTGTACACCATGGCCTGTGGGGAGGATGGTGTAGGACAGGGGTGGGCAAACGTTTTGCCTGAGGGCCACATCGGGGTTCTGAAACAGTATGGAGGGCTGGGTAGGGAAGGCTGTGCATCCCCAAACAGCCTACCCCCCTCCCACTTTCCACTCCCTGACTGCCCCCCTCAGAGCCCCTGACCTATCCAATTCCCCCTGCTCCTTGTCCTCTGACAATCCCATCCCAGGACCCTCCACCCCTAACTACCCCCTGAGGACTCCACCTCCTATCCAAACCCCCTGCTCTGACCCCTATCTACACCCCTGCCCTTCACAGGTACCCTGGGACTCCCACACCTATCCAACCGCCCCTGCTTCCTGTCCCATGACTGCCTCCTCGGAATCTCCTGCCCCTTATCTACCCTCCCACCCTGCTCCCCGTCCCCTTATCATGCAACTCAGAGGACCAGGACTGGCAGCTGCGCCGCCCGGCCGGAGCCAGCCACACTGCTGCACTGCCTGGTAGGAGCTCGCAGTCCTGCTGCCCCGAGTACTGGCAGCTCAGCGAGCTGAGGCTGTGGGGGAGTGGAACAACAGGAGAGGGACGGGGGGGCTAGCCTCCCTTGCCAGGAACTCAAGGGCTGGGCAGGGCGGTCCCACGGGCCGGATGTGGCCCGCAGTCTGTAGTTTGCCCACCTCTGATATAGGAATTGGTTCCGCTGACTCTACACCTGCTGCAGATTCTCCCATGCTAGGCATGTCTCCAGCAGGGGTAATCTGCAGAAGTTTTCCACTGCCCCATTTTCTCCATTGAAAGCCTACTGGACCACACCTTTCTTCAGCACGTTATTTCTGACCAGCTAACCAGTGGAGCGTGTTTTACATAAGTCATGTTCCCACACAGGGTGTGATTTATGTTGCTATGGTGAATTGCTTGTCCTGTAATTCTGAATCAGAGTAGCAGTCTGGGAAATAGTCTAGACTGCAACAGAAAGAATCTTGTCAGTATGCCATATCTTGTCTTTCCTATCATTAAGGTTACCCTTTGAGAAACTTTCATTTTTACACTTGTCAGTGACAGAAATAAACCCTTAGCGATATTTTCAGCATTAAGCTCATTTAGGAGCATTCGAAAGATTCTGATTTGTCTGTTCCTGTAGCAAATATAAATGTATCTGGTTTGGGGAGCAATAGCATTAAGGGGAGGCCATGAAGTGGAATCAAGAGCACAGGAGTGAAAAAGAGAACAAAAAATCTGGAATATTGAAGGTGAAATGCTTATTAAGCATGAAGAAGAAATAAGGGTTGGGACTCAGGAGTGAAGATTACAGAAGTATGAATTGTGGAGAGGATTATGTGCAAAGACTGCCTGTCATCATTCATGTTTATTATTGTGTCTGTTTAATATCTAACTTACGTTTTATTGACTTTGAAAATCTTTGTGTACGTGAAGCTATCGATCTATCTAAATGTGGTATTTTTTCTATATTTTAATTTGTTGTGATTAGTTCTACTTTGATGGTTTGAAATGGTCATGACCAAAAACCACCTGCAATTAAGGATTTAGTAAAGCATGTGTTTATAAATAAAATTTAGATGTGTCTGCATCAGAACTATTATGATCAGTCAAATCTCATAAATATTTCTTGTCTGTATTTACATAAATTTCACTTTCATAGAAATAGTATGATATTCATGTTTCATTTTAAACAGCTGATGATATCAAGCCATGCCCGCGTTGTGCTGCTTACATAATAAAAATGAATGATGGAAGCTGCAACCACATGACTTGTGCTGTGTGTGGTTGTGAATTCTGTTGGCTGTGCATGAAAGAGATCTCAGATTTGCATTATTTAAGGTATGTTTAGGAAAAATAGTTATAGCTATAGATTGAGATAGATATTTTCTCATTTTAAACATTCAACATTTTACCTACAATGATTTTACTTTACTTTACTTTGCTTTTCCCTGTTTTGATTTCTTCTTTAACTTCAAGAGTGACTGGAATGTTAAATCAATCTGCACTAGTATAAAGTTCTGCTTGGAAGAATAAATGTTCTGTGCTAAAATATCTAGGGCCAGGTTGTCCTGTGTCTCAGCAGAGCAGAGAATTAAGCCTCTAGTGTTTATGTATGAGAAATTGAATATATATTTTTTTTCATTTAGGTACTTAAAATAGTCACTTTGTTCATCTTATTTCAGGAAATAAAAATCAAATGTGTTCTCAATTTGTTTCAACCTTAGAAAGATGGATGCAGCACATACTTAGTGTGACAATGAATAGTGTAGATGTTCACAGTAGCTACTTTTATGCAATTCTAGTGCTGATAATTTATTTTGAGTGTTAACTTGATATAATTGGAAGTTAGTTTTTCATGTGAAAGTGATAACTTGTGTTAGCAGTGAGCAGCAAAAGACTATGTGGTATGATTCGAAGTGCCTTTCAAAGGACATTAGAGCATCTGAAAGGTCTGAAGAAATAGTTTAACACTCAGTCACCATCTGAGTAACATGAATTTTATTAGATATTGTCATGTCTTAAAGTAACTTATTGGCTCATTTCTAAGCAGTTGTACGTGTTTGTTTACAATTCGTTTCTATTAGCCCATCAGGTTGTACATTTTGGGGAAAGAAACCCTGGAGCCGTAAGAAGAAAATACTGTGGCAACTGGGAACGCTTGTTGGAGCTCCAGTAGGAATTGCTTTAATAGCTGGCATTGCTATTCCTGCTATGATAATTGGAATCCCTGTGTATGTGGGGCGTAAGGTAAAGTGCACTGTGCTGCTTACCTTGCTTCTGGTTTTAAAATGCAACGCTCTTGATTATGTACACTGGTGTACTTTCAGTTGGCTCTGTTCACCAGTCCTTCCCAAACAGGTTCAGACAAAACTTGAAAAATGGTTAACATCCTCATTTTATTTGTTTTTCAAAATGTGGCTCTTCTGTTTGCACACACAAAGCCCAAAATATTTAAAAATGGATTCATATAATTAGGCCCATAAATCCTTACTTAGGCATCTAAATAGGAGATTTTTAAAAGTCCTGAATTTCCAATCTCCCTGACCCTAGTCAGAGCTGGACAATAGAAGAGGAAAAGGTGATTTTAAAAAAAAAAATCCTAGCTTTTCCCTCTGGATCCTGAGAAAGAAAGAAGCCACTAACATATTAGTGAAAATCCTGCTATATATATAATATGCATATGCCCACACATTTCTCTGTACTTAATGGTTTCTAAATTCATTAAGTTACTAGGGTGTATAAATTTACTGATCACTAAGTGCAACTATCCACAACTAAACTCGGCGTTTTTGTTGATGTGGAAATAGACAAGGAATTAACACATTAACCAATAAGTAGTTGGTATCTTTCCTCCAGCAATAAGGTCTGCTACTGGGACTACTAGTGCAAAGCAAATAACAAATAGATAAAAATTATTTTTGTGTATTTATTCTATCTTTTTTCCTAGTTATGTAATTCAGGATCAAAAAGAAAGTTGTCCAAAGACCTTTGAAATGCTGTTTTTGGAAGTATTAAGCTACCAGATCTTTCACTTGAGTTACTCAATCCCTTAAATTCTCATGTTATTTTGTGTTGTTTTTATCAGCTTGAACTCGTAGTGCCGTTGAGTAATCCTAGCTTGCATCTGCCAGTCTGCCTCTTGGTGCTCCAAAAAATTGTCATTCCTTTCCTTTGCCTCTGCCCAGGTTCTTATGCTGGTCTGGAGTTGTGGAGATTCATCTCTGCCAGGCCCCTCCTTTTTCAGTCCTTTCTCTCCAGTAAATTATCTCACTTTCCACTACAGTTGCTTTGAAAAATAATCCACACTATTCCCTCATGTTTTAGCACACTTGCTGGGCCCTTGCGTAAAAGAAGAACAATAACTATTGTTGAATTTCCATGCAAATTACTAATAGCTCTTCCCTCTCTCTCTCTCTCTGTGTTCTTAAAGACCCATATCACCTAAGCACCACACATACATACATAAACTGACCTGCACAACAGCCGTGTGAGGTAGAGAAGTATTGTCCCTTTACATCACAGCCTAACCTGAAGAGTAACATCAAAAAACGGGTGACTCATTTCCAAGAGTGATAGGGAAGTGTTAGTACCATTATACAAGGCATTAGTGAGCCCTCATCTGGAATACTGTCTCCTGTGTTTAAGAAAGTTTAATTCAAATTGGAACAGGTGCAGAGAAGGGCTACTAGGATGATCTGAGGAATGAAAAGCCTGCCTTATGAGAAGAAACTCCAAGAGCTTAGCTTTTTTAGCCTAACCAAAAGAAGGTTTTGGGGAGATATGGTTGCTCTCTGAAACTACATAAGAGGGATGAATAAGCAGGAAGGAAGAGGAGTTATTTAAGTTAAGCATCAAGGTGGGACAAGAACAAAGGGATATTAACCGGCGATCAACACGTTTAGGCTTCAAATTAGATGAAGGTTTCTAACTATTAGAGGAGAGAAGTTCTGGAACAGCCTACTAAGGGGAACAGTGGAGGCGAAATACCTAACTGGCTTCAAGACGGAGTTTGATAAGTTTATGGAGGGTATGAGACTCCCTACAATGGCATGTAGCTGATCCGCGACTTTTAGCAGCAAATATTTCCAACAGCCAGTGATGGAACACTAAATGGGGAGGGCTTTGAGTTACTACAGAGAATTTTTTCCCCAGGTATCTGGCTGCTGGGTCTTACCCATATGCACAGGATCTAACTGATTGCCATATTTGGGATCGGGAAGAAATTTTCTCCTGAATCAGATTGGCAGACTCTAAGAGGTTTTCACCTTCCTCTGCAGCAATGGGGTAGGGTCACTTTCAGGCTTAAATTAGTGTAAATAGTGGATTCTCTGTAACTTGAAGTCTTCAAGTCATGATTTGAGGGCTTCAGTAACTTGGCCAAATGCTATGGGTCCGTCACAGGAGTGGGTGGGTGGGGTTCTGTGGCCTACAATGTGCAGGAGTTCCGAGTGGATGATCATGATGATATGGTCCCTTCTGATCTTAGTCTATGATCTTGTCCACACTACAGGTTACTTCAATATAAGTTATGTTGCTCAGGGATGTGCATAATCCACACTCCCAAGCAACATAAGTTGTACCGATCTAAGCACTAGTGTGGACAGCACTATGTCAGTGAAAGAGCTTCTCCCGCTGACATAGCTACTGTCTCTAGAGAAGGCAGGAGTTAAGCCAAAGGGTGAGTGCTCTCCTGTTATCTTAGAGCATCTCTACCACAAGCGCTATAGCGGATCAGCAGCACCAAAGTGCTGTAGTGTAGACATAGCCTATGAGTTCAAGTCTAATTCCTGACCTTAAGAGCTATGGAGAGGTTTTGCTAGCCAAGTTTTGTGGAATAGTAGTCATCAAAACTTTGCAAATTCATGTAAGATTTGCTGCAGATAAGCAATTTGGCCTGGCAAATTTCTGAAGTCCTATAGAGCAAGCCATAAATAAAGAGTCTGGTCTTGCAAACCCCTCATAGATAAGAGAGCAGTAAGACCTCCGCTTTCTGGCTTATCTCAAGTCGGGACAAAAGCACTGGAACCATTCCTGCCGTCCTTCTCAGTTAAATCTTGGGAAAGGCTATGCTGCTGAAACCCCTTCTCATGTCCCACTTTATTAAAACTATATGGAAAAATAAATTATTAATTTAGCAAGATTTTCTCAATGCTTAATATTTAGTAAAGGTGAATGGAAGGAAGAAACAATGATTTATCCCTCATTTTTTAAGTTGATTGCAGTTACAAAAATAATAGATGTAAAAGAATACATGGTGTGGCAATCTGTTCACTCCTTTTACAAGGCTATCATTATTTCATACAAAGTATGCTTTGTGAGAGATCTCTTGAAAACTCATAATTTTCTGACCACTACTGTCCTGGTAAAATATGTGTGTCAGCATTGTATGTAAAGTTATACGATTCTACTGTATGACATTACTGAGGCATATTCCCAGTTCGTGCCTGCTTCTGGTAACTTGTTCCTCAAAGACAAAAGGCAAACTGATCCCTCAGCCAGGTATCAACAAAACCAAATGGAATATCAGCTGATCAAGCGGCCATTCTTTGGCAGGAAAAAAGGTGTAAGCAAGGATTTTACGTGTTGGCCAAAAAAAAAAATAAAGCTGGAAGTTTCCATCCCATGGACTTTGTCTCATGAACCTCAGCTGGAGATGATTTTCTACTGAAAGTATAAAGAATGGGGATCAGAAGCCCCAAAACATCTCTTCTTTCATCTCTACTCATGGTATCAACAACACTTGAAGGACAAAGAAAGCATAGTTGGAGGGATCCTGGCTGAAAGATTCAGCCAGTAAGACTCCTATAACATGGTAAGAAACCTTTTGCTTTGAATTTACTTAGCTTGTTAAGTTTAGGTATTAGTTGTGTGTTACTTTTTATTTCATTGTAAACAATTCCAACTTTTATGCTTCCCTACTTGTAATCACTTAAAAGCTACCTTTCTATACTTGTTAAATTTGTTTTATTGTTTTATCTAAACCAGTGTGTGTTTGGATTGAAGTGTGTGGGGAAACTTCATTTGGGACAACAAGATTTGTGCATATAAATTTTAGAGTGGTCAATTAATTGCAGTCAGCTCAAATTGTTAACTCAAAAAAAAAATCATGATTAAAAAAATGAATCACAGTTTTAATCGCATTGTTAAACAGTAGAATACCAGTTGAAATTTATTAAACATTTGTGTTTTTCATGTTTTTCTCTACTTTTTCAACTATATTCATTTTAATAACAGAATACAAAATGTACAGTACTCACTTTATATTATTTTTTGTTGCAAACATTTGCATGCAAAAATGATAAAAGAAATATTTTTCAGTTCAGCTGATACAAGTACTGTAGTGCAATCTCTATTGTGAAAGTACAATTTACAAATGCAGATTTTTTTTGTTACATAATTGCACTCAAAACCAAAACAAAGTAAAACTTTATAGTCTACAAGTACACTCAGTCCTACTTCTTGTTCAGCTAATTGCTAAGACAAACGAGTTTGTTTACATTTATGGGAGGTAATGCTGCCCACTTCTTATTTACAATGTCACTTGACTGTGTAAACAGATGTTTGCATGGCACTTTTGTAGCTGGCATTGTGAAGTATTTACATACTAGATATGCTAAACGTTCATATGCCCCTTCATGCTTCCGCCACCATTCCAGAGGACATGCTTCTTTGCTGATGATGCTCGTTTTTTAAAAAAAAAATGCATTAGTTACATTTGTGACTAAACTCTTCGGGGGGAGAATTGTATGTCTCCTGCTCTGTTTTATCCTCATTCTGCCATTTACTTAATATTTTAGCAATCTCAGATGTTGACCCAGCACATATTCTTTTTAAGAACACTTTCACTGCAGATTTGACAAAACGCAAGGAAATACCAATGTGATATTTCTAAAGATTAGCTACAGTACTTGACCCAAGGTTTAAAAATCTGAAGTGCCTTCCAAAATCTGAGAGCGATGAAATGTGGCGCATGCTTTCAGAATTCTTAAAAGAGCAACACTCCGATGTGGAAACTACATAACCTGAATCACCAGAAAAGATAATCAGTCTTCTCTTTGTGGCATCTGACTCAGATGATGAAAATGAGCATCTGTTGGTCTGCACTGCTTTGGATCGTTCTCAAGCAGAACCCATCGTCAGCATGGACACGACTGGAATGGTGGTCGAAGCATGAAGGGACATCTGAATCTTGACCGCAGCTGGCATGTAAACATCTTGCGATACCGGCTACAACAGTGCCATGCGAATGTCTGTTCTCACTTTCAGGTGACATTAACAGGAAGCATGCGCACTTGCAAATGTAAACAAATTTGTTTGAGTGATTGGCTGAATAAGAAGTAGAACTGAGTGGACTTGTAAGCTCTAAAGTTTTACATTGTTTTATTTTTGAATGCAGGTATTTTTTGATACATAATTTTACATTTGTAAGTTCAGCTTTCACAATAAAGAGATCGCATTACAGTACTTCTATTAGGTGAATTGAAAAACACTGTTCCTTCTGTTTTTTACAGCACAAATATTTGTATAAAAATAAATATAGAGTGCTGTACACCTTGTATTCTGTGTTGTAATTGAAATCAATATATTTGAAAATGTGGAAAACATCCAAAAATATTTAAATAAATGGTGTGTTATTGTTTAAGAGCATGATTAATTGCAGTTAATTTTTTTAATCACTTGAGAGCCCTAATAATTTTCTATTAATGAAATGCTGGACTTGTATTGTCCAGAAGGGTGCTGGACTGTAGAAGACGCACGTTTCTGGGGGAAGTCTGGGACAGGAGTTTGCTGGTGTTGCCCTGCAGTATAATTGATGAGTGGCTGGTTATAGCACTCATACAGTATAGCTGGGAGTGTTTTGCATGCTAGAGGCTATGTGCAGGCAAACCAGGAGTAGTTACTGTCACAGCGAAGCAGTGCAAAAGGCACCCCAGATTGGAGAATTGAGGGGACACAGTTGTGTCAGTCCCAACTGTACCCTGGGGATGCCTCGGTGGTGCAGCAAGGAGCAGGGTATATGCACAGCTTGATGTTTTGAGTGAAGTTTACTTTTTAAGCACTGATACAGCAATTTTTAGTCTCACGTGTAGTGGCTAGAAACAGTCCAAGGAGGGATAGTTTGTTGTTTTCTGTTTGCTTATTTCAGGTAAGGGAAATGGAAACAGCGTAGTATAAACATGAGCAAAAGTGAAACAATTACAGAGTTGGAAGTAGCTAGAGTGGAGGCAACAGAAGAGAGAGAACGGCTGTATCGAATGTGGAAAACAGAGATGCAACTGAAAGAAATAGCTGCTGCATGGGAAGCTGAAGAAGCTGCCCATTGAAGAGCCATGGAGCTGAAGGAACAGGAAGCTGAACCCCATAAGCGAGCCATGGAGTGGAGACAACAAGAAGCTGAGGAGGAGGAGAGGAAATGTAATCTGGAGCTGATAGAAACGCATGGGAAGATCCCAGAGACACTAACATCTCCCATCACTGGAGGAATCCATGGCTGGGACCAGCTGTGTCCTACATACAGAAAGACACACTGCACTGAGGAATATTTTACACTTTTAAAAGTCTATGTGAAATTCATAAGATTCCTGAGGACAAGAAAATCCCCACATTGATTGCATAACTGTCTAGTAATTTTTTGTATGTATTTAATGAATTGCCAGTTCAGGAAGCTATGATGTATTCTTAATTTAAGAATTCTGTTTTACAAAGATTTCAAATCACCCCTGAAGTGTATAGGGTGAAATTTAGAAATCTTAAAAGGGGTATTGGCATGAGTCATGGTGAATATCCCTTTGGCAAAGGATGCACAGAAAAAATGCTTTCATCATTGATATAGACTCTGAATTCTCAATGTTACTGTTTGGTTTAATTAATAAATTAAATGTAATTAATTAAACCAAATGTTAAATGACTTACAGAACTTTGCAAGAGCATATGTGGTTGACATTGCAGTGTTTAGTGGCACTTAGGGTGATCAAAAAGAACACCTGGGAATTGTGCTGTCAAACTCGAGGAAGCAGGCCTAACCATGAAAGCCTCTACTGTAAAATTCAAGCAACCAGAGTTCCTTGTTTAGGACACTGGGTCGTGGGGGAGTATGAAATATCCCCTGATCATTTGAAAGTTGAAACCATTGTAAATTGGCCTGTACCCCGAACCAAAAAACAATCATCGGTGTGGTAAACTATCACAGAACGTGTATGCTTGGATTCATTGACATTGTAACTCCAATCATAGATTTATGTAAAAAGACCCGGCCAAATAGAGTCGTTTGGGATAAAAGCATGCCTGAAAAGATTTGAAAAGATAAAGAAAATCTTGTTGGAAAAGCCTGTTCCAGCTAGCCCTGATTTTACAAAATGATTTAACTGTGTACAGATGCATCAGACATTGATCTGGGTGCAGTTACTATTGCAAACAGCAGAGACTAACAAGAAGCCCCCTATTGCCTTCTTAAGTAAAAGTTGACCCCAACTATTCTGTCAGAGAAAAGGAATGTTATGCTATGGTGTGAGCAGTTAAGCAACTGCAGCCCTACCTTTTGAATAAAAGTTCAGGTCTTAACACAGAGGTAGGCAAATTACGGGCTGCAGGCCACATCCAGCCCACAGGACTGACCTGTCCGGCTGTTCTACTCCCAGCCCAGGAGGCTAGCTCCCAGCCCCTCCCATGCTGTTCCCCCTCCCCTGGAGCTACACCAGCAGCATGGCTTGTACCGGCCCACATCCCAGGCTTTCCAATAAGCCAGTCCTGCCACTCTGAGTGGTAAGAGGGCAGGGAGCGGGGGTTGTGGGTTACATGAGAGGCAGGGAGTCCTGGGGGCAGTTGGGACGGGGAGCAGTTGGATGGGGCAGAGGTTCTGGATGGGGGTGCTGTCAGGGGATGGGGAGCAGGGGGTGATTGGATAGGTGTGGGAGTCCCGGGGACCTGTCGGGGGTGGGGGTGTGGCTAGAGGTCAGGAAAGAGGGGAAGGGGGTTGGATAGGGAGTGGGGCCCCGGGGAGCAGTTAGGGACAGGGGGTCCTGGCAGGGGGAACAGCATGCCCCCTGCCCTTGTCAGGGGACAAGGGCAGGGGGCTTGGATGGATCAGGGGGGCAGTTGGGAAGTGGGAGGGGGCAAATAATTTTGGGGTCCAGGCTGTTTGGGGAGGGTACAGCCTTCCCTATCCGGCCCTCCATACAGTTTCACACTCTGATGTGTCCCTCAAGCCAAAAAGTTTGCCCATCCTTGTCTTAACAGATCATTCACCTTTGATCTGACTAAACAGAATTAAAACCTCAAATTCCAAGCTTCTACACTGGAGCCTCATATTTCAAGAGTTTGATATGGAAATTGTGCAAATAAAGGCATAAGAAAATATGGTGACAGATGCTTTGTTCAGTAAAGAGAGCCCTGACCTACTGCCCATGAGTCATCCTGTGGCTAACCCTCTGGCAGTTTTGTAAGGTGAGGGGAGATGTGACTGTCTCTACCCATATGTTCATCCCTTTTACCCCATGATAAATTTCGTACAAAGTTTGCCTTGTGAGATATCATTTGAAAACTTGTAATATGCTGATCAGTAATGTCCTGATAAAATGTGTGGCAACATTGTATGTAAAGTTAGAAGATTCTACTGTGTGACATTACTGAGACATATTCCAAGTTTAGAGAAGCCGGCACAAACCAGTTCCTCAAAAACAAAAGGCAAACTGACAACTCAGCCAGTTATCAACAAAATCAAATAGACTATCACCTGGACACGCAGCCATTCCTTGGCAGGAAAAAGGGTGTGGGCAAGGAATTTACATCTTGACCAAAAAAACCCAAACAGCTGGAAGTTCCCATCCCACAGATTTTCCATCTCCTGAACCTAAACTGGAGATGATTTTCTATGAAAAGTATAAAGAATGAGGAACACAAGCCCAAAATCATCTTTACTCATGGCATCAACAACACTTAAAGGATAAAGGAAACATCATTGGACTGCGGGAAGGGTTGTGCGGGGTGGGGGCGGGGATGGAATCCTGGCTGAAAGAAAGATTCAGCCAGTCAGACTGCTAGAATATGGTGAGAAAGACCTTTTACTTTGAATTCACTTAGCTTGTTAAATAAGTTAAATAGTATTAGTTGCATTTTACCTTTTTTGTTCTATTGTGACCAATTCTGACTTATGCCTCTTTACTTGTAATCACTTAATCTTTCGGTAGTCAATAAACTTTTTTCATTGTTTTATCTAAACCAGTGTTTGTTTGAACTGAAAAGTTTGGGAAACTTATATTTGTGCATATAATTTTCTGTTAATGAAATGAAGGGTTTTATATGAGCTTGTATTGTCCAGGACAGCATTGGGCAGTACTAGATGCGCATTTTGTGAGGGAAGGGGGAAGTGGTGAGACTGGAAGTTTGCTGTTGTTGCCCTCTGGTGTAGTTCATTGGTGGCTGGCTATAGCACTCATACAGTATAGCCAGGAGTGATTTACAGGCTAAAAGCTGTATGGGGGCAGACCACAAGTGGCTGTTCTAACAGCAAAGCAGTGTAAAAGGCATCTCAGGTTGGAGAATTGAGGGGACATGGCTGTTCATCCGTCCGGATTGTACCTTGTGGAATGTCACACATGAGGATCATAGGGACTTCTTAATACGTATGTTTTCTTTTTTAAAATTGTATACATTAAATAATACATTTTTCTGACTGATTTTATATTAATGTCCCTCTTTGAGAGGCTAACTTTTAAGGAGGAACATGTAAGGATTTAAATTAATAGTGTATAGTTTCTCTAGCTGAGAGCACACAACAGACAGCCCTATAGCAGAACAGAGCCAAAGCTATTTACGTTATGTTATGTGCAATGTATCCTGAAACCCTCTTCTTTCTTCTTCCCTCAAGATCCACAATCGATATGAAGGCAAAGACATTTCGAAACACAAACGAAACTTGGCAATTGCAGGTGGTGTAACCTTGTCTGTAATAGTTTCTCCAGTTGTAGCTGCAGTAACTGTAGGTAAGCAAATACCACCACTGTATGAGAAGACTTGTACAGACACTTATTAATAAATCACTCTCGGTGAATGGAGATATTAGTTCCATTTTACAGATGTGGAAATGGAAGGATAAAAAAGTTGTAACTTAAGTGTCAAGACTTTAGAGATGCTAAACCTAAACACTTCTTTAATTTGTAATTTTCATATTGAAGCTGTTTTCAGATTTTCATAATCTAATTTTTTTTATTTAAAAAGAAAATACAGTTTAAACTGCTTTTAAAGGGCACTGTAAAAATGGCACCTTAGCATCTTTATGTGTGTGCCAGTGATTCCAGAGCAAATATGGAATTTTAAATTTGTTTAATAATTCTTTAATATCTGACACTGCAAGCTCAGATTTGATCTTCGGGAGACAAACTCGGTTCTTTCCTTCTCTCACTGAGATTTACGTTGAAGAAAAATAGGGTTGCAGCTGGTGTCACCCTCAGCACATTCCTGACACAGAGTTGTGTAGGACAGACACCCCCTAATTCTGTGGGAACTGGGACCTGGCTGCAGCTTTATTGCCTTCTCACCCCACAGCTATTTGTCCATGAGAGGAGGTGAAAATGCAGAGGAGCCAGCCGGAAACACCAGCCAGTAGAAGCAGCTAAAGCAGGAACCTCTGGACAGAACTGTCTCTGTCTACCGTTCTGTTTGGACTTCCTCTGCCTTTTTGCTTATGGACTTTCTGCCCCAACCCTCCCCGTACCTCTGCCACAGTCTCTTCATCCCAGCCTCACGCCATACCTGTCCTCTTACTGTCTTCTCCCCTGCTCTGTCCATCTCACTTCCATTCCCTTTTCTTACCATCTAGCTTACCCCTCCAGTCCCGCAAGTAAACCCACCTAACGAACAAAACAAAAGATATGGAATGCTGTTTGCTGCTATCACATGGTTCGCTCAGCTTGCGTGTTCTACCCCTACTCCCTCCCTGTGCCTGTCTTGTTTGTTTAGATTGTAAACTCTTCAGGGCAGGGACTATCTACTCTGTGTTTGTGCAGTGCCTAGCATAATGGGGCCCTAATCTTGATTGGCTCTGAGGCACTACTGTAATAATATTAATAATACAATCAATGGTACCTTTGGCTGTAAAGGGGAAAAAAGAACCCAGTTTGGGTCTCAGATCCCAGTACAGGTTTGCAGAACTAGCAGTTCGAAGCGGGAAAAAAAAATCTATCTTCTACATAGGCATCCACTGGGCTTGACTTCACTCATGAGTTACAGTTCTTCATTACTCCTTCACAGAGGTAACAGCAGGGTTCCCCCCCCACTCCCATTTTACTTTTGGTTGCCTCTTCATGCCTGCTGCATCACCACATTCTTACCCTAGTTTATTTTGCCTCTGATTGGCTTGAGGAAAAATGTTCTCCACAGTAGAGATCTTGAGTGAGAGTTTCCAGGGGATTGAATTTTCAATAATTGGAACCTATTGACCTTCCTTTTAGGGCACACTGAAGAGCCTCTGTACTGAATCTGTATTGCAGCTGGTTTGCTCCATTTTGGTCAGTTTGGCCTCACACAGCCTGCCATTTTACTGCATCTTTCACAGGCTTCCATCAGCAAAGCAGCAGAATAGTCTAGTCTAGTGCACAGTGTTCGAGATCCATGGCCACATGATCATTTCCCACAATATGTGTGAAATGGTGCTCTGTGTTGTGAGGGCAGCCTAGCCCAGACTGCCTTGTTACTACACTTTCATTGGCTTTGCTCATCAGTTTTCTTTTTTCATTTGTAATCTGAGACACACAAACTCCACAATGACACTTCCTTAAAGACTGATCGAAGTCAGTAGCAAAGCTTTCTCTGACTTCAGTAGGAGCAGGATCGAGCCCTTAATTGTATTGGCAGTAGTAGGCATTTCTGGTTTTAAAGATATTTGAAATTGTTCCATGTTCTCATGTCAGAAAAGATTTTAATACTCTTTGACAAAGCTTGTTAACTCAGATAAGTGTAATATATATTTGAAATGGACATAGTGTACATGTCTACTCATCCAGTACTATACCCCTCTTTGTCTCCCATTGTTGGTAGAACCTTCTTTGCGTGATGATCTCAAATGGGTGATGCACATGCGTGCTTTGTGCTGAAGTCAGAAGGTTTTCATAGCAGTGCCCATTGATCCACATACGTGCCATGCCCTTATGCTTGCAGCCGAGGCTATAATAGAACACATGGATCAACATTACTCCAGTTCCCTCCTCTTTTGCTGTCTGGAACAGCTTTCTTGTTTTACTCCATCTTAGTGATTTGCCATCTGTTCTCAAATCTCATCTGAAAACCACATCTTTTCTTAATTTCCTTCTCCTCTTCTATAGGTTTATTTTAACTGTGGATTATTAAATAATATAGTTACAAAACCTGGGATAGTTTTATAAAAGATACTGAAGGAAATAATGATATTGAATGAAAAATTTTACATTTTCTTTTGTAGGTATTGGTGTTCCTATTATGCTGGCTTATGTGTATGGAGTTGTTCCTATCTCCCTCTGTCGCAGTGGAGGTTGTGGGGTGTCTGCAGGCAACGGAAAGGGTGTCAGGATAGAATTTGATGATGAAAATGATATAAATGTTGGTGGAACAAATGTAGCAGTAGGTAAGAGAATTCAGTATTTTATTTTTTTCTGTAAATTTAGTGTTTTGTAATAGTTGCCACATTTGAAAGCTAGGACACTGGAGATCTTTCTTTGCAGAAGAGCAACAGTGCAGGTAACAACAATGCAAGTCGCCTCATGCTGCCTTACCTGTGTGCCCCATCTCCAGCAATGAGAGTCGTTTTTTTGGTGCCAGGGTGTTCTTTGTAATACAGGCACCTGCCTACTGGGACATGGAGTGAGTGCACTACACTTCTGTCTCATGTTCTGCTCTATATTAGTTATTAAACAACCATCATCATTGTAATAACCCAGTGCCTTTCACTAGTGCATTAAGTGAAAAATATCACCAAAGAGCCTTCAGAAGGTAACCACTTTCTCACTCTTGATCTAAGATGAATGCAAACAGGTGACCGTCCACTCCCTCAGAAAGAACAATTTAACAGTGAGCGTTGTAGTCAAAACAAGCACATTTTAATTTCTTAGGCCCTCATTGTTGATCTGTGTGAGTGAACAATTGAATCGAGCCTCTTGGTAATCACTAGGGTACTTGGTAACCACTGGACACAAGTCCATAGCTTGTGTTAGACCCAGATGCTAGAGAACAAAGACTTGTGTCTCTTCTCAGATTGTTAGATCCCATATGTTGCAAATTCAGAGAAGAGATGCAAACAGCTCCTCTCACTCAGAAGTCGGCACTTAATTAGAATAAGTATGTCCTCCCCCAGGCTGAAAGGAGCGAGATAAGATGATTTACTCCATGGATGCTGTCGGTTTTCATCTCTTCGTCTCTAAGGCTTTGTTTACACTGCCCCTTTTATCGGTAAAACTTTTGTTGGTCAGGGGTGTGAAAAAACACACCCCAACCAACAAGTTTCACTGACAAAAGTGCTGGCATGCACAGCGCAATGTCAACAGGAGAGGCTCTCCTGCCAACATAGTTAATGCTGCTCCGTGGGGATAGTTTAATTATGCCAGCGAAGAGCAACTACACGGGAAATATTACAGCAGCACAGCTGTAGAGGTACAGCTGTGCCGCTGAAAGGTCTGTCGTGTAGAGAGAGCCTAATAAGGAAAAACAAATCCTATCAGATGTTCTTCTACTGCTGCTTTCTGGAATGTTGCCAATCTATTTTTTAATCAAACTGTAAGACTCCCTGCTGGAGAGTTCCTACATGTAAGGTAGCTTCAGGTTACCATTCCTATGTAGCATCAGGTATTTTAAAGCCTTTCAGCAACTTAGCAAACAAATGTCCGGTTTCAGCTTCAGCCACTCTGGCAGTCCCAACCAAGAGCCTGTTTTACTTTGTATTGTAATCTTCACGTGGTGAATAGAGTGTGTTCTCACACATTGTCTAGATTCTTTCTCTGGCTCCTTCTGGTGTTATTCTAGAACAGGGGTCGGCAACCTTTCAGAAGTGGTGTGCTGAGTCTTCATCTATTCATTCTAATTTAAGGTTTTGCGTGCCAGTAATACATTTTAATATTTTTATAAAGTCTCTTTCTCTAAGTCTTTAATATAAAAATAAACTACTGTTGTATGTAAAGTTAATAAGGTTTTAAAAATGTTTAAGAAGCTTCATTTAAAATAAAATGCAGAGCTCCCCAGACTGGTGGCCAGGACCTGGGCAGTGTGAGTGCCACTGAAAATCAGCTAGTGTGCCACAGGTTGCCTATCTCTGTTCTAGAAGCAGTTTTCTTATCTGCATTTAAGACAGAGTTAAAAAAAAAATATTTCCTTTGTATTTCAAGACTGTTACATTTTTATCTAGATACCACTTCAGTAGCAGAGGCACGTCATAACCCTAGTATAGGAGAAGGAAGTGTTGGAGGATTAACTGGAAGTCTGAGTGCAAGTGGCAGCCACATGGATAGAATAGGAGCCATTCGGGACAACCTGAGTGAAACTGCTAGCACCATGGCACTAGCAGGAGCTAGTATAACAGGGAGTCTGTCAGGAAGTGCAATGGTCAGCTGTTTTAACAGGTAAGACACATGCTTTCTGCTGTTCTAGTATCTAGCTTTAAATGTGAGGAGAGTGTAAGTGTGTGTGTAGGGCGGTCACTATTCTTGATATTCAGATCATTTCATGTTTAAAATAAGCTGGAGTAGAGTTAATTGTAGTTTCCCATAATTGACCTGTATCCATGATGTCCCAATAATTTTAAATATCCTTAATACATCTGTTCCTTAACAGGCCAGTCCACTGGCTATAATTGTTTACATTAACCCACATGTAAAATACCCAGTGGAAAACCTTTCAGCATTTGTCTAATTTTATGATGGGTATTTTACGTATCCATTCAAAGCTTTCACATTGTAATTTTAAAAATAAGAATAATGTGCACATGCCTACACTGAGTAACTGCAGAGTTTTATTTGCCCTCACTTCATTATATCTCACCTAAAATGTAGATTGTAAGTGCTCTGAGGCCCAGGGACTCTTCAGTTCTTTGTGAAGTACCTAGCACACCGTGGGGCCCTATACACGAATATATATATATATATTTATATATATAAATAAAATAATGAGCTTTGTGATGCAATTTACCCATATTTTGTATAGCAAGAATATTTTGCATTAACACTGTTCACTTAATCAGTTAAATGTTAGTGTGTAAAGTCACACTGAAATCAGAGGGATTTGCATAATATCCATGTTGCAGACAATCTGTAGTCAAGAGCCATCACTGCTTAACAGACCATTAATGAACACAGATACTGAACATGCCTGCCAGCTACTCTTCAGAATTAACTCTTTTTTTAAAAAGGCAGAAAAACTGAACAGTGGCCTTCAGTAAGGAGTAAATGACACCAACACCTTGTTTTCAGTCAAACCAGTTTTAGTGTGTGAATAAAAGGGTGAGGTTGAGAGGATTTTTCTGACAGGACTGAAAGTGGAAATGGCACCTCTAGTGTACTGCTGTGTTATGTATCTGACCCTCGTGGGTTCTGAAATCACAAGTGCATTGTGAAATCTTTGCCTCACAGAGGAGGAGAAATTCTGTAGGTTGAAGCAATCCAAGATGCAGCATTATCTTCCGGCAATCTAGCTGTTTGTAACTGAGGTTATAAAACAAATTCTTAACATTTAATCTAAGTATTTTTCATTATGGACCATATTTACGCATACCAAAGTCAATAGAAAGATTCCCAGACTCAAATATGTAGAGCCAGGAGTTTGCCATTTATAAGTAATATAATCATCCCAAATATGTAGCATTAATGATACTATAGTGCACATTCTACCTTCGCATAATCTCTATATGTCTGTATAAGAGAACAAAAACTTTTACTGATAACAATGTGATGCTATTATATAATCAGTGGCTGCTTCACCTTCATACCAGATCCCAGATACCCCTATCATTATGGCTTCACATCACAGTTACCTTTCTTTTGCCAAGAAGGACTCTGGAGACCTCATCAGAGACTTAGAATGCCACTAATTAAGTACAAAGGTATCACTTCTGAGTAATCTGAAACATTTAGCTGCTTTGCTGGCCATGCTCCGTTCTCCACTCCAGAGAAGGTAGAACATCTCTTGGGAGAAATGTCAAAATCTAGCAGTGAGGGGTTGTGCTCACCTTGTTTCTTTAGCACCATTTTTTGGCTTCAACCATTCATATATCCAGGATATCTTGAATTGATAAGGACAGGATAAGAAATTCACATTTTGACACTGTATACATTCTAGAGAGAAGAGGTTTCAGGCAGAGGTACTTTGCCTTATACAACGATCTTCTCCTTCATAGGGAAGAGAAGTGCTTTTTTAAAAGAAAAAATAACAAATCTCTGCTTCCAGTTCATTGTCAGAATGTATGGGTAGAAAAGAGTTAAGATCTCAACTGTATTTTACACTGATTTTTTCTTTACATACTTGCTCACACCTGAATTTGAGTGGTCTGGTTTCTATAATTCTCCTCTAATGGTTCATACATAACATCACTATCGCAGAACAAGGAATGCCGCTCCCTGTCCTGCATTCCTTAATTAGCAATAACTTCTACTATTGCCGGAGGAACATGGGAAATGTAATGGCCTGAATTTAGATTCTGTCAGGCAGAAATGGTCTTTGTACTTTTTAAGTTGTGGTAGTCATCTCATGGTTACTAGATGAAGTGTCTGCAGAAGGATCATATCTTAGTCTGGAAGTCTCACATGATGCTCAATTTTCCTGGTTGGCCTGCAACATTTTCTTTTGGTAGCTGGTTCATTTTTAGTTTACGATAGAATCTCATTTTCCTGAATTAAAGAGAGAGCATATGTGACTGATGGAGCAAAAGAGAAGTGACCATTTCAGTAAATAGGTATCTTTCAGTGTTGGGGAGACATTTGTCCCAACTGTTCTTGATATCACGTGGTGGATAACTTTACAAAATGAGACACTGACTCTTAACCCAGGTATTTCAATTATGGTAATAATGGTAAAAAAAAAAATGGTAATACCATTATGAAAGTAACTTTTGAAATTCTTTTTATTTGTTTAAATCTCTCCAAGGCTGGAAGTTCAAGCAGATGTGCAGAAAGAACGGTACAGTCTGAGTGGAGAATCTGGCACAGTTAGCTTGGGAACAGTTAGTGACAATGCCAGTACCAAAGCAATGGCAGGATCTATTCTGAATTCCTACATGCCATTAGACAGGTAAGAACAATATGATGAAAACAGGGAAGACTTGTGAATCTAGTTGATAAAGGATATTGCCAGTGTAGTAGGCCAAATGACTTATCTTGATAAGGGATTCCATCTATAAGATTTACCTTCAGGATTATGCATATATATGTATCTTACACACCACAATTTACAATATACAAGTGTTAGTTGCTGCCAGGCTAATGATAAACAATTAGGTGACTGTATGTTCCCAATGGGAATACTGTCATGGTAGTACAGCAAATAGTTTGATCCCAGATTTTGTTTCCTTTTAATTCATTTTGATTTAAAAGCTCCTTTAAAATGTATAAAACAATTTGTTTAGAAAAAACCTTAAATATTGCAATTTAACATTCTTGTCATTTCATGCAAATAGAAGGGCATGTTTTGCTTTGATGATGAAACTTTTTGTAAGTTATCTTAAAGATGGATGCTTTGACTATTTATTTCATGTTCTAGGGAAGGCAACAGTATGGAGGTGCAAGTTGATATTGAATCGAAGCCAGCTAAATTCAGACACAATAGTGGAAGCAGTAGTGTTGATGATGGCAGTGCTCCAGGTCGCAGTAATGCTGGTTGTTCATCGGTCTGTTTGCCAGAAAGTAAATCTAGTGCCACCAAGTGGTCCAAAGAAACAACAGCAGGAAAAAAATGTAAAGGTAAACTGAGAAAAAAGAGTAGCATGAAGATAAATGAGACCAGAGAGGATATGGATGCTCAGTTGTTGGAGCAACGAAGCACAAACTCCAGTGAATTTGACTCTCCCTCTCTAAGTGACAGTATCCCATCTGTAGCAGATTCCCACTCAAGTCATTTTTCTGAGTTTAGTTGCTCTGATATGGAAAGTATGAAAACCTCATGTAGCCATGGTTCCAATGATTATCATTCTCGCTTTACCACAGTTAGTGTTCTCCCTGAGGTAGAAAATGACCGTTTGGAAAACTCTCCACACCAGAGTGCAATTCCTGTGCTTGCTTCACCTGCCCCAAGCACTGAAGTTCCACAGCTGACTTATATTGCTGAAGAATGTGTTAATAATGGAACTTCAACTGATGTAGGTGTAGGTCTTGGTGAAACACTGAAAGAAACCAATAACAACCATTCACAGCATGCTGTGGAATTAAACACTGCAATTCAGACTGAAATTTAGACCTACAAATGCTGCAAAAATAGATTTACCACTAAAGAACCCTGTCTGAAAGCTGGTTGAACCAAATGTGACTATTCTAAGTTTCAAGTGGCCAGCAGAAGCAAGGTTTTGATGCAATTACATTTTATATATGCCTGTCTAGTAAGGCAGAATGCTTCATGTGGATCTTGTTACAGACCTGTATGAGGTATATGAAGGCTTTAATAAGTGCATTACAACAGGACAATATGTTCATGTTTTGTATTGTTGCCACAACTTTGCTTGAAAGTATATACTTGTGTAGTCAGATAAACAATTGGCTCATTCATAATATGTTAAATGCTAAATTCAATAATCTGTCCTATACTGTTCACTTGAAAAATGTGGGGCTTGGGATAAGTGGGTGTTAGGTCAGCAGTAGTAACTTAATGAAACCATTCTAGCGTGAACACTAGTTAGGGGAAATGAGAGTGTTGCAGAAAACTTAGCAGTAATAAATCTTTGTCAGTAATAAATATTTGTACTGACCATTTTGCCTCATAACTGGACTCAAATTTCAAATGTTTGCATTTAGAATGAATCACATATTCAGAGCTGGATGCAGCCTGTTTCAGAAGTGCTTGTATACTTGTACACCTTGAGCAAGGTTATGGCATTTTGCATAATTCTGAAATAAAGAAAATTGGAACTTAATATGTAGTAGAAAGGTGACATTTCCTTATGAAGAACAGTTCAGGTAATCCAATTGTATATGCATCAGATGGTAACAGATACGGCTACATATACTGTATAAAAACTGTAAAATAAGAATCCATTGATTTATAAACATTGCAGAAAAGCAGATATGATCACCTTTCATTAGTGGAAGAACAGTGCCCCTTTGATTCTTGGTGCCTTTGGAATAGACTGGGTTTTAAGTGCCTGGTCGTTTGAGGATTTTACTGTAATGTTTTCCAGAATGTCCTCTTTGGCCACCTTGGACTATAAAGGAAAACTTTGTAGAAAATGAAATGACTGTGGTAGATAATGTGTATAATAATGATGAAGTATTAGCCTACCAAAGACTCACTCAGGCTTTAGTGGATAACTTTTACATGACATCTGTTTGCAAAATACATGAACATCGTCAGTCACAGAATTAAAGCACAGTGCAGAGCTTGCACAAGTACAAAAGATGGGTTCCAAATCTGACTGGTTTTTCTTTTTCTTTCGCTTATGGAAGATATAGAACTAAACACAAGCTGAAGTTGGCAACAGCGCCTGCACTATTACAATTTTTGCTGCATAATTCATTAAACTGAAAAAAAAAATGTGGCTATCAGAATAACAGTTAACAATGTTCTGTCTTGTGTTCCTTGTAAGTATTGCCATTATGGTGCTACCAAAAGTTTGGTATGGTAAAAAGAAAAATGCCATGGGCTGCAGTCCTATTCCATGACATATCCCCACCAGTTTCATTAATATGCTTATAACACTAGTGCCAGTTATGTTATTTGATAATGCTTGTTATGGTATTTGTATATTTGCAATTCAGTTTTGCTCAATAATATGCGTGTAAACTGCATACCTGAAATAAATGTCACATAATAACTTTAGTTGTCCTTTTTTTAGTGCACAAGTGGCCTTATAAGAATGTGACTGTTCATTGACGGCTCTTTTCTACAAGGAGTGGTGCACTCTCCTTTCTCGTTGCCTTTGTTCATACTCTTTTTTTGCTAGGTATAGCTTCAATGGGAGTTGAAGGTTTCTGGCACCCAAAGTATTTTTTCATACTATTGCAAGGTGATATTGCTTTTGTCGTCTTCTCTCCTGCCAAAGTAGTGACCCGCATTGCCACTTCAGTAAGCAGGAAAGTAAATTATTGACTCAAAGGACAGAAATGTCATCATTGTCTGACAGAAACATATGCTCTTTTTCCAACATATAGCAAGTGGGCTGACAGCTAGCCACTCAGATTGCTGATCACTTACCATTTTTCCCTTTGAAAATTAAACGTGCCCCTTCTTCCTCCACTTGAAACAAAATCCTATGAGCCATTCAGAAAGCAGTTTATCGTAAGTACAGCAAACTTGAACAATGTTTATGGATAACCAGGTATGTGAGTGTCTGAAGAGCACATTCATTAGGTCTTTTCTCTTAGTCTGTTGGAGTACAGATGGTCAATGATATAGTGAGAAACTGTCATCCAACAAAAGGAAGAAATATGTCCATCCCATTCCCAAACTGTACATAAACAATAATTTTCTTTATGGGATTCTGGTAATAACAACAAACCACCAGAGTTATAGTGATGATTTTCTCACCGGAGTAACTGGAAGTAAATTATCTTTTATATTTGTAGATTATACTAAATAAAATGATTAATTTTAATTTTTCTATATCTGTTCTGTTATTGGTCTTGTCCCTCTTCTATTTCTTTCATTACTGCTTTTATTTGCCTCATTTTGAGTTTGAGTTTTAAAACTAAGTACATTGGTACTGAATAACATTATCTTCTTATTTTGGTGAACATCAGGATTTACTGAACTATGATAAATTGACTGAAGTGAAGTTGTCGATCATCTAAATGTGAAGTTAATATGCATATCTTGGATATTATTTTCAGAACTATTATGAAATCTCTCCGTCATGGTCATGAATTCAAGTGCAAAAACCACATGGCTGTCTTTAGCCAATCTTCTTGAGGCAGGAGTTTCTTGTTGCATTTAACAAAAAATGTAAATATTATTGGCTTTCATTTATTCTAAGATTAACTTTGCATCCATCATTTCATATAGTAGCAACTAAGTAACTGCAATCTAAGATTGCTGCTGAAACTCAGCCACTGATGTCCCCTGAAATTAAATTCCATATTTTAAAATTCAGGTATGTTCTCTAAGCTATTTTACAATTTGAGTTTAGCTGTGTATTGGAAGGAAACTGAATTTCTAGTAGTGTCCACTATATCAGAGAATTGTTGATAATTGTATAGCAAGGACACATATAGGAGGGATCAGCATTTTATTATTTGATGCTTATAAGTAAAAACAATTCAGTATGGTAGTTTTAGGAAGCTTTAGGCATTACTTGAACTCTTGTTCCAGTGACACTCTGGAAGTTTTCAATTTTTGGAAATTGTTTGTGTCTCCTACAAGTAATTAAAGGTTAAGTTTTTAAAATACCTGTTCTATGCATGTTTGGATATGTTTCTGAATTGGAACATTTGAAATGTTGTGCAAAAATTAATACCATCTCTAATTAGATCAGCTGAAAAATTTATGCTCACCTGAGGAGGCTAGTTTTTTGTGAGAAGCAAACATTTTTTCATTATAATCATTGATCTTGCTCCACCCTGCAGTAGCAAATATTTCCTACATTTTTGCAAGGCTGAAGTAGTTAACTGTTTAAGCATGAACCTTTCTTGTGAGTACTAAATAAATTAAACTAGAGTATCGATTCACTCAGTGAGAGGGGGAAATATTTGGAGGCAGAAAGATGCTCCTATGTACCAGCTAAGAGTTCAGATTTCTTATTTTCTCACCCAATGCCCAACTTCTTGGTGGTTCAGGCTGCTTCAGAAAGGTCCAGGCAACCTGGGTCAACCCCTTGTGAACAAGGAGGGTAAATGCTTAGACTTGCTGGGAAAAATGGATTTCTCATACTCCGGTCTTTAAGAGAGCCAATTATCAAGTGCTACTGGCTAAATATGATTTCCTGAACTATGCTAAGTTTGAGGAATTCACCAACAGTCTCCCACAGCAGAATCATTCTTGTTTCCAAACTCTGATAGAGGAAGGAAAACTAATAACCAGGACCACTCCACTCTGCAGTTAATGTGGCTGATACTTCCTCTTGAGCCATGGCACTCCTGTTGTTATGCGAACAGAGTCCTGGCTACATGCCTCAGGGTTTTCCAAGGAAATTCAGAATACTATCCAGGACATTCCCTTCAACGAATCTCATCTCTTCAGTCAGAAGACAAGTCCCTACACACCGTGAAAGACGCTAGGGCTACCCTTCGATAGTTGGGTGTATATACACACCTGCCCCTAAGAAGGCAGCCCACAATCGACCTCTTTGTGGTATAAGGCCCCCAAACTTCTACCATTAGAGACCCTATGAACTACATAAAAAGCAAAAGATTCAAAACTTCCGCTTCCCTATGCCCTCCACACCAGCACTGACATCTCCAATCCAATTTCCAGCCTGATGGTATTTTTGATGCAAGCTTGAATTTCATTTTGGTTTTGACATGCCCCCACTTTGAACACTTAGCTCCATGTCCCTCATCTCCATGAAAGTTGCCTTTCTGACAGCCATCAAATTGGCACAATGATGGCAAACCCTCAATACACTGTATTTCACAAACATAAAGTTTCTTTACGCCTACACCCCAAATTTATCCCAAAAGAGGTTTCAGAATTTCACTGAAATCTGTACTTCAGCAATCCATTCATTTGCTTGTATTTTTCCTGAAACTGCACGTCTACAGAAGTGCATAGGATCCACTCCCTAGATTTTCAGGCTTTGGCTTTTTACCTGCAGAAAACCATTCAGAAAGGCTTTGAGGCTAGCTGTGCTACAGTGGATTTGCTCAGATGGCGCACCATCTCCACTCAGAGGAGTTCCCAGTGGATGTTGGGATGTATTCTATTCTATCAGATTTTGAACCTCCTTCCCTTCGGTGGTATGAGGACACTGCACAAGAGCCTAAGCCATGACTGTAGCATCCCTTCAGGACACACTCCCTCCTAGACAACTGTAAAGCAGCCACATGGAGCTCTGACCACACATTTGCAAAACACTGTGTTCTGGTACAAGACTTGGCTGCTGCTGCCTCATTTGAGATGGTAGTTCTCTAATCAACCCTACTGTCCTCATGCTCGCACCCTCCTCCTGCTTAGATACTGCTTGTCAATCACCCACTGAGGAATACAATAGGGACCATCTTTCAAATAAAAGGTGTTTACTTAACTGTAACTGGAGGTTCTTTCAGATGTGTTGCCCCTATCATTTTCCCACTACCTACCATTCTTCCCCTCTACTTTGGATCTTATCTGATTGACAATAGAGAAGGAACTGAAGAGGTGCTCAGTCCACGCTGCCCTTTATCACCTAGGTCAGGAGTACAAGGCGAACCAGAACACATGCGGTGAATAAAATGCTAGTTTCAAATTCGCCGACTCCGGGAGCAGGCGCACATGTGTAACCCATAGCGGAATACATATAAGGCCCACACATCTCGAAGAACCTCCAGTTATAGGTAAGTAACCCCCTCTTCTAGGTTTCCTCGTAAAGCTTATTCTGCCTTTTGTGCTAGTTTTGTTTTGTAACTGTCAAGGTAACAAATTCTAAATAAACTTCTTAAAATTGTACCATGTTTAATTACCAACATTGTAATTTAGCTTCTGCTGCCACTAGAGGTCAATTTGCAAAGGTTTTTTTATACAGTAGAGGCTGTCTACGGAAACGCAAAGAGCAGCAGAATCTATGAAACTTGAGATCTATAACATAACTGAGGAAGTAATGAAATGCAACATTCAAACTGTCTGGGTTCTATTCCTGGCTATGCCAAGCCTCTGTGTGACCTTGTTCAGTTTCACTTATGATGCACAAGATTTATTTCAGTCTTCATGAATCACTCAATTCCAGTAGTGGCTTGTGGCCAGTGGAGGAATCATAGAAATGTAGGGCTGGAAGGGACCTTAAGAGATTATGTAGTCCAGGCCCCTGCAGTGTGGCAGGATCAAGTAAACCTAGATCATCCCTGACATTTTTGTCTAAGTTCCTCTTAAAAACTTCCAATTATGGGAAGTCCTTAACTTCCCTTGGAAGCCTGTTCCAGTACTTAACTGCCCTTATAAGTAGAATTTTTTTCCTAATATCTAATGTAAATCTTCCTTGCTGCAGATTAAGCCCATGATTTCTTGTCCTACCTTCCATGGTTATCAGAATGTCATGTGAACTATGCCAAAAGCTATCCTATTAGCTGCTAGATGCTTACAAATTGAGTGTTTAAGTTCTTTCAATAGCTTTCCAGACATCAAAGTTAGGCTGACTGGTCTATACTTCCCCAGGTCCTCTTTAAAGATAGGTATTATGTTTGCCCTTCTCCAGTCAGGGCCTTCTCCACGAGTTCTAAAGTTCCAAGATTGCTTCAGCTAGTTCCTTAAGTACTGTAGGTTGAATTTTTTCAGGTCTTACCAACTTGAACATATCTGAGCATCTAAATATGCTTTGACCCGGTCTTCCTCTATTCTGGCTTGTTTCTTCCCCACTGTTAATGTTAATTGGGTTAAGCATATGATCACAATTAACTTTTTTTAGTGAAGACCAGCAAAATAAGTATTAAATATCTCAGCCTTCTTGCTTTCATTTGTTGTTAGCTCTGTTTTCCTGCTAAGTGGTGAACCTACACATTCCTTAGTCTTCCTCTTGCTCCTAATGTATTTCCGAAACCTCTCTTTATTGTGGTTTACTTCCCTTGCCAGGTGTAACTCATTTTATGCCTTTCCCTTTCTGATTTTGTCCCCACATGCTTGTACTGTTCTCTTATACTCATCCTTAGCAATTTACCCATGATTCTACTTTTGGTAGGATTCCTTTTTGATTTTCAGGTCATTAAATAATTGAATCGACAAAGCATTTTTACATTGTTGATCATTACGTCTATTTAGGTCAGCCATCACAAGCGTCTTAGCTATTTTGGGCATTTCCATGGTGCTACTCACTGTGGTATTCAGGTACCGGCACTGTAGATATCGTGTTGATTTTCAGTGTCACTGTAATAGTTTTAAGATTAGCAGCTGTGTTAGTCTGTATCCGCAAAGAAAACAAGGAATACTTGTGGCACCTTAGAGACTAACCAGTTTATTTCAGCCTAAGCTTTCGTGGGCTAAATTGGTTAGTCTCTAATGTGCCACAAGTATTCCTCTTTTTCTTTACTGTAATAGTTAACTGTTTCTGCTCAATACATTGTGCTGCACTATTGTTTCAAATATATGCCCTGTATTTAAAAAGGTCAGAAGCAGCATCACAGGTTTAAATCTGTTGCCCAAGTTATGTGGACAGAGGTTTATATTGTGTGTAATAAACTTTTGACCACTTCCAAAGAAGCTCGTAGATGTTGATTCTAGTCCATGTATTTTGCAGGACGACGATGTTATACAGAGGATAGAGAACTGGACTGGGTGCTAGGAAATATGGTTCTGCCATTGACTCACTGTGGCACTTTGGGGAAGTCATCTTTTTTTTTTTTTTTTTTTTTTTGGTCTGCTTCATTTCCCCATCTGTACTTACCTTTCCCTGGGAAATACTTTCAGCTCTGTGGATGAGAATCACTTTATTAGAGCTAAGTGGTTTTTTGCTTTTGCTGGGTTTTTTTTTCCCCCCCTGCAAAATGTCAGTCTCTGTCCACCTTCTTTGTGAAATTGGAAGTATCTGAGACAGACCTTAACCCATGAGGTAGTTAACTCATTTGTGAAGCTGTCCAGAAAGCACTGTGGAAGGGCAGAGTACTGTTGTCAATTCAGCTCTAAAACTAGAGACCACCTTGGCCCATGATATACATTGTAACACTGAGGTATTAAACAGTGTGCACTTTCCATAGATGACTTCTGACTGCACTGAAAAGTCCTCTCTCTAGTTCTCATTGGCTTCTGCTGCTTCTACTACCTCACACAAACTACCCAGCTCCAGTTCAATCCCTGTTTTAATTTAAACACCATTCTTAGCTTAGCACAATACATCTGCCTTCAGGGTTTAGCTGAGTCTGCTTAGTGTGAGCTCCTTTCCCCACTAGAGACCCACTAGTGGTCTCTCAATTCCTCCTTCCTTCTGGAGCCTCTCTTTCCCTTGCTTTGTGCTCTTATTAAGCCTGCCTCATTATCTGATGAGATCCCACTGCTGGACTGTGGCCTGAGTGAAGGAGTCAAGTCAGGACTTCAAGCATAGAGAAGAGGATTTCTCACCCCCTGCTGAGGGGCCATGTTTGACCTCATTCCAACCTTGCCTGTGTCTCCTTTACTAGCCTTCTGTGAACTAATGGTGGGCTTCATGCCATGGTGTAGGGCAGTGGTTTTCAATCTCGGCTATAGTGTGACCACACGTTAAAGCAGAAGCTAGTTTTGGTCCCAGCCACCCATGCGGTCATGAAGTAGAGGGTGATCATGCCTTTCTTGGATCTCTGATCTTGGGGTACTTGGAACCATTCATGTGTCATGTTGGGTAATCATCTAGGCCCATCTGGTGTAAGTGAGGGTATTTTAACATGCATTTATTGTCAAGAGGTAGCATTTCAGACATGTCCATGTACCATGCTTGCCCTTTCTATGAGACTATGACAAGACCCAATATCTATCCCTATTTTAAGTACAAGGAATGTCACTCAGATCAGTAGAATCCACCAGTGTAGAAGGAACTGAGTGTATTCATCAGGTATTCCTGGTGCAAATGGTTTGGGTGCATTGAAGAGAGAAGGGGAGGTTTGCAAACTAAACAGTTTTCCAAATAGAGCACCATCGCATCCAGCTGATGTCAGGCTCTTGGGTATTAATGACTGACTTGAGTCCTCGTGTGGTTCCTGTGCCAAACTGGAACGAACCAGCAGTGCAAAAGCTGTAGCCGTGCTCACCATATACTAAATAGTGTTACTGAAAATCTCTCACTAGCTCGTACAATGCTGTAGCAATGACTAATAATCATTATTTGTATTTCTCTGTGACTGCAGGGAATAAAATCAAGATAGGGAAGGGGAAGAAGCAGCACCTGAAGCAGACGCCTAAACGCAGAGCAAGCAGTAATGTCATTTGTGATTCTTTCTCCTTGCCTTTGGAATCGGAATCAGACTCTGTGAGACATTCGTGAATGTGGAATTGCCCTGGGAGCTGCACAAGTACTGAACGGCACCGCTCCTAGTTCATGTTCTTTTTCAGTCCTATTGTGTGATAGGCCAGGCTGGCCCCTACCCTTCTTTAATCCTGTCACAAGCCTGTGCTTGCAACATAAAAATGCCATTAATGCTGACATTTTCCTTCTTTGAAGTGCTATGAGTTCAGGGGTAGCAGAGGGACTAACCAATTAGGCAGGACCTAGTGCCCTGTATGTACTGTTAGAACACATTAAATGGGGGAGGGATAGCTCAGTGGTTTGAGCATTAGCCTGCTAAACCCAGGGGGGTTAGTTCAATCAGTGAGGGGGCCATTTAGGGATATGGACTAAAAAATGGGATTGGGCCTGCTTTGAGCAGGAGGTTGGACTAGATGATCTCCTAAGGTCCCTTCCAACTCTGATCATCTATGATTCTAAAGGCCAAGGGGGTCCTTGCTTTATCTCCCCTGCTTCATGCCTACTGGACTGGAGGAAGGCTCCAGTTATCCCCTCTTGCAACTAGATTTTTATTTCAGGGGCAGGGAATTCACTTGCGTCCTAAATTAAAGTACCTGGGTTGAAGGCTGCTGTTGTCCAAAGCCTGAAAGTGAGATGATGGCTGCTGTGTTCCACACCACAGCAATGACTATGCACTCTTATTAAATTCACTCTGATGCTTTATACTCCAGAGAAGTAGTAATAGCAGGGATGTGCAGACCCCCCAGGAGAGCATAGCAACATGTACAATTGGAAGGTTGGCTCTAGAAGCAAAAGATCTGCAAACTTTGATTGTGAAAACATGCCTTGTAGGCTACAGCTGCTAATACATCAGGCTTCTACACACACACACTGGAGAACACTTCCCATTCAACAGATTTTTTTTTAAGTGTTACCACTAATTTTAAGAAAAAAGGAAAGACCACACAGCCATTGGTCATTAGTCTAAATAATTAGAACCAGGTTAACTTTTGGCACTACTTACATACTATGTAGGCATGAAACACTGTGACCTTGTCTACACTAGCGAGCGTGCAGTGATACAGCTGTAAGATTGCTGGTGTAATCACTCCATGCGGATATGTGAGAGGTCTCCTGTTGGCATAATAAAACCACCTCCACAAGAGGTGGTAGCTAGGGTAGTGGGAGAAATGTTGCTGTAAAGGTAGTGCTGTTGACACTGGTGCTTCTGGTGGTGTAACTATGTTACTGAGGGGTGTGTTTTTTTCATACCCCCTGAGCAACATGTTCTACCCACAAAAGTGCTATGTAGACAAATCTTAGTAGCCAGATGTTTGTTTAAAGGGGTTTTTAAATCTGTTGCTGCATGCTCCATTTGATCATCCAGAATCACTCCTCATTAGCAAAACAGCACATGCTGCTTAAGTTACTCCTGGGGTAATTCTGTACTATTGTGCCTGTGCATAATCAATGAACCTGGCATTTTAAATTTTTTTGTGCAGAAAAAAGCTTCTGCTGAAATGTTGCTGCAGTTCTGCTTTTAGTCCACGAGAGGGTGATGTGTTAAAGACCAGTTGCAGCTCCCAGCAGAATCTAACTTCTGCAGTTCCCCCTTTTGCCCACAAGAGGGCATTGTGGGTGATATAACAAAGCAACAGCTCCCTGTCAGTGAGGGATGAGAAAGAGCCTGCCTTCTTCATAGAACCTATCAGGTCAGCCCAGGAGCCAGGGGCTATTGGGAGACAGACATGTGGTACTGAGGGAGGGGGTCACATAAGAGCTCATAAGGGCTAATGGGTGAGGACAGATGGGGCAGGGGCTAAATGGGAGTGGGGTACAGAGCTACACAAGGCTGGGGTGGCAGGGTGGAGACGGGGTGGATATAGCGACACATGGTGGTGGGACACATGGGGACAGGGTCAGCTGCACCTGACTGAATGGGAGAGGCTGTGGGGGGGGGGGCAGTCAGCCAGTGTCTGCATGGAGGAACTGCCTTATAATCGCTCTTTAGCTTCCCCCTCCCCCCCAAAATCGGTTCCATACTTTTCCCACCCATAGCCAACAACTTTCCAAGTTCAGACCCAGGCTCCTTCCCAGCAGTTTACTTCCCTCTCCCTCAGTTCCACTCTTACCCCTGATAGATTACAGAGCCCCCCCGTGGAATGCAGGAACTACAGCTGTGTGGTGTGGTGTAAATTACTCAGCATGCTGCATTAATATGCGTAGTAAGGAATCTTTGTCAAAACAGACTTCCTGAATCGTTTTTGTTGTCTATCTGGCTACAGCCATACTTGTTGACAGATCGTTTGAAATAAATTACCAAAAGTAATTGAAACTGGTGTGATTATGGTGTTTTGACAACATGCAGATTTGTGCCAAATTTTTAAATTTTTTCTCACAAGAGTATTAAGTGATTTAAAGGGAGGAAGAATAACTGCTTGGCACACAGCAGGTAAGATGCCAGTGCATTTTGTATTAGTGCAGTGAAGTACTGCTACAATGTGGCCTTTGCAGTTGAGTTATGTTCCTGACACCAAACTGTATACAAATGACCACTTAGCATACAGGCTTCAAGACTGCTACAGTTACTTAGATTTTAAATTTTGTGAAGTTATTCACCATAGCCTCATGCATCCTACCATTGTGTTTGGGTTCAGATTAAAGAAATGGAGCAAAACAATTTTTTAACTAATAATGGCATAATTTCTATTATATAACAAAGGAAGAAACACGCACTTTGGGTAGGTCTACCCTGGAGCAATAATACCAAACTCAGACACTAGTGCACTAGCTGAGCCATTTAGTGTACTAAAGCTAGATGTGTAGCTACCACAACCAGAAATCCCATCTTAAACCCTGGCCACCTACAACCTCAATTCCTCAGTCAAAGCTTTTGTTTAGGAATGTAGTCAAGTAAAATTTTAAAACAAGCTTTTAGTAAGCAAGGTTGGGACTAGGTCAAGCAAGATCCCCTTGTCCTCAGTGGTGAGGAATGACAGCAACATCTTTAACTATGTCACATATAATACTGCTGGAATCATTTGATAGATTGCAGGCTTTTTGTCCACTGTCTTACACTGTCCTCCAGTGCATGTACAAGCATTTATAGTTGAGGTTGTTGGAAGGGGCACATTGTAGGGCCAGGAGGTGTTCACGGGCCTTTCACCATGGAGCCAGAGGAGTTCTGTGCCCTTGACAACTGGGGAGGGGTGCTATGCCTGTGCTTCTCCTGCGGGCAGACCTGGAAGGGGGTTTCTGCTCTGTCCCTGCAGAACCACTGCCTTCCCTCCACTTTGCAGCCGCAAGGATCCCGTGTCCCTGGCCCTGCAGCTAGGCAGGGAGCCATCTGAGCTCCCTTGTCATGGCCCCACTTACCTGACACCCAATCCCTGCAGGCACAAACTGTGGAAGAAGAGAGAGGTTACAGTCACAACCACAGTTAGCAATGGATTTTTTTTCAAGTTCAGTTTGTCATTTGAAAGCCATGTTTACTGCTATCAATTTAAACTGAATCCTGTCAAACCTAAAAATAATAGTACTGCCTTAAAAACAGAGGTGGGTCACCACACATGATACCATTCTCATTTGCTCATCGTTGCAGTGGGCTTGTGGTACTCAGCATTAGATGGAGTGGAGGGGGAGCTGCACTGAGCACCTAGTACCGTTTTTCCTGCCCCCCGAACGTGGAACTGTTCCCAACAGAGCCACTTCAGCACCCTCTGAAAATGACAGCTATGTATGATAATAGTAAGGGAGGAGAAGGAAAAGAGAATTTTGGGTGAGGGTGGAAAAGAAATTGATAATGTGGCCCTAGGAGGAAAGAGACCACAAAGGGTTAAGAGTAACACAATTCAGAACAGGACCAAAGAATAAGAATAAAACCAACAAGGACATTCCTTATATTGGGGAAGTCCACTGGTGACAGGAATGATGGAGCTGCAGTGTAGATAGGGTTCAGGTGTTTTTAACTTTGTCATGGTTTAGAAAGTGAACCTTATCGACACAACAACTTCCATTGTTACTACAGCCAATAAGCTGCGCCAGTAGTGAATTATGGGCCTGACTACTGATGAATACACAGCCAAGAAAAAACTATTTCTGGAGGATAGACTACAGTCAGTAACAGACATGAATGCTGAATCAGGATGGGGCTGGAGCAACAGGAAATCCTGACTTGGGTAACATCAGCTGGTTATCACATTTTGCTACATCAAAAGTTACAGTGATGTCTTACAACTTTTTCTTTCAAACAAATCACATGGGAATTGCAAGATGATGAAAACAACTCCTGTCATACAAAACAAGAAGAAAGAAAAGGATAGTTCCCTCTCAAATCGGGTGTAATAAAGGCTACACTTCCTGCTCTATTAAGATTTTCTCCTCTATTGAAGTGTTTTCAGATTTATCGTTGGAAATAAGCACCTTAATCTACAGTAACATATAAAATGCTTGGCTTTTAGTAACAGCCTAATAAAGAAGAAATTACTATTATGGGTGATATAACAAAGCAACATGTCATTCAAAAACTGCTTAATGGCTATATTTGAAAAGCTTAATATGCTATAGCAGATAGTGTTACTTTCATTTACACGAGGTAACATCAACACTTACAATGCCAATGTCAACTTTGATTTGAACAGACTAGGGGCCAAAACACCATCATATAATTTTTTTTGCTTAAAAAGAGTTTTGCTCACCATGAAATGGATTTTCTGCCGCCTTAGACTCACAAAAGCCTGTTTTAGGCCACAAAGCAGAGAACTTTGGGCCTATGTGGAAACATCAAGTAATTGTCAATTAGAAAATGGTTGCCTTAGATGAGAAATGGGGAAAAAAAAAGTGCTGATACAAGGTATTTATCAGCCCAAAATATATATAGTTCTTTGTAAAAAGAGGGGAATATTCTTGTTGAAGGGGAGCACTGCATAATATATGGCACTTTAACCATTCACAACACACTTCTAGGGAGGGAAAAAAATCAGACTTTCCCTGAGACATATTTCTTTTTAGATGGATATCAGCATCATGAGCACTCATACACATTTTCATAGATGAGGATCAGTCATGTCTTGAGTGCTCTAGGGACATTCAAAAAGCCCTTACCAAAAACTACTCTGAAAATAAATTTCAACAAGTGTAGATTCACTTTAGACAAAATGGAGTCATACAATTTTTTTTTATAGAGAGTCAAATCAAGACCTAGATCTAGCCCTTCCAGCAAAAAGTCTGGCACACTAGAAATCAATCTCTTTATAAAATCTAGACTTTAAGCTATATTATGATTTTTAAAAAGCCTAAGCATTTGATAAAACTTTTCATCATAGCCAAGCTACTCAGACTAATTAAGGCTGAGGTAAGAAAATGATCTAGGATAGAATGGCTACTTACCTTACAGTAACTGTGGTTCTTTGGGTAGTTGGCCTCAACCAAGTGCTAGTGATGTGTGAACATAGGGACTGATCATTACATAGGTGCCCTGCAAAGTTCTAAAACAGAGATGAGTCTTAAGGAAGCAGTTGAAACTGGCTGAGTTCATGTGGAGCAGGCTCTAATGTGCATAAGTGGATCTAACCTGGTTAACTGCTAGCAGGATCTTATAGTTAGCTGCCTATTTACACAGTCTTGGAGAAGATATGGCCTGATCCTGAACCCTGTGTGTAAAGATCACAAAATCCAGGAGAGTTCCTGAAAGGCCTTGTCCTATCAAGATAATACAGTACCCTTATCACATCAAGTTTACCTTCTTCTTAATTTGAATAGGGTTTGGGGCAGAAAACTGGGAGTTGAATCTAATGCAGTTTTGAAAGTCTTGGGTAGAAAGTTGGCAAGAGGTCTAAGATTCACTTTATCTTTATGTAGTACTGTGTAAGGTGGACCAGTCATAAGGGCCTGAATTTACTGACTCTCAAAACTGAAGTTATGGCTAGCAGAAAGAGAGCTTTCCTGGACTCGTTGCTAAGAGTCCCTGAGGGTGGGGAGATGACCATTAAGCCTGTCAACCCTGTATTGAGATTCCAGAGGGGAAAATTGTGTATGAGACACTTGAGGACCCTAGCAATAGTAGGATGAGAAAATATATATGGCTCTGAAGAGTATGATATGTGGAAATTGCTGCTAAGTGTACCCTTATGGAGTTGATGAAAAGTCCTCATTTGTTTTAGGACTAGGCAATAGATCAGATTAGCATTTTCAAAACGATTCCACTTTTCTTTGTAAGTCAGTTTACTGCGGGCTTTTTTTTGCTATGGACCAGGATGTTCTGAACTTTAGCTGAACAGGTCCTTTCTGTGTAAGTTAACCAGCAGCCATTTATGTAACTATGCTGGATCCAGTCACAATTCTGTGAGACTGATTGGTCTGACCAACTAGTTAGTGCAGCCCTCAGAGTACCAGATTGTTTGGCCCAGGCTGGGGCTATCATGATCATTGAGCCCCTGTCCTCTCTCACTTTCCCCGATTCTTGTTTCTAGCAGGATCTATGGAAAGGTGTACATCAATACCAGAGTAAAAAGAAGATGAAGGCACCTAGATCTGCTAGGGAATTCTGAAGACGCACAAGATATAGAACCACTGGAGTAATCTGATGATAAATACACCAACTTCAAAGCCAGCCTCTTCACAGAGTAGAGATGACCTTGGTCCTCATGGCCCTTGAGACATACACCACCACAGCCAGGCACTGCCAGCATTTGGACTGTGTATCTCTGAAGTGAGGGAAGGAACACATTGTATGTCCACATAATATTTGCTTGGCATATGCACCGATTTCAACCACTCTTGCATGAAGCAGTTGAAGACTGGCAAACTGCATCACATGACCCAGATGTGGGAGGCATACTCTTACTAATGCCTTTGGGTGAATCTGCATCTGGTTGACAAGGTCCACTATGGTCTGGAATATTTCTTTTACTCTGTTTATCTGGAGATCCAGAATAGCAAAGAGCCTTTGGATTACATGGATCAAGCTGCTCACCTGCTATGGTGATTCCCCTCAGACAAGCCAATCCTCATGATACAAGTAGACCAGGATACCTGGTCATCTCAAGTCAGGTGCCACCATAGCAAGGCACTTAGTAAAAACCTGTCAGTACTACAGACCAAAGGACAAGACCCTGTAATGGTAGTGAATATTCCCTACCAGGAAGGAGAGGTATTTCTATATGCTGGTGTGACCGGAATCCCAAATGGAGCCAACTAAGGTCACTCAATTAGGGTGAACTACAAAGAACAGGGCAGACAATCCTCAAAGCTGATGGACATTCCAATACTTATATTTACCAAACCAGCACAAAACAGTTTCTATAATACCTCACTGGTTTTCCAGAAGGCAACACCACAGTTCCCTTAAAGTAACCAAGCCGTAGGCCACCATCCAGTCACTCAAGTCAAATATGATGAGGATTACTGAAAATCCTTTTAATCATATAAAAAAATTGTGCCATTCCCAAAGGATCAGACACATTATCGCCCAGGTTAATGACTTTTCCAGATCTTACCCAAATACATGCTTACAGCCAATTCTTATTAACTAAACTAAAATTTAATAAAAAAGAAGAGCGTGGTTTAAAATATCCGTATACACACAGACATGAGTACAATTCTTGAGATTCAGATTCATAGCAGAGATGGTGAGCTTTTTAGTTGCAAAGAGTTCTTTGAGAATTTAGTCTGTAGGTTATAGCCAATGTTTGCATTCAGAGCGTGCCAGTCAGAACTGGGATCTCAGTCCTTGTAGCTTAGGCTTCCCCTGCATGAAACCTCAAGCAGATCCGAGATGACAGGATCATCACCAAGCCATTTTTATATACAGTTGCAGTCCTTTGACTGTTCGGAGTCCCTCAGGGAACAACAGGCACTCATGGGAACTTTGAAGTGGACCCATTTCCAAGGAATGAGTCATCCTTTAGTCTTTAAGGTGCCACCAGACTCCTTGTTTTTGTGGATACAGACTAACACGACTACCCCTCTGATACATTTCCTAAGCATCACAGGTAATTATCCACATAGATCCACATCAGCCAATTTCCTGTTTTTCCACCATTCGCAGATGATTTGCTATACATTTCAAAGAGAGATGAGTAAGACATCCTGTGTTTACAGTTCATTTAAATGTTAAGATTTTCTTTCGATCTCTGAATTAACAGAATACAGCATAGACAGGGACTGTTGATTACATTGTTGATCTCTATCAATATATATGTAAATACATCAAAAACCCCCACCATTATCTACCTATATGTCTTTAAGGGTTGAATTTGAGTCATTTATCTGCAGGATGCTTAACCCTTTCTGGTCATGCGTCACAGCTGGGTGTATGGACAAGTGAAAAGACGAAGTTATTCACCTTGTGCAGTAACATTGGTTCTTCGAGGTGTCCCTATGGGTGCTCCACTACAGGTGTGTCTGCGTCCCACACTGCTGACCAGAGAACTTTGGTAGCAGCGTCTATTCAGCCTGCAAATGCACAGCTCCTCACCTGCCACGAGGCTAAACAGTATGCATTGGTGAACCCTCCTCAGTTCCTTTTCTACTGCAGTCAATAACAAGAACTCTGAAGTAGAGGGGGGGAGGGTGTGTCACGGAGCACCCATAGGGGGACACATCTTGAAAAATAATCATTACTGCACAAAGTGATTTTGTCTTCTTCTTTGAGTAGTGTCTCTATGGGTGCTCCATTATAGGTGATCCTGAGCAGTGCCCAGCACTGTGGCACCAAAACTGGTATCTGCAGCCGAGCATACATACTGAGGACCTGGCATACAAATATGGACAAACTAACAGGCTTGTATTTTCCCAGATCTCTTCCCCACCCCCTTCCTTAAAAATAGGAACTATATTAGCAATTCTCCAGTCAGAGAGTACGACCCCCTCCAACTTTACAGATTCCTTAAAAATCCTTGCTACTGGGCTTGCAATTTGATGTGCCAACTCTTTTAATATCCTTGGATGGAGATTATCCAGACCAGACCCCCAAATTTAGTCCCGTTAAACTGTCTGAGTTTGACTTTCACCTTGGGTGTGGTAATTTCTACTTCCATATCCTCATTACCATTAGCCACCCTGCCATTACCCCAAGTTCTCTATTAGCCTTATTAAAAACTGAGGCAAAATATTTATGTTGAGCCCTGCCTAGATTATCTTTAACCTCCACCCCATCCTCATTGCTTAGTGGTCCCACTTCTTTCATTGTTTTCTTTATATGGCTAAAAGAACAGTTTACTATTGGTTTTAATTTCCTTTGCAAAGTTCAACTCTCCTTGGCTTCTGGCAGTTCTTACTTTTTCCCTACACTTTCTAACCTCCAAGAGGTAGCTTTCCTTGCTCATCCATCCCATCTTCCTTTTCTTTATAGGCTTTCTGCTCTCTCTTAAATCACTTGTTTGAGATGCTCTCCTATCCAGTTTGGTCTGCAACCCTTCCTTATGATTTTTTCCCCTTGACTGGGATGCAGATGCTTTCTGTGACTTTGACATAAAGGTAATTCGAAGCCTCCTCCACATTCAGATCCTTGAGTTCTCCAATCCAATCCACTTCCCTAAGTAATTCCCTTAATTTTTTAAAGTTTGCCCTTTTGAAATCAAGAACCCTACTTGCAAATCTACAATATTTTTGTTTATCCTTTCATTTAGTTTAAACTGAATTAACTCATGATCACTTGAACCAAAGTTATCCCCTACAACCAGTTCTATGAGGTCCTTACCTCTTACTAATAGCAAATCTAAAATGGCATCACCTGCTATTGGTTCAGCAACTATTTGGTGAAGAAATTTGCCAGATACCATATCCAAAAAAATCTGGGCCCTACTGTTAATAGCACTTGTCCTCCAATCTATATCTGGGAAGTTAGTCTCCTATAATCGCACAAATCTTTATTTCACACAAATCTTTATTTCATTAAAAACATTAAAGAGGTCTCTATCTATATGCAAATCAGATTGAACCTCTTGTAATTTTCTTCCCCAAAGCGATTTTGGCCCTAACAGATGCTGTCTTATATATTCCATCACTTCTAATTTCTTTACAGCCTACCTCATCATTAATATATAATGCTGCTCTACCTTTACCTTTATTTTTCTTTCCTGAACGGCACAAACCTTCAATACCTGTACTCTACTTATGACTACTATTCCACCATGTTTCTGTTATCCCTATAACATTGGGTTTCACTTCCTGCACCAGTAATTCTAGCTCATCCATTTTGTTACCCCAGCTCCTTGCACTGGTGTACAAACATCTTAGTTGTTTGTTTGGCTTCACCCACATTCCTCACCAAACTGGGTAAAAGCACTCTACTGCCAGTTTCACCTACCTGTTAGCTTCATTGGTATTGGCACTATCTTTGTTTTTAACATCCATCTCCTACCCACTGCTATTCCTTTCTCCATTGCTGTATCCTTTCTTGATTTTCCTCCCGCTCAATGTCAGAATCAGGTGTGGAGATTACATGAGCATCTCCCAACCATTTCCCCTGAATTCCGAGTTTAAAGCTTTTTTAATCAGTTGTGCCAACCTCCAACCAGAAGTCCATTTCCCTTCCTACTCAGGTGGAACCCATCCCATAAGAGTCGTCCTCTGTTCATGGATGCCTCCCAGTGGTCAAACATCCCCAAGCGCTTCTTACAGAACTACTGCCTGAGCCATCTGTTGATCATCATAATCTTGTCTCATCTTCATTCTCCTCCTTTAGGGACAGGCAGAATGCCACTGAAGATCACCTGAACCTCAATTTCCTTAAGTGTCTTCTGCAGCCTGGCATAGTCTCCCTTGGTACATTCTGACGAGAATCTAGCTGTATCATTTGTTCCCATGTGAAAGATGATCAGTGGATTCTTTGCTGCTGTCATTAGGATTCTCTTCGTCATCAGGTCCACATCCCATATCTTAGCTCCTGGCAGACTGCACCATTCTGTTCTCTGGATCAGCTCTGATGGCAGGCCAGTCTGTTCTTCTTAGTAGGAAGTCAGTAGTCACGTAGTCCTGCCTTTTTCTAGTGAATGTGATTCTCCAGCCTTCCTCCTGTTCTTTCTAGCTACAAGTCCTCTTGTCTTTTATTCTCCCTTGCAATCTTCTGCAGGCCATCCTGTATCCTCCTGGAGCTCTGAACTCCAGATATTTCCACTTGCTCTTTTCCTCTTCTGACAGGACTATGTGCTCTTCTTTCTTGCCCTCCCTCCTTCAGGTACAGCCTGCTGTGCCCCTTCTTCATTCTCCAACTTCCTGAGCTCTATTTCTCTTTCATCAGCTGGTCTTTTCCTACGCATGGTTCTCATAGTCATATGCTTCCACGTTCCTCATCCAGCAGTTCCCCCCTCAAAGCTCTTCAGTCCAGCTTCCATCTGAGAGTCTTGACTTTTTCCTTCAGCCTCCTATCGCCTTCCCTCCATCGTCTGCTCAAATCCCCTTCAAAACTCAACCATAGTTTCTACCTGCATCTCTACACCTTAGATCTTCTCTTCCATCTTCTCTATCAGGCGGCACTTCATATAAATGAGGCTCGTTTCAGATATCTGTTCCAGGATCATGTACATCCCACAGCTTCCACATTCCACAGTAGGTGTGCATGCTCGCCACGTGCACCGGTGCCAGAAGTTTTTCCCTTAGCAGTACCTGGGGGTGAGGGGGGGAGGGAGAGGAGACAGCACCACTGCAACCCCTGGAGTGGCACCTCTATATCGTACTATAAAGGGAGCTGCACACTTCTCCCCACCCTTGGATCCTTCTTGCCGGACAACTCCGACAGAGGAAAAGGAGGGCGGGATGTAGAATACACATGAGCAACAAATCTCGAAGAACGCCAGTTACTCAACAGGTAACTGTCCTTTCTTCTTCGAGTGCTTGCTCATGCCTATTCCAAATTCATGTTATATAGAGGCACGTTCTAGCGAGGGTCCGGTGTACTAAACTGTTCAAGATAGTTAAGACCAAAGCAGACTGTGAAGAACTTCAGAAAGATCTCACAAAATTGAGATCGGGCAACAAAATGGCAAATGAAATTTAATGTGGATAAATGCAAAGTAATGCACATTGGAATAAATAACACCAACTATACAAACAATATGATGGGGACTAATTTAGCTACAACATATCAGGAAAAAGATCTTGGGAGCTAAGACATCCATGCAGTGTGCAGTGGCAGTCAAAAAAGCCAACAGGATGTTAGAAATCATTTAAAAAGGGATAGAATATTTTATTGTCCTTATATAAATCAGTGGTATACCCACATCTTGAATACCACGTACAGATGTGGTCTCCTCATCTCAAAAAGGATATACTGACATTAGAAAAGGTTCAGAGAATGACAACTAAAATGATTAGGGGTTTGGAGCGGGTCCCATATGAGAACAGATTAAAAAAGCTAGGACTTTTCAGCTTGGAAAAGAGGATACTAAAGAGAGATATGATAGAGGTATATAAAATTATGAGTGGTGTGGAGAAAGTGAATAAGGAGAAGTTATTTACTTGTTCCCATAATATAAGAACTAGGGGCCACCAAATGAAATTAATGGACCACTTTTTCTTAGGATAAATTAAGCAAAAATTTATTATAACAGAATAAAACATTAAGATAGCACATAGTATTTCAATAGTAGCATATGATGGAGGTCTATCAATGAAAATTTCTCACTACCAATAAGTACCGCTTTCAAAAACAATATAAAAGCATCAGAAATCCTGCCACAAATAATTTCCATGTGTATAACAATAAATTACTCTCTTCCTCTCCATTTCAAAAACTTCACAATTTAACAATTATATTGCTTCAAAGAGTTCCATCACAAACTAGTCTACTTTATCTTTGTTGTTAATCTGTATTGCACAAACAGTATAAAAACAGGATTTTTGTACATTCCAAGAAAGATGACATTAAACAGTTATTTAACACCAGAAAAAAAACACCACAAAATATTTTCTGTAAACATAGGGCTTGTCTGTATGATGTTTTAGTCCATTCTAGTGTGTTGCATATTAACTGGCCCACACTGACCCTGCTGGAGTGCACTATATATATATTCTAATTTGATCATCAAATAATATGACCCATGTTATTAAATACAAAGATGTGCATTAGTATGCTATAGGTTAAAAATTTATACAGTTACAAGATAAAAGAGCAGCAGATTTTAAATGTGCATATATGGAAAAAAAAAATACAGCATCTTGAACAATCCAGGTAAAAGACTTTACCCCATGCAAGTCTGCAAAGTTCATACACCCAGTCTACCAACATCAACTATATACGTGCAAAAGTTAAAATTCTGTTTAAAGTTCATAAACCCTTTTAAGGCTTTCCAGGTCTTCTAAAGAAAATTGATGATTTTCCTTTTTTGAAAGAGAATCAAACAACTGCTGAACCTGCGCTTTTTCATTCTTGCTAAGAAGTGTCAGGACTACCTGAAAAAATACATTTTGTATAGTTAGTGCACATACGTATAAGTCTTTTGTTTTTCTGTTAAGTGCTAAATTTAATAAGCTTTATATTGCATTGAGTTTTTCATTTTAAATTTCTTGACATTTTCACATAGAGAAATTGCATTGAATATATGCTCTTACCTTAAACCTCTCAACTTTACTCAGATAAAGAAGGTACTGATACACAAGGTCAGGATCTTTTCCAAGTAGATGACTTTGCAGTGCCTGCATAAAGATCAGAACGGTATTCCCTTCTAGTTTGTTACTTAGCAGCATTGGCAATTTTTTGGGATCAATAATGGTTAAAAGATCTGCACAGGCAGCTTCATCCTTCTTGGCATTCACCGCATTCATAATCTGACCAAATTCATAGGCATTAGATGGTTCTGAAATGAGCAGTTTCTCAGAGATTTTCAATGGCAGACTGTTTTCAGCTCCTCCTTTGGCAACCTGGTAATTAAACATAGCATCCTCTGAGGTACTGGTCTGTCTCTCCTCTTCATTACCCTCATTCACCTTCATAGGAAAACAACAAATCATTTTAATTTTGACATAAACACTACCTCAAGTTTCATAAACCAGATGACAGTACGTCCAGCACAGATATCACTAAATTAGAGTTTACCACTTTCCTCATGTCATGGGAAGACTTTTTGGAACATCATGGCTATTCTCCTTTCTATATCCCACTTTTCCCTTTACAGAAATAGTATCCTAATATTCATGCGGGTTAAAAGGTTGTTTTAGCAATGAGTATTTTACTCTTGTCTTCAGTATTTTGCACCCTCTTAAGGGGAAACCTGAAAGTTTTTGACAAAAAACTAAATACAGGACGAATAACATCATAGTTTCAAATATATATACTATCTATATGAATTATAGATCAAATTATAGTCCAACTGTATTTTTGTCACAGTAAATATCTCCTAAAAATAGGTTGTCTTTCAAAACCTGAAGTGACATGAAATTGGGTTAATACAATGAAAATTCAGGGGTCAAGATCTCTTGAAATTTATATAAAACTTTTCTAGAAAGTTTTAGTATGTTATAATGTCTTTGTGCCTAGTCTACTATTCTTTTTTCTCTTCAATAATCTAATTGTTTTCTCTACTTCTTACTAATAGGGGAGGTTTCTTGTTCTCATATGTAGTACATTTTGGTTAAAATGAAAAAGCCAACTTCTAGATTATGCCAGTTACATGAATTCCCAAATCCCTTTGACTTTGATGGGATTCCTGCATAAGACCACTTGCACAAATTGGTCCTTCCCTAGTGGTTTATATTACCATCTGCAGTTCCAGTTTTAATAAAAGTTATACAACAATTTTAAAATAAGAGATCCAAATTCTAATCTCACACTCTATAAATCAATAGCAATATTTCTTGTAATAAAACAAAGCTGTAAGAATGTGTATCTTTCTTGATCACAAGTGTGTAGTCACAGAGAAATACCACCATCACATGATTCAGTATTTAACAGTGACTCAGTATTATCTGGGTTCCTTATGATAGTTGTTATAACTTACTATATTACATACTTGATTCTTTTACTACAATATCAAAACAAAGTGAAAATAGCATTCTCTGATGATTTTGTAGATTTTTCACCTACACTCTACTTCTCCAATGCATATTAAGTATTCCATTCTTCCACCAAACTGCCAAACCTAATTGAAGGTATAGCCTCTGATAGCACATACAGCCACAGGGGACTCCTGGATAGCACAGCCTCTTACTGGTTCTCCAAAAACAACATTCAAAAGAGACCTGAAATGTTGCATTATCAGATATGATAGATATTTTGAACAGTGTTTTTTGTTTTTTTTTAAGAACGTTCTCAACTTTAACATCTGAAAGGTTCTTGTTTAGGCATTACAGTCAGTTTATTTCTGCTGGAATTTTGGATGTACCCTGAAGAATTACAGACTTGATTATGAGAATCTGACTGGCACCAAATACACACAACATTTAAGATGTGAATAAATTGTCATGTTTTTAAAACTAGCAAGCACATGAATAAATACACGATATGTAAGAAGTATTAGCTCAAAATACCTGTCAACATTACAGAACAAAACCCCTATTTTAATCTCCTTAAGTGTGGGGCTTCAGTACTGCCTGCTTTGCAAAAGAAGGGAAATACCTCTTGTATTTTGATTTTTTTCCTTTGCTTTTGTTGGCTACTGGCTCCAATATCATTTTTAAGGTTAAGCAATTGGGTGATCTCTTGTAGTTCCCTCTTTGCTTCAGCAACATTTGGATCTATAATAAGTACTTTGCTGAGATCATCAATACTGGCTTGATAATTCTGAAAGGCAAAGAGGAAAAGTTAGTTGTTTTCATAAAATAATTCCAGATGCCACAATAGGAGAATTAGCTAACTGCCACACTCCTGTTCACAGTTACTCAAAAAAATGCTGGGATACTGACAACAAATGAGCAGAAAGAATCTAGATTTAGATTTAAACATGTACATATTACTAAAGAAAAAAAACTAAGAATGGGTTCTCTGTTATTTTAAACTAATGTTATGCAGCTAAATACTTACAGATGATCTCTGTAAATATCCAATTTGTGAATACATTTGCTCTCAGAAAATCCATTCCCATTAGTGAATGAGTTATTAAATAATGCTGCTTTTATGTGTATTTCCAATGTGCTGATAGGATGGCACTTAATGTCATACCAGTTTCAAGATTGATATAATATGGCTCAGCTACATCTAACATAAATTCTGCCAACACACAGCTTTAAACTGATAAGTTACCATGTGTGTTCTAGTTTGTGTGGCTATCAAAGTCACAAGATACATAGTGGTAGATGTTCATGCACCTAACAGCCTATTCATGCTCTAGCTGTGAATTTTCAGTATAGAATTGTTTTTCTTCCACTCCCTATTCTCTTTCTTTACCCTTTCAGTCTAGACAATGTTCAGATTTAAGACATTTCAAGTGTTCCATGCACATTTTTTAGATCTCAATTGAGCTTCTTCTCTCCCTCCTCCCCTCCTTTGGAGACTATTTCATAGCCTTCCCTGTACATTTCACTAGCAGAAACTTTTCCTGTTACTCACGCTAATTCTTCCCTATCAAATACATCTCAATAATTTTACTGACATCCACATATACCACATTAAATTTCACTCCAAAAAAAAAAAGGGATAGAGAATAAGATGGAGAATATTTTATTGCCCTTATACAAATCCATGGTGCGCCCACATCTTTAATATTGTGTACAAATGTGGTCTCCTCATCTCAAAAAGGATATACAAGCATTAGAAAAGGTTCAGAGAAGGGCAACTAAAATGATTAGGGGTTTGGAATGGGTCCCATATGAGGAGAGATTAAAGAGGCTAGGACTTTTCAGCTTGGAAAAGAGGAGACTAAGGGGGGATATGATAGAGATATATAAAATGAGTGGTGTGGAGGAAGTGAATAAGGAAAAGTTATTTATTTGTTCCCATAATAGAAGAACTAGGGGCCACCCAATGAAATTAGTGGGCAGCAGGTTTAAAACAAATAAAAGGAAGTTCTTCACACAGCGCACAGTCAACCTGTGGAACTCCTTGCCTGAGGAGGCTGTGAAGGCTAGGACTATAACAGAGTTTAAAAGAGAACTGGATAAATTCATGGACATTAAGTCCATTAATGGCTATTAGCCAGGATGGGTAAGGAATGGTGTCCCTAGCCTCTGTTTGTCAGAGGGGGATGATGGATAGCAGGAGAGAGATCACTTGATCATTTACCTGTTAGGTTCACTCACTCTGGGGCACCTGGCATTGGCCACTGTCGGTAGACAGGATACTGGGCTAGATGGACCTTTGGTCTGACTCACTACGGCCTTTCTTATGTTCTTATGATATTTACTCTTCAAATATTTACAGCATGCTTTATATTTATAATTTGTTTTATTTCCTCCTTTTTACATATTTAGATATTTAATTATTTCATTTTAAATCAATCTATCCAAATGTGAGATCGAAAACAACAAAATTGTTTTAGTATTTATAATACTTGGAGTTGATAACACTGCAATGTCTGATTCAAAAAGAAGTTAGTTTTAGGATGTGGTGCTGACAGCTAGCCAGCTCAGGTCAAAATCTCAAGAAAGTGTTAAGTGTACCAATTCACTTGTTGGAACAGAACAAAGAGAGATGTTATCACATTACATGTACATGGCATGTGCCTGATAATTATATTTGCTTTAGATGCATGAAAGCTAGTGAAGTTATAATATTATCTTGACCTGTTTCTTGTTACTGTTATCTTTGTACTTAATTAACCTCAGAAAGATGTATTAGGATAAGAATTTACTTGATGTGCGAACTTCATGAAAACCAGTGGTTGACACCTGTATTGGTTTTCATTTATCCATCCCTATTATAAGGAACAGCAGGCAACTGCATTATGCAAATCACTGTAAATGAATTACTTGTGTAAGCATAAGAAGTAAAATGTTAATTTCTAAGCAAGGGGTCCTCGATGTGGTGACCCAAGGTCAAAGATTGAAATGCATTCTTCATCACAGGAAGAGCCCATGCTGTGAGTGCAAGCATTTGTCTGACTGCTTTTTGGGGAAGACAGCTATAAAAGTATGCCCTTGAAACGATCCTTATCTCTGAACTGGTGAATTCTGATAGGGTGGAATTCTGAGCAATTGGACCAAGATCCCTAGAGCCATTCTAGGAAACCCTGACAGACTATTGGAAACCAGCAAATTACTACAACACTGCTATCATACTGGACTTACAAACTTTTATTCACCAGCAATGTATTTTACCTGCTTTAACCTCTCAATAATGCATTTCTTTTTCTTAGCTAATAAATCTTTAGTTTAGTTTACTAAAGAAACTGGCTTCAGCATTGTCTTTGGTGAGATCTGAAGTATATCTTGAGCTGGGGTAAGTGACTAACCCTTTTGGCTGGGAGTAACAGAATGTGTGATGATTTTTGGTTTTAATAATCTTTCATCATTAAGTCCAGTTTGTCTGGGTTGTCAGAGAAGCTGGAGTGCCTATGGGGACTGTCTGTGGCTCTATGGTAAGCTAGTCCAGTGATCCTGTAGCACACATTTGTTGCTGGTTTGGTTAAATCTAATTATAGAGTATAGTACAAATATGGGTGCGTCTGCTCTGTTTTTTGACTATCTGACCTGACAGCTATGAACCATTCTGGACACTGTGACAGATGATCTTAGGAATGTATATGTGCTAGGTCCACCCGTGTTGAGAGACCTGCCATACACATACACACACAGTACAAATACACTATGTATTTCTGCTTCAATAAAACTGCAAACATTTTTCTAGAGTACACAAAAAAACAGGGGGAAGTTTCTTAGATTCTTGTATTTCTTCCTATGTTATTTTAGGAAGAACAAATGCATCACTGATCTCTGACTATCTGTTTGGCTGGCTAAATCACTCTCAGGTTTCAGTGCCACCTATATTAATTTCTACAGACTACAATGACACAAAGAGGTCAATTGAACCGGATCAATTACAGATTACTTAACAGAGCTAAGGAAAACATTTAACACAAAGCAATACTTTGTCTTCCCACTGGTTTTGAAGAGAGGTATAATTTTCCTTTTTTTTTTTTTTTTTTAAACTGCTGTAGTTTTGAAGATTTTTTTTTAATAAGTAAAGGAATCTGATTTTGCATCATGCTTACTAAAGCCTACATTTGGAACTCATAGTACAGTATGAAGGCAACTGAAGGAAAAAAGTGTACATTCAGTCTGCTGCATTACTTGCACGCTCAGCAATGCTCACCATTACGTTGGGGAGACCTCAGCAGGAAAAGGAGATTGTGTGAATACCAGAAAAAATTAAAGAACAGTAGAATCTTATTTAACTCAATTCAAGTTAACCAAAACTGAGTTACTCCCTGACATTACTACATGCATGAATCAATTATATGAAATAGTTATTCACATAATTATTATGGCCCCAAAATATTTGTACGGTGCTTTACTTTTGCCAAGTGCTTCACCAACATTAATAAATAACCAACGTTTCACACCTCTCTTGTATTTACATATCCAATAACTATGTGAGTGCCTTTGAACAAAATAGCTGCAAATTTAAAAATATTTAGGAATACCTGCCTCCTTGTTTTTTTCTTACCTGTAGTCCTTTGTATGCTAGAGCTCTTCTATAAAAAGCTTTGACATTAGAGTCTTCTATCTGAAGAACATGATCACAGTCCTGTTTAGCCTCTTCATATTGATATAATTTTAAAAAACAGAGAGCCCTAACAGAATACAATAAAATACAGCTTGGTTTAAGGGAATTGTAACATATTGCAGTGCCAACAGTTTCTGACCCTCAAAGGTTAACTATGTTGCTTATTAGAATTCAGCATCAATTACTTTTTTTAAACTTTGGATTTCTTCAAAAATATTTATAGCACAAGTTATTACAGCATTACATTTATAATATTTCCACATGGCCAGTTCCTGCAATCTTTTCTCAGACACAACTCATTGAGACTTTCACAGTTAAATTAAACACATGGGTAAATGTTTGCAGTATCAAGGCCTATGTCAGTATAATACACTCTAATACTGTAATGGGGCATTAGTTCAATAGTGGCTACGGAAAAAAGCATGCCACCTAGTAAATCATTACCACTACTTTTGGCAGAACTTTGCAGCTAGGAATTACTTGGAGGGCTCATATCCAACTACTGACCCAGACAAATCCTTCTTAATTTGTGAGAGTTGATGGGATTACAGCAGGTTTCAGCAATTCTGTAAAAATGAATGCTGCTGTATTGTTGTTTCTAGCTATCCAACATGGATAGGGATATCCTACTCCTCAAAGTGGCACCAAGCATATTAAATACTGAATGAAAACTCTCCTCCACAGGCACTGCAGGAAGATTTTAAAAAGATACTAAACGATCCACTTGAGGAACTGCATACCATCCTCAGAAGATAAGCAGGCTGATGCAACTCCCACATGTCCTGCTCAAAGGGAAAGCTACTGTGACAGTGTACCCCATAAGGCTTTATGGGGGCGGGGGTGCCTATAAATGTATGTATGATACAACTGGAATACACTTTTGCTATATGTGCAACTGGAATATGCTTTTGCTACATGTGCTATGTATCTATGCAAAGGTAATGATCTACTGGATCTGTTTATCCTATTGGTATGTATGTGTTATTTTTGTACTCAAAGTTATGAATATTGGCTAGGTACTTGGTAAATTTTAAATAGTAGCTGGGCAGCTTTCTGAGAACTATTCTCAGTAAATGACCAATCAAGCTAACAATGAACTTTGGAGACGTTAATCCACATCTGAGCTTCCTCAGGAATGTGGCTTGGCTGGTAAGGAACTCAGTCTGGCAGAGACATGTAACTTGCCCATGTGGCTCTGAAACTCTATTTTGCAACTGGATTCTACATAGGAAGGAGCGGGGTCTCCACCCACAAGGGAAAGGCTATTTAAACCCCTGGGAGACCCCTCCATTTTGTCTTCAGCTGGCTTGAGAGTGATCGCTGGATCCAGGCTAAAGGCAGGTTAGCCTGCAAGAAGAAATGGCTCTGAGGGTGAGGCTTTTTACTGTATTAGTGATAAATCTGCGTGTTCTATTTTATTTTATTTGGTAATTCACTTTCTTCTGTCTGTTACTTCTTGAAACCACTTAAATCCTACTTTCTGTCTTTGTTAAAATCACGTTTTACTTACTAATTAACCTGAAGCATGTGTTACTACCTGGGGGGGGGGGGGCGGGTAAGGGGAACAGCTGTGCATATCTCTGTATCAGTATTATAGAGAACAAACATTCTATGGGTTTGCCCTGTATATGCTTTATACAGGGTAAAATGGATTTATTTAGGATCTGGATCCCATGGGGAGTTGAACATCTGAGTGCTAAAGGCATGAACACTTCCTAACCTGTTTCCAGGCAAGCCCACAGCTGCTGAGGGATGTAGCTCAGACCTGAGTCTGGGTTTGCAGCAGGCTAGCGAGTCTGACTCAAACCAGACTGGATTTCTGAAGTCCCAAGCTGCCAGGGCAGGAAAACAGGGGCCGAAGTAGTCTTGGCACATCAGTTGGCAGCTCCTAAGGAGGTTTCTGTGATCCCAACCCATCACAGCTACCTCCCCATCTTCCTCCTCAGAAAGCATTTCTGGAATGACCATCTATAATGTTGGCAGATCTAGAGATAGACCGAGGCTCTTGGGACTGCCGAAAAGCAGCAGCAGAAGCAGCATTTCCTTTCCTTCCCTTCATGTGGAGGGTAACTGAAAAATTCCTGAAGTGGACCCCAGGACTGCCAATCTCCCACACAACTGGTTTTAGGGATGCAGATCATAGGGTGATACAAATTGAGCCACAGGTGTCTGCATTCTTCCTCTGATTTCCTCCTGGTAAAGATCCAGGTCTGGATCAGAGGTAAAATGCAGCAGGGATAACAGCGGCTCCACAGGGAAATATGATGATCCATCTGTTTGTGGGGATCCTGTAGGGCCATAGGAGGAAGAAGCATAAGGTGTTCCAGGGAGGAACCAGAAACACCTTCTGACCAATTCTTCCTAACAAGAGACGAGGATGATGATGATCTTGGAACCGGGAAAACATGCCTCCTTTTGGAAACCTCATATTTCATATTTGGAACCAATGAACATACCAGAGCCAGAAGGTGAACTTGGGCTGCCAAGATGACAGAGCTCCCTGGGACCAAGGATGTAGCTGGAACTGACTTAGGGACAACAATGTATCCAAAGAAGTAGACAACATCAGCTCCTAATTTATACACAAATCCATCTCCCTTGCTATTGAAGCTGGGGATTGAATAGGTCTTTCTTTGTAACTGTAGAGGTCTTGTCAGAATCAGACATATCAAAAAGTTCTGAGGCATGGGAACTGGCATTGATAACAGACAGTTATGTCCTATGCTGCTTCTTCTTCAATGCCAGTACAAACGGAACTGAAGGAGCAATTGGATCCGATTCTGTCACCAATTCATTCCATTGTCCTGGATCTGGAAGTGGAAGTCAGAACTGATGCTGGTCCTGCAGCCTCAGGAGTTGAGCCAGGGTCAGGTATCTGAAAGCATGAGGGTTTGCACTAGTGAGGCTGGCCAAACTGTCTCTCAACTTCTCTTTCAGAACAGGGTTATTCAGATCTGACCACATGGCCCTCAGTTTGGACATGCATAAGTTTGGGGGCTTGACTAGGGGAGCTGAAGGAACATGATCTGGTCCTGACAGGGACTGCAGCCTGTTGGAACTGTTCAGTCGCTGGGAACCACTGGACGCCCCAGGAGCTGAGACTGGCGTCTTAGACCCAAGATCTGAGGACTGATTGGATCCAAAGGGTCTAGCCAGGAGAGCTATCTTAAGATGGAGGAACTGCAAATGAGTCACCCTGTCCTTGAAAGCTCTGGGAGTGAAGGTCTGAGAAATAGAACATCCAGTAGGTGAATGTCCTCCTTTCGGACACCTGAGACCTTACTCCTCTCATCAAATGCCAGGAAGACAATTAGGCAAGAAGTGCATCTCTTGAATCTCATCTTTCTCTGTATGGATTCCATCATAATCCAGAACCAGGGAAAACACTAACTATACTAATAAAGCTAACACTGTCTCAGAAGGGAAAGGCTCTGGCATCGAAGAGATCATAGAGGTTCACATCTGTCAAGGTACACTGTTGGAAGGAACTGAGGTGGTGAAGGGGCTCTCTGACCCCTTTAGAGTCTTGCCCTCAGAGTATCAGTGACACTGAGGGGAAAAGCAGGGGGCATGAGTGCTGTAACTGACACTGCTAGAAGAAGGTTCTACCACAAGACAGCGCAGTACCCATAAGAGGGAATATGCAGAACTACTTGAAGGAGGATAGATAAAGTTTAAAATAAACACAATAATTATTTGAACCAAAACTCAAACATGGGGTAAAATCTAATTCTCTGTTTATATAAAAATGGGACTCAGGCGGCACAAAATCAATATCTGCAGACATAAAAGAAAATCACCATAGTATATTCTCATTTAGTATACTTACAAAATGGGGCAGAGATTTCAGCTCTTTACCTGTTAGTGTAGATAGCACATTCCTTGGAATTTAACTTCATGCACTCGTTGTATTTAATGAGAGCTTCTTTATATTTACCCTTCTTTACAAATTCATTTCCTTCAGTCTTAAAGATCCTGAAATTCTCTTCATTTTTTTCACCTGGGTAACAAAAGGACCAAAATGTTATTTAAAAAACCGTTAGTTCATTAAGGATAGATTAATAATCCACCCAGACGAAGCACCAATACACTGCCCCTGGAGTAGCTTCAGGGTCACAATTTTGATTCCTTGAATCACAATCTCTCTCTTTGTCTCCCCAGTGCTCCAGGGAGGAAACAAATTGTACCATGTATAAATCTGGCACAGTGTATGCTCTCCAAAAGCACTGCTATACACTAGAAGAGAGGGCAAAGCTAAGGTGCAAGTTTTGAAGAAAGTCAAACCACTGAACTGGTGGAAGTCACTGGCTCAGCACCTGGAACCTGAGTCTGTTGAAGTGCTAAATCATCTTTTCACAGCAGTAGTAATTACAAGTAAAAAATCAATCATATAAAAATGTTGAATGATGCATTTCTTAACATAATAAAAAAAAACCCAAAATTAAGAATGTGAATAAATGTAAATTAAACTATATACTGTCTTAGATAAATGTATATAGATGTAGTGTATCTCCCTGGTTAGCAAAAAGAAGCATGAAATTTAGCATAAAGGCTATATTTAGTTGCAAATCAACATGTTTTAATGGTTACCAACCAAAGAAAAGCAACTTTTCTTTAGGAAAATAACTACAAAGTACAAATGCAAAACACAATTAAAAATTATTTAAATCATTATTAAAATCAATTATTTAAATGACTTTGATTTTAATCAATCCATCCTGGTTACACTTGTCCTCCCTCCCAGATTCCCTCCTTTCTGTTTCATCCTCTTGTTGCATCTTGTCCTGAATTAGACTGCAAGGTTGTCTGGGCAAGACCTCTTTCTTATTATGTGCTTGTAAAATGCACAACACAGTGGGGCACCAGTCCCCACAAATAATAAACAACAACATCATAGCCCTTAGTGTACAGTAATTAAAATCTACATTTACTGCTATTAAAAAACCTGCTAGGCTTAAACTTGCATAATTTCTTAGATTCAGTCAACCAAATATAAAAGAGACCCACATGCTTAACAGACTGTATACATGAGGATCATTTTAGCCAATAATGAAACTGAATAAAGTCTAGGTGTAAAACATGGCAGCCATTCTGCATTAGAAACACTATACAATAATGTACTTAGGGGAAGTAAAGAATAACTTATTCAGTTGAAATCAGAAAGGAATTAGACAGATAGCATGGAAACAGCCTGAGTATGAATGTGGCCAGGACACCAAGACTAATTCTTCCAACTGTTGCTAAGAGTGCCGGGTGACCACCGATTTTATATCTGAGAGAAGTACTGTCCAGTAGCCCTGTGTTCAGGGGTTAGCCTACCTGAGCCAGATAATGTGTGTAACAATATCAATGAAGACAGTACAGCATGGGCTTCAGAATAGGCTAGTGAACTGAGTACATATCCAGAGTCTATACCAGGCCTGTACTACCCTGCATTGAAGCCTATGTTGCATTGTGTTCACTGCTATTATCTGCACTAGCTTCATTCAAGCTATTTTAGACAGATTAACCCATGCAGCTTTTGCTGTGTAGATATATCCTAAGAGCAGACTATCACCTTCTCAGTTATCCTTCACCAGGGGAAGTGATTACGCAGACTTACTTTAATCCCTTTGTAAGTAAGTAAATAAATAAGTCAATGTACGTGATGAAGCTGTTCTGTAACTGTTGTTCTTCGAGCTGCATTGCCCATGTCCATTCCACTCAGGTGCGTGCCCACCCAGTGCACAGCTGTCGGAGATTTTTCCCTCAGCGGTACTCTTTGGGGCGGCACATGCACCCTCACCCTGCCTCGCATCACCATACAAAAACAGGGGTGGTGGTGGCAGAGTTGCCCCCAACTGTCCTCCTTCGCTTTTTACCAAAAGCCTCCAATGGATAGCAGAAGGAGGGTAGGTTGTGGAATGGATATATGCAACACATCTCGAAGAAAAACAGTTATTGCTAACAACAGGTTAGTAATCATGTTTCCTCTTCAAGTGATTGCACATATACTTTCAACTTCAGGTGACTTTCAAGCAGTTTGATCTGGAGCTGGGGGATTGGAGACTCCTCAAATAATGATTGGACGACCACACATCCAAATCTGGCATCATCTCTTGATTGCTGAGAGATGACAAAATGTAAAGCAAAGAGCATGCTGGGCTCTGAAGGGGAGATGGGAAGAGAAACAGGAACTGGGTTGTCATAGGGGTTTCTTTAATTCTCTGCCCTTGAGGCAATTTTTTGTTGTTGTCTGTATTGTTACACACAGCTGCTGACAGGTATTTTGAAATAAATTACCAAAATAACTGAATCTGGCATAATTATATAGCGTTATTTTGACAAATAAAATTTGCAGAATTTTAAAATATTGTGTACAGAATTTTTATTTTTTTCTGTCATAGGACTGGAGAAAAATGAATGATTATCAATTGGCGAGTGGAAAGCCAAGTTAGCTGCTAGACCTTGATGGAACTTGTGGCAAGACCTTGTTGTTACAGATATAACAAAAAGAGTCCAGCAAATGATGGATCGGAGTTCAGACCAGGGAAATGCCTTTTTGGTGTGACCAAATGGAGAATCGTTTCCACTTTTCCAGGTAAGTAAACCCAGTAGAAGGCTTTCTACTATTTAAAAGTACATCCTGAACCACCTTTGAACAACCCTACTCTTGAGGAGTTAGCTCAGAGCATCAAGGCAGTCAGGTGGAGGGGGCAACCAGGGTCCTGAGAGTTCAGGTCTGGGTCCAGTGGTAGCGAAAATTGAGCTCTGGGAGACACTATCAGTAATGTGGAAAACCTCTAACACCAAGGCACACTGGAACTATGAGTATGACTCAAGCATGGTCCTGCCTGATTTTCTTCAGCACTCTAGACAGAATTGGAACTGGAGGAAAGGAGTGCAGGAGCTTGTCTCTCCAGGGCAACAGGGAAGCAGCCATCTGAGACCTTAGACTGTGACCTGCTCAAGGGCAAAGTGATGACACTTTCTGTTGACTGTTGTTGTAAACAGATCTGTATGGGGAGTCTCCCCCAATTTGAAAATGAATCTGGCCTTGTCTGTGCAGAGACACCATTCCTGGTGACTGGTGAAAGATCTGGTTAATCAGCCTGCAAGATTGTTTTGAATACCCAGAAGGTGAGAGGCCAAGAGATGGAGTGAGTTGGTAATACAAGTCTCACAGCCACGTTGCCTTCTGGCATAGCAGAGTCAAATGGGCCCCTCCTTGCCTGTTCACATAGAACATGGCTGCTGTATTGTCTGAGAGTATGATTTCTTCCCTTGATGTGGGGAAGGCTGGCTTGACAAGCTAGCCGGACAGCCCTCAATTCTCTGACATTTATATGTACAGTTAAATACTGAGCAGACCATAAATCTTGAGTCTGCAGAGACCAGAGCCGAGCTCTCCAGGTCAAAACTGGTTGAGAAGGAGCAAACTGAACCCCATACACTCATTGAACGCTCTATCTACCAACACAGAGAGGCAAGATTTGAATGGGCACCTGAACTACCATGTCTAGGGGATGATGAGTCAGAGTACACAGATACCAGCCACCCTTGCAGCTTCTGGAGACAAGAGCCTGGCAAGCCAAACTCTGTAAACTCATGAAGTCCTGTGTCCCTGAAGTAAGTCTGTACTGCTATGGTAGGATGGGCCTTCATGTCTAACACAATGGTCAGCATCATCTGGAGTCTTACCTTGCAAAGGAAGGCCTTGGCTTCGGCATAGTTCAAGACCACTTCTATAAATTCTACCGTTTGTACAGGTGACAGGATTGACTCTAGTGGAGTTGGAGTGGATGGCAGACATGCCAGACAGTACCTATGCCTTGGACTGGCCAGTCAACAACTAGTCACCTACGTACAGAAATATGTAAACTTCTGACTTCCTCAGGAATGCTTCCACCGTCATGCACCGTGTGAACATGTATGGAGTTGCAGACAGGCCAAATGGCTGTACTGTAAACTGGCAGTGGCACTGATTTACCAAAAAAACCTAAGGATTTCCTGTGTCTTTGATGCATTGCCACATGGAAATATGCATCTTTTAATTCGAGGACAGTCTACGAGTCCCCAGGATGGAGATAATGGAAGCCAGTGTGACCATGCAAAACTTTATTTTCTTCAGATGTTTGTTGAGCTGTCACAAGTCTAGTATGAGTCTGAGACCTCCCTTTCAGGATCAAGAAATAATGGATCAGAGATATAAAACCCCTTTGCTCTGTATAATTGAAGAACTTGCCTTATGGCTCCCAACTGGAGAAGAGGTTGCTTCTTCTCTTCTCATGAGAGTGGTCTCTGAAAACGGATGGGGAAGAAACCTACTGGTCCATAGTGATGTTGCAGCAAACCCGTAGGTAGTGAGATAACCAAATGGCAAACCATGAAGTAGGAGAGGTTGACAATCCAGAAGCTAATAGGCTGACCTCAACAAAACACATCAAAATATTTGCTTAGAACTCCCAGGCAGTCTAGATGAGCAAGCATCCATTGCAGAAGAAGGAGAGAGTTGTCTTCTATGACACCTGCCCTTTTTCCGGGCCAGGTCTTTGTGATGAGATATAAAAGAAGGATAACAGTGAACCTACTCTTCCTCTTTAGTGCAGGTGTATAAATGCTCAAAGATTGAGCATCACCCTGAAGTCTTTTAGGCTATGCAGTTTGTCATTTGCCTACTCAGAGAAGGGCGATGCCCATTCAAAGGGAAGATCCTGTATCATCTGTGAAGACTTCTTAAAGAAGATTGAATGACTGGAGCCATGGACATCTGCATGTATTGTAATGGACAATGGCATGGCTCTAGCCACAGAGCCAGCAGCATCCAAACCGACTAGAAGGGAGATTGTGGCCATTAATTTCTCCATCATGATGAGAAATTGCTGCCTTACATCCTCTGGCAATTTGTCTTTAAATTTTAATATATTGTCCCAGAGTCCAATGTCATAGTGTCCCAGCAAAGAATGCTGGTCACCAATTCTGGGCTGCAGACCTGCTGTTGAATAAAGTTTTCTGCCAAAGAGATCTACCTTGTGTGCATCCTTTCCTTTTGGAGTTGATGCCTGTTGACTCTGGTATTCTCTCTTATTGGCAGCTGAGACCAATGACAACCCTGGAAGGGGGTGGGTGCAACAATGTTCATATTTCTGGGAGGAGATACAATATCTCAACTCAGACCTTTTTTGCTGGGGTGGGGGAGGCAGGAAGGGAAAGTTTGAGCCTGCCACAGCATGTTAGTGGGCTCCAAGATAGCTTCATTATTTAGGCATGCCACTGTAAATGGTTTCACAGAAGCTAAGATGTCAACCAGCCACTCAGATCTTTCTCCAACTTCTCTCAGCTGGATATGCAGAGTGGAAGCCACCCTGTTAACAGGTCCTGATGACCCCTGTAATCCTCAGGGGATGATAAGGCACATTCCAACAACACTGCTTCATCACACGATGAAGAGGAGAAAGACAAAACTAACTGTGGTGGAGCCTCCTCCAGTTTCTCTAGAGGGAGATCCACCAGACCAATTTTCTCCCACTCAGTACCAAACCTGGTATCAGGAATGGTCTCCCATGGGACCTGGTGTGGTAAATCTTGGTGCCTACTAAAAGAAGCAAAGCAGGGAGGGTGCAGTGACAACCTGTAGGCATGTAGAAACCCTCACAGGGTTCATAATGGCCATTGGTAAGGCCAAAGAGCCCAATTTCTGCCTAGGCATGGGTCTCTGCTTGATAGCCAAGACAGAGCCTCCAGGGGATAGGCAGAAGGGGAACAATGATGTTTGTGGTGCAGGTGTAACATGCAGGAATCAACCTCAGAGTCCACAGATGAAGCCGCCTCCTCCAATCAAGTGTTGGGGAGCAGCTGCCCCACTCCTGTAGAACAAGGGATAAAAGCAGTCCTGGAGAGGGCTGCAGCTAGGAAAAGGAGTGAAAGCACCTGAGTGAGGACCTGACCATAGGTGTTGTCAGCTCAATTAGGCCACAGCTGGCCTGGATAAAAGGGTCTGTGGACTAGGAGCTGGAGGAGTGTCTCTCTCTGGTAATGGAGAGAGAAGAACCTAGCTGCCTGGGATCAAGGTACCTGAAGAAGAACAGTGCTGGGGAATAGGGCAAGGGAGCTGGGGAGCTCCAGCCTGGTAAACCCCCAGGCTGCAAGCCTTGGTAAAGGCCCAAAAGGTAGTAGGGCTGCAGAGAGGCAGCCTGAGGATAGGCAAAGGCAGCAGGTCCTACCCCTTGCCAATGAGTGGCCATTATAGACTGCAGTCTGCCCCAGTTAGCAGGGGCTAGATGATAACTGGCAGTAGCCACTGAGGCAAGGTGGGATTAGAGGGTTGGGGATTCTTCTAGGAGGGAAGACCCAGAGTGTGGGGGTACTGCTGGGACAGAACCCCAAGGAAAAGGGCACTGGGGTCCAGGAGGGAGATGGGGCAGCGGACGGCGAGACACAGCCAGGAGGCGGCACTCCAGAGCTGGAGAAGAGCTAATTCCAAAATGAACATCAGGAGGCGCTGTGCTGGTGAGTCTTTGCTCGCTACACCAAGGAAGGGCTGTTCTTAGCCGTGCCGAGGTTCGATGTCAGGAGTTTGGAGATGGAAGTTCTCATGAGATAATGGCTGGCTTCCCTCTGGATGGTATCACATGGTATCATATGCTGGGACATAAATCAAATCCACCTTGGGATTCAGTATCTTCTGGTGCCTCTTCCTCAGTAATGGGGAGAGTGATCAGCCCCAAAGCTCTGTCAAAACTGGGGGAGCATTTCTAATGGACGCACATGTGCTCGTACCCACTTGGAGCAGGAAGGCTCCAAAGGTGGATGCAGGGCCACCTCCATCAGAAGAAACTTAAGCCTGGCCTCCCTGTCTTTCTTGGCTTTTGGATTAAAATCCCAGAAAATTTGACATCAATCCCTGACATGAATCTCCTCGAGACACTTCAGACAACTAGAGTGTGGGTCACTCACTGGCATCAGTTTTTTTCAGGAATGTCAGGGGTTGATGCCGGTGGTCGAGATATGTCCTGGCAGTGGGAACTGATGTGTTTAAAAACACTTTAAAAGAAAACCTATTTCTATAACTAACAAACACTAAAACGAAAATCAACTGTATACAAATATGAGGGAAAGATAACTGCAATACCACATTCCAACAACCATCACAGCCAGTAAAACTCACAAGGGTGTTTGGGGGTTGATCTGCCGTTATACCTTTGTAAGGTACTGTGAGGCAGCAGAGGGCACATGTGCCACTCCAATAGGTATTGCTAAGGGAAAAATCTCTGACAACTGTGCATCAGGCGCAAACACACACCTGTAGTGAATGGAGGTCTGCAATCATTCAAAGGCCAGGTTTACTCTACCTGCCGGATCAATGGGTTGCGATCGATCTTTCAGGGATCAATTTATCACATCTAGTCAAGACACAACAGATCGATGCCCGAGCGCTCTCCCGTCGACTCCAGAACTCCACCACTGCGAGAGGCGCAGGAGGAGTCAATGGGGGAGCGGCAGCAGTCGCCTCAGCGCTGTGAAAACATCGCAGTATCAACCTAAATACATTGACTTCAGCTACGCTATTCACGTAGCTGAAGTTGCTTATCTTAGGTCAATTCCCCCCATCCTACCCCCTGTGTAGACCAGGGCAAAGAAGAATGCAAACAAGGCCAAATCCACACACTAGGTGCAACAGACAATCTTACACCAGACCACCACGAAATGCATTATCTTTTGATTTAGACAATTATAAGTAATTTGATTAATTTTCAGAACAGGTTAGACCTTACCACTACAAATATGACCACTTCTCTCCATGATTACCTGCAAAATCTTCCTCATGGAATGGTTATTACAGGATTATCTAGCCAACATTTTAATTCTTATAACTAGAAAAGTTTATACTAAATAGGTCAATTTAAAATTTTAATTCAAAACATACAGCAAATTCCATTCCTGAGTTTACAAAGGAATATACCATCAGTACTTACCAAAAGCACCTTTTCAGGCTAAAAATGTAAATGTTTATTAAGCAATGTATCTAACTGAACATAAGAACTGCCATGGGTCAGACTAATGGTCCATCTAGCCCGGTAGCCTGTCTCCAAAAGTGGCCAGTGCCAGAGTTGCAGTCAGAGCATACAGAGCAGGGCAATTTTGGAGAGATCCACCAGTCTTTCCATCTCTGCTTCTGGCAGTCAGAGATTTAGGATCACCTGAGCATGTGGTTACATCCCTGACCATCTTGAGTAATAGCCACTGATGGACTTACCCTCCATGAACTTACCTACTTCTTATTTGAACTCAGTTACACTTTTGGCCATCACAGCATTTCATTTCAATGAGTTCCACAGGCTAACTGTGAGTTGTATGAAAAAGTACTTCCTTTCATTTGTATTAAACCTACTGCCTATTAACTTCATCAGTTGACCCCTTGTTTTTGTATTGTGGGAAAGGGTAAATAACTCTTCTCTATTCACTTTTTCCACACCATTCATGATTTTACAGACCTCTATCATACCCCCCAGCCCCACTTTAATCATCTCTTTTCCAGGCTGAATATTCATAATCTTTTTAGTCTCTCCTTGTATTTAAGCAATTCCATACCTTTGATCATCTTTGTTGCCCATCCCTGAACCTTTTCCAGTTCCACTATAGACGTTTTGAAATGGGGCAACCAAAACTGGACACTATTCAAAGTGTAGGCACGCCATGAATTTACATACTGGCATTACAATATTTTGTCTTAATTTCTATCTATCTATCTCTTTCCTAATAGCTCCTAACATCCTGGTAGTCTTTTGATTGCAGTTGTGACATGAGCTGAAGTTTTCAAAGAACAATCCACAATGACTCCAAGACCTTTTTCTGTTATTACTAAGGACTGGGCAAATTGATACATTTATAACTTTAAAGAAAAACAATGCAGTCTGGGACATTTAAAATTAATTTAATTGATGAAAAATTCTGTTGTATCTCTCTGTTTATCTTAGCTTGCGAACCCTACACGGAAAGCAATTTTCAGTAGTTGTACTGTTGAGTATGCAATACAACCCTTTCCCTATAAAATCCAAATTACTGTAAATTACTACTGCCTGGTCTTATTCTTTGAGTCAAATTTCCTTCTCAGGCAAAATTCTAATGACCATTGTTGGTATTCAACAAACAAATAATACTAATATTAACATCAATTTTCAATCTTACCTAATATTACTAACATATCTGCCTTCACCCTTTCATTTATTTTTTGGTCAGTTAATTCAATCTTGTACCGAGATCTGTTATAACTATAATTGTGTTTTGTCTTTTGTTCCCAGTTGGTATATAAAAGGTGAAGAACAATTCTTTAGATTATCTTTCAGACAGCAGTAACATAATTAATTCTTTAGGATCTCCAGAGGGGAGGATGATTATTCCAGTAATGAATTATGGCTAGATCATCTACTGCCATGGAGACTACGAGAGAAAAATATATTTCCTGTAACTGAGACTATGTCTATATGTCCATGTAGTTCAGACTATGGAGGATGTGAACTGAAGAATGCACTGTATAACTGTTGTGTGTGGACGTTGTTAGTGCAAACTGAAAAGTACCTAGTTCACATTAACATAATCCCATTTGAAGAAGTCTGTGCTAATATGAACTAGGTACCTTTAGTTTGCACCTGCAGCATCCACACAGCACAGCACTTGGCGCAGACCACAGTTCATACTCCCATTGTCTGAACTATGGGGCTGTCCAGACAAGCCTCGAGTTCCCTGAAAACTGCATGCTTTAGAAACATACATTTGCTATTCTTGGAGGTTCACCAACTTAGTATACTTCTCATATAATCATAGAATATCAGGGCTGGAAAGGACCTCAGGATGTCATCTAGTCCAACCCCTGCTCAAAGCAGGACCAATCCCAACTAAATCATCCTTGAGCTAAGAGGTAACATTACTGGTGGAGAGAGGCTATGCAGTAGTCACAGCAACATTCTGTCATGAAGTAGAGCACAACTCTACTTTCAAAATAAATGATGTAATTAAGGTTAAGTAAATAGGAAAGTCAGTGGACAGTTCCAGTGGGTATCAACATACTGCTGATCAATATTCTTACAAACATTATATTTATTTTCAAAGAAATGCACATTGAAAACTCATCCACAGGATGGTAAAGAAGCATAACGTTATGGATCTATACAGATGATTAAATCCAATCGTGACCGTTATCCAACTTTTACTTTCAGAAAGATTTGCTGTTAATATTATTTAAGTATATTGCTTCTTCAGATAATAATGTGAAAAGGAATGGTATGTTTAACTTTTGTTAAACTATATTTTCATTTTTCTACTGCTACATATTTGCATATGCTATACATACTGTTCATCTCTGATTGTCTGTCTCCATTGAAGTCTGCAGTCTTCTTTCGCTTAGTCTCTGAAGTAAAGCTTTCTCCATCCCATTTGTGTAACTGAGCAGACACAGGGACAACTGGAATTTGTGGCAGCTTCTCTCTCCAACTTGGACCATCTTGATCTATTAAAGTTCTTGTTATTCTAAAGACAAAAACATGCATATGGTTTTTCATATTTTTTCTTTTTACAAGTTAACTTCAATTTAAAAAAAATCACTTCCTTTCAATTCTTGTACTAAAAATACTTAAGCAGTAATCAGTAAAGGGACCAATTTAAAAGAAAAAAAATCTGATTGGAAGTGTAGACCTGGCCTCTTACTTCAGTACATTTGTTGGCCAGGGAGGTGAACAAGCCACCCCCCGACTGATGTAAGTTACACAAACCTAAGTGCCAGTGTGGATAGTGCTATGCCTCTTGCGGAGGTGAATTTATTATGCCAATGGGAGAGCTCTCCCTCATTGGCACAGAACATCTTCACCAGATGTGCTACAGCAGCGCAACTGCATCAGTGCAGGTGCATCGATGTAGTGCGTTTAGTGTAGACTTGCCCTAGGGTGACCAGATGTCCCGATTTTATGGGGACAGCCCCGATTTTTGGGTCTTTTTCTTATATAGGCTCCTACTACCCCCTACCGCATGTCGATTTTTCACACTTGCTGCCCGGTCACCATAACTTGCCCATAGTACCAAGTTTAAGTAGTATCATCTTGAATTTTTTAAAAAAAGATCCTTAGGTTATTTTCCTTAGAGTTTTATGCTTTTTGTGGGTATTTATATGGATCTTTTCAGCAAAGGAAAACTCACTTAGGCCTGGCCAGTAAAGCATTTAAGCATGTGATTAAGTATTTGGCTGGGTCAGAGCCTCAGTCAGTGGATATTGAGAGTTCTTAGTCTCTCGCACGATTGAGCCCTGAGTCCTGCTCAATATATAAATCAAAACTGAGGAAATTTTTTTTAAAAAAGATAAAAATTTTGCTAATTTATCTCAGATGTAAAGTTAAAGGTATTGCTTGTAACATTATTATATACACTAGTTTCAGACACAATTGTACTTTTTACAGTTGTTGATGCCATATTAAATACATACAATTACTTTCTGCAAAACTATTGCAACTCAAAGTATTTGTTACATTGTATTTTAAGAACTTCTCGCACTAAATCTCTAATATGCATGAATTCATAATCCCCATTTAAAAAGTAAAGAAAATATATTTAAAATTGTCTCTCAACTTGATCCTTTTCTTATGAAAGTGTACTTTCACTACTCACAAATTGCAGGCAACTAGTTTACTCCAAACCATAGAAGGCCCAATATAAACCCCATTAAAGTCAATGGGAGTCACCATATTGATCACAATGGGCTCTAGATTAAGATCCAAATAAAGAAAACTAACCTATAAAAAGCTTGACAACACTGCTGTACATTTTATAGCATCTTTTAAAAAGAAAATATTAGATATTAATGAAAACTGATTAGAAAGTTTTCTAAATTAAGAAAAAAAGATCAGGAAGATCCACCCTAGCAACCAATTCTTGAAGGAAAATTCTGCACTGTCCAGTAAATTATGCTACCTCCAATTTTATAACAATCTTGCAATCTGCAGGTGTATCACTCCTACCACTGATGCAAAAATATATTATTATATAAGACAAAACTTTTTAATTAAAAGAATCAATTGATAGACATCTGAAAAGAATATAACAATGTTGAATTCAACATTAAAAATGAGGTTGGAATGGAAGAAAGTAATCCAGATTGACATTTCCTAACCTTGATTTTAGTCTTTAAATTTTTACAGTACAGTATTTATAAACTGAAAGGCTTTTTAATATTAGAGTATAACTACAGAAGATGAACACTTAATGCTCAATTCCGGTCTCTCCTCACTCCCACAAGACCCTCAAAGGTCTACAAAAAGACTCTATAAGAGGTTATATGCAGTGCTGTTATACCTGTGTTGGTCCCAGGATATCAGAGACATGGTGACTGAGTCAATATCTTTTACTGGACTATCTTTTCTTGGTGAGAGAGACAAGCCTTTGAGACTCCACAGAGCTCTTCTTCATATGTGAGAAATATACTCAGTGTCACAGCTAAACACAAGGTGGAACACATTATTTACATAAATACTTAACATATATTTCAAGGGACCATAATTCAAGGCGAATTCACCCATTAACATCTCTCCAGCTGGAGGCTTTAGTGGATTATAGATTGTTGTAATAAGCCATAAACCCAGTGACTTTACTCAGTCCATGAGTTTTAGTGTCTATCAAAGTTATAAATTTACACTCCTAGGCTCATCTTCGGAAGATGTTGTGCTGGTTTCCTTTGAGGATAAGGCCTGAGAGGTCAGCAATAGAGTGATTGCTTTGTGAAAAGTGTTCACCCACTGGTGATGTGATCAGGGCCAGCTCTACCCTTTTTGCCTCCCCAAGCAAATAAACATACAAAAAAAAAAGCCACTCAGACTGATGAAACAAAAAAAAAAAGCCACTGGGACTGCTCCAACCCAAGAACGGACGGAATGCCGCACCTTAGAATGTGACGTCCCAGGCACATGCTTTCTCCACTGGTGCCTGGAGCCAGCCCTGGATATGATCTTCTTGTCTTATCATTTTTCTGTGCGAGTTCATTTGAGAGCATAGTGACCGTCTTGTTTCACCCACATAGTTGTTATTGTGGCATTCAGTGCACCGGATGAGGTATGTCACATGTTGCGATAGATGGGTAAAGACCCATAGATCTTGAAAGGTGTTTTGAGGGAGATGGTGATCACTGTAGCAGTGGAGGTATGTCTACAGGTTTTGCAGCTATTGTTCTGATAGGGTTGAGTTGGCGTTTCCTGATCTGTGGGGAGCTTGCTTCTGATGCTGAGCTTGGAGATTTTGGAGGAGTTATTTGAAGGCCAGAAAGAGTTCAGAAAAGATTTTTTTAGGATGTGGACCCCATCAAGTATACGGTGTAACTGTTTGGAATCCATATGGTGCATCATCAATATGGGACAATAAGTGACAACTAGGGGTGTGTGAGTGAAAGGTATTCTATTTCTATATTGAAGCAGGTGCTCTCAACTATTTGGGGGCCCATTCCATAATGCAATCTACTTTGTGAGTGAAATGTCCTTGTTTGGCAAAGGCAGTTTTAAGTCCACTGAGGTTTGTATCCTGGATTTTCCTCAGAGCATATTCTGCAGTATCCAAGTGCCTGGCTGTAGATAAGATTTCTTGGGCCATGTCTACAGTACCGGCTGGGTCGACAGGTAGAGACTGATCTACTGGGATCGATTTATCGCGTCACATCAAGACACTATAAATTTATCCCAAAGTCGACGCCAGAACTCCAGCTCAACAAAAGGCGCAAGGCAGAGTCGACGGGGGAGCCCGCTGTCGACCGCCGCTGCCGTGAGGACGGCAGGTAAGTCGACCTAAGATGCGTTAACTTCAGCTACGCTATTCACGTAGCTGAAGTTGCATATCTTAGATCGACCCTCCCCACTAGTGTAGACCAGGCCTTGGTGTGTTTGGGGTGGTTACTGGATCTATGAAGGTAAGTCTAGCCATCCGCAGGTTTCTTGTATATAGTTGTCTGTAGGGTTCCTCTGCTGAAGGTCACCACCATGTCCAGGAATCTGATGCTGACGTGGGAGTACTTTAGAAAGAATATAAGGGATGGGTGGTAGTACTTGAAGTTGTGATGGATATCTATGAGGGAGTCTAGGCCATCTGTCCAGAAGATGAAAATATCATGTCTCTCAGATATATCATTGGTTTCATGGTGCATCTGTCCAGAAATTCTTCTTCAAGGTGGCCCATGAAGAGAACAGAAGAAGATGACGACGACTCAAGGATTCCACATCAACCACAGCCAGTCATTGCAATTTATGGACAGCCAAATGACCAAGCTCTTAGACATTTGGGGCACGTAATTAGAAACCACTATAATTCAGAGACATGCAACAGACTGATACATACTGAACTTCAAAGGCAGCAGAATATTATATATGGTAGGAATGTAGAAATTAAAAGGGGGAAATGGCTATTCTGTATTATACTGTTCAGCCACTATGTGGCACTGTGTGTGAAATATCTTATTTAAACAAACCCCAGCCATACCTAAGAGAGCATTAAAGGATCTTATGATGAACACATCTTGTATGTATATGCAAGCTCATTCATCCTTGCCAGTGAACAGAGACATTGGATTTATGGCTTATTACAACAATCTGCAACCCACTGAACACCACCCCCAACTTCCCAAATGACTGGAGGTGTTAACAGGCCACTTTACTTTGAATGGTCCCTCGAAACAGGCATTAACTACTTATGCTAAACAATCTATTACATCTTGTATTTAGCTGGGACACTGAGTACATTTCCCAGACCCAGCTCAAAAGTGTGGCTCTCAGTAAAAGATATTGCCTCATCCACTTTGTTTCCTATAAGAGACTGTAACTATATTTACACAATATATTTTGTGTAATACAGATTACAAAAGAATTGTTGTACTATTTTACAGAATAATACAGAATAAAATGGATGTGAATACATTGATTTATGAGAGGTACTGTTTTATGTACTATATGTGCTATGCTCATTTATGCAATTTTCAAATTTTAATATTTAAAAAAACATTTGCATCATACACAAAATATAGGCAGCACTCACTAATTCCACATTATTACCTAGCTGCTTAAATCCTTTTCAAACTAATGAACGAAAAGGTTTTTCTCTCTAAACTAGCAAAGGTGCATTTCAGTAAGAGATATGTAAGGGTATATGGCGGTGTTGGATCATTGAGCTACAATTTTATTTTAATTAGGCAAAATATTCTCTCACTTCAACTTGAATGAAGTAGCTCTTCTAAAATTAAGGGTACTATGCAAGTTGAACAGCCCTGACCTTTGCTCTGGTTATTTCATTGTAAAATAAGCCATGTTACACAGAAGGCAGATCACAATATTTAGATATTATTCTAAATAAAGAGCAGAGTAACTCCACGCTGAACCAGGACCATGCTTCCTTCCTGCTCAGTCTTTCTCCATTTGTGGTTTTGTGTGCCCACTATTGTGCACAAAGGGCCTGCCTCATTGCTAACTGAAGTCAATGAAAAGACTCCTGACTTAATGGATATTGAATCAGGCTCAAAGGGAGCAAGACTGTTTTTGTCCCTGGTGCTTATACATGGGTTTGGAGGGTGGCTCCTTGTAACCCACACCCCATCCAGTCACTCAACTATGCTAGCGACAATCTTGCACCATAAATGGTGTTTTACAAGAAAACATTCAGACAGTCATGTTGCAATGTTGGGGTTTACTGGTATTTATCACAAAGATCTATTTTATACATAGGGCTCTACTAAATTCACAGCCATTAAAAGTGGTGTCACGGACTATGAAATCTGGTCTCCCCCATAAAATCTGGCTCTTATATACTTTTACAGTATACTATAAGCAATGTTTCTCAAACGGGGGGTCCTGACCCAAAAGGGAGTTGGCAAGACTATTGTGGGGGGTTGCAGTATTGCCACTCTTACTTCTGCGCTGCCTCAAGAGCTCGCTACCCAGCTCTGAAGGCAGTGCTGCCACCAGCAGCAACGCAGAAGTAAGAATGGCAATACCATACCATGCCATCCTTACCTCTGTACTGGCGGCAGCACTGCCTTCAGAGCTGAACGTCCGGCCAGCAGCCGCCGCTCTCCAGCCACCCAGGAGGCAGCACAGAAGTAAGGGTGGCAATATCGTGTCACCCCTATAATAGGCTTCCAATCGTCTTTCGGGTCAGGGCCCCCAGTTTGAGAAACACTTAAAGGCTTTACATATTTATATTTTGCCGTTTTTAAATACATACTCATGCTATGTTACAACCCTGTGAAATTTAAGATTTAAACGTGAAACTGTGAAATTCAAGATTTTAGAATGCACTGAGTGCATTTATGAAATTTATGAAAATGAACCATGAATTTGATAGGGCCATGTTTATACAGCATACTTTTCATACAAAAGTTTGTAACAAAAGCTGCAGAGTTGTTCTGATGAAATTTAATACCTGGTATTACAAGAAACATTGGAATTAGAGTCAGTTAGAACGAGAAGTCCATTTAGTGAATGGAAGTTCATATACACAGTTCCCATTGCCATGGCCTATAGACTCCTCACAATAATTAAAAAGGAACAGTAAAAATATCAGTCAAGCCAAAGGAAAATTAAAAAAAACTAAACAAACTAGCCATGGAAACCTGATGGTATGGAGTCAGTGGTAAAATGCCACTGATTAAAAGCCTTACTGAAAAGAAGCTTGCCAAACCTGGGTCGTGGAACCCCACTACAGGGAACAGTTTCCATAAGCAAGGTCCCTCAAATAAGAGTGCTCGCTATCATTCTTGCAGAGTAACATATCAGGACACCACAACAGAAGTCATTCAACATATTCTAACCAACATGACAAACTCATGTTTACAAAGCAAAAATAAATGAATTGCTCACACCCTTCAATGCTTTCTTTATGATGTACACAGACAATCTCAAAGTTTTATTTTAATGATTCTGCTTATCTTTTGCATGACTAATAATAGGAACCTCAGGACCTGAGCTCCATTTTTGCTTGTAACATTTTTGAAAGACATGTTTATTTAGGTCAGCTTTAGAAGATAGCCTGAATAAGATTCCCCTTCACCTAGGCGTGAAAGATCAGCAGATTAGTCTTCCTGTGATATCACAAATCAGATCTCCCTGAGGATCATAAAAAGTTCTCTAATAAAAACAGTAAGCCAGGACCTGATACTCCTAATATAAAAGACATGTAGAAAAACTGAATTTAGAAATGAAAAAAGTTTTAAAATAAATTGTATGTAAACTTACACAAGAGGACTATGCTCTAAAAACAAAAACTGAAAGCCAAAAATGAATTACCAGCAAAGGAGGAGAAGCAGCTGAAATAAGATGAAGGGTTGCCAGGGAGGAAAGAGTAATGAGTAGTGAAGCCAAAATCATAAGGAAGGCTGCAGGGTGGGGAGTGGGGAAATGTTAAGGAAGAAAAAATAGGAAGCTTAAACACCAAGTAAGTTACAAGAATGTCAATCACCAGAAATTTCTAAAGTGCCTGTTTATAAATAAAAGATAGTGATACAGGAGGTAAAACCATGCACACCAATTGTTTGACATCTGTAATTTCACCACACCAGAAACTCATCTAGTACCACACGTAGACACTGATGCACTAGCAAGTTTACTCTGCCGTGCAAGACAACATCTTTACAGAAAATGTTAAACTAAGATCCCTTCTGGTGCGCATACACCCCTACAGGTAGAAGTTAATGTTATCATTCGCTTTTCAAGAAGTATAGGGAATAACCTCAAAACCCTGTCCCTCCTTTATAAAACAGGTTCTAATATTGAAGGTTGAATATATGTGGGCTATTGCTCAATGCGTATTGGCTTCTCTGTTCTCACACACAATATTTAAAGTAGAAAAAAGCTAATACAGTTCTGTGATTCATAGATTACTTACTATAAGTTAAGGGAAATAGAAGTATGACAATGTTTGAAGTATCAAGCACAAGTCTATACAGTTCTGTTATAAATATTAATTACAGAAATTAATGATCTGCAGTTGGCAGCAAAAATGATGGCGGTTTGAAACTATTAAAAAGATTAGAAAAATTATATTTTTTAGACTATACACTGCTCATCCAAATTAAAAAGCCTCTTAGAATTGGTATGGTAATTTCCAATTTTTTATGCTTTCTGTGTATATAAATGCATCTTACTTCTGTGTGTTCCATTCTATGCATCCGATAAAGTGGGCTATAGCCCACAAAAGTTTATGATGAAATAAACTGGTTAGCCTCTAAGGTGCCACGAGTATTCCTCGTTTTCTTTACGGATACAGACTAACATGGCTTCTTATCTTATACCTGTAAAGACAGTGACTATAGCTAGCAATAGGTTTGTACAGACCCAGCACATCAGGGCCCCATTACTCCTCAGAACTTCTGGGTGATACCAGACTATAAATAAAAGAAGGGTAGATGTTATAGTACTATGTCATCTGGTAACAAACACAGAAGTTAAGAAGGGGAGCAAACTGAAGCCCCGCCCAAAAAAGTCAAGCCCTTTAAATACAGCTGGAAAAAAAAAACCACACCTTGAAAACCACTGAGGTTCCATGTATATACTCTCTCAGTAACTCCCATGTTTAATCTATCCTGTATTTGAATATCAATAACTAAAAAAAAAAAAAAAATTTTTTTTAAAGGTGATGCTACCCACCTGAGTTGTGCAAGATACAAATCTCGTACTCTGGAAAAATATTGTTACCCAAACACTGAAATACAGCTCCCCATAGTTCATCTCACTTTTACTGCTGGCAGCTACATGTAGAACATGCTACACATTTTAGTATTTATGAATATAAGGGACACTTAAGTTGTATGGCAAGAGATTGAGATTCTCTCTTGTACGATTTAGTGTTAAATGGATGAACAATGCAGACACTGAAACGAAAGTTTGGCAGACCACTAGCTTAGAACCTCTCTGTCAAGAACATCATGTGAAATTATTATTCTATTCCAGTCAAGATACTATTTTGTCATCTAATACAAGAATAAAGTTATGTAGACCCAAGTATTAAGGGCAAAACTCTCATAGAGCCACATAAAAGACCTCATCTTTAACATTTTGCTCTCCCCATATACATGCATTTTTCACTGAGATCAGCAGAGTAGAGAGAGGAGAATACTGGGAACTGATATCTGTCATGCAGAACTTGCAGGAGATTTCTGCCTTAAGTTATAAAATTTAAATCACATAGAAAAGGGTCAAATTTCCAGCACAAAACAACAAAACATGATATTTTGCTGACATGGATTAAGATCAAATTTTTAATATAATCCCAGGGAAGTGGCACAAGCCACTAATAAGCTACCATTGACAAGTGATAGCACAATTAAACGTAACAGAATGTTGATGTCTGTGCAGGCTAGCAGATGTCAAACATTAGCTTGGCACTTCAAGGATCAGGAATCCTATAAGTTCCATTTTGCTGCTGTCCTCACACTGACCAGAACACAGAAGGAATTAAAAAGAAATGAGGAAAACACAGAACAAGAGAAGAGGAACAATACAGCACAGGTAAAGGACAAATGACAGAACAATAGGAGAAAAAAAATATGGTACTAGCATGTGCTGAAAGCAAAAGAAAAGTCCTCCCTTCAAGTTTACATTCATGGTTTAATTGCAGAGTGAATACAACAAATGGGAAATGAAGTTACTGTGAACACAATTAAGAACCAACAACTGGTTTTTCTGTATATACTTCTAACTCTGAGGCACAGAGGAGAGGGAGTAGATAAAGGAAAACCAATAAAACAAAATATAAAATCCTATTTTTCCATTCAGCATCTTATAAGAACACAAAAGTCACAAATTGAGGTTACCTATTAACACTGTCATTTGCTGCCTGGATCCCACTGTCTATCTGTAGAACCATTTTATAATCAACATACGCCTGCCGATATCGCTCCATGGACTCGTATGCCATTGCCCGTCGCAGAAGAGGTTTAAGGGAAAATGGATGAAGTTCCAAAGCTCTTCAGAATACAAAAGAAAAAAAGGATTACAAGCAGTGCGAGGCTGAAAACAGAACTGTCATGTAAACCTAACGAAGCTATCCAATGATATAAAGAACTATACATAGTATGTCTATTATTTCATTTTGGGGTTATCGTGACAAAATAGGAAAGCAGATCAGGAATGGTTTATTAGCAACTAAAAAACCCTCTGAAATGTGATTGCAGCCATGTACATGCTAGTATATTTTAGTACAATGTAATCAACTTAAATTTGTTAACTCAGTCTGGTAACCTACTTAAAAGTGAACACATTTAAGGCCCATGATACTTAACAGCATCTTAATGTGGTTATTCTGCTTAATCTTAATGGGATTATTATTCTGTTTAAGTGGTGCCTAGATCTGTATGGATCTCAAATTTATGCTCATTCTGTCTGCTTGTTCCTCTAACAGCTTTCAGTTCCTCCGTAATTGTAAAACATGAAGAAAATATTTAGCAATAGTACAAGCAGTACAACACTGCCTGTTGGCTGTGAGGAATGGAGGCTAGTGTACAAGGAAAAATACTGACTGTTTTGGCAGGATGTCTCTCAGATGTCACTACATCTAATGCGGTCAGCCAGCAAGCTCGGTCTCTGCTGCAGCACAATGAGCACTATTTCTAAACTACATGGACTGTTCCAGTGACATGATGGGCTGACAAAAGCACAAAATGCCCACAAAACAGGAGGTTACTCACCCTGTGCAGTAACTGATGGTCTTCAAACTGAGTGTCCCTGTGCGTGCTCCACTCCAGGTATTTGTGCATCTCTGTGCCGTCGCTCAGATATTCTGGCAGCAGTACCCATAGTGGCTGCGCATGCGCGGGGCCTGCCCCCCGCCCCCCCCCCCCGCTCTAAGTGTACCTTAACAGTACACACATGCAGACGGTCTCCTCAGTTCCTTCTCTACAAAGAAGGCTACCTCACCTCCAAAGTAGAGGGGAGGAGTGTGGGTAGTGGAGCACCCACAGGGACACTCATCTTGAAGAACATCAGTTACTGCACAGGGTGAGTAACCTCCTCTTTTCCTTTGAGAGATGTCCCTGTGGGTACTCCACTCCAGGTGACTTAAAAGCAGCGTATGTCAAGGAAGCAAGGACTTCAGATCTGAGAGGAATGAAGTAGATAATGCAGTTCTGCCCAATTGTGTATCAAAGAGAGGGCCTCGAGTAAGGGCATAGTGTTTAACAAATGTATTTTCAGAGGACCAAGTGACCACTTTACAAATGTCAGCCAGGGGAACTTTGCGTAAGAAAGTCACAGACGTAGCCACAGATATTGTGGAGTGAGTTCTAATGCTGGCTGGTGGTGTAACTTTCTTTATCTGATAGCACGATCGGATACACTCAGAAATGCGGTTTGAAAATCTCTGAGTGGAAGCAGGTGTTCCTTTGGAACACTCCGCAATGGAGACAAAGAGTCTACAAGAGTTCCTAAAACGTCTGGTTCAATCCAAGTAAAAAGACAAGGCTCTGTGCACGTCTAAGTTATGCATTATGGCCTCAAATGAGTTTGCATGCGGTTTCAGAAAAAAGGTCGGTAGGTGTATCAGCTCATTGATATGGAATGAGGAATGTACTTTCGGAAGAAATTTGGGGTGTAATCCTAGGGTAACATTGCCCTTGAAAAATAGTGTATATGGTGGATCTGCCATAAAAGCTGCTATTTTTTCTGCCCGTCTCGCAGAGGTGATTGCCACTAAGAATGCTGTTTTCACGGAAAGGTGTAAAAAGGGAGCAAGTGGCTAGGGGCTCAACTGGTTGTTGAATTAGGCAAGTTAGCACTAAATGAAGGTCCCACCGAGGGATAGGCAGTTTAATGTCTGGATATAGGGCTTGGAGTCCCTTGATAAAGTGCTTGGATGAGCGAAAACAGAGGTATTGTCGAGTCTGTCATGGAAGGTTATAATGGCAGCTAAATGGACTCTGATGGAGCTGAAAGAAAGCCAGATTGTTTAAGGTCCAGTACGTAGCCAAGTATGATCAGAAGAGGTGCCGATGTAGGAGAAAATTGTTTAGCTGAACACCACTGTGCGAACCGCTTCCACTTTTGTAGATAGTGGTGCGAGAAGATTGAGTTCTGCTATGTAGGAGTACTCTTTGAACTTGGTCAGAGCAAGCTAATTTATTTTGGGAGAATCATGTAGGAACCAGGCTTTGAGGTGGTGCATGGACAGGTTGGGGTGAAGAAATTGGCCGTGGTGCTGTGATAGAAGGTTCAGAATGAGGGGCAATGAAATTGGTGACTGAAGTGACATTTTGGTGAGGAACGGAAACCATGGTTGTCTGCGCCATGATGGGGCAATTTGGATTACTGTGGCATGATCTGTTGGATTACTGTGTGACGATCTTTGTCAGAACTCTGTGGAGAACCACTGTTTGGTGAAAAGCGTAAAGTAAATTCTGGTGCCACAGGATTGTAAATGCATCTCCTAGGGAATGTTCCCCACTCCCGCTCTGGAGCAAAATTTGGGACATTTCGTGTTTTTTGTGGTTGCAAAGGAGTCTATGGTTGGGTGACCCACATGCAGAATATGTTGCGGAAGAGCATATCACCCATTTGTGATCCCAGGGAAAGCGCCTGCTTAATTCGTCCACTATGGTATTCATAACCCCAGGGAGATAGGCAGCTGATATCCAGATTTTGTTTGCAAGGCACCAATTCCAGAGCTTCATAGCCTTGGTGCAAAGGGAGTGTGAGCAAGCTCCTCCCTGCCTGTTTACATAGAACATGTAGGCGGTGCTGTCTGTCATTATGTGTACGTGTTGATTCCGGATAAGTGGGAGGAAATGATGGCAGGCATTGCATATGGCTCGAGGTTCTAAGACATTTATGTGTAAAGGGGTTTTGGTTGAAGACCACAGTCCCTGGACTGCGTGGTGAGACATGTGTGCACCCCACCCTGTAAGGGATGCATCGTTAGTTATTATGAGGGAGAAAGGAGACTCCAGGGCAAAGGCTGAAGAGAACTGTCGACCGTAGGAGAGTCTTTGACTCCAAGAGGTATGGAGAGAAGCTTGTTTAGAGGGTGCACATTTGGTCTGTAAACCGTAGCCAACCAAACCTGGAAGCACCTCATGTATAGTCATGCATTTTGGACCACAAAAGTGCACAAGGCCATGTGACCTAGGAGTTGTAGGCAGTCTCGGGCAGTGATCTGGGGAGTGTTGCAAAGTTTTGTGGCCAGTAGTTTTATGGTGCTGAAGTGGTCGGGTGGAAGAGATGCCAATCCTGACTGGGAATTGAGGTCTGCTCCTATGAACTGCAGGTGCTGGGTAGAGTGTAATATGGATTTGCTTTTGTTTATTTGTAGGCCAAGAGATTGGAAGCAATCAACAGTGAGTTGAGTGAATCGGAGAGCTTCATCGAACGTTGAGGCTCTGAGGAGGCAATCGTTGAGACAAGGGAATATTATGACTCCCTGTTTTCTGAGGTAGGCAGTGACTATGGCTAGGAGCTTGGAAAAAACATGGGGGGGCCACGGAAAGTCCAAAGGGTAGAACCCTGTACTGTAAATGTATTGAACCGAGGGTAAAACGAAGAAAACATCTGTGGGCCGGATGTATAGTTACATGAAAATATGCATCTTGTAGGTCGAAGGCTGGAAACCAATTGCCCTGCTCCAGCGCTCGGATTATGGTGGTAAGGGTAACCATTTTGAAATTCTGTTTTTTGATAAATTTGTTGAGCCGCCTGAGACCGGAGTATGGGTCGCCATCCCCCAGTTTTCTTTTCTGTTGAGAAATAATGGGAATAAAACCCCCTCCCTCCCTCTGTCATTCGGGCACAACTTTCACCGCTCCCAACTGAAAAAGATGATGTACTTCTTGGAGAAGTGGCTCATGAAGGGAGTCCCTGACAAGGGACGGGGAGGGTGGGAGGCAGGGAAAGGAAGGGAATGGAATGGAATAGCCAACTGTGACGACCTCTGTAACCCACTTGTCATTGGTAGTGCTCTGTCAGTGATGTGAGAATGGTCATAGGCGGTGTCCAAAAATGGATACATGCAGGGTAAATGCTAAAGTGGAAACGCTGTTTTCTAGACCCTCGACCAAACCCTCAAATCTGCTTATTAGGTGGAGGGGGTTCAGATGTTACTGAAGAGTTGGGACGGCGATGCTGGTATTTGGGTCTCTGGCGTTGCTGCTGTTTCTGATTGTCCTGTGATCTATGGAAGTGCTGTGTATATGCAGGATAGCGTGGACAGTGGTAAGGTTGGTATCTATATTGTCATCTCTGGTCAGAGGGGTTTGGATTCCTAAGGACCAGAGGGTTGCCCATGAGTCCTTCACTGAATGAAGTGCATCATTCGTGATAAAAGAAAAGAAAAGAGTTTGTCTCCGTCAACAGAAAGATCTTCAATAGTACTCTGCACCTCTTGAGGAAAGGAACAGGAGAGCCATGAATGTCAGCACATGACCACTGCCATGGATCTTGCTGCAATGTTGGCAACATCGAGGGCAGCTTGGAGAGCAGTACATGGTATGATCTATCCCTTGGAAACTAAAGCAGTAAATTGCAGTTTCTTTTCTTCTGGAATGTCATTAATAAAGTCCATGAATTTATTGTAGTTTTTGTGGTCATATTTTGCAGCAGTATAATTAGCAATATGAAACTGTAGCATTAAAGAAGCCTACATTTTATGTCCAAGGAGGTCCAAACGCTTACTGTCAGTCGGATAGAGTCGAGCGGGAATACTGCTGTTTGGTCTTTTGGTTGGCTGCATCTACTACCAACGAGCTTGGCACTGGATGGGTAAAAAGGAATTCAGAGCCCTTAGAAGGGATGAAGTACTTGCGATCCGCTCATTTACAGGTAGGTAGGCTTGTTGCAGGGATTTGCCAGATGGCCTTAGCAGGTTCTAGAAGGGCTGCGTTAATTGGTAATGCAACCCTAGAGAAAGAAGAGGGCTGTAGGATGTCTGTTAACTCATGCTGTTGCGCAGGAATGTCCTCCAAATTAATTTTCAATTCATTGGCAACTCTTAAAAAGGTCTTGAAGTTTTGAGAAGTCATCCGAAGATGTCGGGGTAAGGGAAAGTAAGGCTTCCTCAGGCGGCACCTCTGGATATACTGAAATAGGATCAGGAAATAATTGATCCTGCAGCTGCAACGGTGCTGTCTGGTGTCTTGAGTCAGTGGCAGGTTCATCTGCTGGTGGTGTTAGACAGGTGTTGCACCTGGCTGAGGCGGAGTAGAGAGTATGTTATCAAGGATACGATGCCCATGGGGCCCAATATTGCCATGGAGGTGGAAAGGCTATAGCTGGTGCTATCCAGGGGTTCACACACCATGGGACAGCGTAGGCCGAGGTAATTTTTCTATGACATCTGTTGACTGGGGTCTGAGGGTGGGATAATTGATACAGTGAAAAATCCCGCTGTGGTCCATTTTCCTCATCACTGGAGGAGGACTGCCCAGACCCTGACTCAGCATTTGGAGAAGAGTAAGCATTTAGCAGAGGTGAGTGTAGAATAGGTGATACAAGTAGGTCCCTTGCTTGAGTAAAGTGCAACGCTGAGGGTCCTATGTGAGGTGAAGGCCGTGCAGGAGGAATCTGTTGTGAGGAAGAATTCCTCTGAACCGGAGTTTTAAGCCTTGACTCACTGCCAGTCAGCTCAGTGGGTGTCGGTGCCAGGAGATCAATATCAGCCTGCAGGGTGGCAGACATGTCACAAGATGTCGGCACCACCTCTGTTGCCGTGCTGAACGGTGCCAGAAGAGAGGCAGTCAGCTGGAAGCCTGAAGCCTCAGCACCAGACTTTTCCACTGCGGCCACAGGCAGGTTTTGCATGGTGCCGGAGGAGCCCAGCACATCAAATGTGCTTAAGCAGGGAAACACCAGGAGGGAAACAGTAGACCTGCCCGGAGAAGTTCTGTCCCGCAGTGCGTCCTTTTTAGATATGAGAAGGTTCCTTTTTTTGGATGTTTTCTTGTGCCTCTTCGAGGCAGGTTGCAGGTGTGGGGGAGGCCTGTGGCAGGCAGCAGAGGTGGGTTCAGCACCTGGGTCTGAAGCTGACCCCAGTGATTTCTGCAGGAAGAGCATTTTGAGTCTGAGTTCTCTGTCCTTCCATGCCCTGGAGCTAAGTTTAGTGCAGTGGGCACATTTTGGGGGGACGTGGGTCTCTCCCAAACATCTGATACATTTTGAGTGGCCATCAGAAAGAGGGAACGGCTCCTTGCAGGTAGCGCAGTGCTTAAAGTCTGGGGAGCCAGGCATGTCGGAAGCGGCTGAGGCTGACAGGAATGGAGAAAAAGGGGTTTTGGTTTTTTGTTTTTTTCCCAAAAATCAGTGAGAAAAAGGTAGCTAACTACAACTAACAACAAACTAACTAACTAGAAGGGTAATAGTAACGAGAGGAAGAAAGTTCTTACCAAGTCTGCTGAGCTCCGTCTTAGGCCAAGGATGGTAGAGAAGGAACTGAGGAGACCGGCCGTGCGTACATACTGTTAAGGTACACAGAGCAGGGAGGCAGGCCCAGTGCATACACGGCCGCTAGGAGAACTGCTGCAAAAATCTCCGAGCGAAGGTGCAGGGACGCACCAACACCTGGAGTGGAGCATCCACAGGGACATCTCTCGAAGCAGAAGCATTATTATTTAAAAAGTGCCTTGTTAATGAGACAACAGGAGCGATTTAGAGGATTCTAGGCAGCTAGATGTTAGGATATGTACTCCTGTATATATCTAAATAAAGAAGACAGTTATGTTTAAAAGCTTCCCAGATCTCTTCTACTGCTAAGTACAGTTTAGAATAGCAATTATGCATCACTCCATAGCACTTACCAAGGCTCAACTACTGCTCTTAACTTTCTTTCAACCTTGAGAACACTAACTAATTTTCAAGTTCATAACACCTAGAAATTTGGTGCAATCTAGAAGGTAGATACAAAGTCAGATAAAAGGGGTGCATTTCTTGAGGACTACCAGCATCTGGGAGGTGAAGCTAGCCGGCATGCATTTCCAGGGTATAGCTGGAGGGTAATGTTAGTCAGGTGACAGGTTATGCCATAGCAGCATATGCGGAAGTGGAAGCTAGTATAAGGGAGCTACATCCTGCCTTCCACAGACAAAGGGTAAGTTACTCCAAACCAGGGCCCTTATGGGGAAGAGGAACTAAGAGGATTCCTGGAAGCCTCTCAAGAAACAAGTATTAGAAGACAATTGTGTAAAACATTTTTGAGGTTTATTTTTTACTTCAAGAATACAAGTACTATGCCATCCATGACCTTGCTGAAGTCAGTTATAAATCATTATTAAACTTTACCCATTTCTGTTGTGCTGCCTACAGCAAATCTAGCTGACATATACATATTTGTTTAATATTGTTTCTATTTCCCATTCTTCCTAACTTCTATCTGTTGTCTCTGCTCATTGTGGCAGAAACTATACCTCTTTGCCTATACAGAAAGTGTATAGCATATTATGGGTAGTACCATAAATTAATATTATACTGATGATGATGATATAGGTTTCCACATAGAGAGAATACAAAACACAGGTTCACAGTATTGTTTTCAATGGCAGAGTTATATTCAAAGAAACAGAACAAGCAATTTATTGCTATAATTTTGTAACTTAATTTGGTCAGTAAACTTCTGTCTTTTTCAAATATCTTATATCTCCACCAATAACAACAAAGTTTAAATTATGCAGAGTATTAGAAAGTATATGAAAAAAATTGCTCATTCTAAGAAAACTCAAAGCAGATGGTAGACTATATACAATATGTTAACTTAATAAAAATTCAAAGCTAAATCTATATTATTATATCCAGTTATTAATATTTTTATACTCTAGCTGTATGTGTGTCACATTCTGGGGTACAATCCATAACAGTGAAGAATTCTGTCACCTTTTATCCAGTAACCCTGAGTGCCTCACAATGCCTTGTTACTATGACTCTCTGCTTGGGACACCCACTGTCAGCAACAAGCAGGCACTCATGTCTACATATTGGGCTTGGATCCTGGGACCTGCCTGGTAAGGCAACTCCACACTCTCCACAGGTCTCGATTGCCCTCCAGAACATTATAGCCTGGCATTACAAAAGAGGAAATTTGTTTGGCTGATGAGAGCTCTAACTGTATGGTATCCTGTTTAAAACCTGAAGCCTTACACTCATTAATCACTGCTTATGAAATTCAACTGAAATTTTAGGAAAAACAATAATATGTAAAGAAATGTGGGTTTTTGGAAGGGGGATTGAGGGTACCTGACTTTCAACCAATGGTGCTCTACAACAATACACCTTAAATAGACAGCAGAATTCTAGCTCAGTTTCTGAACACAATTGTAACAGATTGTGAATATGTTGAGTGTAGATGCAAAACAATTTTTACTATAAACATGCTTAAAAATGGTTTTAAACAAGGTTATTAGTCTTAGGGTGAAAAGAAACTATGTATAAATAACTATGGAGCATTCACAAATTATTCAGTAAAGAGCCTGTTTTCATTTAACATTAACATTTTGTTCATTTAAACCTTCCATACATTTCTATGTACATTTGGGAAGATTTAATTGTCTTTACACATCAACTTAACAATATTCTTAAAATTACTTCTCCCCTAACAGTGAGTGATTCATAACATATTTTAACAGATAAAGATTCCTGTCAATCTGACAAGGAACTAGCCCTTCCTTAGAATGACTCAGTTAAAATAGTACTTTAATAATGAGAAACCAATTAAAAATGTTTAATCATCAATAGGAATGTTGTTTCCCTACAAGAAAGAGTGCTGTTTACCTGTTACAATCTTGAATGCAGTCACTGCAGTTGCCTTCTTTAAGGTAACATGCTGCTCTATTTGAATACAAGATACTTAGATCATCTCGACTTTGTACTCCTAAAATTATATGCAAGTACAATGAAAGTTCATTATTTAAATATTATTGAATAAGAATTTTAAAAAGACTTATCATATGTTCGGAGTGACACTGCACTGCTGCAGTTTGCTGATGATGCAAAGCTTCAAGAAGCTTTTGTTTATTCAGTATGTCACCTACAATACATATATTTTAATGTGTAAACATATATAAACATCCCTGTCACTAAGAATTATCAGTCTTTCTATTCATTTCACTCTATTGTACCTTATGTGACTCATTTTGTAAACTGACTTTATTAGTCATCACAAAGGAATTTACAGCCTGGCAGTTTCTGTCAGAAATCTGTGGATAAGCTATGATGGCTAAATTGTGGTTCTTTTAACAATAACAACAATTCTACTCTTTTCATAAGGTATCACAACTCACCTAAACTGATGACATTTTCAATTGCCTCTGAGTACCTCAGCACAGCCTCTCCAAACTGTCCATTCTTAAATAACTCATTTCCTTCACTTTTCAGTTTTGCTGCAGTAGGAGGAAGCAAATTAGAAATGCTTTTCCCAGCTGATGAAGATTCTGTCTCATGTGAACTGGAGGTCTCCTTCTTTACATCATTGCTTTCATTCTTTTTTTTACCATTTAGATAACCATTAACTTCACCTTCACGGTCGGGTAAATGTTCAATTGTCTTTTTCTCAGTTATGCCTTTTTTTATTCTACTCTCAGTGGACTCACTGTGCTTCTGCGTCTCTGACTTACAGCCATCTCCTTTGCTGGAAAACTTTTTTTGTACATTCCCCATTTCACTTGTAGTTGCAATCTCGTCTCCCAGTAGTACATCAGTTTCTATAAGGAAGTTAATCAACTAGGTCAGAGTTTGCATCATTGGAAGGAACTATTGTAAAGGCAAAGGAGGGGTGTATACCAAAGTCCACAGCATAAAACACTTCAGAAGTCTTCATTTATAAACATTGATTTGCCACAGAAAACTCTCAGAACAGAGATTAATTTCTAGTAATAAACAATTTGCAATACATAGTAAGAATGTAATACTTTGTCAAATCTGTTTTCTCCTTGCTGAAGAACAACTTATAACCCCCCTTTTCTTACGTAATGGAATGGTACAAAATTTACCTTGAATTTAACCACTTAAACACTGAATGTTAAATAAAAGGCTGATACTTTAATTTACATGAAAATGCAGATTTGCAGTTTTTCCAATCAGCAAATCACAATTACTTGTCATGTTAGAATTAATACATCAGCACCAAATTAAACTGTTTTACTGATAGCTCATGAGCAAATATTACAGCTATCAAGGGATTCATTTTTTAATCACGATTTAATCACACTGTTAAATAACAGAATACTATTTACTTAAATATATTTGCATATTTTCTACATTTTCAAATATGTTGATTTCATTTACAACACAGAATACAAAGTATACAGTGCTCGTTTCATATTTATTTTCTATTACAAATATTTGCACAATAAAAACAAAAGAAACAGTATTTCAATTCACCTAATATAAGTACTGTAGTGCAATTTCTTTATCAGGAAAATTTAACTTACAGTTGTAGAATTATGTACAAAAAATAACTGCACTCAAAAATAAAACAATGTAAACTTTAGAGCCTACAAGTCCACACAGTCCTACTTCCTGCTCAGCCAATTGCTTCGACAAACCAGTTTGTTTACATTTACAGGGGATAATGCTACCTGCCTCTTATTTGCAATGTCACGTGAAAGTGAGAACAGGTGTTTGCATGGCACTGTTGTAGCTGGCATCGCAATATATTTACGTGCCATATACACTAAAGAATCATATATTCCAGGGGTAGGCAACCTATGGCACGGGTGCCAAAGGCAGTAGGCAAGCTGATTTTCAGTGGCACTCACATTGCCCAGGCGCTGGCCACTGGTCTGGGGGGCTCTGCATTTTAGTTTAATTTTAAATGAAGCTTCTTGAACATTTTAAAAAACCTCATTTATTTTACATAAAACAATAGTTTATTTATGTATTATAGACTTATAGAAAGAGACCTTCTAAAAACATTAAAATGTATTACTGGTGCACGGAACCTTAAATTAGAGTGAATAAATGAAGCTTCGGCACACCACTTCTGAAAGGTTGCTGACCCCTGATATATTCCTTTATGCTTCAACCACCATTTCAGAGGACATGCATCCATGCTGATGATGGTTTCTGCTCAAGAACGATCCAAAGCAGCGTGGACCAATGCATGTTCATTTTCATCATATCAGTCAGATGTCATCAGCAAAATGTTGATTTTCTTTTTTGGTGGTTTGGGTTCTGTAGTTTCTGCATTGGAGTATTGCTCTTCTAAGACTTCTGAAAGCATGCGTCATACCTCGTCCCTCTCAGATTTTGGAAGGCACTTGAGATTCTTAAACCTTGGGTCTAGTGCTGTAGTTATCTTTAGAAATCTTACATTGGAACCTTCTTAGCATTTTGTCAAATCTGCTGTGACAGTGTTCTTAAAATTCAAATGAGACGGGTCATCATCCAAGACTGCTATAACATTAAATATATGGCAGAATGCGAGTAAAACACGGAGGAGGCGGCATACAATTCTCTCCCAAGGAGTTCAGTCACTAATTTAATTAACACATTATTTTTTTAACAAACGTCATCACTATGGAAGCATGTCCTCTGAAATCATGGCTGAAGCACGAAGGAACATACGAATGTTTAGCTTATCATTTAAATACCTTGCAAAACCAGCTACAAAAGTGCTATTCGAACACCTGTTCCTACCTTCAGGGACATTGTCAATAAGAGGCAGGTAGCATAATCTCCCGTAATGTAAACAAACTTGTTTCTCTTAGCAATTGGCTCAACAAGAAATAGGACTGTGTGGACCTGTAGGCTCTAAAGTTTTACATTGTTTTGTTTTTGAGTGCAGTTATGTAACAACAAAAAACCCCCACTACATTCGTAAGTTTCACTTGCACAATAGACTGCTCTACAGTCCTTGTATGAGATTAACTGAAAAATACTATTTCTTTTGTCATTTTTACCGTGCAAATATTTGTAATAAAAACATAAAATGAGCATTGTACACTTTGTATTCCCCATTGTAATTGAAATCAATATATTTGAAAATATAGAAAAACATCTAAAACATTGAACGAATTTCAATTGGTATTATATTGTTGTTTAACAATGGGATTAAAACTGTGATTAATTTTTTAAATCACAATTAATTTTTTTAGTTAATTGCATGAGTTAACTGTGATTGACAGCCCTAGAATATATATATCTATCTATCCATCAGAAGTCCCCGTAAATAACATGGAAAGGAGAAATTTTTTGTTTTGTAATATATCAATATAGCTCAAGAAAGAGAGGTTTCATATGAAAGAAACATAAGGACAAAACATAGCCTTTTACGAGTTCAGATTAAAGACAAACAATAATGAAAATTAACCCTAAAATTAGCTTTAAACTATGTCCAGAAGATAAGAAAAAACACAAAAATCACTGTACCAGATGTAACCTTAGACAAATTCTTCATCTCTCAGAATGGCCTATCATCAGAGTATGTAGGTATTTAATTTTATTCATTAGAAGAGGTTTTGGAACAAATTGATAAACTAAACAATAGTAAGTCACCAGAACCAGATGGTATTCACCCAAGAATTCTAAAGAACTCAGATATGAAATTTTTAAACTATTATTTAAATTAACTTCTGTACCAAATAACTGGAGAATAACTAATGTGATGCCAATTTGTAAAAAGGGCTCCAGAAGTGATCCCAGCAATTACAGGCTAGTAAGCCCAACTTCGGTACCAGGAAAACTGGTTGAAACTATAGTAAAGAACAAAATTTTCAGACAAATAGATGAACATAATTTGTTTGGGAAGAGTCAACATGGTTTTTGTAAAGGGAAATCGTGCCTCACCAATCGACTAGAATTCTTTGAGGGGGGTCAACTAGCATGTGGACAAGGGGGACCCAGTGGATATAGTGTACTTAGATTTTCAGAAAGCCTCTGACAAGGTCATTCACCAAAAGTTCTTAAGCAAAGTAATCTGTCATGGGATAAGAGTGAAAGTCCTCTCATGGACTGGTAACTAACTAAAAGATAGGAAACAAAAAGGTAGGAATAAATGGTCAGTTTTCAGAATGGAGAGACGTAAATAATGGTGTCCCTCACGGGTTTGTAAAGGGATCAGTCCTATTCAACATATTCATAAATGATTTGGAAAAAGGGGTAAACAGTGAAGTAGCAAAATTTGCAGATGACACAAAACTACTCAAGATAGTTAAGTCCCAGGCAGACTGCAAAGAGCTACAAAAGGATCTCACAAATCTGTGTGACTGGGCAACAAAATGGCAGATGAAATTAAATGTTGATAAATGCAAAGTAATGCATATTGGAAAACATAATCCCAACTATACATATAAAATGATGGGGGCTAAATTAGCTGTTACCACTCAAGAAAGATCTTGGAATCGTGGATAGCTCTCCGAAAACATCTACTCAATGTGCAGCAGCAGTCAAAAATGCAAACAGAATGTTGGGAATCATTAAGAAAGGGATAGATAATAAGGTGGAAAACTTTATATTGCCTCTACGTAAATCCATGGTACACCCACATCTTGAATGTTGCATGCAGATGTGGTCGCCTCATCTCAAAAAAGATATACTGGAATTGGAAAAAATGACCTGCTATGACACATTATCAGTTAGTCCGTCTAACTTTGCCTATTATTCTAATCTCCAACAGGAAAGCAACATGTTCTCACAATAAAACACTTGTGAGAAGGCTCTCTAAAAAAGACTCAGATTGGGCAGAGAGAAAATTCAGACATGGCATAAAGATGCAAAAAGGAAGGAAATGGAGGTGCACCATAACATTTAACTGGAGGGTTGTGTCCTTCTCAATTATCAAGAACCCAGCAGCCCAGAGTAATGGAAAGCCATACTGGAAGTAAATGGATAACAGTCTTCAAAACAGTGGGAAAAATAAATTAAAGTTGGTTCTGTGGCCTTGGGTGCCACTGTAAAATTAGAAAAAAGACTGGGCTAAAGATACAGTGAGAGCTGGATATTCACACTGCTTAAAACCTTAAAATTGCTAAGATCTGTATCCCAGATAACAATTACATAGACAAACATATTACTTTTATCTCCACTGCCACTTTCATGTTCTTTTCCATTTCCTTCTCTTTCTTCATCACCATCCGACTCCTCTATATCTTGAATAAGTATTCTTTTTCCTTTGGTGTGAGTCTCAGATACAGGCTCTAAATCTTTCAGCTTCTGCTCAATATCTGACAGATTTTTCTGCAGTATAGCAATAATAGCAATTTAGAAGTCTTAAAAAAATTAGCATTTAGATAGTGCTTTACCTTTGCAAAGCACTTTCTATTGTCTAAATAATGCCTACAAAACACCTCTGAAGTAACTACTCAGTATTACCTTAAAAATAAGAAAATATAAATAGGTTAAATGACTTCTTCAAGACTATATAGTGAGTCAGTTTCAGAACTGGGATTAGGACTAAATTGTTTCTGGCTCCCATTCCAATTATATATCCAATGCCTACTGCATATACATATTATATAAACCCATATGTACCATTTGTTAATAAATTCTTTGGACCATAGATTGTGTCTACCCACCTCTGTGTGTAGATAGTGCAACACTGACAATGGAACCAATTGGCACAGTCTGTAAGGACAGAGACTAACTAATTTAAAGCCTAAAAACAATGAATTCCTACACTGGAACTTTAGAAAAGGCCTAAAAATAATTTCATCAAAATCCACAGTATGGAGAGCCCAATGTCTGCTAGGGACTTACTTTCTTTTCAAATAGTTTAACTAACAGCTAGGATCAACCATAGAAAATTATAATTTCTTACAGAGTCTAGTAAAAACACACTGCTGGCTGAAGAAAAGTTATGCTGGTCTTACAAGAGCTACGATTCTCTCATTTATTTCATTATCATAACCATATGAAAAATACCACAGGAATTCTAAAACTGCTAATTTCTGTTTGTAAATAGCTTCTAAAAGGCCAGCTTTGACATATCTCCTAGACGTTACAGTTAATTATTAGAATTCAAGAACTTTGTTCCAATTAGTAACTCAGTTGATAATTGCATATTCTCAGGCAAGCCACTTAACTTAATCAACCCAATTGTAAAACTTGCTAAAGCAAGATTTCTCTGCAAAGCAAATGCTGCATTTGAGTAGAGCTATCCTGAGTATATATTTTCTTCAACCTACCATACACACTCTGAGGCCATGGTTACACTTACAAGATTATAGCGGTATTGGTTATAGCTGTCCTCATATACGCTATAGGGATAGCGCTATAGCGTGGCCACATTGACACCCACCAGCGGTATAGCATGGCCACATTTGCGGCACTTCAGGTGGCATTGGGAGCAGCGCATTAGGGCAGGTATCCCAGCATTCAGCTGGGTGCAACGTGCTTTTCAAACGAGGGGGGTGAGGGGGGACGTGTTGTGTGTATGCGGAGGGAGAGAGCCAGTGGTTTTTCCGTTCTTCTGAAAGGCTGTCAGCGCATGTCCGTTCACAGAGGGCTTTGTTTTCACACAGGCTCCCTCCTTAAACATTTGCATTGCTTATCTGCCGAGTTAAGAGAGAAACTCTAAAAAGGTACTTCCACATTCCTCCAGCCGAGTTCAAAAGAAAGGGAAGAGACGTCAATTGCCTTAAATGGCTCTAGGCATCTCAAGAGATCACTTGTAGCGCAGTGGGTGTCCACATTCTCGCCGTAGCGCTACAGCGGGAGCACTACAGCACTTATTCCCCGTGCGGAGGTGGATTACCAGTAGCACTATAACTCCGAGGTTATAGCGCTCTACGTGCCTCGCCAGTGTGGACGGGTAGGAGGTTATAGTGCTCCTGGGGGCTTTATAGCGCTATAAAGTGCCAGTGTAACTAGGGCCTGAGAATGCCAGAGGAGAATGCCCCTTTGTGGATTACACATATTTTTGACTACACACTCTCTCTCTACACTAAGTCTTTAATAAAGAAAAATAAAAGAAAGTGTATTTTCAAAAGAAAAAAAAACAAAACACCTTATTCTGCTAAAGAAATGAGTACAGTATCTTGTACTCTTTCTAATACTTAATGCATGTTTAACTTCTGATGTTTAAATGGTGCAGCTAAGCAAAGAAGTAACAACTTTATTTGAGATGATGAACTTGTGACTTACCTGATACTTAAATGACGACTTGATGTCACCATTACCACACAAACAAAAATAAAATCTGGCAAAAAGTTTGCCAGAAAATTGCATTTTCAATCATTTGCCACATTCCTATATAATCCTAAGAAAACATTAGCGTATTGTTGTGGAGATTTGTGACAGTAACTCCTCACTTAACATCTTGTCAGTTAACATTGTTATGTCACTGATGTATTAGCGACAAGGAGACCTGTGGCACCTTAAAGACTAACAAAAGTATCGAAGCATAAGCTTTCGTGGGCTAATACCCACTTCGTCAGATGCATATTATTAAGGGGTTTTTTTATGTTGTACTTTTATCCAAAAGTGGGTATTAGCCCACGAAAGCTTATGCTCTAATACTTCAGTTAGTCTTTAAGGTGCCACAGGACTCTTTGTCTCTGATTCTTGACACTGATGTATTAGGGAACATATTCCTTTAAAGTTGTGCAATGCTCGCTTATAACATTCTTTTAAGGGTAGGGGGTTGTAACTACGGTGGGCTGGCAGCCCATCTCCACACGCACACACCCAGGGCCTCGTGCCCAGGGCCCCCGCGGATCCGCACCTTCTCACTCCTGAATGCTGTTTTGCTGTGTTCAAGAGGTGCAGGAAGGGAGGGGGATGCACTGCTCCACTGGGCCCGCCGGTGGGCAGGAGGCGCAGGGAGCAGAGGGGAGCTGATGTGAGGGTCTGGGAGTTCCAAGCCTTCACTTGCTACCTATGATGGGTTGCTCTTCCAGAGAATCCCGCAAGTAGTGGACAAAGTACCATGCTAGCAGGTGATGAAAAGTTTCCCTGGAACCTAACCTCCCCACCCCCATTTACATTGATTCTTATGGGGAAATTGGATTCACTTAACATCGTTTCACTTAGTCGCATTTTTCAAGAACATAACTACAATGTTAAGCGAGGAGTTACTGTAATGATATTGAAGCACAAGAGAACCTTGCTAATGTGCACTGATGGTTAGTCATGGCACTCAAGCCAACTGCTTCCTGGTATACACAAGAAGGCTGCAGGCTGGGCATTGAGAGTGAAAAAACTTGAGCTCTTGAGCAAACTTCCTACATTCGTCCAATAAAACCCTTCATTTGTTGACTTTAAGGACATACTGTCAAGGACAATCTACCTTTTTCTCCAAAGTCTTGGAGAATAGTTAACTGTTATGTATTTATTGGTGTATGTTTTATATGTTTTCATACTGTGCACAGTGCGCTCTCAGAAATGATTCAGCAATGCCTCCTCTACAACTGACTATATCAGAGGTTCTCAAAATGTGGTATGTGGACCACACTCTATTCAGGTGGTCCACAGATAGTTCCCCCTAAGGTGCGCACTTGGGCAGCCACACAAGAGAGAATGAAGGGCCACCCACCTAATTAGGGGAGCCATGCACTAATTAGATCCTAGACCCTGGAGAAGATGCACATGTAAGGTGAGGTGGTGACCTTGGGGGGAATAGGAGGTATGGGGCAGTGGCGTGATAAGAGAAAGTGGGGGGAATTTGGGACATGAAGTGCTGTGGTGACCAGAGAAAGAGGCAACTTTCCCCAGCTCCAGGACTGTAGCTGCCGGGGAGAGACCCACTCCTTCCCAACTCCAGCTCGGGGGCTGCCGCGGTGCGGGAGAGGGAGAGAGACATCCCCCTCCTTCCCAGCCTCAGCTCGGGGGCTATCACAGCAGGAGAGAGAGAGCACATCCATTGCATTACAAAGGTAAGACTACTGATATTAAAATATGAGTTGTGTGCTTTTATTTGTAGAACAAAAAAACCTTATTATTAAGGGTTTTTTTATGTTGTGCTTTTATCCAAAACACTTTACAATAGTTAGCTTAATGGTACAAACAACAAGCGGAAAGATCATTAAGTGATAAGCAAGACACTCAGCAATTTTCATGTGGTTCACGGAAAAAAAAAGTTTTAGACCCACTGGACTATATGATTAGACACATAAATCAGTCACACATTTTTATTATAATTACCATCTCATCTGTAGTCACAAACAGGATTATATTGTTTAGGGTGCATTTCAAAAAGTCATTTAAAATATGTATTATATATTAACATTTTAACAAGTATTTTAAGCTAGAATCTTTTATGGTTCATATTTCATATTTGCCATTATAAAAAAATAGAAGCCCAGACCTCATCATAAAGTACATTAATTCAGAAAAGTGAAGTCAGTGAGCCAAACAGAATTTCATTGGAGTTTGCCTGAATAAAAAGTGACTAGATATACTATAGTATAATAATGGATGTATATTACTTTTATCTTGCATCAAACACATAATACAAGCAACATGCATCTTGGTCTATAAACACACCTTTATTCTAGAAATAAAGAGTTACTTGTCTTTACCTTAGCTATGGCATTTTCTGGTTCAACATGTAATACTTTGGCCAAATCCTCTATAGCTGCCTCGTAATTCTGTAGATGCTTGTATACAGTAGCACGGCGCATAAGAGCTACAAATTAACAAAGAATATACTATTTATATTGTATTGTTCTAAATTATACTGCAGAATACAATTAATTCACATTTAATCAGCGAAAGTACAATGTGAAGTACAAAACAATTCCACATTAAATTTCATAAAGCCTTGCATCTACCTCATAATGGCTATGTATTAAGTTACTGATTGTTTTTTAAATCACATAACTTGATATGACATACTCTATGTTTATATGGTGATACATGAACTATCATTCCACTTGATAATTTTCCAGTCTGTCCCACTCTCTCCATGTAAGTTTAGTTAGCTATTTACAAATACTTACCTCAGTAAGAAAGCATGCACTGAGCACCTTTCACTGCTGTTTTAATGCAGTTGTTAAGCTTGTTAAAAGAAGTGCTTTTCTGTGAATATTAGGAGACCATGCATGTCACCAATATGATGCAATAATCATCATTTTGGAAGCATGATCTTCCCAAACATCATCAACCTATTATCGCTTCAGCCCAGTCTTAGAATCTTGGACCAAAGATGTGCAGGACAAACTCACACAAATCCTCAACCTGCCATTTAAACTATATAAGCAGAGCTAATCTGGGACTATTTTTCCCCACATTTGAGATCTGACAGCTGAAGTCAAAGGACTTGATTTCAATGGATGATAAACCAGGCCCGTGTTCCTCCCCAACCCTGCACCCCGGAAAAAAGACTTTTCTCTAGAAATAAAATTCTGATAAATGCTAGTTTACATTTCACCTTTTAGATTGCCAGGCTCCAAATCTAACACTTTCTCACAATCCTGACAAGCATTATGCCAGTTTTCAAGTTTGATTTCTGCTTGAGCTCTGTTATTATATGCTGCCACAGTGGGCAATACTGATATGCTCCTGAAAAAGACAAGACAAAGTGAGCTGTATGCTAGAAAGAAAACGAGAGTATACCTCATTAAAGTCAGTTTTAAATTGTAAAGAGTTATAATAAAATTAAAATCACTAAGCAATGCAATTTCAACCAGAGGACTGTGAAACAGTATGCAGGATAAATTTATTTTAAAATCATGGCAACACAGAATTGCACCAAAGCATGCTCTGTACAAAACTAGGATGACCAGACAGCAAATGTGAAAAATCGGGACAGAGATGGGGAGTAATAAGAGCTTATATAACAAAAAGACCCAAAAATTGGGACTGCCCCTATAAAATTAGGACATGTGGTCACCCTAGTACAAAAGTGATACATCTCTTAGAACAACTTAGAGAACTTTGAGGCTCCTCGTAAGGTAACTAAAATAAAACTTACTTTCTATTTTCAATTTTGAGTAGTAGGGCTGTGTATATGGTAGATAGGAGGAAGAAAGATTGATGTGCAGTATAATAGGTTATAATGACCTTATTCTATATAGCTGGACAGTAGTCACTTAAAATTGCTATCAATCCACTTTCAAAGACATTTTATTCAAATTTTATGAATTTATAAACTTAAGCAAATAATAATTGCCATACTGAATCAGATCAGTAGTCCATTCAACATACTATCCTGTCTCTGACAGTAGCCAGATGTTTCAGATGAAGGTGGAAAAAAATAAAAACGAAACAAAACATTGTGATCAAATGTGGGGAAGTTTTTTCTAACCCTGCAAATTAACAGTTGACTCAGGCCCTGAAGAATGAGAGCTTATGTTCCTTCTTAAAAAAAAAAGAAATCTCATATGATGCAATTGTGGATGTTCTTAATATCCATATTATACCCCAAAAAACTACATTAAAAGAACATTAAGGTTGCAAAGTCATGCACTCAAAAGATAGAAAACACGATAATTAAGGTTGCCTGTATGTCCTCTTTTTTGTATGCATTATGATAACCACTTTAATTATGTGATTATACACTATTTTTGCCTCATTCAGTGCAAAGGATGAATGATGCTCACCGAATGGGTATCTAGACAATATTTATTTTTATCCTCATCATTTCATGTGTAGCCCCATCCTTTATTTATTCCACACCATTCTGCAATGAATACAGAATTAATTTCCTCATAGGCTTTTCTGTGAGATCATAGCATCTTAATGTTTTATGTAATATATTAATGGATTTCTCTTCACAACACCCTTGTGAGATGAGGTAGTATTATCCAAATTTTACACATAATTTCTGTGCCTCAGTTCCCTAAGACCAAAATGTCCATACATTTTTGATGTCCAATTTAGGAAGCCTAGGGCCTGACTTTTTTTAATTGCTTACCATTTATTAGCACATTACATGTTCAAAGCAGAATTCCCACTGACTTCAGTTGCATCAGTGAGTGCTCAGGATTTCCACAAATGAGAACTGGATGTTGCAATTTGCATATCCACAAAATGAGGAACACACAGTGGCCACCCGTGAAAAGTTTGGTTTACAGACTTGCTCAGCATCACACACAAAATTTGTGGCAGAGGCAAGGAGAAAATCCAGTTCTCCAGAGTACCATTCAACTGCTTTAATCACAAGACTATCTTATCTTCCTGCAGTTCCCCACCACACATCTTCCAACTTTTGTAATAAACGAGGCAGGAGGCCTACAAACAATGACTCTTCCATTCACTACACAACATGATTCATTTTCAGAGCATAATTTATCCTGGGCACTTGAGGAAGAGATCCTGTGGAAACCCAACATTACTTTGTATCTCAATCTTAATATATTTCCATTCTTGACCACTTAAGATCACGTAGAAGATGTTCTAATGGAGCTGTCCACGATAATGTTTTGTCATTTTCCTAAGCAGTTAATATTTACATTAGAACCCAACAGTGTATTACTAGCTGAAATTATTCCTGCCAATACATAATAGGTTGCACTTAACAATGAATTGCATTTGGCTCCATGCAGCTCATCTACCTACTTGTGTGGGGTCTGTCTGGAGTCTCCTCTAGTCTTGAATAACCTAAATAATTTTGTATCACCTGCATATTTTGCCACCTCACTCTTCACCCATTTTTCCTGGTCACTTATACATCATTAAGGACATGCAGAATGATGATACACCCCAATGTAAAATCTTTTGCCAAATTACAAAGTTGATCATCTGTTGCTTCAACAAGAAAGGCACTGAACTAGATTGATATATACATAATATTAATTAACAATTACAAGTTTTAAATAATGGTTCACATGGCATTAACTCACCGAGTGTAGTATGTCACTGCCTCTTTATAATCCCCAATGGCAAAGGCTTCATTACCTTTTTCTTTTTCACGATTAGCAATAAAATTTCTCTCTCTCTTAGTCATACCTAGAACATAACTTTAGATATAAAAATAGCTAACTATTAACATGTAAAATATGACATTTTAACATGGAAGTATTTTAATTTCATTATATAGTGTACATTGGTTTGAAAAGTGTGAAAACCCCTGAAACAAAAAAACAAAAAAAAAAAGGAAACTTTGTCAGTATCTGTATATTTCAGGATAGAAGATTTTATGTTCAACTGATTAGAGCACATTTTTCAAGACTCTGCTCAGTGGAAAATTTGTACTGAAATTTTCTAGGATGAATAGAGTTCAAGGGCAGACAAAATTTAGTATGCATTAGAAAGGTAATACTTGAAAAATCTGTGCCTCTTGGTAGCATTTGAAACAAGACTTACGACCCTTGCCATCTTTCCATGCTACCAATAAATTCTTAGTTTCTTAAACTAGAGTTTAAATAAATAAAGTGAGCATTGGGATGCCCTGTCACAAGTTCTCTTTGTATATACTTGTCCATAAGCTGAAATTTTTAGTAGAAAAGGGAAGCAAAAGTAAAGGGGTCAGCTTATAAACAGGTATAGAGAGGGAGAGGTGGGATACAGCCCCTATCCCCAACAGAGGGGGCAAGGAGAGGCAGCACAGCTAGCAGAGCCAGAAGGAAAGAGTCTCTCCGCTTCTGGCCATGCTGCTCTCTCCTCAGCCTCCAAAGCAGCTGCAGCTTCGGGGCTGGCAAGCTGTGGCCACGCTGCGCAGCCCTGCCCATCGGAGCAGTCTGCGGCCGTGCAGCACCAGCCTCCCGGTGCAGCTCCACCCTCCCATGGCCATCCTCCCCTGGCCCATTCCAGGTAAGGTGGGAAGGGAAGAGGATGGGGAGAGTGTGGGAGTCCTGAGCTAGGGGTGTTGTCATGTGGGGGGTGGTCACAGGGATTACTCTCCTGACCTGCAGCTTCTTCCCTCTCCCTCAAATTTCTCCACCAGTTGCTGTTCCAGCCCATCAGGGTAAGCAGCTGGTGGGCCAAGACACTTTGTTTACTTAGGTTTATCTCGTGCCTGCAGACACTCGAGGTAAACAAACTATCTCAGCCCACCAGCAGCTTATCCTGATGGCCCAGGAGCCAAAGTCTTCCAATTCCTGAATTATAGGGTCAGCTTATGAACAGGTCATAAAAATTTTCAATTTTTACTTATCCATCTTGGGGGGTCGGCTTATAAATGAACCGGCTTATGATCGAATATATACAGTACATTACATATAATCAGCAGGAAACAATGGGCTTAGTGTCTTTGCAATTTTCTTTCATTATGAATTATTAAACACACAGTATAATACATACAAAACATTAAACTTATTTTTAGGCTATTTCTATTTCAAATAGTCTTCTTTACCAAAAAAGAATGTGCTATCACTTTGATAAACTATGTAGAAAAACGTTTTCAGCTGAACTATTGATTTTTCTGCAGTTGTAGTAGAAGCTAGCATGCTTGGAATAACCACCACTAACACTCCAGAAGGATCATTTGTTTTGGCTAAAACCCGTTTTCCACTTTGCTAGGACAAGCTTCTATCATCTGGCCATCTGAGGAAATGGATCAACATGTTGAAAGGTGATGGGAAGCCAAGTCATCAGAGGAAGGAAGCTGGATGGTTGAAACAGAGAACAAAGTTCTCAGCAGACCAATTCAGGGTTGATCCAAGCAAGCCTTAAGCTTCACATTAACTTGCAACCATTAATAGACAGTAAGCAGAACTAGACTCTCTCACTATTGCATGGTAGGCAATAAAACAGCACGTATGTACTGTCCCCAATTATTTTTATTCAGATAATTTAAAGACAACTGTAGTTTCAACACTCTTTGAAACCACACTTACAAAAACCTTAATACCTTTAAACCACACACACACACACACACACACAGCATACCAACATGCATAAGCAATGCTACAACAAGAAAAATAAAGATCTGTTTCAAGCTTCCACTAGTTTGTTTTTTATAAACAGTAGAGGAAAGTGATTTTAAGCTCTATGAGAATATCATAAATATGCCATGATACACTTTATATTTTGTTTACAATAGGACAAATCAATCTTGAAGTTGTATTTTTTTCCAGCATCCCCAGGCCCTATTTATTTCATAAGCTTATATTTAAAGCAAATCTTTTTCAATAAGCATTATTAGAAGGCATATCACAATTTCTGCAAAATGGCCATTTTCTGGGATGACTTAGTAAGAACATGGTTTGCTTTTATTTTCTCTGATGGTTGAAAAAAGCAAGGAGGATATATACAGCAAAAGTACATTTTTCCTCTACATTTCTTCAATTTGCATGAACATTCTACTGAGCAATGTTAATTCTATATCTAATTTTAAAAAAAGACAATTTTGATACTAAGTTATCATTTACCTGTTGTCTCTATTTTCTTTTCAATTACAGGTAAATTTGAACTAATTTTGAAGCATGCTTTTGAATTATTTTCTTCACAGACCTCATCAACTTTAGAACACTCCTTTTCCACATCAAACCTTAAAGTAAAAAAATACATAAATCTATATTACATACACACAGTAAAATGCAGCAAAACAAGATTTCTTTATCCATAAAACAACATACTACATTTCAGATATAAACTAAATTGGGTACAAGGAGTCTGTCGATCTGTTCAACAATCCAGAATTATTCAGGGAGAAACACAATATTTTAAACAATTTCTATTTCCTTTATGTGTGTCTTCTTCCATGCTGTCCACTACAAATACTCTTCAAACCCAGTACAGCATTCTAAGAATCAGGCAGAAGTCAAGAAACTATGTTTTAAAGGGCCAACCCTAAAAGATACCAAGCATTTGTAACTCCTTTTGAAGACAACTTGGAGTTGCAGGTACTTTGCACTTCTCAGGAACAGACATACAGTGATTAAATACTGGAAATGGAAGACCAAAGGGAAAAAACGGTTAACTATCTTTTTGTAACTGTTGTTCATGTCTATTCCATTTCAGGTGTGTGCGCACTCACATGCACAGTTGTTGGAGATTTCTGGCTTAGCAGCATCCGTAGAGCCAGCTGTGGTGTCCTCTAGAATGGTGCTCCCATGTGGCAATACATCAAACGCCGCTGGCCCTGCACCCTCTCAGTTCCTTCTTGCCAGCAACTCCGACAGAGAGGTAGGAGGCCGGGAAATGGTATAGACTTGAGCAACACATCTCAAAGAACAGTTAGTTACAAAAAGGTAGGTAATCATTTTTTCTTCTTCACATGCTTGCTCATGTCAATTCCATTTTAGGTGACTCACAAGCAGAACCCACAGAGGTGGGCTCGGAGTTCCCAGCTTAGTGGCTTGCAGTACTGCCCTACTGAACCCAGCATTGTTCCGGGCCTGCTGGGTCAGTGCATAGTGGAATGGAAAGGTATGGACAGACATCCAAGTGGCCACTTTACAGATGTCCTGGATAGGCACATGGGCCAGAAAGGCTGCCGAAGAGACCTGCACCCTGGTAGGGTGGGTGGTGATGATTGCTGGGTGTGGCACCTTCACTTGGTCACAGCAGACATGAATGCAGGCAATGATACAAGAAGAAATTCTTTGAGTAGATACAGGGTAACCTTTCACACTGTCAGTCACAGCAACGAATAATTGCGTTGACTTGATGGGACCAAGCCATTCCATAATATAAAAGGCCAGAGCCCTCCTGACATCCAGGGCATGTAGCCTAAGCTCCTCCTCCTACAACTTATGCGGCTTCAGAAAGAAGACTAGTAAGTAAATGTCCTGGCTCAAATGAAACTGAGAGACTATCTTGGGAAAAAAAGCAAGATGTGGTCTTAGCTGGACCTCGTCCTTGCAGAAGACCGTGTACAGTGGCTCCAAGGTGAGTGCCCGAATCTCAGTTATTTGGCAGGCCATCACCGCAACCAGGAATGCAACCTTCCAAGAAAGGACAAGGAGAGAGCAGAAAGCCAGAGGCTCGAAGGGAGGGTCCGTGAGCTGTGACAGCACCAGATTCAAGTCCCATGGTGGGATGGGATCCCTGACTTGTGTGTAGAGACACTCTAGGCCATTAAGGAATCTGGCCATGATATCATGAGCAAAAACAAACTTGCCCTCGAACAGCAAGTGGAAGGCTGAGATGGCCACTAAATGGACCTTGACTGATGAAGACACGCCCTGGATCTTAAGATGCAGGGGACAGTCCAGAATAAGCCGCAGTGAAGTCTGCTCAGGACGAACACCTTTGTCTGCTGATGAACTGTTTCCACATGGCCAGGTATGTCACTCTGTTGGAGGGCTTCCAACTTCCCAACAGGACGTGTTAAACATCAGCTGAGCACTGCTGCTCCTCGACATTTAGCCACACAGCAGTTAGGGCCTCAGCTGTAACGCCACCAGACTGTGATGCAAAAGACTGCTGTGATTCTCAGACAATAGGTTTGACCTGAGCGGTAGCTTGAACAGGGTTGCCACTGAGAGGAACAGCACAGTGCTGAACCAGTGTTGGCATGACCACATCAGCACTATTAGGATGATTCTTGCCCTGTCCTGTTTGATCTTTGTAAAGATCCTGGGTAGCACCACCACCAGAGAGAAGGCATATATCAAAATCCCCAACCACAAGGGCAAAAAGGGATCCTCCATCCATGCCCCCAATCAAGCAGAAGACGTGGCATTTCTTGTTTTGCCAGGACGCGAACAGGTCCACCCAAGGAGTTCCCCACCTGTGAAAGATGGAACTGACCACCTCCGGATGAAGGGACCAGTCATGGCGAAACGAGAACACCCTATGGAGGCAATCTGCCAAAGCGTTCTTGGTCTCTGGAAGATGAGTGACTATAAGATAGATGTTGTGCTGCAGACAGAAGTCCCAGAGACAGAGGGCTTCCTGGCAGAGGGCAGACAACCTGGCTCTATCCTGCCTGCTGACATAGAAGAACGTAGCCATGTTGTCCGTCAGGACCTGAACGACCCTGTCTTGAACCTGAGGTAGAAAGGGTTTGCAGGCTAGTGTAGCCATCCTGAGCTCCCTGATATTGATATTCAGGGAATGATCGCAACTGGACCAACGATCTCGAGAGCTGAAAACGCCCAGGTGAGCTCCCCACCCCAGATCCGAGGCATTGGAGACCATGGTCACTGATGATACTGGGGCCGCGAGGAGAATGCCTTCCAGCATTGACATGGGATCCTGCCACTACAGGAAAGATGACAGTATGCTGTCTGGAATCCAGATTACCTGGTCCATGCTGTGCCAAGTGGGGACACAGACCGACACCAGCCATACCTGAAGGGGATCTGAGGTGGAGTTGTAGATGCCGGACTACACATACTGCCAGGTAGCTCAACAATCTCAGTAATTTAATCTGATATGCTGCTGCATGCGAGTATCACTCCAGAGGGCACAGCCGGACCTACAGATACCACAAAGGCAGAAATCTCCGACAACTGGGCATGTGGACACACGCACACCTAAAATGGAATTGACATGAGCAAGCACTCAAAGAAGAAACAATCTTTCAACCATCACTCCACAACTGCTTTTCAGGGGCTTTTTCCAAAGATCTTCCATTAATTAATTTCAAGTAAATGTTTCTGTTGTAACACAATCCAACAAAAGAAAAGAAATGCAGTCAGAACCAAGTCATTCACTACCTACAAACAATAAAGACCATTCTAATTATAGCTGAATGGGAAACAAAATTTTCCATTTTGCAAGAATTTTCAAGATTTCAAAACTTATTGTCCCAACTCAAGTCAATCTTGACAAATTTTTTGAACGAAAAATTTAAAATATTCAAATCAGGTCAATCAAAAGGTTTCATTTTCACTTTGACCTTTTATAAAAGGTTTACCTTAAATTACCTAAAATTTCAAACTGAAAAGTCCTTTCAAAATGAAAAACAACTTTTAAATTTAGAAAATGTCAAAATGAGATTTTGACCATTCGAATCTATTATTTTCTAAATGTTTTCAGAATGAGAAATTCATGAAATCAAGCTCTTTCCCACAAACACTTTTGGTTTCTATGAATTGGCACTTTCTGAGGAAAAAAAAGCTTTGTTGAAAAACTTCCAACCAGCTCTAAAGTTAATTGATTTTCTATATGCCCAATCAAATTCAAGGATTCAAAGACAGACCAGATAAGTAAACCTGCAATAAATATAAAAGATATTACGCTGAAGTATTATAATACATCTTGTATTTTTCACAGCAAAAAATATAACAGATTCTTTCTAGCGTGTAGGTCAACAAGTAAAATAAAAATCACCCACTCCATTTATTCTTATGCAGGTTAATCTGTCCCAGGTTATCTGAAACTTAAATTGATTGACAAATAATTTTCCCACTGATTGGCAAGAGACAAGACAGACAGGAGAGTGAATTTCTCTCAAAATTCTCTCTTGGCATCATATTTTCTAGATCATATGTAAACATTAAGGCCCTATTTTCGTAAACACTTATGCATATAAGTATGTTTTGTAAGATTAGAACCTTATAGAATGGTCAGATACTGTATAAGGCCCTGCTCCTGCAACTGACTGTGTGAGGGCAAATTGTTGTGCCTGCACCAAGTCCAAGTCTTTGAAGTTAATGGAGTTCAGTGCAGGAGCAGAATTCCACCTGCTTGGTGTTTTAATGCTGAAATAGGACCTAATGCACACAACCACCACATTGGGGAACATAAAATAAGTATCAACTGTTTTGTTTTTAAAGTTAAGGTAAAAATCACATATTAAATTTCCTTACTTGTTTTATTAATATCTCCTTAGACTTTAAAGTCTTGTTGATTAAAAATAAAACTTGAAAAATTAAATTACTTATTATCTATGTTGTCTGTTTACTTTCTGGCCTATATATTTAGCTTGAACAAATAAAATGGACTTTGCAGCTTCACCTTTTGTTCTGAAGTACTGGTTCCATGCTACACTTTGTTGTAAAGGGAATGTTTATATTAAAATAAAAGCAAGTCTCACCTGTATTTTTACAGTTTCATGAAATATATTATTAGGTGCATGAAACATGTTTCTCTTTTAAAAAAAAAATCTAAATTATCACACATTACCTAGTAGTGTTCTATTACAAAAATAAAGTAAAAAAAAAAATCAATACAAAATTAAAAGATGATGATGTAACATACTTGTCCCATTCCCTGTAATCTCGTGGTATATTTTTCTTCTTTCTTTCTTTATTTTCTTTGTTCTAAAACAAAAAGAAAGAGGCTGAGAATTCATTGTTTAACAAATTCCCTGAGTGGCAGTTTCGTTTTTTGTTCCCATAGTTATTCTCATCTGGGGTCAACACTATTCATGACTGGTCTCCAGCATATAGCTGTTTTCAAACTTTACTTGTTGTCAAGACCTTCCTAGTTTTGACTTTTGTTTTAAGGGAAATCTGTTAGCTATTTGATATACAAGATTCCAACACTATACATTCATTCATGTATCAGTCATCAGGTTTCTTTTCAACCTAGAAATCCTAAACTTCAAACTTAAGGACACAGCACCCCGAATCACATGGTGAAACCCAAAGAAAGAAAACTCAGTGAGGTTTCACTTGTGCAGTTATCGTTCCAGCATGAGAAGATGGAAACAGGGTTTGCCCTCTTATGGAATGAACCAGAGACCCACCCCCAAAAACCTAAGAGCCCTCAATAGACAGGTCCTCATGCTCTTGGGAACCTAGCTCCCACATAAAGAATTGCTGCCTCAATAGAAACACAATATTAGGGACACTTCAGCTGCTGATACCCAAGAACCTGCCTTCACCTTAACTTTCTTCTGGTAACTGTACTGAACATAGGGAAACAATTCAGAATCACTGTCCTGTACATACCCTATTTGAACTGGGCAGAAAACAGTTTTCCTTTCCTATACACATTTTTTAAATTTCAGAAATTTTCCCTTTCTGCATTGGAACAAACCTGAAACCTTTCAAAGTTTTTCCCAACAAAAGTGAGAGAGACCTAGCCTGAAACAGACAGATCAGAGACTCGAACCTGGGTTTCCCGAACCCCAGGTATCCTAACCACTGGGCTACCAGTTAGTCATATTAGCTATTGAGCTGTCTCTCATTTTGACCAGAAATTCCATCCTCAGCCTGAAAAACCTTCCCTATTAAAATTGCCTCAAAACTGGTTCATTTCCATGGAAAGTTTCCATTTAATGAACTGGCATTTAAAGATATATGTGATCAATATGATTGTAATCATTAACTAGTTTTGTTAATGCAGCTGCATTCTCAGACAATGAATCAACTTAGCAATCACTTTAAGAGCCCTTATATACAAAAGATACAAATCAGAAGTTCAAATACTGTTAACACGTAAGGGTTTAGAGCTAGTTGGGTCTATCAGTGCTCCAAAATTCTGCATGCTGGGTGGGAATTAGATAGGATTATTTATGATACCACCACAGGATTCAAACATCTCATTGGCAACTCATATATTTCTATCAATCCATTCTACAGTATTGCATTTTGTAGGGAACTATTTTAAATATTATTTAATGTGTATCTTTTGTGAATATTTGTTAAATAGGTCTTATAATTATATTAGGAAGGTGATGGTCTCTAAAAAAGCACTGGAAATAATTTGGGGTATAAAAAGTGAAGAGGTGGAGTACTGTACTAAAGAGATGGTTTTGTTTTAATTTTGATCCCTTTCAAGCATGGGCATTGCCTCCCCAAACTGCAATCCTCAGGCAACACTGGGGTGGGGCCAGATTTCTGCCTTCCATTTGGTACTGCTCCCTCCCCAAGTCCCACCACGACAACCAGAGCCCCTTAGCGGGGCACAGAAGAATAGCCTCTAGCTATACCCCTGACTGAACCCTGAGTAGTTTTCAAGTTTATGAGCTGACCACCTCCCTCCCACTTTGAATTACAATTTTTGGTCATCCCCTCTCCCAAACCCAGACAGACTGGGTGACCTGATGAGATGAGTCAGGGGACAGAGGGAGTAATCCCTCCCTGGGCCCTGCCACGCAGAGCTGATCTGAGCCCCATGGGACCCTGCCTCCCCATACATACAAGTGAAACTACGCCAGGGGTGGGCAAACTTTTTGTCCCGAGGGCCACATCAGGTTTGCGAAATTATATCGAGGGCCGGATAGGAAAGGCCCTGCCCCCCATCTAGCCCCTTCCCACTTCCCACCCCCTGAGAATCCCTAACCCATCCAACCCCACACTTCTCCCCTAACTGCCTAACTTCCATAGACCCCTAACCACCCCCTAGGATCTCACCCCCTATCCAATTCCCTTGCTCCCTGTCCCGACTGGCCCAACCCCTATCCACCTTCCCACCCCCTAACCACCACCCCAGAACCCCACCCCCATCCAACCCACCATGCTCCCTGACTGCCCTCTCCAAAGCCCCCCGCTTTGCCCACAGGCACGGCTCCGGGGGAGGAGGGGGGCCCACGGCCCCGCAGAGTGGCCAAGCTGCGTGACTCCGGGGGAGGGGCCAGTGGAAGCTTCCCCGGCCGCGGGCCAGATGGGACGGTCTCGCGGGCCAGATGTGGCCCGCGGGCCGTAGTTTGCCCACCCTTGAACTACGCCTATGCTTTCTAGGAAGACTGTACTAAGCTCACTGATATACGACTGGTTACAATAAACAATCAAGGCAGGCTCAATTAACACATTATTTATGTATAAAGGCATACATATCTCAGAAATAAAAACATGCATTTTCATTTGTTACACATTTAAAAAAAAAAAGAGAGATACCTGGCCACCATAAAGGCAGTCATTTGAACCACGAATTGCTGGCAAATTGTCTAGTCTCTCATAGAGAGTTTCTGTTTTGGGAAATTGTATTTTATAATCATCTTCCTTCATTTCTGTCACCCAGCTCTGAAAAGAAACAGATAATTAGCTGCACCTCCAAATAGTAAAAGAGACCTCCTGATGATCTAATATAATATATGACCCTGTATATACCCAATTCAATGAATGATATTGATGGATTTCAGTGGGAGTCATGTCTAGCACTCCTCTGTTGGTATGACAGTCATCCTAAACTGGGATTTGGGAAAGTAGTGGCAGGAACAAAGTTTTTTTAAAAAAATGTTTTTGACAAGAGCTTAGAGGATCCTCTTTGGGGAAATGGCAATAATTAATCAAAACCAGAAACAGTGTAAATGTGATTAGAACACAGACTAATATTTTTATGATTAAAAAATCCAGTAATAACTCAAAACATCAACCCATACACTGTTATTGTTAGGAATCCCTTTCCAAATCAACTCTTACATGTTAAATCTCAAAATTTCATAAAATCTCTAACCAAAAATAAGGGAACTCAAAGCAATCATATTATTAAATTCAAAAAATTCCATAAGCACTTGATACCTCAAAGGATCAACCCCAATATGACTCAGTTAGTAGCATACTCAACTCCAGTCCAGAAAAATCACAGGTTCATATTTCACATTAGGAGTTGCATCCAGTTGTGATTGCTGAGGTGCCAAACTAATAGAACTGCTGTCCTTAAGATGAAACATTAAAGCTAAAGGCTCTTTCACCTAAGTTCTCTCAACATTTTCAGCTAGATATGAAATTCTTCAGTTCCTAACCTAAAGTGTGGTGTAATGTTGCTGTGCCCCAACATAATCAGATGCTACATTTTTTTGGTTGAGAGTGATGTGTTTCCCTGAATATAGTTCGTAAATACTTTGTGATTCTTCTGAATCAAAGGTGGTACATAAATGTGTCATTATTTGTTGTGGCTGTTCAGATGGAAGTTAAAGATTCAGAGGTCCTATTCAAATAAAAAGGATAATTAAGAGCAGGGATCTCAAACTCAAATCACCATGAGGGATACATGAGGACTAGTACATTGGCCCAAGGGCCACATCACTGGAACCTTTTCATATGACGATACAAAAGTATAGTCAAAAATGAAAAACATTGAAGAGTAATATAGCATGCTATTAAAATCAATACATTAACTTTTTAAAAACTGTAATGCAAAAAGGTTTTAATAAACACCTGTAACTATTCCTTATATGGTCAGTAACACTGATGATGATCTACACTAACAGTCTATCAACATAGCTGTAATGGTAGGAACTTTTTAAGGTAACTGTTCATACAAAATATGTTGCCACTTTTAACAAACATTCTTCCCCGCTACTCAAAACAAACATGCTGAACTTCATACTTCAGACTGCTCATCTAGTCCATGAGGCCCTGCCTCTTCCCACCCCCACTGCAATCCCTTCCCCAAAGTCCCCACCCCAATTCTGTCCCCTCCGTGTCCCTATTCCAACCTCTTCCCCAAATCCCCACCCCACCTCTTCCCCGCCTCCACCGCTGAGCCCACTATGTCCTCACTCCTTCCCTCTCCCTCCTGGAAAGTCCTAAGTGCCGGCAAACAGCTGTTTAGTGGTGGGAAGCGCTGGGAAGTAGGCAAGGCCAGCTCTAGGTTTTTTGCCACTCCAAGCAAAACAAATTTGGCTGCCACCTGCGCCCTTTTTGTGGCTTTTACACGTTTACACTTTGCAATGTTTTGTTTTGGTTTTTTTACTATTCAAAATTAAAAAACAATTAAAACAGAGAATTTATAGTTAGAATAAGTAAATAAATAAATCCTCTACTCACCTTTACCAAGGTTTGATTACTCTGAAAGTTGAAATGATTTAAAATAAGTTCAAACACAAGCAAAATATTCAATACCACATGCTAAACCACTGGCACCAACGCGACATGGAAATTGGCATAAATGGTGCCGATAGGGCGGCAGAGTACACACAAGTAATCGTGATTCCTGATTTAATTGATCAATAACCATTAATGTTAACACATTTACGCACGTTCACATGAGTGATCATGACATGATATTTTTCTCGTCACACTCCTATCGCACTACTGGAGATTTTTTGATCTTCATGTTTTTGTGGGTTTTTTTTGGTACATTGGTGGATTTTTTTTAAAAAAAAAACAAAACAAAAAACGGATGGCTGGCGCCGGAATGCTGCCCCTGGAAATCTGACGCCCCAAACATGTGCTTGCTTTGTTGGTGCCTAGAGCCAGCCCTGGAGGTAAGTGGAGGAGTGGGGACATGGCACGCTCGGGGGTGAGAGAGGGGGAAGAGAAGAGCTTGGCTGTTGGTGGAATCAGCGCCTATGGCAGAACACAGGAAATAACTCGGCAGGCCGTGTTTTTGAGACCTTTGATTAAGAGTGTTCTGGTCAATATTTCCTCACTTAATGAAACAGGTCCTAATATGCAAGGCCATGTGAACTATTAGCAACTGCAAATTGCTGCATTACTGACATGTAATCAGGCTGAGAACAACAGAGACAATCAAATTCTAAATAGGTTTACTAAACATATTTTATCACTAATTAATTACTTTAATATATTTACATTGTCGTACCATATTAAATTAAAGTTATACTTTACCTTCATTTCATCATGAATTTTTTCCCACTCTTCAGTTGTGAAGTCTGATGCAGAGGCTGGGGGTTTATCTTTTCGCAGGGCTCTGCTCCCTGGAGCTAAACATTCAATGCGTTTTTCACAGAATAATGTAAGATCAGGATAATATCCTTCCTCCCCAGACCTTAAAAGTAAAAAGATGTCACATAATTTAAAAACTAAGCAAAGCAAAACGAATATTGCATTCTCCTCTAATTTTATATATATGATACAATAGTGACTACAGCGGAGTTTTTTTACTTCCTCGTGACTGAAAGTTGTTATTACCATTCTACAGCAGTTTGATGACAACTATAAATTGAGTTGGTGGTCTTGGTCCAGTGTCTAATGGGCAAATGTTCACATTACAAAAACTATTGCAATTAGCACTAACTGTAAATATTCTTAGAGGACCAACATGGCTACAAGAACACTGCACATATAAATATTCTTGTCACTCTCACCAAAAATTGCAAGAATTAAATCAGCACAGTGTCTGAAATAACACCCCACCTCACTTGCCGCAAATCAGGTACAGTGGTGGAACAATGAGAAGACTCTTCCACTGCTGCTACTCAAGCTGGACCCATTCTGTGGATTTAACATAGAACTTCTGTCTCCAATGCTGTCAGTAAGGAACCTTTCACAAGATTAATTACCTTTTTTATTTTAATTTAGAGATTGAACTTGTTAAGTCACCAACACTTTTAAGATAAATCAAGTATTGAGCCCAATACTCTTGGGCCAAATCCTCAGAATCTTACCAACAGATAAACTTTTAACCAAAAACAAAATTAAAAAAGCAGTAATGTAAATAATAATGAAGATAGAATTTTAAATGTTTACCTCAATATCATGAGAATTTTTTCCAGGTGTTTAACATCTGAGCACTTTTCAATGAATTTGTAGTCCAGATGATTAATAGGAATTTTATATGTTTTTGTTGTTCCCTGGTCCCACAAACATGAAGCTGGCTGGTCACTCATTCCTAAAAAAATTAAAGATAAAACTCATTATTCTGCTGCCTGAAGTGGTATTCAGATATACATACTTTGAGGCAATTTCAATGTTAGGAAATAGTCCAGCCCTTAATTCACACTTAATCCTTACTCATGTGCATAGTGCCATTGGCATGATGAAGTTGCCAACTTGAGGTCCTGGTCTTGTAAACTGCTCCACCTGTCCAGAGCGCCACTAACTTCACTGGAAGGCACTGGGTGCGCCGGGCAGGCAGCACTCCAGGGGGCCAGGGCTGTGTGCTTCCCTCTCCCGCGGAGCCATGCTGAGCAGCTATGGCAAGGGGGGGGATAGGGGGTTCCAGGGTGGTGGTTGGGCATGGGGGCTCTGGAGGGGGCAGTCAAGGAGCAGGGTGGGTTGGATGGGGGTAGGGTTCCGGGGGCGTGGGGGTGTGTGTGGATAGGGGTCGGTGGATAGGGGTGAGGGCAGTCAGGGGAACTGGGTAGGGGGTGGGGTCCTGGGGGGTGGTTAGGAGTCTCTGGAAGGGACAGTCAGGGGTCAAGGCTGGGGGGGATTGGATGAGTCAAGGATTCTGAGGAGGCAGTCGGGGTGGCAAGTGGGAGGGGGGCAGATTGGAGGCAGGACCTTCCCTACCATTTTAAAAACCCGATGTGGCCCTCGGGCCAAAAAGTTTGCCCACCCCTGCTGTAAACTCTTTAGTGCAGTATTCTTTTTGATCTTTTGCACAGCACCCAGCACAATGGGGTCCAGATCCATGACAGGCTCCTAAGCACTCCAATAACACAAATAATATGTTTACTCATCTTTTGCACTGGGGGATACATACAGTTTTAATATTCAAATTTCATTCTTCTTACACCCATGTATTTGTACAACCACCTTGTGTTTTTAATCAGTCTTTTCTTAGTTCTATCTTTTATTGTAATAATGACAAAAGGCCACATTCTTTTCCTTAAGTAGCAAAGGCACAATGCCTGTCAGTAGGACTGTTACCATGTAATGCCAGCAGACCTGTGCTCAAACATATATCTTTGGTAATCTCTGCAACTTTCACAGCAAAGGGAATAATCCCAGCAAAACCCTCTCCCTAGTAGAGGACACTAGACCTGCAAAGCCCGCCCTCCCCTAGCAACTGTTTCTATGTACAGCACGGCTTCTGGGCAGTCTAGTAGCACGGAGTATGGGGACCCAACCCCACCCCGCAGTCAGGCTGTGGCAGGGGAGGTGACATATTAACTCTTCAGTTCGGCCCCTTCCGTAGAGGATCGGGAAGCACCAAGAGTTAACGCCCTGCCCCCCACCTGCCATCGCCCCCCTTTCACACACAGCGAAACACCCAGCAGGGCTCTACCTGCCACGATGATCGGTCCCCCCGGGAGGGGGCTACGGGTTGGGTGGGAAGCACGCTCCTCCCCCCACCCCCGCCACCCCGGCAGGGTCTTCGGCCCGCGGGCCCAGCTCCAGCGCAAGTCGAGTTGTTATCCCGCCCCAGCCTCCCTATCCCGTCCCGCCCCGCCCCACACACTCACCCGCCCCAGCCTCTCCGCGCACCCCGGCCCGGCTCCAGGGGGGAACGGCGGGCGGAGGGGTCAGGAGCCGCGCTGGGGACCAAACGCCAGCCCCAAAGGAGCGGGGCGGCAGCCCAGGCCGACCGGCCTGTCCAGGTGCCCCGCACTAACTCCGGGGGACGGTCGACAACTTCGCCCTCACCACGTCGCTCACCCGCCGTCCGGCGAGAGCAACTGGGCGCGGGACCCTCCCCGCGCCGCTCAGCACATGCGCAAACGGGGGCGGCAGCGCAACGCAACGGTTAGAATCGCGGGGCTGCACGCGCACCCCGCCCCCACAGCGAGGGGCTGGGCCGGGTGTCCGTCCGTCCCCCTCCCGCCCAGCCGCTGCTGGAATGGCTGCAACTTGCCCAGGCCCCTCCGCTGCGACCAGCCTGTTTCAAATAGGGGAGCCGGAGCCTGCTGCGGAGGCGGGGCTAAGCAGGTGCCCTGTCCTCCCCTCTAGCCCGGGAGGAAAGCGAGGGAACTGAGGCGCCTATGACGGAGCATCAGCTGTACGTTGTGGGCCGATGGTGCCTGGCATGCCAGAGAGGAAGAGGTTGCAGGAGGGTGGAGGGAGATGTTGCATTGAATAATCCCAACATTGTGGTGCAATAGGATCCTGTCCCAGGATCTCCCAGCCAAAGTCAGGGAAAAGCCTGAAGGCGAGAAACCCAAGACCTCACTCTAGCCCTCATTGCTCTAAGCCAGCGCTGTCCAATAGAAATTCAATACTAGCCCCATTGCCAGCCACAGTTGTGGTTTTGAATTTTTCTTATTAGCCACATGCATTAGCCACAATTCAGTAGTCTATTAGCGAATGTATTGGATACTGCTGCTCTAGCCTATTTTAGTCAATTAAATGAATTTTGGTAGATATATTTTAAAAGAAACTGAGCAGGGGACAGGATACCAGCCCTGACAGAGTGAAGAGGGGAAGCAATCCTCACTCTGTTAGTTAAGCAAGGTGACGAAATATACTGTCCCATTAAAAAACATAAAATGTATCTTCATTTAGCAAAACAACAGAAAAGTGGAAAACAAAATACCCTTGGGAAACTGCATAAGAAGAGCTCCTAGAAATAGTTTCCCTTCAAAAACCAAGGACAACTGATTAGTGAAAATGCATCATTTATGGGTCTTCATATGCTTCCCATTCCCTCTGACACCTCCCCCGCTTTGTCCATATACAAACATCAACATACTTCTCACTTTCCCCCAGATATGTAGCATTTAGTCTGTCTATTTGGAACATAAGGGTTGGGTGAGGTCTCATTTCAGCATATGTATGACTTATTAAAAGACAAATTTTAAGTAGAACTATCCTAAACTGCTTTGTGGTATTGCACCCAAACATTGCATTTCAATAGGGGATTCAACTTCCGTTATAGGAACAGACTCCTGAAACTGTTACCAGCTGACAAGTGTGGTCCATAGTCATGCAAACAGTCCCATTGTCTTCAACAGTATTGATCAAATGCTTAAGGGTTTGCAGCAGCAGTGTCCAATAGAAATTTGCTGATAGCCACACTTGTGATTTTGATGTTTTCTTATTTGCCACATTATAAAGAAGAATTAAAAGAGACATACTACCCATATACACTAGCACCTGTTGCTATTACATGCAGCACACACACATTCACGGTTGCCTATACTGTTGTCTCTCTCACACTATATCCTAGCCCCGTTAACAAGCTGTACATCAAAGCACTAGTCTTCCAGTACTGCTGTCTTCAATACACTAATGCAGTGCTCATGCATTAGCCACAATTCAATAGCCTATTCGCCACATGTGGCTAGTGGTGAACATATTGGACACCACTGGTTTACAGGATTAGGTTCCAAATTTGTAAACTGCTCTGGATGAAACTGACAATACTTGAGCTGCCAGATCAGAAGGCATTTCATTCAATAAACTTGGGCAAATGCGTAATAAATCTTAGCTCCGTAACCAAGATGAAGAATACATTTTCAGTAAAGTTCTTGGCAGACTCCAGAGGCAGCTGGCTGGTTTAAGGCTGTCAGTGTCCGGCATTATAATTTTCACTTATAAGTTTCCAGCTTTGTGGGTGAGAAAACGAGGCATTTGTTTTCTTTGTTTTGCTGCTTCAGTTCCAAACAACAAAATGCCTAGTTTGGCTGCAAAGAAGAATTCTAGGTACACTGGGGCCAACTCCTGATTCCCATCAGGCTGCAGAACTGGGCTGAGATGAGAATCCAAACATCCTCCAGTCAGTGCAAGCAGAGGCATTCCTCTAATGACTTGGACTTAATGTGATGCAATATGAATGCCACGGATTACTCAGACTAAGGGGGAGAAGGAGAATTAAAAACACTGTTTAAACGTGTTCCATCCCCATGATCCCGCCGCTCTTGAGGAATCCTGACCAGTGTAACAGCACAATACATATGCTAACAAACTTAAACAGAGCCTTTGTTTAAGTTTGTTAGTGTATCTATTGTGCTGTTAAAGCCATATAAAGAATGAATATCCTCCCTAGCTCTGGATCATAGTGGAGCTAAAACTGGGACTTGAGTGCCTAAGTAGATTTGTGGATCTAGGCCACTGTAACCATACTGATGAAGTAACCAACTAATTTTCAGATTATTCAAACTCAACTCTGAATTTCTTGATGATTAGGTACTTAATTTGTAAGTTTTCCTCTCTATAGAGAAGTGATGTCTTCAGATGACAAAGAACTAGGGCTGTCAAGCTCTTTAAAATTAATCATAATTGAATGATTAAGAAAATTAATTGCACTGTTAAATACAATATTTTTGTATGTTTTTCTACATTTTCAAACCTATCCATTTCAATTACAACACAGAATACAAAGTGTATACACAGTTCTCACTTCGTATTTATTTTTATTACAAATATTTGTACTGTAAAAAAGTTTTTTAAATTTACCTAATACAAGTACTGTAATGCAATCTCTATCATGAAAGCTGAATTTACAAGTGTAGAATTATGTACAAAAATACTGCATTCAAAAATAAAACAGTAAAATTTTACAGCTTGCAAGTCCACTCAGTCCTATCTCTTGTTAAGCCAATCACTCAAACAAGTTTGTTTACATTTGCAGGAGATAATGCAGCCCACTTCTTGTTTACAATGTCACCTGAAAGTAAGAGCAAGCATTCGCACAGCACTGTTGTAGTTGGCGTTCCAACATATTTACGTGCCAGATGCAGTAAAAATTCATTTATCCCTTCATGCTTCAGCCGCCATTCCAGAGGACATGCATCCATGCTAATGATAGGTTCTGCTCTACAACAATCCAAAGCAGTGCAGATCAACACATGTTCATTTTCATCATGTGAGTCAGATGCCACCAGCAAGGTTGATTTTCTTTTTTGCTGGTTTGTGCTCTGTAGTTTCGACATTGACTGTTGCTCTTTTAAGACTTCTGAAATCATGCTCCATACCTCATCCCTCTCAGATTTTGGATGGCACTTCAGTTTCTTAAATCTTGGGTCGAGTGCTGCCGCTATCTTTAGAAAGCTCACATTGGTACCTTCTTTTCATTTGGTCAAATCTGCTGTGAAAGTGTTCTTAAAATCAAATGTGCTGGGTCATCATCCGAAACTTCTACAACATAAAATATATGGCAGAATGCAGGTAAAACGCAGAGCTGGAGACACAGTTCTCCCCCAAAGAGTTTCAGTCACAAATTTAACTAACACTTTTTTCTTTTTTAAAACAAGCAACTTCAGCATGGAAGCATGAAGAGGCATACGAATATTTAGCAGATCCGGAATGTAAATATCTTGCAATGCCGGCTACAAAGTGCCATGTGAATGCCTCTTCTCACTTTCAGGTGACATTGTAAATAAGAAGTAGGCAGCAGTCTCTCTCCTAAACATAAACAAACTGGTTCAGCCAATCGCTAAGAGAAACAAGAAGTAGGTCCGAGTGGACTTGTAGGCTCTACAGTTTCACATTGTTTTGGTTTTGAGTGCAATTATGTAACAAAAAAAAAATTTACATTTGTAAGTTATACTTTCACCATAAAGAGATTGCACTACAGTACCTGTATGAGGTGAATTGAAAAATACTATTTATTTTATCATTTTTACAGTGAAAATATTTGTAATCAATATAAAGTGAGCACGGTACACTTTGTATCCTGTGTTGTAATAGAAATCAACATATTTGAAAATGCAGAAAAACATCCAAAAATATTTAATACATTTCAATTGGTAGTCTACTAATTGGTTTAATTGTTAATTAACAACGTGATTAATTGGGAGTCTATTAATTGGTAGTCTATTGTTTAACAATGCAATTAATTTTTTTAAGTTAATCGCATGCATTAACTACGATCAATCAATATCCCTATGAAGAACACATCATACACAGACATACTGTTGCTCTACAGCCCTTTTGCCTAGATTCAACCCTCAAGCCTACAAAGATTTATGCATGTTTGACTTTATGCAGCAAATACTCTCTTTGAAGTTTATGGGACTATTCAGTACATAAAGTTGAACATGTTTAAAATCTCTATAGAATTAGTGAGGTTCTGAGATGAAAATAGAAAAAAAAAAAATCAGGGAACTTGGAGATATTGGGCCAAGTTTAGTTTTGGTGTAAGCAAGCATAACTCCACTGAATTCAAAAGTGAAACTGAATATTTGGTATTAAAAACTTTATTTGACTATTTGAATAATTTACAACTGATATCAGAATGAAAAGTATGTATTTGTCCACAACAGATGTGTACACAAACCAAGAAGTTATACTAAAATGAACCAGGTCAAAACAGCTACATCTTGAATTCACGTTACCGAGCATCAAAGACAACCACTGTAATAGCTAGAGTTAAAGAAAATGAAAGGGAAATTAAAAAAAAAAAATACAATCACAAGGCAGTCATGCAAAATGTATGAAGGCTCATTTTTCAGTTATCACAGTTAGCATTTGTTTGTATGCTTTTAAAAAATGGAATATGCTTTGCATGAATGATAGTATCTTCTATCGGTGTGCTTTTTACCTGTTTCCAATGCAATGCAAGACTACCAAAGGTTTTTTTGTTGTGCTTTAATTAACAAGATCATCACTGAAAATAATTAAGCTGTTATGTGTTCTTCCTCACATTGGACCAATTCTTCAGTACTATCCCAATTTTTCATTTTATTTACAGCAGTTATCTTCCCCTGCCCACTCAAAACAATTTAATAGGATTGGGTGAAAGGATACATCTTTTTGTTCTTTTCTTGTACATTATTCTGTACCCACATTCTCGACATCTGATAGGATCTCTTGCTTTTATTTCATTTTCTGTGTGACATTCTGAGGGAGGGGAAAAAAAATAAATACAAAATGCAAGATGTTATTTAATTTTGGAAAAGGTAATGAAATTCAAGATCTGCATTTGTGGAAAACAAAACAACTTTAGTGAATTAAGATTACTGCGAAAATCGAGTTCTTGCTTTCTCTTCAGGGTAAGAACTTTAAGCTAACCTGTAAAGTTACAATTTATGTTCTATTATCTTTAGTGAAAACAAAGTATGTGGTATTCAAATTACCTAGACAAACCTATGGACATACTACAAAAATGTGCTCACAAATAATTGTCCATACTGTGCTAGCAGCTGAGTGGTTTCATATTGCAATCCAAAATATTATATAACTGACTAAAGTGACTATCTGTGCAGCATGGCCCTGTGGCACTAACAACCATTACTCAAATAGATTGGAGATATTAAGAAAGACTAAGTTTTGTGGAGTACAACCCTGCTCTCTGGTTGCTGCTAAACTATCTACAGAGATGGCTTCTTCTTGGATCAATGATATTTTTGAAGGACAAAATTATTTTGCCTTTTGATGGCTCCAAATGGAAGGCACAGTATTTCAAAAAAATTCCCCCTGAAAACAGTATCTCAGACTCAAAAAGTTATTGAACACTGCCCATAACAATTTTAGCTAAAAGTGAAGTGACCATATAGGCTTTTCTCTGAGATGTGATGGATGTTTTATTCTTATTTACATAGAAAAAATAGGAGGAAAATACTGTGCAAATATGCTCTACAAGCACTGCACATTACAAACAGAGCAAATAATAAAGGTACTTGGAGAGAACTGCAACGTGTGACCTGTGCCCAATGATGGAAGTTCTAAAGAGCTAATTCCATATTGCCATCACTCCATGAAGCAAAAATCCATCATCTTAGTATAATTATTCTGAGTTATTTGCAGTTAGATGGCATGTCACCCTGAGCAAATATCGCAACTTATTACTAATAGTGATATTAGGTTTAGCAGATATTATTTCTCTCTTTCACACACAGCATCTACAAAGCAACATTCTACAGAACCAGTTGTAGGTCCACAAGCCATTTCAAGGCCTCCTCTCTGACACTGTGGAGATCAAATTCACCTTTGAATCCATATTTGGGGCACTGTGTTATGATGTAGCCAATGGTTTGCATGTTCCCACCACACAGTCAGAGGAAGGGATGTCTGATTTTTGTTTGGATGAGATTCAGTGTGGTCCATAGTCTGCATGGCAGGTTGAAACTAGGATAGCACCTTATTGAGTCAGTGATAACATGCTTGTTTGGGAATGGTAAATGAGGTTCAGACACTGCCATTCCCTAGACAGATCCAGAGACATGAGGTGGTCATGTGTGGTCCTCAGTGGTTTTCACGATTTCAAGCATCATTGGAGGATGTTAACCATAGCCTGCCAGATGGAAAGTTCTGAGTAGTCTTCAGCATGTTTATATTTTGATTTTGCACCTACATCTTGATAGATGGATAGAAGTTCGATGTTTATTAATACAGAAAGCTACAGTAGAGGCATTGAATTTAATGTCCATGTGATGATTCACGTGCTATGATTCAGCTGCCTTTCCACCAATTGGGTATGGCAGCTTCTCGTCCACATCAATGCACAATACTCTGTAACTAAGTACACCAAGGCCAAGACTAATGTTCGTAGCATCAAAGCAGTGCACTTGCAACTAAGGCCCATAGCTCTGAAGAACCTGAAGTGGCCCTTACATCTGACCATAATATCATGGAGGAGTACATTCAAAAGTAGCAGCTGAGACCAAAATCAGTAGTCTCTACTTTTTTCCTCCTCAACAAAAGAATCACACACAACACTCTCACTGTCAAGTTTGGTGGTAAAACTGCATTATGAACCAAAGCCAATATACCTCAGTGTTATTCCTGACCATACATTCACCTTTCAAGACCACCTCCAGAAAACAGCCTTTAAAGCAAAGACTTGCATCAATATTATAGAAAAATTAGCAGGACCAAGCTAAGGATCAGCAAACAAACATTATTAAACATTAGGTTTTATTCTTACCTCCACAAATGTAAATCATTGGCTGTTGCTTTGGAGGCTGAACATCCTTTTGGGAATCCATGTTCTGTCAATAAGAGAAAAAAAAAATCCATGCTCTTGATTAGAGAGGGAGGACTGGGAGACAAGGACCTCTGAAGACAACCCTAATGCCAACTCAATCTTCATTCGATGTGCTCTTCTTCTTTGGATAAAGCTTGGGGAGCATTAGTTTCTCCCACTAATGAAAGATTTTGTTACAACCATATATCACTCAAATCTCAATACCACTCACCTGTCATCACTTAGGGAACAAACAACAATACTGCTTACATATACACAGGCTAAACCGAACTATGCTATTCTACCCATTTAAAACACTGCCTAATCCTGCACTAACTTTGATGGATGTGCTGGACAGAAACCTGGGGGTCAGCATCAGGCACAAAGTAGTAGTACTTTGCCTCACAATCCTAGGGTAGCTGGATCTGACTGCCACACCAATCAACAGCAAAATAGTTAACAGGAACTTTTATATAACATTAACATTTAATTATACTGAATCAGTTAGTTTAAACACATTTTAGGGCAACATCTGCCCTCAGAACGTCAGAATAAGATATTTTTGCACAGAGGATCTAGGCCCCATCTCCTCTGCAGACTTTTAACAGAGTTTGTAACAATTAGTTGCATCACTGGTTCTAAACACAGTTGTGTCTATAACCATGGTTACTAAGTGGACCAACTAAGTCAGTTACACAGGAGATCCTATCCCTACAGAAAACTAATATACTTGGCAATGGTAGACAACTATGTGCCAACTGAATACACTAGCAAGAGCCAACATTACTTACCAAACTTTAACCACATTGCGTGGATACAAACCACGTTTAAAATCAGACATCTCATTGACTGGTTACAGACTCTGTTAAACGCTATGCCATCGCCAGGCACCTTGTCAATGCATGTTCTGTAGGCAAACCACCCGGTCAGTAGCTGCCCAAAACACGGATATGAGCGCAGTGAGGCAGGGTAATAAGCGCAGACGCATATTGTGGTGGTACGATTGTTTTATGAAGTCACTCGCCGCGTGGGTGAGACTCCGGTGAAAGAACTGTACCACTAATTGGTTTGAGCTCTGTACATCCTACGTGCTTACGGCTGGGTCGCCTGTGTCTTCGCGGGGCCCGATCCGGGACCCCGCATCACCTCCATCCACCACGCGCCTCTGCGGAGCAGCCACCCCAGGCAGAGCTGAGAAACCCCAGCAGCTTTACCACGTGTTCACAACCTCGCCCGCCCGCCGAACCGCGTCTGCCCCGGGGCTCTGCTCCGCACCCTCCCGCGGCGGCAGGAGCGCGGCACAGGGGGCAATCAGTGGTTTGCTGAATACACGCGCAGGCTGTGCTGGGGGAGCGGGGGTGTCAGGAGTGAGGACACCGCCGCTGGGGAAGAAGACGGGGACAGCAGCCGGCGAGACCTCGATAGCAGCGCGGCCACAGGGGAGCGGGATTCGGGGAGAAACGCGCGCGGGGGGGGGGAAGACACCGAAGCCGCTCCGTACCTGTCCGCAGCGGGACCCGCTCCGCTCCTCTGGGGCCCAGCCTAGGACGGGACAGAGCCCTGGCGAGCCGCGAGGCCTCCTCCCGGAACGCGCAGCCGCAGCGTTCGGGGCCAGCTCCGCCCCAAGCTGCTCTGACGTAGGACGAGGAGGGGTGGAGCTCGAGGGGGTCACGGGGGTGGAGCTATTGCTCCAGGTGCTGCAGGGCGGCCCCCAGGCGTGTCTGCGTCCCCATCCGCATACCGCGTGCTCCCTGGTTCTGTGCCCTGCAACCTCTCGGGCCCAGGATACTCTCGCGTCTCGACCTAGCTCCGCCTGCCCCTGGGTGGGGCTGTGACTGCGCCTGAGCAGCTTCTCTCCCACAGGTTTCAACCCCCTTCGCCGTTACAGTGACTCCCCGTGTATCTTCTTCACTAAGGGCTGGTCCTCACTAGGGCGGGGGATCGACTGTAGATACGCAACTTCAGCTACTTTAATAACGTACCTGAAGTCGGTGTCTCTACAGCCGACTTACCTCCCGTCCTCACGGCGGCGGTGGGCGGCGGCGGCGCGCTCCCCGGTCGACTCCGGCTTACTCCTCGCGGCAAGCTGGAGTCGACCGCAGCGCCGCTGGTGATCGATTTATCACATCCTGACAAGACGCGATAAATCGATCGCCAAAAGACCGATTTCTGCCGCGCCAAGTGAGGACAAGCCCAAAGAAAAAGGGTCAGCAGGTAACACCAATACATGTTGCCGACTTCAGGGACTGATGGACATAGGAGTGCCATGGCAAGGGCAAAGCAATACTCTGAGTAATAGGCAATACTACACAACAGCTCTTAAGGGCTATTGCAGCAGGGATGCAAATTAAGGGCTGCCCTGACCTGTGAGAGGGGGCTAAGCCATCCCCAGCAATGGGGAACACAAGCCACCATCACCCTTTGATCACTGCATTATTGTCCATACCATCGTGGAGTGAATCTGGTTTCCGAAGCACATCACACTGAGGGAAATTGGGGCAACCAGTGCTGGGGTATCACCATTTTTCATTTTGAAAACAGGAAAAAAATATGAAATATAAACTTGCATATACATAAATGCATGGATTTCATAAGCAAATGCAAAGACAATTACAAGCTACAATGAAGTTGGAATCTACTGACCTCAGTAGAATATATTTGACTGTATCTGAGCTGGTCTATATAGCTTGTGAAACACAAACATGTGACTCAGACATGATCAGATGACTGCAGAATTTTAACTCTAGGAGGGCTGGTCTTTGCCTGAAGCTCCTTTTTTATTTTCTGGAGTTATATCACTTAGGCTCCACAGAGAAAGATCCAGGTAAATGAAAATATAGCTATATATTGTGTGGATCTTACCATATCCTCCCACATTAATTAAGATAAACTTTCAAGCCAAAATACAGATATATATTAAATGCAATAGAATGGGATTTTGTTATAACATCAATTTTCAACAGTTTCAGTGCATACATCAGCAGTCACAAACTAAATTGTGAAAGAAAATACCAACTGCTCTCTTATTCACAGGCTCAACACAAATTGTAGGATAAATCCTGTGTATATGATGGTCATTTATAGGTTTAGCCATGGTACCTCAATGACACAAGAATTAAATTTTCCCCTACAAAATATGAAATAAATATTGTAAAACATTCAGTATAATTTCAGCACTTCTTTTAGGAGTTATACCAGCACTCCTGAATGCTGAAAGAAACTTAGTTTGGTCTTTCTTCATTAAATTATCACACTTTTTGAAATGTGTGATGGTTTGGATGTTTTCCAGATGCTTGTCTGATATTGCCAAATTAACCTCGAATGTGATTGATAGTATATATAAAATAAACATTTGGGAATAAAACTAGTTAATCATTTAGGTTTACTTCATGTTTTCTAAATTTGGATTTATCTTTAAAATATTGTAAAAGGTGTGGGACATGTACTGTAAAACAGAACTAAGGTTCACACAACTCATGTGTAATAATGTTTCCATTATTATTATATTTATTTTTACCATAGCACCAAAATTCTTTCCCCACCAAAAATTCAAATCTTAAAATAATCAAGAATTTTTGATGGAGGAAATTGTTTTAAGTGCACTCTTGCAATCACACACTAATAATAATAAAAACTGGTGATTTACCCAGCCATTCTCTGTAAATGTCCTTAGCCAGTATCAGCAGTGTCCATTCAGCCTCTTCCAATTAGTTAACTCAATCATTATTTCTTTTCAGTAAACTTAGGTGCATTTAACTACAGGGTTTTTTTACAAACTCATAAATTATTTTCCTCCAGTATTACTCCTTCAGGGTCCATTCATATTGTCATGGTAATCTATTCATAACCCAACTGTAAGAAAGGTGACTTAAACTATATTGTTTAACTGAAAATAAGGTTTAATAAATTAAGCAATAAATTAATAATTTAGCTTGTTCCCATGAGAGAACTTCGGGTTTGAACAAGACCTCAAGAGTTGACTTTGGCCACTAAACATGTTCCTGGCAGACTCTGCCCTGACATATGTAATTAACTGGGACCTTCCCTTTGGTGTAGTTTAAATGCCAAAAGCATGTGCTTTGGATCTGTAGAAGAAGATGGGAGGGGTGTGTGAAGAGTAAGGTTAAAAATGCTCTTTGCATTATTTATTTTAAATATTCAGCATACAAAAATGAAAAAAAGAACCTCTTGCGTCCTTTTTTTGAAAGCTGATTATCCCCCACCCCTTTTATAAAGAGGGGAGATATATGGGGCATTTTTTGTTTTGAGGTGAATATGTTGTTAGTCTAAATCATTCCAGTATGTCATGGACACATATACTGCTATATGCAGTGTTGTAGCCATGTTGGGCCCTGGATATTAAGAGTTCAATAAAAGATATTACCTTGCTCACCTTGTCTCACTTATACTGCTGTCAAAGTTTTCCTTCTTTGCTGCTTTTGCATGTTGATCAGGAGAGCACAAGCCTCTAAGTCCCACCACCACAATTTATTAGACCTTCTTAAAATTTTTTGACTGAAGTAAAAGAGTTCCACCTGGGTTTGAATATCTGAGTGGATTTTCCCACAACTTCTGGACAGGCTCATCTTTAAACAGCTAAACTCCAATAATGCCTCCCTCAAATGTTTTTTGTTTAGTCATAAGGATCTTCCAAATCTTATGAAACAGATATTGCTACAGTAAACATTTCCAGCCTATTTATTGTTAAAATACTAAAGTATTTCATTACTTTAGTTTCCCCTTCTGTTTTTTCCTTTTAGCTTTGCACCCTCTAATAATAACTAAAGGCTGTCAAAATACTGTAATAGAAAGGAATTTAAAAAATTTCCTCTCAGAAGGACAAAGAACAGTACCTATCAATAATTTTTTTTTCTTTTGCCCCAATACTTCAGTTATATTCCCCAGATGGGTCAATCTGATACATTTGCAGTTGCATTAATCTAATACAATATTATGTTTTACATAAAAAATAAAATAAATGTAAGAATGTCCCATGCTTGATTTTGTAACATTTTAAATAAGATTTCCTCAGGCTCCCAAAAGTTGTGAGGTTTTGCAGTCTGTCTAGTTATTGATATCATTCTCATCACCAAGGAGTCAGAATATGTTGATGTTTTGGTTCAAAAGGCAGGAAAAATGGAAGTTAGTGTGAAAAGGGGGAGAGGGTAGGCACAATCTGCCAAATTTGGGATTTTGGCTTTACATTATTTCTGAGTCCTCCCCTTTTGTTAGAATGGATTTTGGAGTTTGTTTCAATGAGACATTTAAATCAATTTTTTTTCAGATCAGTAATTCAAATTTCACTCTGTCCCAAACATGGGAGAAAAATGGAAGTTGAAAGGGGAAAAGACCCAAGTAAAGACTACAATTTTAAGTAGAAAATGGGTAGACTATGACCTCTGAAATGGGGTAAATAATACCTAATATAGAAAAAGCACAACTACCATTTACATCACACTATTTGGTATTTCACATGTCCTTGCATTATAAATGTCTTCCTTGCCATTGTAAAATTAGCTTTCAAGACAATCTGTCAAGTCTTTTCAGCCACTGGATGTCCTGCCTTGAGGTGAATTAATTTTGAGTATGTGTGAAGTCAGGGGCAGTGCAGAGGGTTTTTTTGGCAGCTCTAGAACAGGAAAGCAGATGTTTTGTTTGCTTTGTTTTAATATGTTAGCTGACACGTTTTAACAGGGTGCTCGTTAGCACCTAGGGGTTATCTGTTCTTGGTTTTTGTTTTTTAAACTCAAGTTAACTGATTGTCAGATAACCCGAGAGAGCTACCACGTCTGTATATGCTAGTCTGGATACCAAAACAGCACAATACCCCACAAATGTTAATTGTTGCAGGACTATCACAAACAAATGTGTAGGCTAATTTGAGTTAATTGGCAATAATCCAAATCAAGTTAATTTTTTTAGTATGGATAAACTGCTCGTGTAGACAGGGCTTAGCTCCTTTCAAAACATTTTGTTTGGTCATGCTGGAAGCTAGGCTTATTAGGGTGAAGCCTCGTCACCTCAGACAGGCTGTCTAGCAGCAGTACCCCCTTGGGGTGACTAGAGGTGCTGTATGGGAGAAGGGAGAGACACAGCCATAGAAAAGTGCGGGAAAGAGGGGAAGAGAAGCAGCCCCCCTACACGTGTGGGGAGAAGCAGGAAAACGAGTCTTGCCCTGGAAAGGGAGGGGGAAAACGAGGAGGTAAAAAGCCTCCGAAGGTGCAGTGGGGATGGAGGGGGGGACACAGCCCTGGAAGTATTGGGGGTGGGGGAAGCAGGGGTAGGGCTCTGGAACAGAGCCCCCTTAGATGCCCCCATCACACGCACTGTGTATTTTCTGACTGATTATTGGGGGTGGGGGGATCACAGCTAGTCTCCCGCTTTACTAGGTTTGCTCCTGAGCCCTTCTTTCCTCCCCCACTTCCCCCGCGGTGCCAGGAGGCAGCTCTGAGGGGGGAGGAGGAAAAGCTACAGCGGTTGATAAGGGCGGGCAGTTCAAATCCAAGCGAGGGAAACCAGCAGCAGCCGCATGCGGGGAACCGGTGCAGGCTAGAGGCGGCGGCTCCTCTCCAGGGCAACGCGCTGGGGCTGGGGGCTTGAGAGGCTCGGCGCTGCCGCGGTGAGAGGCAGAGAGCAGCGCCCCGCGGGGGTAGTAGGGTCGGTGCCCCTCCCTGCTCCCAGACCCAGTCCGGCCTGTACCAGGTTGTTAACTTCAGTCCCCATCGATTCCCTCCCCCGCACCCTTATTGTGGGACAGACATTTCCCTTTGCCCGCTGAGTTGCCGGAGGAGGATGCGGCTCCTGGAGCCCATCAGTCAAGGTGACCGAGAGCCCTACAGGTGTTATTCCTTAGGTGGCTGGTCTAGTCAATTAGCCTCGCTGCTGTCGTTACAGGCACTAATTGCGGAGGTTGCAGCTAATAAAGACGTCGACTACTTGGTTAAATTAATTATGTTGTGACTTGAACGGATTTTGCCTCTGAGCTGCCTGATACCTTTGGAATGCATTGATTGCCTTTGGCCCTGCCTTCGCCTTGCTCCGGAGCGCTGTCCCCCAGTCAAGTAGCACCGCTGTCCGCATCAGGGAGCACTTCATCAGCCGAGGATCTCAAATTGCTTCACAAAGCAGCGTAAGTAACATACCCGGTGGGGGTGGGATTTAGCTACAGCATCCTCCATAGTAATTAATATTGTTGGGTTGTAATGACTCATTTTGGGTCAATGAGATTGGGATACTTGCACAGCTTGATGAATGTAGGAGAAGCTTCAGGTAAAGTTTGTTTGTGGCAGAGACCCGACTTGATTTAAATACTGTGGGGAAAAAAAACTATTAATCTTTATATCAAGAATTCTGCTCCATCCCTTTGCTTAAAATACCAGGTTCACTGACAGAAATAATTTTGGTGATGCAGGTAATATACACCTTTAAAATTACTAATCTAAAAGAAGCCAATGGCAGGGTCAGCTCAGGAGGACCCAGTCCTCTGACTGGTAGTTCTTTGTACTACACTATGCTCTTTCCTTTCCCAGTAACCCTTGCATCCTTGGGCCACTTCATAAGAGGGATCTTCACATGGAACCTCTCCTCTCTAGATATCCTAATCCTCCCATAGCTTTGTTGTCAAAATATTTCATCCTGTAGACTGCCAGGAAGCACTCTGTGGCTCATTGGTGATCCATAGACCACGATTTGAGAGCCACTGGTCCTCCAGCTGGAGAGTGGGGTCAGAGCATGGGGGCTTGCTTCCCTCTCTGGCTGGAGGGTGGGCGGAGCAAGGTAAACCCCAGTGCCTTAACTCTGCTCCCCAGCAGGAGTGCTGGGTGGGCAGAGTGGGTTGGGGTGTGGGGCTCCCCAGTTGGCTGGAGCCCCCCAGTCTGCTGGGGCTTCTGGGCACAGGCCCATTGTCCTAGTGGCTAATACACCACTGGTTCACCATGTCTCAGTTTTCTCACATGTAAAATGAGGATAATGACACTTCCTTTTGCAAAGTACTCTGAGCTCTATGGTTGGAAAGTGCTGTGTGGCATCTAAGTATTATTATGCTTCTAAATTATTGAATTTAAACATTTCCTTATATTAAAGGAGAAAACTCTTATTGAAACACAAAACCTAGCATAACTTGAATAAAGAAAAGTTTGAAAAAGGAATACTAAAAGAGGTTTTAAATGTCTTATTGAATTACAAAAAAAAAATATTTCACTCCAGTGGGAGATATCTATCCTCAAATGAAATGAGACTTGGTTTGTATGAATTTGATGTGTAAATGTATACTAGTAAATTTTGAAACTTTTTTTTTCTCTTTAATGTTGGATTTACAACATTAGGCCCTCAATTCTTCAGAATCTTATGTACACGCTGAGCTTTACACTGTGAGTATTCCCACTGAAATGAAAATTAAATGTTTGCATAAAAGTTTGCAAGATTGGGGCGAGGGTTAGGAAGTGTTATCAAGAATGATTACGGATCATATTCTGTTTGTCTGATCTATTGCAGTGCTTCTCACCTACAATTTTAAGAATATATAGTTTTGTCAATCCAAGAAAGTGTATAAGAAGATCAGAAGTGCTCTTCTCTCGCATCCTCCCTCCAATTTTTTGGATTAAGTTTGTAGTGCTTTGAGAGATTATTTTAATGTGTCGAAAATAATTTGTGCCTTATCTATCTTCCAGGCCAAATCTCTGTTACAGTGTTACATGAGTTCTTTTTTTCCTTCACAATAACCTCCCGTTCCCTGATCAACTTTTACTTCTTAAAAGTATAGAGTCCTAATTACAGCTTTTGATATCCTCTACTTTCAGTTGTTACAGTCAAACTGTATTACAGTCACTGTATTACAGTCAAAATACAGCAGGAAAGGTGGAGGAGAGGAGGACAATATTTACTTTTAGCTCTAACATTAATGTTAGAAAGCAAGGCCCAGATCCTGCAAACACTTATTCACATGCTTCACTTTAAGTGCATGCATAGTCTTATTAAATGCAATGGAATTATTAATGTGTTTAAAGATAAGTATGTACAGTACCTATGTTTTTGCAGTATTGGAGCCTCAAATGGCTATTTTAAAAGCTATTTAAAACTATTTATCAATTAATGCTAAAACAGCTTTGTCTCTTTCCCTTCTAGAAGGTTTTCGCAGTCTCTGCTGGAAGAGTGCCTTTCAATTCATCTTGCTGATTCATATTGCTTCTCTTAGCATGTTTTTGTTGTGTACTCTGTAGGGGCTCTGCTCTGAGCACTCCAGACATGTTCATCTAGGTCTACCAAGTCGCTGTGCCCTGTTCTGATCCACTTACTCTGGAGGTGTTTGGACCTCTTGCATGTGGTCCTCCCCCTCTGCTGGTACTTGGTCCCAATACAAGCCTTGTTATGTATCATCTCCTCTTTACCCTAGCCTACACTTAAAAGCATTTATTATCCTACCGGCAAAACCCTACCTCCCACGTTACTGTTCAGCACTCTCTGTCTGCCTTATCCTTGCCCTTTACCTAAGCGTTAGTTTCCCCAGCACTGTGTGCTGTGATCTTGTTACTTCAAAGAAAAACTCTCCCCTTTACACATCCACCACTAGCAAATGGAATAACAACAACAAAAAAAAGACCTTTCATCTATGGGGTACTGGGTAATTCAATGCCCCAAATCCATCAAAGGAATATCCTACATAACAGAGGGTGGCACAACTACTTTCTTTTCTTTTCTAGTAGTGGGAGGCCCAACTGGCTCAGCATTCTTGGTACACTGAAGACATCCTACTCTGGTAAATGGCCTCTGAAGATGTATTTTTGTCTGGTATGAGAGACCAGTGACAATCTAGCAATTTGAGAAATATACCTAGAGTCTGAAACTGTTATACGCCACTGTAAAGCTTGGAATCAAAAGATGTGTAACTTTTTGCTAGCTTTGGTGGCTCATGAGATCTTTGTCCTTATGTTTACATTATTCAAAATATTCTTACATATCTGCTGTGTCCTGGGTTTGCAAAATAGTAACTTGGCCTGTGATCTTGTAAGTCTGACCTGGGAAGGAGAGGGAATACTTTTTCGTATGTATACGGAAATAGCAATCAGTGCCCCAGGTAATCCATATCCTTCAGAGAGAAATCACATAAGTATTTAGAAGCGTCTGTTGTTCCCTTGAAAAGAATGTGTCCTTTTTGACTGTGCAAAAAGCTTATTACTATGGGGCAGAGTATCTTTTTCTCCCCACATACACGGGGAAAGTGCTTAGTTCCCCAGTGCCCCAAAATTGTATAACCACAGAGTAGGAACTATATTGCCCCATGTCACCAAGAGACTGAGCAGAAATTCTTGGAGGTTTCTGTTCAAAGTTATAAATAAAATATCTTGGAGCAGTGTTGTCATAAGTGTGAAGTAGCCTAGAATTAGTGTTTACCTGTAAGGGGTTAAGCTAAAGGTAACCTGAGAGGTGGACAACTGACCAATGAGAAATTCCTCAGGAGACAAAGGATTTTAAGTTTCAGTTTCTCTCCGGGTCTCTCTCTGTTCACCTCGGCTATGGGATGAACACAGCTATGTCTTTCACTATAACTATAAGATTCTATTAAGTATTGTAGTCAGTAAGTCTACCTTCTCTTTATCACTTGGAGAGTTCTCAGTGGTGAGTGTTGGCTGGGTGCTTCTTGATATTGTAAGCTTCAGCAGAGATATCAACTGTGGGAGAAAATTGCCTCGGGGGAGAGGTTTGGTTTCTGAATCCTTTTGTTGATTATGGTAGATGCTGTTCTATTGATGGTTATAAGGGATTTATTCCTTTCCTATTTTCTTTTATTAAAATCTTCCTTTTAAGAAGCTGACTGCTTGTTTTCCATTGTGTAAGATCCTGGTTTTGGATCGGGCACGTCTCGCAGGATCAGGCGAGGTTTGGGTTTTTTATTCTCTCAAGCTTTCCAGGGAAGGAAGAAGTTTGGGGGGGGTTAGTGGAAAGGGAAAGAAGGGTCCCAAACTACCCTAGACCTAGTTTGGTGGTGGCAGTGTACCAGGTCCAGATATAGAAGAATTTGTGTTCTGGGGAAAAACATTTTAACCCAAGCTGGTAAAATAGGCTTGGGGGGGGGGGTTATTTCTTTTTTCATGCGGGTCCCCACATCTGTACCCTAGAGTTCAGAGTGGGGAGGCAATCCTGACATGGTGGCAGAGGTGGGATGAAATTTTGTGAATCTAAAACACAGAATTTTGCAGAAGCAGTTTTCTCAAAGGTGAGACCTCAGCAAGTACAAAGCAGGTAAGGGTGTTAAGTTAAACACTACAGGAAGTCACTCTGGTAAAACTTGTTCCGCAGGTCTTGAAGCTGTGATAGCTCCACGCTTTGTCTTTTTCAGTTGCCTGAGGGCAGGGAACTGAAGGTTTTTTTGAGTGGGTTTTCTCCTGCTGGATAGCAGAGAGTAGCCCAGGTTTGCAGTTAAGAGTTAATAGGCTCGTTAAGTGCTAGGCAACCATCCCAGGGGTCCCTGGGGTGGAGAGGGGGAACTAGTCAGTTCAGTTTTCTGAGAAACAGTGTAGGGGGTCTTTCTCCCTCTGCTGGTAGGAATAAATCCCTTATAACCATCAATAGAACAGCATCTACCATAATCAACAAAAGGATTCAGAAACCAAACCTCTCCCCCGAGGCAATTTTCTCCCACAGTTGATATCTCTGCTGAAGCTTACAATATCAAGAAGCACCCAGCCAACACTCACCACTGAGAACTCTCCAAGTGATAAAGAGAAGGTAGACTTACTGACTACAATACTTAATAGAATCTTATAGTTATAGTGAAAGACATAGCTGTGTTCATCCCATAGCCGAGGTGAACAGAGAGAGACCCGGAGAGAAACTGAAACTTAAAATCCTTTGTCTCCTGAGGAATTTCTCATTGGTCAGTTGTCCACCTCTCAGGTTACCTTTAGCTTAACCCCTTACCGGTAAACACTAAATTCTAGGCTACTTCACACTTATGACAAGTGTAGTGACCAACATTAGACAGTCCCTTTATGTAACTGGAACTCAACTGTATCCAGTGTTGAAGGACTGAAGGATTTGAACACATTTGTGGAAGCTTGCTGACTCTCTTGATAATTAAGTAGGATTATCAGACAGCAGGGATCCCTCTTTCTTTAAACAAAGCAAAAGCATTTGTGGTAGTTTTTCTTTTCTCCCATCTTTCCATCAGCGCTAATAAAATAGACTAATTTAGTGAGTTTCAATCCCCTATTGGCTCTTAAGAACTGAACTGGGGGAGAGTAGAGGGACACTATGTACATGAAAGGTGAAATTCTGACCCTGTTGAAGTCAGTGGGAGTTTAGCTATTGACCTCAATGGGGGCCAAGATTTTGCCCATTGTCTATGTTCAGACTGAACCCATTCTCCATGGATGATGACTGGTAGATCAGATGTCTAATCAGATGTGTGGGGTTTTTTTCACTTAATTTCTCTTATGCCATGTTTTTTAAGCTGTTCGTCCCCATTATTTTGCATCAGCAAAGTATTTACCATCTATTTATCTTTTTATATATCAGTAACGAATCCATCATGCTAGAGTGTGAGTGCTGTTTCCACAGAGATGCAATAAAAATATTTTCACTATGGTTACTATTTTGATGGTGAAAGAATGTTATTTAAATTAAAGGAAATAATCTTAGATATAATTTGATATCCATTAGTAACTATATTTAAAATAAGTTCTTTATGGCTCATTCTAGAGATAAAATGCTGTCTTCACTTTACAGAATCAGAGAAATTCCAAGTGAAAGATGTCAGAAAGTCACTCAGTGCTGTCTATTCTTAAAAGAGGCAGGTTGACTTCTCCCAGCAACAATGTGAAATACTCCAGCTTTAAAGACTCTTGTTCCACCTCCATATTTCATGACAGTGGATATAATGCATCATTAAAAGATTCTAGCTTTGATCATACTGTTGCAGAACATAAAGATGAACTGAGACGTCTATCTTTACTACATGAGTACTCTGAACATTCACACTCTAATTTAGTAATTCCAGTGTTGTCTCCCATTGAAAATGAAAAGTATTCTATCTCCTTATCTGAAAAAAAAGAGGCAAATGTAGCTACAGATTTTTTTGAAACTCCTAAAGTAAGTAAAAAAGACTCATCACTGCGTAGGAGACTGCTTTTGTCCAAAACTGCTTTGGGAGGAACTGTAGGATGCTTTGAAAGACAAGCCAATTCTTCAGATTGCAGTAGGAAAAAAACATTATCTCATGTTCTCAGTTTTGAAGAAAGACTTTCAAAAAGTTCTTCGTATTCTCCAAGAGATAACACTTACAAACCTCTAGCTACTAGCACTTTAAAAACTGAGGAGTCTAGTCCTGGTTGCCAAAAATTGAGGCTTGCCTTTTCACAGCAAAGGACTTCTACAGTAGATGAGTCCAAATGTAAAAACAACTTGTTGTCAGTACCTGAATGTTTATCTCCAATCCACCATAATATCTCTAAGGACACTATTATTGACAAGATTCCTAATGAGTTCAGTGATTGTGCTCTTACAAACATTAATGATCAAAGCACCTCCCTGGATTTGCTTAGAACTCCTACATGTATGTTGTGTGAGACAAATGAGGGTAAATTTCTGACTCCAGTCAGCAACCTAATAGCAGATTTTAATTTTGATTTACTTGACATAAATACTCCCCCTACTCATGTGGTAAGTGACTTGAACCTTTCAGTGCCTGAAGATAGTGGGTTTAATTCCCTTGGCTTAGATAAATCAGAAGATTCCTCTTCAGATCATGAGGGATCTTTCCAAGAACTCCTTCAAAAACAGAAGGAAGTTTCCAAACTTCTGGATGCTAAAAGAAAGTCAAGAAAACTAGACCGAGTGAGGAGGTTATCCACCCTTCGGGAACGGGGTTCACGATCAGAGACAGAGGAAGACTATGATATTACGCTAATTAATTCAGAATATAAATTAAAAGTAGCAAGAGACCCCGCCAGTGAAGACATTGGATTGGTTTTTAATGAGGAGAATAGTGGAGATTTGGTTCTAAATCTTGGGGATTTATCAAGAACACCTGCTTTACAAGTAGTCCATGAAATCTTCATGCAAAGCAAAAGAAAAAGACCAGAGCAAAATGGACTTTTGGAGAACACCGAGAGAGCTGAAATGTCTGTGTTAGAATATATTCTTGCTGGACTCATAGGCAAGAAAATGGGCCTTGAAAAATTAGATATTTTAACAGAATTAAAATACAGAGATCTAAAGCATATTCTTGCTATAGTTTTAGGCGCTTTGACTGTGGAAAGCCTATGCAGGTAAGAAATATAACTGTATGTTCTTATCTTTTTCAAAATTTTGAAAATAAGGGTTTTTTCCGTGCTAATGAGTTGGGGAGCTGGAACAGTGGCCTGAATAGTATTATTCCTATGTAACAAAAATAACATTAATTTACTACTGATGTATTTGAAGTAACAAAGAGATTAAAAAACTTAATTACAAGTGACATTCTATCCAATAATAAAGACTCAGGATATTAATTCCCATTTTTTTTGTAATTTATTAATATATTCATGAATGTTAAGCTCATCTTCACAGAGCATGTTTATGATGCTCCAATATTTTGTTGCAAGTCTAAGATATTATTTTAGTAAAAAATATCAGCAACATAACAAGACCCCAGAGACGTCTGGTGTAATAATAGGTTGGGGCCTCTTCCCAGTTCCAAAATTCACCTCCCTTCAGTCCCATCCCCATCACCTAGGTCTTCTTCAGCTCCCTGCCTATCCAGATACCTAGCTTCTCCCCACAACTTCTGCTTCCTTCAGTCCAACCATAGCTCCTCCAGACCTGATGCAATCCTCCCACCTTAGTCCACTCCAGCCCTCTCCCACACACACACTCAGTAGCCTTGTTCCAGCCCCCTAGTTCTGCTCCAACCCTCTTCCCCTCAGCTTTCAATGCGCCCCACTCTCCTACCCCATGCAAAGCAGTCAATGATTTTGTTACCTTGTGTTTGGAGTGGGGGGAAATCTCCTGTATTTAATTCCACGTAGCGATGCAGAAGAATTTGTGAGGCAATTATGTTTCGTGTCAAGTCTATAAAGTGGAGTTTGTTACAGTATATTGCAATATTCTGCAAAATGATCAAGATAACTTTGTCATGATAAATTTGGAAAGGGTTAATTTTTAGTATTAGGATCTTAAACTATATCATTTGTAAAAATTTAAGCAAGATTTGAAAGGTGGGTGTTTTTTTGTTTTTGTTTTTGTTTTGTTTCAGTATTTGGAAAGTAAGCAAGAACTGGCGTGAAATTGTTATACAAGACAAAAATGCATATCTCAGGAGAAAGCTGTACATAAAACAGCTGAAGGCAGAAGCTGGGGTAATGTATCTCCCGAAGGAAGTATTTTTCTACCTATTGGGCATGTTGGAAAGATTTGGGGACAGGGAAAGAATATAAAGATCCTAGTGACAATGAGAGTTGTAAAATCTTTACCCAGTAGATATAATTGAGAGAACCATTCTGAGTAAAAATGTCATTTTTTAGTTGTGGGTGTGGTTTTTTTTGTGTGTTGTTGTTTTTTTTTCCTCTAGACACACTTCAAGGAAAATGTTTAAAATGTGTAGTGCTTGGAATCAACAGGACTTTCCTCAAATTATAACAAATTTAAAGTGAATGAGATTTTGGGCTTAAAATCCTGTCCCTTCCTCTTAATCTTTCATATGCCCCATTTTAACACTACCTTTTTTTTTTTTTTTCTTCTTCCATTTTAATTGCTGCTTGCAGGTCCAGTAGGACTAAAATTGTGACTCCTTCCCAATTGTTTGTTTTGTTTTTTCTTTGTGGCTTAATTTATCTCTAGGGTAGGGATTCTTTGAAGTGACCTGACGTGAATTGACTTCTAACCCTAACCCTTCCTATAAGCAGTTGGAAGTATTTACTATTCAGAAATCTGAAGTAGGAAAGATATCAGAGGGAGTTGCAAAGAGAGATGAGGTCTTGTAAGTGGTATCCTGAACTGATATTTATAGACCACAATATTTCCTCCTATGGATCCTGTTTTGTCTACCTATCCATTAAATACTAAACGTTTACTTGACAACATTTACACATGTTTTGTACCTCTTTATTGTGAAAAATAAAAGTAGTTCTAAAACAAAAACAAACAAAGCTATATTAAACAAAGCCTGGTTATCCTGAAGCTGATTTTTCTTCTTATAATCATCATCTGTAACAGGGATGTCTCTTGCATGTTGAAGATGCTGCCACAAGACTTAATATTCTAAGTAGATCTGCTTTAAGACCTGTTCAAGCTCAAGCTAAAACTGCTGTGTTACATACACCACTTTCTTGCAATGAGTTTTTAACACCTAGAGGATGCAGTTCTGTTCACCAGTCAACTAGTAAGCAAGAAGAGTACCTTAAGGTAAGCAATGCAGCCAGTTGTTAGCATTGAAAATAAAGATTACTTAAGATGAATCTTAGACTGCTTAAGATGTACAGTAAAGAACTGCAGGTATTAAATGTCATTTTCTCCCCTCTTGACACAGATTGCCAAAACTCTTTTTATTGATGAAGCTTTAAAACCTTGTCCCAGATGTCAGTGCCCAGCTAAGTATCAGCCCTTAAAGAAAAGGGGACTATGTAGCCGAGAAGCCTGTGCATTTGACTTCTGTATTTTGTGTTTGTGCACCTTCCATGGGTCAAAAGAATGCAGTAGTGCATCTGCAAAGCAGCGAAATAAAAAAGATGCTCTTCCAGGAAGTGCCCAAAGCAAGAGAAATTTAAAACGACTCTAAATTTATAAGGAACATAGGTTTTCCTGCTCTCTATCAATTTCTGATCTTGTCTATAGTTTTTAATTCGCTGTGTATTTTGAAAGTAGTATTGTCATTTTGCCCAATAATTAAGCCAATGATTTCTCATGTACATATCTTAAATTAACTTAGTGTATTTTGGTAAGTTTCTGAAAAGAGTGAAAAAATTTTAAACTTTTAATGTCTTGTTTTACCTGTCATGTAGCCAGACACTTCCAACATCTTAATATTTCAATAAAGTACTTGCAATGTAGTCTTCAATATCTATTTTACATCAAGTGAAAAATTAAAGTTGTGATTCTTGTCTCAATGGCAAATTAAAGAGAAAGTTTTAATGATTCATTCTTCTCTATAGGTTTTGTTATGAGATTTTTATAACTACAATTTTTAAAAACATGCTTATCTAATGCCTCATTGTAGCACTGACTCAGGGGAAATACTACCACCTAGTCAATTGACAATGCTGCTAAGATTTTCTTTTTTTAAAAAAAAGCCAGATAGGACCATTATGATGGTTTAGTTTTGTCTCCTCTGTTACACAGGCTGAAGAACCTTACCCAGTAACATCTGCATCAAGCCCATACTTTCTGGTTGAGCTATAGCATATAGTTCTTCAGAAAGATATCCAGTCCAGATTTAAAGATTTCTGGTGCTGGAGTATCCACCACATCCACCTATGTAGTTGTTCTGGAGGCTAATTACCTTTATTTTAAAAATATGCACTTTATTTCTAGTCTGAATTTTGTCTAAAATCAGCAACATGGGACTTTGTTATGCCCTTTTCTGCTAATGAGCCATCTGTCACTGTTTCAGGGTTAGCTGTACCTTAGCACACCCATTGCCCTCAATCTTACTTGAAGGCACCCCCTTAACGTTGGGCAGAGACCTGCATTTCTCTCTTCCTCATGATTGGACATTTAGGCTTGCGGTCCTTTGTGCAATCCCACATCTGTACCTCACTGTGATTTCCACGGCAGGTCTGACTGGGAACCAGCACCTATATTTAACCTTTCTCTAGGGGTTGCAACAATGTACTAACCAGCCTTCTTTAAATACATTGGAAGCAAGAGCCCGACAAAGGAAAGCATAGGTCCTCTACTTATCAGGGAAGGAGAGCTAATAATTGATGAAATCAACAAGACTGAGGTGTTTAATGTCTGTCTTGCTTCAGTCTTCACTAAAAAGGTTAATGGTGACCAGATACTCAGCACAATTAATATTAATGACAAGAAGGAAGGAAAGTAAGCCAAAATAGGGAGAATATTTAGATACGTTAGGTGTATTCAAGTTGGCAGGGCCTGATTAAATTAATCCTAGGTTGCTTAAAGAACTAGCTGAGGCAATCTTGGAACCATTAGCAATTATCTTTGAGAGCTCATGGTGGTTGAATAGGGTCCTAGAGAACTGGAGAAAGGCAAACATAGTACCAATTTTTTTTATAAAGGGTACAAAAAAAACCCATAAATTGATTTTGTTTATAATTCGCTAACTTCAATACCTGGAAAGATACTGGAAAAAAGAAATAATCAATTTGTAAGCATCTATAGGAGAATAGGGTTATAAGGAATAGCTGCCACCTATTTGTCAAGAACAAATCATGCTAAATAAACCTAATTTCCTTCTTTTGAGAGGGTTACTGACCTAGTGGATCAGCGGGAAGGGGTAGATGTGATAAGGCTTTTGACACAATCCCATGTGCCATTCTCATAAGCAATCTAGAGAAATGTGGTCTAGATGGAATTACAGTCAGGTGAGTGCACAACTGGTTGAAAGACTGTACTCCAAAAGTGGTTATGAATGGTTTGCTGTCAAAGTGGGAGGGCATATCAAATGGGGTCCTGCGGGAGTTGGTCCTGGGTCTGATACTAGTCAATATTTTCATTAATGACTTAGATAATGGAGGGAAGATAGTATGCTTACACAATTCGCTGAGTATACTAAGCTGGGAGAGGTTGCAAATGCTTTGGAGGACAAGGTTAGAATTCAAAATGATCTTGACAAGTTGGAGAATGGGTCTGAATTTAACAAGATGAAATTCAATAAAGGTGAGTTCAAAGTACTTCACATAAAAGGAAAAATTAAATACACAACTACACTATGGGGGAATAACAGGCAAGGTGGCATTACTGCTGAAAAGAATGTGGGGGTTATAATTAGGGTGACCAGGCAGCAAGTGTGACAAATCGGGACATGGGGGGGTGGGGTCAATAGGAGCCTATTTAAGAAAAAGACCCAAAAATCAGGACTGTCCCTATAAAATCGGGACATCTGGTCACCCTAGTTATAATGGATCACAAATTGAATGAGTCCATACTGATGCAACTGTGAAAAAAGCTAATACCCTTCTGGGACATATTAACAAGAGTTTTGTACAAAAGCCAAATGAGATAGTTGTTCTACTCTACTCTGCCCTGGTGAGCCTCAGCGGGAGTACAGTGTGCATCCAGTTGTGGGTGTCACACTTTAGGAAAGATGTGGATAAATTGGAGAGAGTACAGAAGAGAGCAACAAAAATGATACAAGGCTTAGGAAAAGTTAAAATGTTGGTCATGTTTAGCTTTGAGCAAACAAGACTGAGGGGGATCTGACACCAGTCTTCAAATACATTAAGGGCTCTTATAAAGAGGAGAGGGATCAATTGTTCTCCATGTCTACTAGAACTAGGGCAAGAAGTAATGGGCTCAATCTGCAGCAAGTGAAGTTTAGGTTAGATAATAGGAAAAACTTTCTAACTATACAAGTAAAGTTTTGGAATTGACTTCCAAGGGAGGTTGGACCTCCATTAGAGGTTTTTAAGAACAGGTTGGACAAATACCTGCCAATGATGGTCTAGGTTGACTTTATCTTTCCTCATTTGCAGGGGACTTAACTTGACTTCCTGAATCCCTTCCAGCTCTATGATTCTAAACAAAAAATTGCATTTATTCTTATGGTAACAATATTGCAGAGAAAACATAAAAACTATAAATGTTCCTGTACACACAACAAAAGCTTATTGGAGGTCACCCATCACTTTTATAGGGCTCTAGTAGACTAAAGGCCTTCCAGCCCTTCGGGGGCCCCTACGGGGCAAAAGTTGCTCTTCATTTGCTGAATCAAAAGAAGGCTTTATGCCCAGTTTAAACTTAGCCTTTTTATGCCAAAAGCCCTTTCTCTATCAGTCTTTGGAAACCCCAGTTTGAAACACTGTCCAAACCTTCTCAGGTTATCTTAATGGAGGTATTCACAGCCTGTATTATTCATCTTAATTACCCCCATATTCTCTTTTTATTTCCTGGAGAAGCCATGGTAACCTTGCCCCACTGGAGTTGCACACAACCCCTGGCTCACCGTGGCACAGAAACCATTCATAAACTTAAAACAATATGGTCCCCAAAAATACTGTGTGCTGTTGCGATATCTGTTGCATCATTCAGAAATGTCTTCCAATGTAGATAACTGCAGACTGTGCTCAAGCAAGTCACCACTTAAACTTCTCTTGGATAAACTACATGGATTGAGCTTGAGTTTCTTGCTATAAAACTTGCTTTGCAGACCTTGAATCACTCTTGCAGCTCTTCTCTGAACCCTTTTCAATCTTTCAACATTCATTTGTGAAATGTGGGTATCAGAACTGAGTCACAATATTCCAGTAATAGTCACATTAATGTAATATATGGAGTGTAATAACACCTCCCTATTCTTATTTGATATTTTCCTGCTTCTGCATCCAAGGATCTCATTTGTCCTCTTAGCTATGGCATTGCAACTGCCATAACCCCTAACTTGTCTTCAGTGTTGCTACATTTCAGGATGCAGTCCCCGATCTTGTCTGATCTTTGTTCCATGTTCATAAATGTATGACTTTACATTTGGCTGTATTAAAACTCATGTTGCTGAAAAAAAGCCTATTTTACCAACTGACCCTGCTTGTCCTGTAATACTCACTTGTTCCTATCATTTAAAATCCCCCAATTTTTGTGTTATCTGCACCTTTGTGGAACTGTGTGACTTGCTTTCCCCTGTCCTGAACCACCAGAATACCAAGATGCAATCAGCCGTCACAGTTCAAAAGCGAGTGGTGATAACCTTCTGGAAGCTTGCCACTCCAGACAGCTACCAGTCAGTCAGCAATTAGTTTGGAGTGGGTACATCTAAAGTGAGGGTTGCAGTGATGCAGTTGGCTAACGCAATCATTGAACTGATGCTGTCAAGGGTAGTGACTCTGGGAAATGTGCAGGCCGTGGTGGATGACTTTGCAGCAATGGGGTTCCCGAACTGGCGGTGCTATAGACGGGACACATATCCTGATCCTGGCACCGGACAAACAGTGCTGCGAGTACATGAACCGCAAGGGGTACTTTTCCATGGTCCTGCAAGCACTGGTTGATCACAGGGGATGTTTCACCAACGTCAACGTGGGTTGGCCAGGCAGGGTTCATGACACTCGTGTCTTTAAGAACTCTAGCCTTTTCAAACAGCTGCAGGAAGGGACTTTCTTCCCAGACCAAAAAAATTATTATTGGGGATGCTGAAATGCCGATTGTTATCCTTGGGGATCCGGCCTACCCATTAATGCCCCGCTTCATGGAGCTGTTCAACTACAGATTGAACAAATGCAGAATGGTGGTAGAGTGTGCTTTTGGTCATCTCAAGGGACGCTGATGCAGCTTACTGACCTATTCAGATCTCAGCACCAGAAATATTCCCATTGTTATTGCAGCTTGCTGCGTGCTCCACAATCTCTGTGAGAGCAGGGGAGAGGTGTTTATGGTGGGGTTGGAGGTTGAGGCAGACTTCCTGGCCACTGATTATGTGCAGCCAGACACCAGGACGGTTAGAAGGGCCGCCCCGACACTGCGTGCATCAGAAAAGCCTTGACAACTAGTTTCATGGCAGGGCAGGCTACAGTGTGAGACTTCACTTTGTTCCCACTTGTGCTGTTTGTTTATGCATCCTGAAAACCCACTCCCTCGCTCAGGCTAATGGTTTAAAGCTTTTTTTTTATTTCTATGTGTTCTTTTCCTTTCTCCTGCTCCCCTGCACTGAATTTTCAGGCACCCACCCTCCCTTTTGCATTCCCTCATCAATTGCTGAGCAATAATAAAGTCATTGATGTTTGAAAACCATGCATTCTTTATTAACAGGGTCACAGAAATGGGGGGATTGATGCTAATGTAGCACTGCAAAGGGTGACTGTGGGGGGGTAGGCACTGGGCAGGGTGGCCCGTGAGGGGAGGACAGGAACACAGAACAAGTCATAACTTGGGGAGTGCCATCTTTCTGGTGTTTGGGCAGTCCTCAGGGGTGGAGTGGCAAGGTGCCCAGACCCTGCCCACCCCAAGGTTCTTCAGAGTGCAGGCGATGAGGCTAGGGAACTTGGGCAGGAGGCAGTGTAGTTACAGAGGGACTGCAGTGGCGGTCTTTGCTCCAGCTGCCTTTCCTGCAGCTCCGCCAGATGCCGGAGCATGTTGGTTTGCTCCTCCAGAAGATGGAGCAGTGCTTCCTGCCTTCTCTCTTCTCTTTCATCCCTCTGTTGTTTCCTTTCATCCCTTCTCTGTTCCCACTCATCCCTTCTTTCCTCACACTCAGTAACTGCTTTCCAGCAGTCCAGCATTGACTGTCTCCAACCCCGAAGCTCTGCTCTCTCTATGCGGGAAGAGTGCACGAGCTCCATGAACATCTCATCCTGCATACGTTTTTTTCACCGCCTTATCTGTGCGAGCCTGTGGAGGCTGGAAACAGTTTCAGCTGTCGGATGAAAGAAAAGGAGAGTGGTATTTAAAAAAACAGAAAATAAAGAAGTTCTCTGTAATGAGAGTTGCACCCCGCCCCTCCAACGCCTGTCTGGTATCAGGTAAGATCCCTGCTAGCCAGATGGTTATAGCACGGTGTCTCTGCCCCACTCTCCTATCACGGTCAAAGAACGCATGGGCAAACAGTCCCAGATGCTGCTGGCCATCCAGATTCAACCCCCCGAGCCCAAAAAAAACCTTGGGGAATTGCTGGGAGGATTTCTTTGAAGACAGAGACACTCTTGCAGACACTCTTGCACCCCAAGTTCTCAGGGTACAGTAATAATTAAAAAAAAAAAAGCTTGTCAAGCAGGCACTCCATTGACGAAGGGACACTCACTAGGGCTGCCTTGCACACCTTTCCCATTCAGGATACCATCCTGGGAGGGTTGGGAAGTTACTGGCTCCAGGGTGATGAACATCTCCTGGCTTTTGGGGAGATAGGTGTCTCCGCTTGCCTGTTCCCGTAGAGTCCTCGCCGTCATAGTCCTCCTCCTCCTTATCTTCCTCATCCAGCATATCCTGTGCCATGCTGACAATCACCCCATCGGTGGAGTCCACAGACACGGATGGAGTAGTTGTGATGAACCCCCCTAGAATGGCATGCAGCTTAGTGTAGAAGCAGCATGTCTTGGGCTGGTACCTGGAGCATCCGTTGGCTTCTTTGGTTTTCTAATAGCCTTGCCTCAACTCCTTAATTTTAACATGGCACTGTTTTGTGACCTCTCTCCGTCAGGCCCTTGGAGACTTTGGCATACGTATTGGCATTTCTTTTTTTGGATTGCAGTTCTGCCTGGGGATTCATCTCCCCACATGGCAATCAAATCCAGCACCTCCCCTGCGGTCCATGCTGGAGCCCTTTTTGGATTCTGGAACTGCATGGTCTCCTCTGCTGGTGGGCTCTCCATGGTGGGCTGTGCATGAGATGTCTCCACTCTGGCCAAAGAGGAAGTGAGATTCAAAAATTCCCGGGGCTCTTCCTGTCTAACTACCCAGTGCATCTGCATTCAGAACGTTGTCCAGAGCGGTCACACTGGAGCACTCTGGGATAACTCCCGGAGGCCAGTAACATCAAATGACATCCTCACTAACACTAGTTCGAACTAGAAACGTCGATTTCAGTGCACTCCCCTTGTCGGGCAGAAGTTTGGAAATCGATTTGAAGACGCTTTTAGGTCGACCTAAATGGCATTGTAGTAAGGACGGCAAAGTGGAAGGATCGATTTAACATGGATAAATTCGACTTTACCGCATAGCATAGACCAGGCCTTAGTTAGTTAGTTAGACATAGTCCCTCTCGCCTCCACTTTACCTGGGAAATTTTTTTCATCTGTGATGCCCAGCATGCCCAGGTTTAAATGCTGTGACTCTTGCCGTGAGGCAATGCCAGTCTCTGACGACCACTCGTGTGTCTGTTGCTTAGGGGAGACTCATATCCCGCAAAAATGTGCCCACTGTAGTAACCTGAAAACCAGGGCATGATGTGACAGACATCTCCACCTCAAGATCATTTTAGTGGAGAAGTCCCTTCAGCCTATCCCTCAGGGATCAAAACCAACACCAGCAGCTGGTTCCTCAAACAAACCCCTGCCAATGGGAGTGCTCAGTCTTCCAAAAGTTCGAGAAATGAGCCACGACTTATCTTTATAGGGACACTCAGAAAAAGAAGAGGTCCCTGGCGAGGTCACTGAGCACTAGAATGAGAACCTTTGACAACTAGAATGAGCACCTCTGGTACCATCCTTCCGCGAACCTCTGCCAAGCCCCACCACATCGACATGGAGTCAAGGCATTCCCCTCCCACGGCACCAACCTCCCAAGTGCGGGAGTCGGCACTGAAACTGATACCACTGGCAATGCCACCAGTACCTACACCAACTCAATTGTTGGCACCGATTCCTCTTGCGGGTCGATCTCCTCTCACAGAACAAAGTCTGGATCTCCACGCAAATCCAGAAAAATGTCACCTCAAAGCATGGCTCCCACATGGTTCCAACACGATGAATTAGCCTGTTCAGAAAGAGTGAAACATGTAATTAAATAGTAGGAGATCCACCACTCACCATACCTAACTCCAAAAATGGAAGAGAGTCTCACTATGGTGCCAACAAAAACATTTAACCTCAGTCGTGGAGCCTCTACATATTTCACTGCATACTGGAACTCGAAGAATCGGGCTTATCGTAAGCTCGAAGTACACCTACCGGCTATTACAGTCTTTCACCACAAGGTGGAGGGAACGTCAGTCTTTGCTCATCCAACCACTAGATACTTCCTTATTGGTATACAGAACATGTACCATGAAGTCCGACAACTTATACCCCAGTGGGATTTTAATATTGTACTCAAATGCCCACCAGAGCATCTTTTGAACCACTGGAAACTTGTTCACTCCTTCATATCTATGAAAGTTGCATTTTTTGTAGCGATTCACTCAGCTAGACAAGTCAGTGAAATCGGGGCACTTATGGCTGAGTCCCCTTACACCCTGTTCACTAAAGACAAGATCATGTTGTGGTCACACCCTACATTTTTACCTAAAGTAGTAACATCTTTCCATGTAAACCAAACCATACACCTGCCCATATTTTACCCAAAGCCATATGAGAATACATAAGAGGCTATTCTACATACACTCAATATCAGGCGAGCCATAGCATTCTATTTAGACAGAACCAGACTCTTCCAGAAATCCCCAAGACTGCTTATTTCCACCACAGAATGCTCCAAAGGCTGTGCAAATTCAACTCAGAGACTAACTAAATGGATCTCTACTTGTATCCAACTGTGCTACTGGTTGCACAACAAGGAACCCCCACTGGGCATCCGATCTCATTCTACCTGTGCCGTGGCTTCACCTATAGCCTTCCTGAACAATGTCCCTCTAATAGATGTATGCAGGGCTTTCACGTAGGCATCAGAGCACACCTTTGCAAAACACTCAATGCTTATGCTTTGGAAAACACTCAATGCTCTATGTCAGATGCTATACTAGGTCTTACTGTGCTCTCTGCCACAACACATATGACTCCAAAGCCCCTACCATCCACAGTAGGGCACTGCTCTATAGACCACCTAAAGTGGAGCGCCCGCAGGGACACTACTTGAAGAAATTACTCACCTTGTATAGTAATGGTGGCTCTTTGAAATGTATGTCCCTTTGGGTGCTCCACTTCCCTCCCACCTTCCCTCTGCTTCAGAGTTCATTCATGGAGCTCTGCAGTTGAGAAGGAACTGAAGGGTGGGGTCACACACATGCTACATGAGACACCAACGGCACCATGAGATGACTACTGCGAATGCGTGTCCTGACCAAGCACTGCTACCAAAATTCTCCGATCTGTGGCGCAGGGACACACCGACACCTAAAGTAGAGTACTACCAGGAATGCACATCTTGAAGAGCCCTTGTTACTGCACAACATGAGTAACTTCTTCTTATGCTTTGCATGTATAATAGTGGAGGCTGTGAACTCATTAGTGCAATTGTCTAACCATTCCACCTTTTTTATCCTTTTTTGTAATTTACTGTACAAACATTAACAAAGAGCTCTGATAGCATGTGCTCTGATAGCATCACTGCAACCTCACTTAAACTACAGTTAAAATCTATTGAAAATATATAAGTATTGTTAGGTTCAGTGAAACCTCATTGAAGAAAGAAGCTTTAACTACTGCACTTCATTTAAGATAGGATCATCTACCCAAACACGTTTGTGTCACCACCAAAACAAAGGTATACGTAACATCTCAGAAATGGAATCGTGGGAAGAGGGGTTTTGCTGGGTGTGACAGAACATAATTGTGTTCAGACCCTACACACTATTGTAATAATGTGTGTACAAGATATGCCTTGTGAGGTATAATTTAAAAACTCATATTTTACTGATATGTAATATCTTGGCAAAATGCACATAGTAACGTTATATTAAGTTATGACCATAAACTGAAGTTATGTCAAAAGTATATTTACCAGATAAACCTGGGGAGTGGCTAAACCAGTTCCTCAGAGGTGAAGGACAAGTTGATGCCTCAGCCAGGTGTCAATGAAGTTGATGGACCCAGCCCTCTGTGAAGGACTATTTAGAAAACCTGGACAAGCACAAGTCCCTGGGGCCAGGTGCACTGTATTCAAGAGTGCTAAAGGAGTTGGTGGATGTGATTGCAGAGCCATTGGTCATTATCTTTGAAAACTCATGATGATTGGGGGAGGTCACGGATGACTGGAAAAAGGCTAATGTAGCCCATCTTCAAAAAAGGGAAGAAGGAGAATCTGGGGAACTACAGGCCAGTCAGCCTCACCTCAGTCCCTGGAAAAATCATCTAGAAGGTCCTCAGGGAAACCATTTTGAAGCACTTAAAAAAGAGGAAAGTGATCAGGAACAGTCAGCATGGATTCACTAAGGGCAAGTCATGCCTGACTAACCTAATTGCCTTCTATGATGAGATAACTGGTTCTGTGGATGAGGGGAAAGCAGTGGACATGTTATTCCTTGACTTTAGCAAAGCTTTTGATATGGTCTCCCACAGTATTCTTGCCAGCAAGTTAAAGAAGTATGAGCTGGACGAATGGACTATAAGATGGATAGAAAGTTGGCCAGATCATCAGGCTTAATGGATCCAAGTGATCAATGGCTCCATGTCTAGCTCGCAGCCAGTATCAAGCGGAGTGCTCCAAGGGTCGGTCCGGGCACTCCAAGGGACCAAGTGGCTAGGCAGCAGTTCCGCAGAAAAGGACCTAGCTGAACGAGAAGCTTGATACGAGTCAACAGTGTGCCCTTGTTGCCAAGAAGGGTAATGGCATTTTGGGCTGTATAAGTAGGAGCATTGCCAGCAGATTAAGGGATGTGATTACTCCCCTCAATTCAGTGTTGGTGAGGCCTCATCTGGAGTACTGGGACCAGTTTTGGGCCCCACACTACAAGAAAGATGTGGAAAAATTGGAAAGAGTCCAGCGGAGAGCAACTGAAATGATTAGGGGGCTGGAGCACATGATTTATGAGGAGAGGCTGTGAGAACTGGGACTATTTAGTCTACAGAAGAGAAAAATGAGGTGGGATTTGATAACTGCTTTCAACTACCTGAAAGGGAGTTCCAAAGAGGATGGATCTAGACTGTTCTCAATGGTAGCAGTTGACAGAACAAGAAGTAATGGTCTCAAGTTGCAGTGGGAGAAGTTTAGGTTGGATATTAGGAAAAGCTGGGATGATTTAGTTGGGGATTGGTACTGCTTTGAGCAGGGGCTTGTACTAGATGACCTTCTGAGGTCACTTCCAACCCTTATATTCTATGTTTCTATGGCCCTTGCCTGCTAACTGGCCATTCTTTGGCTATATTTTTAGCAAAGAAACGGCATAGAGTTTCCTTTCTTCACCAGTCTACCTACTGCCTTGCTTCCAGCTGGAAATGCTTTCCAAAGGGGGGAAAGGATTATACAAAGAAGCACTCATGCCTCTCTCTCATCCCACCCACTGCATTCTCTGCACCTGAAAAGACAAAAGGAAACAGCTGTTGGATTTGGGGGGAAGGGTCCTCACCTGAAACCTTGGTAAGTAATTTGCTGGATCATGTGGTGTTAAAGTTTCTTAAGTTGCTACTAGCAAACATTTTATCTTTATTACTCTTATAACCATTTCTGACTTTTACGCTTCATTACTTGTACTCACTTAAAATCTACCTCTCTGTAGTTAATAAACTTTGTTTATTGTTTTAACTAACCCAGTTTGTTTAAACTGTAGTGTCTGGATAACTCTATTTAAGATAACAAAATAGCATATTATTCCCTTAAAGGAAGAATGGGCTAATCTCTTGAAGTAATAACAGAATCTGTGACTTCCAGAGATCTCAGTGACATTTTCCGCTTCAGCCCTGTGGCAGCAGGAGATGGGGGAACACCCAGGAGCTCCCAGCCACTGGTCCTGGAGCTCCAAGCTGCAGCAGAGGGGGCCCTGCAGCTCCCAGGCCCCACAGGAAGGGGGGAGAATCTGGAACTGCAGAAGCAGTGGGTGCTGGATCCCTCCTTCCTATTTTGCCATATTTATTTTTAGTAAAAGTCAGGGACAGGTCACGGGCTTCTGTGAATTTTTGTTTATTGCCCGTGACCTGTCTGTGACTTTTACTAAAAGTACTTTTTTGCCCATGGCAAAGTCTTAACCTTAAGCATCACCAAGGTTGGTGAGAGCCAGGATATAGGTTGCAGACTGCAGTTACACATAGATGGCTTACATATTGGAAAGTTGTTTGGGAATGGCCCAGGTGGGAGCTATTTCACCAAGGCATTGTAAGGCACTGATGGTTGCAGGCCAGGGAACAGACAGCTCCCAACTAGTCCGGATTCTGTCCTGGTATGTCACACAGGATACTGTTTGGTGGAGGTATGTGTGAGAGAGAAGCAGAAGTAACACCAGAAAAGCTGCTGGAATCAGCAGAAAGCCAAGGATACAGCCAGAACAAGTACTGGCAATATTGCCCTGAGAAAAACCTAGTGAGAAAGTGCTTTTGAGCTAAGTGCTGACTGGAAAGAGGCTAGGAACTATGAGCAAAGAAACTGTCTCCTGTTGTTTGATTCCTATCATGTTCAGGGAAACAGTTCATGTGTGCGTTCTTTGTAAATAAACAGCCTCGCATCAAATAAATACATGATTCCACCAATTTCTGTTCCTAACCAAAACAACCAGTCGGACCCCAAATTGTGGCCAACTGGGTCAACAAAGGGTATCAATATCAGGCAATGTTAATCGCAGGAAATTGAGCCTATTATAAAAACTAATAACTTTATGTGCTTCAAATAACTTTCTAATATACTGAACAAATGACTATAAAGACATGCTGTAGGTTATTGATGTACAGTATTAGTACTCATATTCTCAGCTGGGCCTAAGCTAAAGCAATTAAGTCAGTAGACAAACATTTAGTTGTTTGCGCTGAATATCTCAGTCATTAACCAGATTGTACAGACAGTCAACACAGAAATAAGCCTATCTGAAGTTTTAAAAGTTCACACACTGGGTCCTCTTTCCCCCTATCATGAATCCCTTTTAGTAATTCCTGGTTCAATGAAGCTATCACACAATGTATTTTCCTTTAACATTGCAAATGCTATGAATTGCAGTGAGTTTTCCAGGCTCTATGATGTTAGTCTCTCTTGGGAAGAGAATGAGAGAACAAACAACAAGTGATAAATGTGTGGGTATGTTGTTTAATGCACTGTTGGAAGGCATTCAGATAGGATGGTCATGAGTGCGATATAATAATATCGATATAGAATAGAATGCATTTAAAAAGAAAAAAAGCAGTGTGTCACATTCACATTCTAATGTCAGTGAATAAGAAAGTACCAATTGTATTTCACAGCCTAGTTAGTCGGAACATTCACCATAGAAATATGCACTGAACTCAATTTTCATTTATAAAATGCAGATTATAGCACTTCAGTGCATTTCCTAAAATCTCATTGTATTAACTCTCCTTAGAGGCCTGCAACACCATCTCATATTATTATTTATGTTGGGACAGATCCTAGAGGCCTCAACTGGGATCAGGGCCACATTGTTCTACGTGCTGGATGTACACTTAGTAAAGAGATAGAACATCCCTTCCCAACTAGTTTACAGTCTAATTTATTGAGAAAGACAAAGGGTGGGAAAGTAACAATAGCCTCATCTTACAGATGATAAACTAGGGCCAAAGGTCATATGGAATCCATGGCAGAAAAGGGAATTGAAATTAGATCTTTCAATCCACAACTCAGTGTCTTAACTACAAGACCACACTTATATTTGTCACTAGTCCTCCAAAATAAGCAATTTGTATTGAGGGCTCAATCCAACATCCATTGTAATCAAGGAGAATCTTTACATTAGTTTTAGTGGGAATTGGATCAGTCTCTATGTGAACTGAAAGAATATTTTCTCAAAAATGCAGTACAGAAGAAGAAGAATCTTTTCATTTATTATACCTGTCAGTTTAAGCCCTCTTCTTTCTGAGGTTATATTTCACTGAAAAACTTCTATTTAATTTAATAGTTCTTCCAACTTAAAATTATGGGTATTTTTTTTCAAAAGTGCCTAAGTAAGTAGGAGTGTAAGTTCCATTCTCAAAAGTGAATTGGGAGAAAGGCCAGATTTTGCACGTTTAGGTGGCTAAATACATTTAAAAATAAGTCCTTAAGTCTGACTTTCAATGAGACTTAGTCTCCTAAATCATTTAGACACTTTTGAAAATATTTACCCATCCTCTTTATCTCATTTTTTTCTGGATAGATTGCATTAGAATACTGGTGTATTGATTAAATTATGAGTTTTCTATTAATAAGGACTATATTAATTACTTTAGTTATTTGATAGTATTCACAAGTGTGCTAGAATCTCAGACAGAAGACAGGCCCTTATGCTGAAGAGTTTACAGTCTGATGGATGTAACAGATACGTGAGGTTATACCATACAACAGGGAAAGGAGGAAAGGAAGGACACAGGTCACAGAAGGTTGCTCAGTTAAACAATTTAGATATACTCACATTGTGATGTTTCAAAAGGTATTTTCTTCTGGAATTTTGTCTTTAATTTGAAATTAATTGGATGTTGCCTATTGAGCAGCAGAGACTGTGTTTGAAAGTTTTTACCACTAGGGGACATCAAAGATTTGTGAAAGAAAGAAAACTGTTAGTACTTGTAATTATTTTCCTTACTTGCATTATAACTGGCAAATTAATTTAATATTAAAACATTTTATAATGTAGCAGCTTAATGCTCTGATATTTGCTGCATTTGGAAAAAATGGCATATTAATATTAAAAATCTCTATATTTACCTAACAGCGAAGGAGATTGGGGGAAATGTTTTTCTCAGTGTGTACATTTCAGTATTTTGCATATAGTTATTTCCCCTATTGTTTATGTGGGTCTTCCACATAGCAACTGGGGAGAGAAAAACATTTTTTTAAGATAGGAAAATGTGGTTGTAAAAAAAAAAAAAAAAAGTAGGAGGGGGACTTAGGGGGACCTGAACTCTCTTCTTAGTTCATTTAAAAAAAACAGATTAGATATCAAGATGATGTGTCTCTTTAATATCAGAGGGGTAGCCGTGTTAGTCTGGATCTGCAAAAGCGACAAAGAGTCCTGTGGCACCTTATAGACTAACAGATGTATTAGAGCATAAGCTTTCATGGGTGAATACCCACTTCGTCAGATGCATCCAATGAAGTGGGTATTCACCCACGAAAGCTTATGCTCTAATACATCTGTTAGTCTATAAGATGACACAGGACTCTTTGTCGTTTTTGTCTCTTTAATGTTATCTTATTAGATGCGGTTAAAATTGGGTGAGAATTTGGGAAACTAATGTGTTCATCTCCCATTTCTCCTTACTGTAAAACAAAATCTTAACTAGATGTTTATGAACTCCAGCAGGGCTCTATTCAGTGAAACTCCTATGCTGCAAAATACTGGAGGTATCAACACTCCACCCCACCGCTACATACCTCTATCAAAGATTGAGGAATTCCAGGGGTGCGGGCTGATATTAAATATTTTAACAGCAACAACAGAAATTCAAAAAAGTAAGTGTGTCTGGTCCCATACACAGGTAGTGATTGTGAAAAGTACTTGCCAGTCATAGGAATTAAAGTCCTCTGTCAACCCACAAGATCAGTTCAGCACAGGCAGTAACAGTGTAAGCTTCTGTACACTTTCCCACAAACATACCTCAACTCTGACAGCAAGAGGGCAGAAAGTAAGGGCTTGTCTTCACTAGCGCGGGGAGAGATCGATCTTATGGCGATCGATTTATCATGTCTCGTCAAGACGCAATAAATAGATCGCCAGCGGCGCCCCCGTTGACTCCTTAACTCCAGCTCACCAAAATGCGCAAACTGGAGTCGAGGGGGGAGCGTGCTGCCGACCGCCACCGCCATGAGGACGGCGCGTAAGTCAGCTGTAGATACACCGATTTCAGCTACATTATTAATGTAGCTGAAATTGCGTATCTACAGTCGATCCCCCGCCCTAGTGAGGACCAGCCCTAAGACTACATCATAGTTCATTATCTGTCCATTGTGGACCCACTCCTGTAAGATACTGAGTGACTGTAGTTCCCATTGAAATTAATGATACTCCAGCTGCAGCTTGACCACTGACAAGAAAGTCAATATTTCTGTTAAAAGAATCATCTCTACCCTCTCTCTCTCTCTCTCTCTCTCTAGACAGACACACACACGCACACACCTTGCTGTAATTATTTCATTGCTGATTCATTGTCTTTTTGTGTTGTACTGATTTACATTTGTAAATTTAGTAACTTCATATTTGTCTTCACAGAATTTCATTTTATTACTTTTAACTCATTTCTCCAAACCACCAAGATCTCACTGAGGTTTTATCCTTTGCACCAAAGTATTAGTGATTCCTTTCAAAATTCATCTGGGAAGTTGATTACAATACTATTCTACTCTCTTAAGATATCAATACAATATTTAATAGAATTGGACCCAGAACTTACTCCTACTGTATCTTATTGTATCTTCTTTAGGCCTAATTCTGTTCTTATACTGGGATAAATCGGGATTAAATCCATTAAAGTCAGTGAATTTATGCTGGTGTAAAACCAGTAGGTATAACTGGGAACATAATCAAGATTTCAGTGTTCAATTAGTTTGATTTTTAAAATAATTTGTGTATCAGTATGATTAGAGTTTATTTTAATACACATTTTTCCAATTTCCCCGTAAGAATTTTCTATGAAATGATATCACAAGGCTTATTATAGCTGACATATATCCTACTGAGAAATAACTGTTTCCTTTTCCCTGTAGACTTGTTGTTATATCAAAGAGAGAAATGTATAGTTATGGGGGTTTTTTGATAAATCATTATTGCCTACACTATATGTATGACCTTATCTCCCTCTAGGTGGTTACAAATTAACTTCTTTATTAATTCTACCAATTTTCCAGATATTAAATTTAATTTATATATTTATAATTCCATGAATTAACCTTTCCCTCCACCTAAACATAAGCACTGTGTCCGCCCTTTTCATTCATTTGGGACCTGTTGTATTGATTTAGATGTAATGTATGAGCTAAAGGTGTTAACATAACCCGGTCACTGTCCAACATTAAACAGTATTAAACAAGGTCTGGGGTTTGGTATGCAGAGCCCTCAGGCTGCTTAGTGACATGACAAACACACCATTAAAAATCCTTTTAACCTTTTTTTAAAGATACAGAGAAGAAACAACAGTTATAGCGTTTGAAATGTGAAATATTAAGTAAAGTTTTCATTTTAACAACAACTTTTGTTTCCTTTCCCTTTAACATGAGAGAATTTTAGAAGAAAACACTCCCCTCCCCTCCCTCCTCTCCCAAGCTCCCGATAGTTTGCGATGTCATTTGGATCCCTCTCTCTGGCCCAGTCAGTGCATCTCCCAGGGTTAGGATGACAAAGCCTCACAGTCTGAGGAAATGATGGAGGTGGCAGTCATAATGTTGAAGCTCACATTAGTTGCCTCCATTTGTTCTTTCATTCTTTGCCCCCTTTAGCTGGAGAGAGTTTTCTGATGAAAAAAGATTTTGTTGAGATGGGCTGGAGCTATTGTTAAATCCCATTTTATCCGAGGTGGCATTTGTGATTCAGATCAGTAGAAGTGGTGATGTTTTCTGGGTCTCTCTGTTCTGGTCTGATCAGAACATCTCTCAGGATTAGGATGACAAAGGACCAGGAGATTGTGGAGGTGGTAGCCATAAAGATGAAGCTTACTTCTGTAATCTCCATCTGTTCTTTTCTATTTTCCTCATAAGTCTCTTTCTTTAAGGATCCAAAAAAGGAGCGATAGGAGGAATAGCCCATTCCCTCCTTATTATGTCCACCATTTAGGCCTACTATCCAACATACCAATTTTGGTTCATTATTTTCCAATTCCTCCTCTTATTTTTACCAAGCATGATTTTAACATAGTCCTTGAACCATGCTGGCAACTCTTTTTGTTTAAGCTAATTCAGTCTGTCTCCTTTTTGTACCCTTTCCAATCAACATGTGTTATTACAGTTTACTGGAACATTTTTGGAATCTTTATGTACTAGTTATAGTTGGGCTCACAATGAGAGTCAATTTATAGGCCCACCTATCACAACACACCTCATCGAGGAGTTCTCAACAATAATGGCCTAAGCTTCTGATACTCATTCTGCTATTCCAGTTAGCTAAGAATTCTTGAACTGTTATTGAAATTATTTCATCCTGAATTTGTCTTGTGACCGACCTCTTTATTAGTTTTTACTGGATTAGATATTTTGTTACAACTACATTATCCTTTTTAATCAAGACTAAAGCAAAATGGAAATGTATCTTAGCCTTTTTATGAACTCATTAAAGGTCTTTTTCATGTTCCCTGGTACCTCCTTTACTAGTAGTAGCTTTTTTAAACCAGATCCTTTTTGTCCACAGGCAGAACTCTCTCTGACTTTGATGCGAGTTCCATGCACATAATGATTGCAGGACTGGGCCTTTTGTGCATTTGTCTTTATGACTTGTCACACAAACTTGTAATTTCTTTCAGATTTGTAAAACAACACAAGAAATATGTGGTTATGGCTGTACACACATTTGTTATGCCATTGCAAACTACACAAACATCACTTTTATAGTTTTAAAGTAACCCAAACCCCTTGATATTCTTGTAGTTCAGTTATCTGAATGACTGTCCACATGTATTTCACTTCTGGTGTATATCCATCCTCTGGATGATCTGATTTTTTTTGGCCAGCAGTGTCTGTAGAGGTTGTACCTGTACCATGGATTCCTTTGTGTGCCTCCCCGACCCAGGGTTATACAGGGTAGAGTGGATCCAACCATCCTTCAGTTTCTTCTTACCATCTGTGGCTGTGAGATAGAACACCTGCAGTGTCTGCTTCTCTATGCACTGTAGGATTTTACTGATTTTGTACATGTACAGATAGCAATATTAGTAGAGTTAGTATAGTAGAGAGGTAGTATAGTATAGTAATGTAGGGTTTTTTTCTTCTTCTTAGACTTGTTGTCTATATATGTGTGTGTGATTGTATATATCACTTGTATTAGCATTAGAGATTTCCTCAGTCCTGGGATTTAGCTGGCTGAAACAAGGTTCCAGGAGTTCAAAACTTGCCCCGTTTGTGTTGCAGCTAGTCTGCTTAATGACAGGCACTTGAGGTGTCTTTTTTGTCTAAGAGAACACAGAAGGAAAGAAAGGGCTGTTTAATTTCTTTCTCCTGGGGTGCTTAATGAGAGGTTCCTCGGAACTGGAGACATAACAGTCTACTGGACCTAAACACACTGTAAGTTCTAAATTAATGCTCCTGTGAGCTGCAGCTCAGTTCTGAGCTCCCAGGCACACTCTTCTAAGACATTGTACACTAAGACTGGCAGAGACGCTAAATTCTTCTCCACCCGGTTGTCTGAAAGGGTAGGAAGGAATATTTTTCCTACAGTGAGCACAGACCAAGGTTATCCTCCTTCAGCCCTAGTAAAAGGAGTCATAGGTCCCAGACTACTCAGTCAAAGGGCAGTTCATGGCCCAAAATTGATCCCTCTGACATCCAGGGAGCAGTTCACACTTTACCTGGTACCAACCTGTCAGTACTGACATTGGTGTCTATGACCCATGTGCTCATGACTCCAGTGCCAACATCTATGGTGCAGCTTCTCCCAGCATCAACTTTCTCAGCACCTAAGTTATTTTTGTTAGCAAGTGATCTTATGATGATAGCACAGCCTGAATCACTATCTTCAGCTGTTAAGAATACCCTGTACTTTGGTACTAACTACCAGTACTGTTATGGTACCAGACAGCTCTTCAGTTATATTGGTATGGGACACACAGATTCACCCTAGAATTCCAGATATTAGGGTAACCCCACTATTAGAGGAGAAATACTCATTTTCTTCCTCTCCTTCACAGCACAACAGGGAGCCCCACTCACTTCATTTTCATTCATATGACTCCCTATTGGTCTGAAAGGGAATCTAGCTATTGTCACTGTAGGCAGAGACCTATGGGATCTCAGAGAGAACTGTCACCTTGGTATCCACACCACTGGCCCCCAGTCTCTTACCTCAGCAATGTACAGTCTTGACCCCACTAAGCCCCATAGGGTATGCAAAAGGAGAGGAAGCCTACCTTTCTACCACTGCCCCAGAATTAATCTCCCTCTCCATAAAACTTTGTTGATTTGCTGAAGAGAGATATCAGGCACAGACTAACACTATATGCCAGGAAGAACAGGATGTGAGGAGGAATACTTGCAGACAAAATGGCACTCAGTTCCAGTGGTGATCTCTTCCTCACCAGAAAAGGTAGTAGTGCCCTCCATTTCCACTCAGTCAGAGGAATTCAAAGCAATTCAGAATGTCTGGATCGCATGGCAGGCACATTAGAAATCCCTGTGGAGGTAGTGCACGAAAAATTGCACAAGGTACTAGATATTCTGCACTCCTCTATGCCTGGAAATCTTGTGTGCCAATTACTGAAGGACAGTTGGAACCAATAAAAATGTTGTGGCAGACATCAGCATCTGTAGTACCTATCTCTAAAAAGACAAGGTAGGTGCTTTCAATCCCTTCAAATGGGTTTGAATATTTTTACCTGCACCCTGTTCATGGATCTCTGGAAGTAGTGGCAATGTATGAAAGGTCCAGACAGCATGTACTCCCAAAAATGACTCCAAGAGAACAGGATCCACCCCCCCCCCAAAAAAAAGATTTATTTGGCAAGAAAAATTACTTATCAAGTCTGCAGATGCACATTGCAAATTACCACGTGCTCATCAAAGTACGATTACCTTAAATGGGACAGGGTATTGCAGTTTATTGAGAAACTTCCTCAAGAACATAGGGAGTAGAGTTAGGTGAAATTTTTTGACCGAAATTCTTTCAGTGAAAAATGCAAATTCAGAGACACTCAAACATTTTCTGAATTTGTGATTGAGGTCACTGCTTGCTAGTTTCCAGTGTGGAATACATGCAGACAGTCACTCAAAGAAGAAAGAACAGTTACAGGAAATGTGGTTCTTCGAGATGTATTGTCTTCATAGATTCCACAACCCTTCCTCTTTCCCTGCCACTACAGAGTCCTAAGTCACATGGCCAAGACTATGAGAGGATTAAAAAACTAACTAAATACATTCATGGAGGATAGGTCCATCAATGGCTAATATTCAGGATAGGCAGGGGTGGTGTTCCTAGCCTCTGTTTGCCAGAAGCTGGGAATGGGCAACGGGGGATGGATCACTTGATGATCACTTGTTCTTTTCATTCCCTCTAGGACACCTAGCATTGGCTGTTGTTGGGAGACAGAATACTGGACTAGATGGACATTTGATCTGACCCTTTATGGCTGTTCTTATCTTCTTAACAGAGGAAAGCATGGGCCCGCTGTGTCTTTTATGCTCTGGGATGAGAGAGGAGGATCTGATGATATTTAGGCCTTGTCTACACTTGCAAGTTATACCACAATAAAGCTGCCCAGAATGCTCTACCTCACTCTCTGTCCACACTGGCAAGGCAGATAGAGCGCTCTGACTCCCAGGCTAGAGCGCTCCTGGTACTTCACCTCGGCAAGAGGATTAACATCTGATGCATATTGGGTGAGAGGTTCCAGCATCAGTATGAATGAGGTGTTGCATTACTGCACTCTGATCGACCTCCGGAAATGTCCCATAATGTACCGCTCCCAATACCACAAATGTGACCATGCCAGTGTGCTTGCAGCTGTCAGTGTGAACAGACTGTGGCGCTTTCCCTACTGCACTCTCCGAAGGCAGGTTTAACCCAAAGTGCTCTGCATCTGTAAGTGTAGCCAAGGCCTTAGAGTGTAAGCGTAGGCCCAGTGGACACTGCTGACCAAAACAATCCAATCTCATAGGTATGGGACACATGGAATCCATATGGACAATATAGCTCAAAGAACAACAGTTTCTGTAAGTTAAGTGTTAGGATATAGATATTCAGGCCTCTCTGTAAAGGCCTATACTTTAAGAATTTAGGTACAGGAACTCCTCGCTTAACATTATAGTTATGTTCCTGAAAAATGCGAATTTAAGCAAAACGATGTTAAGCGAATCCAATTTCTCCATAAGAATGAATATAAATAGGGGGGTTTAGGTTCCAAGGAAATTTTTTTCACCAGACAAAAAAACTATATATACACACACAGTGTATATATTTTAAACAATTTAGTACTGTACACAGCGATGATAATTGTGAAGCTTGGTTGAGGTGGTGGAGTTAGAGTGAGATATTTCCCAGGGAATACCTTACTGATAAATGATGCACTAGCTTTTGGCTGAGCCCTCAAGGATTAACACATTGTTGTTAATGTAGCCTCACATTCTAAAAGGCAGCATGGCAGACAAGAGACGCACACCGTGTGTGTGAGAGAGATGCCCCTTGCCCCTTTAAGTATGCTGACCTCGCTCTAAAGTACATTGTCTTTTTAAGTGAATCAGGAAGTTGAGACAGCAGCTGCTGCCCCAAGCTCTCTGTCTCTCTCAATCCGTTTCCTCTGGCTGGAGCAGCCTCCTCTCACTTGTCTGCTGAGCATCCTGGCTTTCCCTCTTCCAATCTCTTTTTAAGCACTACTTCTCCAGTTATTCCTCCTATTACCTTCTCCACAATAACCTCTCCACTACCTTCCCTTCCTGTTCTATATCTCTTATTGTGCTTATCTTTTTTAACAGGTGTCAGACCATGTCTAATCTATGCTAATCAAACACTCTTTAGATTTACAGCTCTCTATAATTATTTAATTATTATAACACTGAAAATGACAATTAATACTGGGGGAAGGACAGAGATAGGAAAGAAGAAAAGAATTGGGAAAAAGAGTAGGAGCTACTTCTTATGTCATAGTTCCACCCTCCGATGGTCTTTTCACAGGCAATAGAAAAGGAGGAGGTGTGAGAAAGGAGATGGGGAGGAAGGAAGTATTAAGTTTTTCCATACACAAACACCAAAAAGATACATTCCATCAGAATGATCTTTACTACCTTCCTAGATTAAGAGAGTAAGAGGAAATAAAAGCAAATTCTCCATGAGAGTGCACAGGATGTGTCTTCTAATGACCTGTATTCAACTGCAACCGAAATATGAGACACAAGAGTTCTTAGAGATTTAAAGGTGAAGTACAAGGAAAAGGCTTATATACTCATAGACTTAAGGCTTATATATAGGGTGACCACATAGCAAGTGTAAATAATTGGGATGGGGGTGGGAGGGTAATAGGTGCCTATATAAGAAAAAAAACCCAAAATTGGGACTGTCCCTGTAAAATCAGGACATCTCGTCACCTAACTTATATAGCTAAATATACCACAGAACAAACAGGAAAGGAGGAGAGAGAAAGTGGAAGAAAAAGTGAAGAGGAAAGGGAATGTTGATTATGTTTGTGCTGGGATAGGCATCTAGACAGTATTTTAAAGGAATATATTACCTATAGTTTAAGGCAGAAAAAGAAAATCAAGTAAACACTGTATTTAATGGAATAATCCAGATACCACAGTGGCAAAAGTCACTAAAATTGTACATTTTCCCCCCAAACAAAAATAGGTATACAGTAGATTCTTTATTATCCAGGATCGGGTTAACCAGGTTGTGGATTAACCAGGATGTCAAAAAAATACGCGTAACTCACATGGCTGGCTCTGGATTTGTTGCCGCCACAAGCACCCACCCTCCCACAAAAGACTCCACCAGGGCGCAGGGCAGCCAGTGAACCAACATCCCCTCCCCTTGGCACAGGGTGGCTGGTGAACCAACCCCTTCCCCCGATATTTCCTATGGATGGTGATTATCCAGGATTTTATTAACCAGGATTAATTTTTCCTTATCATCCTGGATAATCGAGAGTCTACTGTAAATATAACAGTAACAGTCTAAGGCGCTTAGCAACAAAGAAAACATTGGATGTTATAGTGATGGGAAGACAGTAGTATGTGATGACTTCAGAATGCATGGAATTGGTGGCATCAAAATTACAGTTCTATTGGACAGGAAGGATTCTTTTTGTTTTGTTTTCATTGATTGAGCTAGTTGGTTTTTTTACTGGGATTTGGTTCTGACCTTTGACATATTTAACCTACATACATTTTTGTTTTGTAAATAAAGGCTGTATACAGTAGGATAGGTGACTTCATAAATTCTTCTCCATAGCGTTCTAGCAACCAAAGAGATGCTATAAACACTAAGTTAACTGGAGTCCTTTTTGAGATTTTGCATTTCTTATAAGTGTGGATGCATAGTCCCAGGTTATGGATAATCGTGGTGGCAACAAATTCAGAGGAGCCTATGGCAAACTGACAGTGCAGGGGTGGGCAAACTACGGCTCACAGGCCACTTGTGGCCCATGAGCCATTTTTATCCAGCCCACAAGCTCCTGCAAGGGGAGCGGGACCAGTGGTCCCGCTCTCCTGGGCTGGGCGCTCTGAGAGCACCCCAGAGAGCGGTGCTGGCTGCTGGCTGGGTGCACCACCCAGGACAGCGGACCAGCGGCCAGCCAGCAGCACCGCTCTGAGAATGGGCCCGGCGCGCCACCCGGGACAGTGGACCCGCGGCTGGCAAGACACGCCACCCTGAGAGCGGGGCTGGCGCGCTGCCTGGGACAGCGGGCCGCAGCCGGATGCCGCCCGGAGCCCGGGACAGTGGGCCTGCAGCCAGCAGTGCGCCCTGCTCTCCCAGCCCGGTGTGCCGGGCCGACCGCAGCAAGCCGCGGGGCCCGCGCTCCCGAGGTGGGGACAGGGCCGAGCGCAGCAGACCAAGGGGCCCCTAGCTTCCAGCCTGGGGGCTGGGTGGGGCGCTGCAAGCCGTGGGGCCCAGCGCCCAGCTCAGCAGGTAAGCAGGTGTGGGGGGGTGGTTAGGGTAGGTGGGGGGGCTTAGGTTGGAGGGTTGTTGGGGGGGTGGTTAGGGTTGGTGGGAGGATGATTGGGGGGTGGGGGGTCTCGGGAAGGGGCAGTCAGGGAACAGAAAGCAGGGGCTAGACAGGGGATGGGGTCCTGGGGGGCAGTTAGAGTGGGGGGGGTCTCTGGAGGGGGTGATCAGGGGGTGTTGGATGGGTCAGAGGTTCTGAGGGGGGCAGTCCGGGGGCACGAAGTGGGTGGGAGTCGGATAGGGGGCGGGACCTTCGACCTTCTGCACAATTTTGAACCCCAGTGTGGCCCTTGGGCCAAAAAGTTTGCCCATCCCTGTGATAGTGAGTGATATGACACAAACATTACTAAGAGAGTTCAAACTACTGACAATCAAAACTGAAGGTGCACAGGAAAGGGTTTTTTTCTTGCAACTTTTATTTTGTGTGTGAAAGTTGACTCTCCAATCCCAGTGGAGAAATTGACCATCTGCGGGATGTGATGGAGAGATATTATACCAGTTTCTGAAGAAAAAGCAATTTATTTAGGCCTTAGAAATTAAGAAACAGGAGGAGTAGTTGTAAATTAGGCCACAGATAATAGTCAAGACTGAGCTTTTTCAAATGGAACTATTTAGCAGTGAGGTGAGATCATGAAGGAACAAGTATAAGTAGGAGCATTGCCAGCAGATTGAGGGACATGATCATTCCCCTCTATTGGGCATTGGTGAGGCCTCATCTGGAGTACTGTGTCCGTTTTGGGCCCCACTCTACAAGAAGGATGTGGAAAAATTGGAAAGAGTCCAGCAGAGGGCAATAGAAATGATTAGGGGGCTGGAACACATCACTTCTGAGGAGAGGCTGAGGGAAACTGGGATTATTTAGTCTGCAGAGGAGAAGAATGAAGGAGAATTTGATAACTGCTTTCAGCTACCTGAAAGAGGGTTCCAAAGAGGATGGATCTAGACTGTTCTCAGTGGTAGCAGATGACAGAACAAGGAGTAATGGTCTCATGTTGCAGTGGGGGAGGTTTAGGTTGGATATTAGGAAAAACTTTTTCACTAGAAGGGTGGTGAAGCACTGGAATGGGTTCTCTAGGGAGGTCGTGGAATCTCCTTCCTTAGAGGTTTTTAAGGTCAGTCTTGACAAAGGTGTGGCTGGGATAATTTAATTGGGGATTGATCCTGCTTTGAGCGGGGAGTTGGATTAGGTGATCTCCTGAGGTCCCTTCCAACCCTATTCTATGATTCTATGATAAACCAGACAAGCAGCTGAAATTGAGTTCCAGAATAGATGATCTTTAGAGCAGGCTCTATGTCTTCGTATGTATTTTTTTAGTGATGAATACAATGAGGTCCTGATCTTGATTAGGGCTTTCAAACATTACCAAAATCTGAAATAGTGATAATAATAAATAATAATTATTATTATTCCTAATAATACACACAAGCTTATTCAGAGTTGTCATTGAGTCCCCTTCCATGGTATGCAAAAAATGGAAAGTCCCCTGCAACTCTACTTCCTAGTCCCATTGTAGTACTTCAGTGTTCTGGAGGGCTTTGAGGTGCCCTATGCCAGAATGAACTTCATTTATTGAGAACATGAGAAACATGTATGAGAAATATGTTATTTCCTGTTGAGTGAGCTTATTAGAGAATGCAAATAAAGTGATCAGAATGGAATCACATGGCTGCATTTTTAAGGGTACTTCACTCACAGTGGAGATGATTTGTAGTTTTCACTTTTTATTTTCAAAAAGTATACATTAACCAGTTTCCATTGAATATTAGTATTATTTCTAAATTAAAAATAAGTCACAGGCTGCAGATAAGGAGCTATCAGAAACCTGCAGAAACCTAGAGAGCAGGAAAGAGAGACTGGTACAATATTTTAATAATTGATTTAACATATTTAAAATTATTTTATTAGTTGTCATTACAATGCTAATTCAATGCTGTCAGTTGGAAAGAACTGTATTTAAATTATATTATGTTAAAATATTGCAGCTATTTTCTCTCTTCCAAAGAACTGTGTAGAAGAATTTAAAATATATATATATACTTTAAATATTTAAAATGTCTTTTAAAAAGTTATCTTATAATTACAATAAAAATGTTGTGTAGCGGTGGTGAATAATGCATTTTGATGTGCATTTTTCAGCATTAACCTTTGGTATGCATTGCTTGTAAGCTACCTACATGGAACTCCACTTATAACTAATTAAACACTTTTCAATCAGTTGCTAGAATACTGACTATACCGATACTGTAATTATCTATAAACCACTTAATTTGGGAGGACTGAAGTTATTTACATTTTGTGTTACACTTGTTTTAAATAATACATTTCTCCAGTGTATCAGAAACACTTGGCTTTACCTTTGTTTCACTGCACACCTCAGCTATATTATTCAGCACTGTTATACAGTCTATGCCTTATTGCTTAAACAGACAGTAGTACTTTAAATGAACATCAGTACAGCTAACTGTTTCTCATCTAAACAGTTAGATGTATTAGTATTTTAATTACCTGGCTGTAATTTCAACTTAATTTGGAGAATTTCTAACATTTTCCTTCCAGCACTAAACCAGTCCTATTTATAATGCTTTATTATCACAGTTCAGATTCCAGCAGCATTCTCACTCAACAGCTTTTAAGTCCAGCAGTCATACCAGCAGGATTTCTCTGGCTAGTTTTCAGAACATTACTTACTCTCGGAAGGAACTTCCAGTTGAAGAGGAATTATATCTAATAAACATATTTTGTATTTGGAAAAAAACCACTCAGTTCAGCTTGAGAAATAATGTCTTTGAAAACAACTGTGCTAGACAAAGCTAAGGCTGACTTGGTACCCCACTTAAGGTTAATGTACCTATGCAAAGGAACTTTGAACTGAGCAGAGAACACCAAATACCTTTAAATGTGTATTGTTTGATTTACAATTTCCAGGCCAAGATTTTAAAAGGAGACAAAGGGAGCTTGATAACCCAAATTCCACTGATTTCACTGGGAGCTGGGTGCCTAACTCCCATAGGCCCCATTGAAAATTTCAGCCTAACTGGATGTTTATTTACTAATACCATATCTTAGGCTAAGTTGGCTGTTTTGTACATGTAAAGCTTTTTTGATCAGTTGGAATTATAACAACAGTTCTCTTTTTCTACCAGTCTTCAAGTCACCATCATGTCAATAATTTCGTGCACAAGAAAAAAATAGCCAATTATTCAGATTAATGATATAGTCTATAGGGATTGGCTACTTATTTTGTTGCAGGTATAAGAAAAAATCTCTGGGATCTATTTAAAAAGGAAGGCTCTTTCCTTTCTTTTCCCTGGGTGCTCTCCTCAGGGAAGGAAAAAACTAACACCCTTAGACCAGGAGCACCCACTCTTCTGCCTCCCTTGGTCACTTCTCTGCCCACCCAGGTTATTTATAGTGCCTCCCTTCATATGGGAAAATGCAGCTATTTTCCTTGCTGAGTCAGTGCTCTGCGAGCAGCAGCAGCTACAAGGCTCCCAGGGAAAGGCTGTCACCAGGGCAGCAGCTTACACATCACAATGGAGTCTGCTGTACTTGTTAGAGAAACACCCTGGATGTCACCTCAAACTCAGTGACACAACCCCTCCCTGCTCACCCTTTCTGCTTGTGAGTGCTGGGAATTGCAGACAGTGCCTGAGATTTCCAGTGGCTTTTGTGTGATCAGGCCCCAGAATCCACTTACAGACACGAATTATTTGATACATGGTGCAAACCGACTGGCAAATGTTGAGTACAAAACACTTAGCCCCTTGAATTAAGACGAGAGAGGAGAGAGTGTGGTACCTCCAGGGAAAAACAGAATCTTCTTGGGCAGAGAGGTGTTTAGGTTTGGTTTAGAGAAATTTGTTTGGTCTAATCTTTTTTCTTTCCTGTGCCCACTCCATATCAGTGAATAATGAATATCCACAGGTCACTTATTCATGAATACCTCCCCTGGAGATAAACAGTGATAATCTCACCAGCCTATCCAATTGGTGAGTTTGTTTTGATGAGTCATGCTCAGAGAGGACGAAAAGTATTTGCTAATGGCTCATGTTCTTTCCATGCATTGTCTGCAATTCCATAGCAACCCAGACTTGCTGTGAACCACACAAGAAAGCCAGGCTGGGTTGCTACAGCCTTTGTGCCCTGAGCCAAGATTCTACAACGTCTCTTTCCAGGTCCCCAAGCAGGGATTCCCTGGCTGTCCCAGGGACAATGCAGCATTAACACAACGTGGGATCCATCTCTGCACAGCAAGTTCCAACATGAGGGCGAAGAGGCTCACCACTGGTATGTAAAGTTCTTCCAACAGGGCAAAGGGGCAGTAATCACTTAGAGTTGTATCTCAGGCTATGGGGATGACGACTCCAAGGGGGGAAATTTAAATTATATCCTTGAAATTCATACAGCAAAATTCTTCAGTCCTAAGAGTGAAAGACCATAAACACTTCCTTTATGTGCATCTCAAAGAAGGGAAGCTGTTTCTTAAGTGGGTGAGAGTTGGAGCATGTCTGTTTCACCTGGTCCTTTGTTGCCTGTTCTCATGATTTTATCATGAGTCTCACAATATCTAATGTGTTTAGCCCCAGCTTCTGGAGTCATGGAATTACATGGGAATCTCAGTTTTCTTTATAAAAAGAGCAAGTTTTTAGTCTTCATGATTTCAGAGTAAAGTTGGAAAATGTGACCTGAGTCTCAAAACACAAAACAAATATCCCCCAATATACAATTTTTTTAAAAAATCTCATTATATTTAAGATAATCTCATGATTTTTTGAGATCTGATTCATGATTTTTTAATGCTTGGGGTTGGCAATACAGCATTTCCTTAGAGTTTGTTTTATTTCCTCAGTTCAGGTTATTTTACTGCAGAAAACGCAGGAAATTAGTGAAGTCCCATCACTTATTTAATTTTTCAGTGTAATCTCTAAATTATATGTGCAAACTGACCTCAACAAACGTAAGTGGAAATGTGTTGGATGAATAACAAGGAGTATTTTATATCTGTGTTTCAGAGCCTCCAGATATAACAGAAGATGCATTTGTAAGTAAATTTTAAAAGGACTAATAATTTTTGTTTTGTTTTGGGTCTACAGAGAAAATAGGATGTCATGGAAAACTACTACATGTTTTTTTTATTTCTTCCATTGTAGTAGCTGAGCACTGACATGTTTTTCCCAGCAGGAATATTGCTACTTCTGACAATGTTTCTTTAAAAAAATGATTCTTGTTTCATTTGATTAATTAAAAAATGCTGCAGTGTTAGAAGAGTGAAACAAATTTAAAGGAAATAAGATTGTGAAGTTAAAGAACTGTGGTAGAGGAAGGAAGGAAGAAAATAGTTAATTAGAAGATCCAATCTGATATATTCTACAGATACATTTTTCTTACCATTTTGAAAGCTGGTTCATCTGTTCTCTGCTTATTGCTTCATGCCAAATGACACCCCTTTTCCTATCTGAATGCTTATGCAGTATGCATAATTTTTTACACATATTTAGTTCTATCCCTGATGGAGCCCTCTACGTGCTAATCTAATATAAATAATATATATTGAAATCTAGGTTAATTTCATTTAGGAACAAACAAAAATATGTATCATAACATATTAATAACCTGGCTGAACCAAAAGTTTACATTGGGTTAGGCTCTGATTCTACAGTCTACTACTCCATGTGAGCAGACCCCTTGACTTTAGTGGAACTCAAGTAGGTGCATGGATCCACTATACAGAATTCAGCGGAGGATCGGGGTTTCTATAATCACTTTAAGGCTTTGACATTTAAAGAGCGCACTGGATTTTTATCTGTGAGCACTTTTCGTTTCAGTAGAAGCTGCATTTGATGTACTGTTCTATTGTCTTACCACATCTATCTGTGTTCAAATCCTCCTTGGGTATTTTGTAACATCACTCTGTATCTATGCTAGAACACTCATGGCAGTGATATGGAGAAAGCTAGTATATAGAATAGATACAGTGTCATGGGATATGTTTCCCTAGAAAATGTAAACAGCATTTTTACAGGATACCGCTGACAAAATGATCATCCCTCACACTTTAAGACTGACAGTCATAGGACCCTTGATATCTGCATACCATATACAGGCAAAATTCCCAGTTACTTCAATAAGTTTTGCCTGCATAAGCACTGGAAGTTCAAGCCATTTGTAGTTCATCCACATTGTCTATTGGACTCATGAGAATGCTTTCAATAATTATAACTTGGATTGTACACCATAGAGCACATCAGGGAAAGAATTAAAAGGAAATGCCTATTGCCACAAACATCTAAAATGTTTTTTGTATATAAAATTATATGGACTCTAACGGACAAATAGTAAGTGTGTAAACATTATTTCAAAATGAGACTAAGACTGGTTGCTGAAATAAAAGTCCCAGAGGAGAGTTTTATTGTTTTTTCATATCTTTAAAAAACTTGCAGATAGGTGCAGTAAGTAGCAAAGCTTGTGTTAACAGTGTAGTAAAAATTTTATGGATTAATGACCCAGTTTGTTTATATTTCTTGCTTCTATATAAGACTTTAAAGAACAAATTCCTAGCAAATAAAAAACACGTGTACCTGTATATTTTCATAGGACTTCTAATTCAGTGAGCAATAAATACTTTGTTTCAAATAATTCACTTAGATTAGAGAAGTATTTACACTACATATTGTTGTATCTAGTCATCATCAAACTAATCTTTACTCATTTCAAATCTAATGATGTATTACTTATGCACAGCAAATGTGAAATATAGACACTTTTTATACATGCACAACCTGTTTCTAACAAAACTTTTCACATAAATAAGAAAGTCCTTATGCACTTGGGCTCAATTCAATGTCCACTGAAGTAAATGGGAGCATTTCACTCATTTCATTGAGCACTAGATCAGGCCCTTATGCCTTGATTGAGGAAAGATGTTAAGCATATATTTTATTTAAAGCATGTGCTTCTCATTGTCTTCAAGCTAAGCACATGCTTAAGTGCTTTGCTGTACTGAGGCCTAAGAACCTGGTTCAAAGCTTATTGAAATTAATGGGAGTCTTTCCACTGACTTCAGTGTGCTTTGGATCAGACCCTTCGATCCAAATTCTCCTGTTTAATGCTTAGTTCAAATATCTTCGTCCTTCCCCTTCCATGCCTTTTCCAGTTCCTGAGTGCAGGTACACAGGAAGCCACTATGGAGCTGAGCTTGATACAGTAGTGCTAGGAATGTTCTTGCTCTATATGTCCCATCAAATCCTGTCCCCTATGTGCATAGTTGCACTTAATCACCATGGAGGAAGCGTCAGGATTTGCCTTCTTAAGAATTTTAACAGTCCCAATAGATAGATTTTGACTACAGACCATTTTTATTACAGTAATAGTAAAGTGTTTGAGAAATTGTATGCAGTGTTGTTGAAGCTGTGTCAAGCCCCGGATATTAAAGAGACAAGGTGGGTGAGGTAATATCTTTTATTGGACTGACTTCTTTTGGTGAGAGAGATAAGCTTTTGAGCACCACAGAGCTGGTTTGGGAAAAATACTCTGAGTGTCACAGCTGAATACAAGATTGAATGGATAGTTTAACATAAATAGCACATATTCTAAGGGACCATTCAAGGTGAGGTGGTCCATTAACAACCCTGCATCCTAGGACAAAAAATGAGTTACAGATTGTTGTAATAAATCATAAATCTAGTGTCTTCATTAAAATCATGATTTTTAGTGTCTAGCAAAGTTATGAATGTAAGCTCCCAGGCTGGTCTTTTGAAAGTGTTGTGAAGGTTTCCTTTGAGGATGAGGACTAATAGATCAGCTATAGAGAGATCACCTTGTGAAAAGTGTTCACTCACAGGTAATATGGCCTTTTTCATTTTCCTGTGTCAGTTCATTGGTGATACCAGTGATTGTCTGGTTTTATCCACTAAGTTGGTATTGGAGCATTTAGTGCACTGGATGAGGTACACCACATGTTGTGATAGGCATGTAGGACCCAGGATCTTGAGAGGTGTGTTGGAGGCATGTTGATCATTATAGCAGTGGACTTATGTCTGCACTAGGGTGACCAGATGTCCCAATTTTATAGGGACAGTCCCAATTTTTGGGTCTTCTTCTTATATTACCCCACTCCCTGTCCCGATTTTTCACATTTGCTGTCTGATCACCCTAGTCCGCAGATTTTGCATCTGTTGTTCTGGTAGGGCCTGGTGCCGTTTTGAGTTGGCGTCCTGGTCTCTGGGGAGCTTGTTTCTGAGGATGAGCCTGGAGTGGTTAGGGGTTGCTTGAAGGCCAGAAGAGGAGGTTCAGGAACAATTTCTTTCAGGATCGGGACCCATTGACTATGGGTTTTAGTTGTTCAAGGATATACCCCATATGAATTCCAGTATGTGGTGTAGCTGACAAGTAGGGGTGTGTGGTTAGAGGGGGCGTATTTCTGTATTGTGGCAGGTTGCCTCAAGATATTTGATCGACCCATTAAAATTGACATTATTAAAAACTAGACAGGATTCTCTATCATAAAGCTGACAGATTTTTAAAAAGCCATCAGAGAATATATTCCATGCTGGCTTGTTCCTTCTCCCATTGACATGAGTGGGAGTTCTGCCGTTGATTTCAGAAGTTAAGACAGGTGGGAGATTCCCAGTTTGGGCCAGGCCCCAACTATAGCATACTACCTGCTTGATATGTTGGGTCAAATTCTGATCTGTTTAGCACCCTCTTATTTACATTTGGTAGCTATCCCATTATGGGTATCAGTTTGGGGATGGAAGAATGCTCCACAGAGCAGCTACATTCCTCTTTTCCAAGTGCAGATTGGTGGGAGGTTGTGGAACAAGTCAGGAATATGTAGGATACTTGCATATCAATTATTTTCAGAAGTAAATTTGCAAATTTCCCACTTTTACTAGCTTTTAGGTTTACAAATGTTTTGTCTGTAAGTTCTTTGACACGTGGGCTGTCTTTGTATATTTGGTATGGTATTGTACACATCACTGGTGTACAATGAATATTAAATAACAATACAATGACACAGTGAAAAGTCTACTTCTGTGCAAAAGTTCTGATCTGCTTTAAGGCAAATCATAGCATAACAGATTATTGTATATACAAATAGACATCAACACAGATTACTGTAAACATTGTCTTATGTTTTCATATTCCCATAGGAAGATTATTTAGCGACCGATGATATGCTTGTGAACTACTTTAATGAATTTTTGAGTCTTCCAGTAAGTATGTTATATTAATTTCTTCCTAAACCCAAGAAAAAACTTTACTGTGATTAGTGCTAAGGCAAATTGGCTTGAAAACACATATTGTGTTTCTTAAATTAAAGTGTTCTATTGGTTTTCCAATTCTTTTGAAGGGCTTCCATATTGGTAGTATCAAATGTCTTAAGATGTTATCATCAGTAAAGCTTTGCCACTATCTATAAAATACAACATAGTTTCTGAACTTCTTGAGATATAATTTCCCTTGCTTCAGGTCAATCTACGTGTGTAACTTGCAGTTGATCAAAATATTATAGATTAGAAGTGAAGAAGACATATTTAGTGCTTATGTTAAAATATCCTTGAAAATCAGGCCACTTTTATTTAGGTGCCTAATTTAAGGCATTCAGGTTTGCAAATATTAGTCCTAGTTCATCTCTCTGAGACTATGGACCAAATTCAGCAGCGTTGCATCTCCACTGATTTAATTTAGAGGTGCATTCCCCCTCCCCCATACACCATTACTGATTCTGTCTGAAAGTAAATTTACCTGATTTCAGTGGGAATTTTGCCTGGGTGATGATGGTAGAATTGGATTCTAAAATCCAGTTTTTGATTTTTAAATAAAATTTGTAAGCATGTAAAGGAATATACAAGAGTGTGGGTATGGCCCACAGTAATGATACTGTCTTCTTACAGGAGCTCTCTCCCTGTATACTGTATAGTACCTCTCACTGCAAGTTTCCCAGGAAACTCTCTCAACTAAACAATGAAGGCACTGTAAGAAGAACATGGGCGTTTTCTCTCCAGCTGCTTTAATAGTCATGAATCCAAACCCAAACCCGATGTTCTTTAAGCCTAAGCCATCTATTGAGAAAGCTGGGCTGTTCTGTGATGTAGCAATTTTTAATCTTAAATGGGTCAGATTTTCCTCATCACAAGAATACCCCCTCCACCCCATATTTGTTTGGAAACTGAGTTTCCATTTGAATTTCCTTCAGAGCATTCCATCACAAAGGATGGTGGGGATGGAGTCTGCTTCCCTAAACCCGTGGATGTCCTTGGATCTACCCTGCACAAATCTCAAGACACCTAGTTCAGGGCTGGGCTGTCTGTCAGAAGTCCCTGTGTTTCCACAGTGCTTTGTCCACCATCTTGCCTCCATGGCAGCACAGACCCTGAGCCATGCTTCCATGGTCTGAGCAGTTGCAGTGGCCCCTGAAATCTACAGAAGACAACTCACATTGGCAATGCTGACTGAGCAAGCATTGTTTTACACAGGTAACCCCTGAGGGTTTCTGGAGGAACAATGCCCTAGAGTCTCTTTTATACATTTATTCAAAGTATTTTAATGGAAACTGATATTTATTAGACCTTTTTATTAATAGAAGTCTCATCACCTTTATTTTCTCTTTGATTTTGACTGAGGGGGTTCTCTCTTCAGGATTAAGTTCCTGTAATATCTGGAATACTGTAGCGTGAATATTTTATATTCCCTCCTCTTCCAGAAGATTGACTTGAGATAGTGCAACATTCCTGTTCAAAGCACTCCACTGAAAATTCTTTTTGCCTTTGTTATGCTGATATAGCTGTTGCCTAGAAACATGCTTACCCGGGTCTGTTAGTATTTAGGCAACTAGCTAAATTGAAGAAATATCATACCATCAGTGTATGGTAAAAATATAGCAGTGCTGACTGTATAGCTGCAGAGCAATACTCTGTTGTAGTTTAAACAATTAGGTTATCATACTCCTAATCAGTACATTCTGACACCAAGTGATGTACACTTTGAAGAAGTTGTCAGAATATTTTTTTTGAAAGATAAAATTATACAGAATAACCAAAGGACACTTTTCTTTTGGTCTAAGGTGCAATGATGTAAGAAAGGTAGAAAGTGATTACATGACATAAAAACAATTTACATCTATCTCAGTGACTAATTTAAGAACAGTTGTCCTTTATAAAATACTTAAAACATAAATACTGTAATAAATATATTTCCATCTCTAGTTGGCCAGGTAGCTACACATTGTTTGTTGGGTATGGATCTGGGCATCGTGAACTATACATTCACGTCCAGGAATGTAGTTTCCCAGAGCATGACAGTTAAGGACACAAAATAGATACATCTGCTTCAGCATATACAGACCCATCTACTTAGTAACGCAGCTGAATGGAAACACATTTCTCCTGCAAGCCGCAATGACTTTCCATTTCATTCCAGATCCCTTTTAAAGTCCTTTTCAAAGCATTCAGTGGGTTGGGTTCTGGTTATCTAAGGGACCGTCCTTTTCTTTGTGACTTACCACAACTTACCACAATATCTGCATTAATCAGGGATGCTGGAGCTGACAGTACCCAGCTTGAAACTCACAGGGAGTGAGCATTCTTGGTGGCATGCCCGTGGTTGTGGAATTCCCTTACAGTAGAAATCAGGATGATCATGGATTTTATCAACTTCAAATTTTAAGACCTGTTTTTTTTTTTTCAAAAGCCTTTCCTCTATAAAATCCCTAAAGAATGGACAATGGTATTTCTCTGGAGATACAAACATTTTGATACTTCTATGGTATTAAAAATAGATATATTTTCCTTGCTCTTGTGTTCACACAAACACACAGAGAAACATATTAATGGTGTAATGTGAAGAGAAAGATGAATATAGTTCTGCAGATTGATTGTTACTTTTTTTAATGGTTTTATTGGGACCCACGTGCGACGGTGATGGCTGCAGAAGAAATACCTAACCACACAGTCTAGCTAGGGGTCTGCAATTTTTATGCAGGCAAAACTCCCATGGAAGTTTTGCCTGAGTAAAGAAGGACTCTAGGATTTGGCCCATTGAAATTATCATGAAAATAAATTAAAAACAAGAAATAAAATAATGTTTAGGCTAATTGCACTTTCAGAAAATAGACAGCATGGGCCTAATAGCCCTCTTACTTATACCAGATTAAATCAGGAGTACCGTGGTTTAAAACTGATGTTACTGGAGCAAAATAACACTGTGGATGAGTGGAAGAGACCAACTCAGGTGACTGACAGAAGTTAGAGTATTCCCCATCTTTAAGACAACTCTAAACCTCTTTGGGAGCATGATATTATGGTCATTAGATCCCCATAATTTCCAGGCTGTACAGGGGAAATTTGCACATGCCTTGGCACCACTACAACCTGTCTCCAAGTGCTTTTTCACCACTGAGTCTCTGCACCCTAGGTTATGTTGCCAGAAACTGGCCTAACCCAGGACTAAATCTAAATGAAAGCCTTCGAGAAGTAATCTCTACCAGAGTTTCTCAAACTGGTTCCATGGACCCTTGGGGGGTCCACGAGGGTACTCCAGGGAGTCTGTGCCCCCCACTGATCAACTCTTCACCCTCCCTCCCTCAACTCCTCCCCCTCCATCCCAGCACCTCCTGCATGCAGGGGGACAGCTGTTTTCCAGCATGGAGAAGGCGCTGGGAGGGAGAGGGAGGAGCGGGGATGGGGCGCACTTGGGGGAAGGATCAGAAAGAGGCAGGGAAGAGGAGGGGAAGGGGTGGAAAGGGGGCAGAAAGAGTTGGGGTGGGGTCTTAAGGGAAGAGGTATAGTGGGGGCAGGGACTGAGGCTGAGTGGGGTGGCTTGGGGGTCTGCTACAATTTTTTAAATCAAAATGGGGGTCCTCGGCTTGCTTAAGTTTGATAACTACTAATCTAGATTATCAAAAGAAGTTGTCCTTATTTCTCTCCTTCCTGACACTAGATTGACTGAGAAAAAGTTCATTTCTTCTCCATTACTTAGATCTTTACCAGCTGCCTGTGATTTGCTCCTTATTAAGCATTGGGAGTGAAATCCTGAAGTTAGTGGGAGTTTTGCCATTAACTTATCTTCACCTAGAATTTCACCCTAGATTCCAAAAGCTGCTTAATCACTTGTATTGGTTTGGACTTTCATTGACATATATGTAGAGTACACATCTTAAGGGAGTTTGGCAAAGTCAAAAAGATATTGTATGATTTATTATGAGTTGCTCTGTTCATTTTCTGCCTGTTCTGTTCTGTTGTCATTCATTTTCTCTTAGGTTTAGGTTATGAGACTGTGAGTGGTATCTGGTAAGCATAGTTACACATTAGGAACCTCAGCTGAGGTTAAATATTTTTGACAGCTGTAAAAGCTGAGGCCATAGAGATAGATACATCTGATGTCCTGGGCGTATGGTAATGGATGCTGTTTTGGGAAGAATAAAGGACAGTTGTCATCAGTATGATTAATTATAAGACTTTAAAACTCAGAACTGTGAATTCAGTTTGTTCTTCAGCCAAGAACATATCCAGCTATTGTGTTTGCATTTGATATCTGAGAGGTTTATTTGCTTTCGACTGTTTGTGTATGATTGTTTATTAACCTTTCTGCTAAACAGCGATATGAAAACAAGCTTTTTTTTGGGGGGGGAGGGGTGTTAGTGACTTTTGTGAAGCTGAGTTGATGTCCCACATACTGAATACTTAGGATACAGCTGGCACTTATGGCTTTCAGAAGCAGGAGGGGGTGTTTTGCCACGAGGTCAAACTAAGTTGATTTTTGCCTTTCAAATTCTGTCATAATATTTTTGGGGCCCTGCATATTTACTGCATATTTTATCATAGATATAAAATTATTATCATCATCATAACAACAAGAAATGTTTATTGCATTTTTCTTAATCAGTGATGTAAATGCTTCCTTCTCTATAAAGGTTTTAATTGTTCTAAGGGTGTTTCTGTTTGAGGCGCTGATGATATTTTCTGTCTGGTAGAGTTTTAGTTTGTGTGTATGTGTGCACATACTCAGCCTGTTGAGAGAAAACTACATCTTTGATGCTGTTTTGGTCTCATACACATTATTTGTATGTGTGTAATGTGTTTTGGTCTCATACACATTATTTGAAGTCTGCATCTTTGATGCTGTTTTGGTCTCATACACATATATATATGTATATATATATAAGACACTATATGTCATATATATATATACACATATATAAGACATAGTGTATATGTCTTATAGTGTATAAGACATATACACTATAAGACATGGTGTATATGTCTTATAAATGATTTGTTGTCAAACATCCAAAATGACAATACAATTTATATTTAAAAAGTTGTCATTGGTATCTGTTTCACTATATTAACGTTGCCAGATATTTTCTGTTCAGTTAATTAGAATGCACAATTAAAAATCCAGCCTACAAATCAAATGCTAGAGATTGAGTAAAAGTAGATATGAGTGATAAATTAATGTTGTCCTTGGTTAGTTTTCAATTTAAATGCAATAGAACTAAAATAATCTGGGGATATCTACTCAAATAGTTCCAAATTATGGAATTTCTATGTCTCATTTGCATTTTTCTGCAAGGGAGAACACATCAAAGCTTGGAAAAATATGATTTTTTTCTCCCCCCACCTTTGCCCTCTTTTAAAAAATAATAGAAAATGAAATAATAAAAATATGTTCAGTCAGTATTAAGGTTGCACAATTACTCAAAAATCAGAAAATGCCAAAATTAAGGTTATATATATATAAGAAATTTGCATATATTTAATTGAGAGGAGTTCTGGACACAAACAGAGAGAGGCAGTACAAAACAACAACAGAACCACTTTAAAATGCAGGCTAATAAATCTGGAGAAAAATAATCAAAACCATAAAGAAACCTGGAAAATAACAATGTCAAAAGAGAATCAGGGATGAATGGAACATTAGATGTGCCTTTGTAGAGTGATATGGCTGTGAAACATCCTAGTGCAATTCTATGGTCCTGACTAATAAAGCCTATAAGCACATGCTTAACTAAGCATGTGAATGGTCCTACTGACATCATGGAGACTACTCACATGCTTAAAGTTAGGCATGTGTTTAAATGCTTTGCTGTATCAGGGCCTATAGGTAGAAGCATTACATGATGTGAAAGGAATGTAACAGACCATTTCTACAGTTCTGTGGTAGGCTAAGATACTGTGCTTAGATCTGGGCACCTCATTACTAGAGAGACATTGACAAATTGGAAGTTCAGTGTGGTTACTTTGGACAGGGGTGGCTTCAGGCACCAGTGCAGCACGTGCGTGCCTGGGGTGGCAAGCTGCAGGGAGTGGCCTGCCGGTTGCTGTCAGGGCGCCAGTCAGGCCGTCTTTGGTGGCATACCTGCAGGAGGGCCACTAGTCCCATAGATTCGGTGGCATTTCAGTGACAGGTCCGCTGAAGCCAAGGAACCGGCGGACCTCACGCAGAAATGCCACCAAATCGGCAGGATCAGCGGACCTCCTGCAGGAGTGCCACCGAAGGCCGCCTGACTGCTGCGCTTGGGGCAGCAAAAAACGTAGAGCTGCCCCGACTTTGGATCTGAACTGGCGTAACAGAGAACAGAATCTGGTCTACATTATGCATCCTCATAAAAAAGCAAGAAGATAAATGAAATGAAAACTAAGACAAGTGAAAGAAAAAAATCTTATTCTCCAATATAGGTAAATTTTGCAGACTCTGTGTGAAATCCGGACCCTACTATATGAAGCTGAAGGGAATTTTGCCAATGAGTTTTGCCAATGAGTGGAATATGACCAGGATTTCACCTTTTAATTTTTATGAAATTCTTCTTAATTTAAAATGTTTGTTGTCCTCCACTTTGATAGTGGGCTATTTGTATGTTCTGCTTTTACAGAACCTCAATTTCACAAATTTTTTGGGCATCCTCCAAGATTTTTGATCAAATCTATCTGTAATTTTCTCCAACATTTCTGCTGAATGTAAAAATTGAAAGGTAGGATTCGTTTGGATTTATAGGAAAAATGGCAGTGGAAAATGTGGTATCCACAAAACTCAGCAAACTAATGATGACCATACTTTGCTTGTGGGTATTGCTCAGACATTCCCCATTGGAGTTGACAAAAGTTGCACATGCATAGCTAAAGATGAGATTTGGCCCATCGTATATACTACACAGTACCTGATTGAATTGGCAGTAAATGGTAAGTTTCTTGGATTTGACTTTTGGTAGGCTATTGATCTACTATATCTAATTACGAGTCTTAAGCCTTTACTATATATACCAAACACCCACCAAAGTAGTAGAGCAAGGAGCTTCATTGGATATGGGATTCAATAATTTATGGTATAAACAGGTAAGGAGGGACCTGATCCTGTAAGTGAGCTGCTTGCAGAACTGTTATTGAAGACAATGGGAGTTACGTGTGTGAGTAAGCATTTGCTGTATGGAGGCCTATATTTTCATGGAAGAAGGTGAATTAGGGTCTGAAATGAGTGACATAGTTTGTAATTAGATATAGTTGAGAGTTGTGGTAATAATTTATTGGAAAACCCTACAATGAGCAGGAAAAGTGACAAGCATGCAGATTTACTATTGTAGTCCCTAGCAAAAGCCATGAACAAAGAAGGAAAATGTCTAATGATACTATCTTGCATTCTGTAGGGTGCTTCCCTACTGCAGAAACAGGAATTTTTATATGAAAACTTTCTCTTATTACAACTTCTTTTGCAGACCTTTGCAGAGCCTGTTAAGTTTAATCCCGACTTTGGCGTTTTTGAAGTAGTTAATGATACCCCACAATGTCTGGAAAATCAGATGAAAAAAATTCTTCATAATCAGAAACCTCCCAGTCCCATTTATGATGTTACAAGGAAGACAAAGAATGATGGGCAGCTTTCCAAAAAGAGCAGCATTTTTCCAGACTTCAATGTTGACCCAAATTACAATATTATGGTAAGCATGTTATGTCCTCTGACTTTATATTTAAATCCAATTATATTGATACTGACAGCAGTTACTGTTGTGTTTGGCTTGTTATCTTGGGAAAAAAGTTTGTGTGTTAGGAAAACAATATGATGGGCCAATTATGTCGAGATGCACATAGGTCTTCCGTTCAAGTGAATTGAACTACACTCTTGCATCCTGTAAAGTAGAATTTGTTTCCATGGTCTGCATGTTCACTAATATTAAGACAAAAGTTAGACCATGTCTACACTGAGAGAACTTTACCAGTATAGAAATACCACAGTACTCTACTGACAAGGAATTCCTAGTATAGACACAGCTATACTGCCAAAGCAGTTTAGAAAGAAAATAACTTTGGAAACTTGGTTTATTCCCATTGTTGCTTATATTGTACTGGAGTAAATTATGTGACTCTAGTTTCTTTCATTCAAAGCTATTCTAATTAGGGCTGTCGATTAATCACTGTTAATTCATGAGATTAACTTAAAAAAATTAACTGCGATTAAAAAATTAATCACAATTAATTGCATTGTTAAACAGTAGAATTTATTAAATATTTTTGGATGTTTTTCTACATTTTCAAATATATTGATTACTAATACAACACAGAATACAAAGTGTACAGTGCTCACTTATTTTTTATTACAAATATTTGCACTGTAAAAATAATAAGCAAAAGAAATAGTATTTTTCAATTCACCTCATACATGTACTGTAGTAAAATCTCTTTATCATGAAAGTGTAACTTAGAAATGTAGATTTTTTTTTGTTATATAACTGCACTCAAAAACAAAACAGTGTTAAACTTTAGAGCTTACAAGTCCACTCAGTCTACTTCTTATTAAGCCAATTGCTAAGACAGACAAGTTTGCTTACATTTGCAGGAGATACCGCTGACTGCTTCTTATTTACAATGTCACCTGAAAGTGAGAACAGGCGTTCGCATGGCACTTTGGTAACCAGTGTTGCAAGGTATTTAAGTGTCAGATATGCTAAACATTCATATGCCTCTCCATGTGTTGGCCACCATTCCAGAGGACGTTTCCATGCTGATGAGGCTTGTTAAAAAAATAATGTATTAATTAAATTTGTGATTGAACTCCTTGGGGGAGACTTGTATGTCTCTTGTTCTGTTTACCCACACTTTGCCATATATTCATGTTATAGCAGTCTCTGATGACGACCAAGAAAATGTTTGTTTTAAGAACACTTCCACAGCACATTTGACAAAATGCAAAGAAGGTACCAATGTGAGATTTCTAAGGATAGATACAGCACTTGACCCAAGGTTTAAGAATCTGAAGTGCCTTCCAAAATCTCAGAGGGATGAGGTGTGGAGCAAGCTTTCAGGTATCTTAAAAGAGCAACACTTTGATGCAGAAACTACAGAACCTGAACCACCAAAAAAGAAAATCAGCCTTCTGCTGGTGACATCTGACTCAGATGATGAAAATGAACATGCATCAGTCTGCTCTGCTTCAGATTGTTATTGAGCAGAACCCATCATGAGTATGGATGCATATCTTCTGGAATGGTGGCTGAATCATGAAGGGATATATGAATCTTTAGCGCATCTGGCACATAAATATCTTGTGATGCTAGCTACAACAGTGCCATGCGAATGCCTGTTCTCACTTTCATATTACATTGTAAACAAGACATAGGCAGCATTTTGTTCTGCAAATTGTAACCAAACTTGTTTGTCTGAGCGATTGGCTGAAGTAGGCTGGAGTGGACTTGTAGGTTCTAAAGTTTTTCATTGTTTTATTTTTGAATACAGTTATTTTTTGTACATAATTCTACATTTGTAAGTTCAACTTTCATTATCAAGAGATTGCTCTACAGTACTTGTATGAGGTGAAATGAAATATACTATTTCTTTTGTTTTTTACAGTGCAAATATTTGTAACAAAAATAAATATAAAGTGAGCACTGTACACTTTGTATTCTGTGTTGTAATTTAAATCAATGTATTTGAAAATGTAGAAAACATCCAGAACTATTTAAATAAATGGTATTCTATTATTGTTTAACAGTGCGATTAATTGTGATCAGTTTTTTCAATCACCCGATTAATCATGATTAATTTTTTAAATCGCTTGACAGCCCTAGTTCTAATGCCTTGTCAGAATTAGACACGAGGCTGCTCTATCTTATGCCAGGGCTGGGGCCCAGTTAGATAATCAGAGAGCTGGCTGCCTCTCTGTTTTGTTGAGCATAAAGTTGGTGAAGAAGAGATTCTGGCTCAAAAGAGAATGAGAAAAATCTATGCAGTACTGCAATATTTGGTGGCAAAGAAAACAGGAAAGACAGAGTAGGCTGAAGAGATGGGGCAGTAACACTATAACAGTCTCCAGGTAAGAAAACAAAATTGAATGCACAATGTTGATAGTGGTCAAAGAGGCAGCAAAATCTAACAAAATTATAGTGCCGATGGCCTTCAACTGCCCACATATACAATGGGACAAATTTGAGAAACAATCTCTTGACATTGTAAGTGACGTCTTCTTGGAACAGCAAGTTGTAGATCACATGAGAAGTGAAGCTGTTCTTGACTTAGTCTTAAGTAACTCACAGGAGCCAATTCAAGAAGTGATGGTATTGGAGTCACTAAGGCCTAGGCTATATTAGGAGAGAGAGTTCGATCTAAGATACGCAACTTCAGCTATGCTATTCATGTAGCTGAAGTCAAGTATCTTAGTTTGACTTACCTGGCCCTCCTCATGGCAATGAGTTGACCGTGGCAGCTCCCCCGTCTACTCCACTTACTTCTCTTGCGGAGCTGGAGTGCCGGAGTTGACAGGGAGCACGTTCGGGAATCGATTTATAGCTTCTAAATGAGACGTGATAAATCAATCCCCGATGCACCAAGCACTACTCGCCAATCCGGCAGGTAGTATAGATGTACCCTAAGTAATAGTGACCACAGTATAAGCAGGTTCAACATCCAAGGTCCAGATAAGGTACCAAAAATTGTTATGAACCCCTGCTCTAGGTCAAATTCAGCCTTGAAATAATCACGTACATTGATTTCATGGTGTTGCATAGAGACTATATGTTCCTTTCTAAGATCAGCAGGGTTTTTCCTGGGTTTCTCTGAATATCCTGCCTCTTTTTCACCACCACTAATGCCTCTTGCATAGGTTGGAACGGGGGGGACAGTGCTGCATTGTTTCTAATAATAATTGATCCTCCATGGGATTTTACACATAAGGGAAATATTGTGACCTTTATAAAGAAAAATATTCTTCACGGCATTCCTGACACCTTTTTTGGCATGTTGAACCTCTGTTCTGCCTTCTGGCATTCTGGATGGGTGATTTTTATGCCCCCTCAGCTTTTGTGTAGTACGTATGACTGACAGGCATGAATTCAGAAGTTGCTGAGACTGCCAAAAATTAGTACAGCAGCTACACAAAGTGGAAGAAATCAGCCACAGCTGTTGTATCCTGCCAACAGCGATAATACATCTTGTGTTCTCGTTCTCAGTCCTCATCTCCCTCTCAGCCTGTTTGGACTTACGAACAGGAAAAGGGTACAAGTGTTGGTTTATTACAGATGTGGGGTATGTATGCATTGATCGGAGGTCAGTCAAGAATCAATTGGAGGTGAAATATATGAAGGAAAAGCATATGCAGTAATGGGAAGAACTATTAACAAATAGAGAAGGATACTGGTAGAGGTTTTGCATATCTTACTTCACGTAGGTTCCAGCAAAGCTCTTAAATAAGACCTGAGCAGTCTATGAGACCATCCACATGCCTAAAGTTAAACACATACTTCAAAACTATGCTGGATTGGGTCCTGCAATGCCTAAAACTGACCCTAGTTACAAAATCTACCCTATTAAATTTAGAAGTGACAAAGAGTCCAGTGGCACCTTAAAGACTAACTAAAGTATTGAAGCATAAGCTTTCATGGGCTAATACCCACTTTATTGGATGCATGCAGTGGAAGCACTATTAAGTTTAGAACTCTTTTTCTTAGAACGCTTTGTTTCAGATGATAAATATAATTTTGCAAATCATCCACTCACAGGAGAATTAAACATGTTATAAATAACTCCAATAAAACACCAAGATTTGATTCAACTGATACCCTAAATGTTACAGATATTTTTCTTACATCCAGAGAGATTGGCTAGAATAAAGAGACAACCTTCTGTATTTCCAAAAACCTTATCAGTTACCAAAAAGAGGCATACACTATGGGGATGAGAATAATTATTCTTCATCTCCACAAAGGATAGGACCCACAGCCAACATAAGCCTTCCATATTTTGATATATTTTCTTTTATTTAAAAGAAACCACCTACTTCTCAAATTAATTTAGATATTTTAAATCCGCTTGGATATTTATGGAGCAGAAATAACCCTTGTTCCTTATGAAATATTAGATCACAGAAAGATAATTCAGGACCTAGCCTAGTACTGATTAATTGAGGTAGCAAACTGCTAAATATCCATCATTTTGTCCCTGCCTATACCATACCTGTGGATAAGTTGAGGATTTCATTCTTCCCAGGCCATCGATTTCACTAGCAGTCAAGTCACTAAAATAAAATCTAGGAACAGAGAAATACACCCGAGAGAAATGAAAAAGTGAAACTCTTCAGGTTTGATAAAGTTGTCAAAAGTGCCAGATTTTAGGTTTTTTTCTTATTAGCCAATAATGAGCTACTATGGGACTGCTTCTCTTCTTATGTATGCTGGTGTAAATCATCAATAATTCCACTGATGCCAGTATATAACTGCTTATTATGATCATGGCATACACGCAGAAAAATTAGATAAAAACATAAATACTCGTGCTGAAAGGTTGCAATGTAACAATATTTTATTTCTTAGAATTCAAAACTGTAACACCCAAGAACCAACAGGCTGCTCTCTAAGGTAGAGAGGCACAATTCATCCCACTTTGCTTTAAGATGGCTCTTTCCAGACTGATGTAGATCGCATGCTTTGCTACTGAGCTCCCTAACCTGCAAACAGGACGAGGAACCAGCCCCTACCCCTCACACATACTTAATTAAACTGATATCTTGCAATTTTTTCACTGTCCTCAATACACCACATGGGTGTAGGTGAAAACTGTGTTGTTGTATTTAAAAAAATATCCACAGTTCTCCTGCTTTGGGGCTCTTGTTAAGACCATTTGAAAGTTTCCTCATCCTTCAAAATATTTATGAAGACATTAACTGTGGTTATTTTTAAAATAAGTATAGACTCCAAAGTTACCTGTTTCATATTGCAAATGATTTGTGGGCACCTGGTACTCTGATTTGCATTCGTCTGTCACTTGCACTAGTTTTGAACAGGGAAATTCCAATGGCTTACGTTTCCATGAATGTAGTTTTAAGAAAGATCAGAAGCAGACCCTCGGTTGTTATAGGAATGTAAATTAATTCACTTGTCTAGTTAGACTATGTTTGAGGGGGAAAGTTTTTGCTTTTCTAGAATTACTACAAGGTAACCTATCAGTCAACTACTTGGCAAATAAAACCTGAAGTGAAGCATTAACAGATATTTGACATTTTTTTGTTTTAATAGCGTCTTGAGCGAGAACAGGGAATTCGGTGGATTAAGCAAGAAAGACTCCCAGCTTTTCTAAAAAGTGATTGTTACTTTGAATACAGGTATTGCCCCCTCTCATCGCATATCAAGTATTACATTTGTTAATTTATCTCCTCTATGTAGTTTGTCTTGACGTAACTCTTATACCATTTTCTCAGATCTTTTGCCCCATGTAACCCAGATAATTTCAGTGACTTGGATAAATTAAAATGAGGCTGATGCCTTTTCTCCGCTTCCTCTTGACTCTAATCTCCCTTGCCCATAAAATGACAAGACTGAAATAAAAGCTATTCTAAAATTAGGATAATGCTGCTAAATCTGCATGTGTTATGCATGAGGTCAGACTAGATAATCACAGTGGTTTGTTCTGGCCTTTGAATCTATGAATCTATCTAGCCATATCTAGATGCTGTAAATGAATTATAAAAAAGTAGTAGAATCTCTGTGGAAGGGACAGCCGATTCTCCATTATCCTCTTTGTTTTAATCCCTGGTTTCTACCTTTGCGAATGGAGCTAGATTTGCCTCTGCCCAGGTTCTTCGAGGAATGGTATGGCAAAATGGTGAGTCTTGCAGCATGACCTGATGTACTTGTTGTACTCGTCCTGGCCTCTTTTGAGAGGATGTCCCAGGGCCTTGGACCTACTATGGAAAGGCCCTTCCTCCAGATCTCTAACGTTCATGTCTGGGCTCTGTTGGTTGTAGTATGCAGGATGATCACAGCTTTGCTGGTAAGTCCCTGAAAGAGTGGCTGCCTGGGCTTATCAAGTCCCTTTATTATTGTAAAAATCGACCAGTTCTTTGGGCAGATGAGTGCTGCATAAAAATGTTTTAAAATGTTTGCAGTAAATGTAACAATATTCAGTATACTAAAGACTATGCTTACATTGGAGGGAAAATTGTACAAAGGATAACAAATCCTAGAGAAATTCTGTTTTTTCCCAATAGGCAATAAATGGACATGCCTAAGCCTTTTCTGTTGTGTCGAATCATTTTCTTCATTAAAGAAAATAAAATTATATAAAATGAACTCTAATCATGTGCTTAATTCCCACTGAAGTTAGTATTTAAAACTAAACACATACTTAAGGACCTTCCTGAATCAGGGCCAAAGTGAACACAGATGGGAGGAAAAAAGAGATCAAATCTAACCCAGAACACCAGATCTGAACACTCCATTCCCCCCTCCCTCCAGCCCCCATCTATGATGAAGTTTTGATTTGGAGCTGGATTCAGATATAAACTCCAGGCTCAAGCCTAATGTATACCACACCTAGCTTTTGGAGGACTTCTTCTCTGGCTCTATGAACTGTAGAATGGCTATCATTCTTCACATATGTAAATATGGTCCAGGAGGTAAAATAGAAGAGAAGTAGACTAGGAAGTTCCCCCTTAGAATTTATTTGAGAATATTAATGTTTCTTACTGTCAGTTGTAAAGATAAATCAAATGAATGTCTTGATGAATGTTTAAACCGAACTACTTATTTGTCTCCTAATATAATTTAATTGTAGGTTAGCTAAACTGCTTTCGCAGGTAGAATGGAGCAGAACTGGTATTAACTTCATTATAGATACAACATATTATCCCTGGATTCTGAAAAGAGAGATGACACCTCCTCCTCCTGAGGAGGGTGAAGAGGAATTAATTATGAGAAAGTTCTATGTTTCACTTGGCCAGGTAATCACCACAACATATAAGCAATGGCAGCAATTTTGTGCTGGATGGAGCACACTGGGTTAAGACCCTTTGTACTAATTTAGTCTGTTTCCCTCTTGCATCTTTTCCCATTAACATTTGATGTTATATGTTGTTATGACATTTTACAAACCTTCACTCACTTTTCAGGGTAAATTTGTAGGACCATTTATCACAACTCTTCCAGTTTCCTCTAAGTGCAGGGGGAGTTCTGCTGTTCCCACTCTGTTCCCTGGCCTCTCTGGAAAGTCTCTTCCTTCAGATTTCTGCCTAGCCCTGAATTCTGGGTTCCAACTTATTCTCCCTTGGGATAGAATATCAACAGGCAGCCCTCCTTCCATAAATCTGTGTTTCACTCCTAGCTGGCTTCCCAGCTTCCAGATTCACACCACAGTGGCCTTTCTGGAGAGACCTCTCTCCATGTTTCTTCCTGGCCCTGGTCTCAAACTCCTCCCCTTAGTTCAGGGGCCATGCTTTAATCCTGGCAGATTTCCCTGAATATTTCTACATCCATTGTGAACCATCATGATAAAACCTACGTGGTGAGAGAGCACAGGATAACCACAGACAATAAGATCTCTGTTCTGAGAAGCCCTGCAACAAAAAGATAAAATTGAATTATTGTATAAGCTATGTTGAACTTCTTTAATGTTGCTTTTCATAGGCTACAGTTACTCAGACAAAGGATTGGTTTACACTAGCCAAAAAAAGTCAGCAAACAACAACTACAGATACAGTTACTCATCCTTTAGCTTCCACTCAAATTCAAGGCACACAGTATTGGTCTACGGGCCCTCAGATAACTGTTGCATACAACCACAATATCAGCCCAGGTAAGTAATAATGGTACAGCCATATTATTCAGATAACAAATATGACAAGATTGAAATCAAAGCTATTTTAGAGTTAGGGTAATGCTACTATATCTGCTTGTTATTGTTCTGTGGCCTACAGTACAATACCTAGGAACTTGGATGGGGAAGAGAATAGGTGTATTTCCTCTTCACTCCCACAATGTTAAATGCTACTTACTATAAGTGGCCCATAATCTCTCATCTGCTATGCAGAGCAGAGGGAAGCAAAATGGATCAGAAAAGCCCAAACACATGGGGAAGTGTTGGAACTATGTCTCTTCCCAGTCCTGTGAGAACACAGAAGCTGTTGCATTTGAGAATTGCCTCATCAGGCCAATTTGGATACAAGCGTGGATGGGGTGGTATGGTAACTCCTCGGGACATTGTTGCTCTGGAAACCTACCTTTGTAAAATATGCTGACTCATTAATTAATAATTAATGTACACAGGTTGCACTAATATATAAGTCATGACTTAATCATTAGTTTATGCACAGTGGCAAGCGGCCAGGTCAAGGTTGTACAGCACTTGCAGGATGTTGCAGCACTTGCAGGAAAGAGATCACTTGAACATTGCCTGTTGGGTTCACTCACTCCGGGGCACCTGGCATTGGCCACTGTTGGTAGACAGGAGACTGGGCTGGATGGACCTTTGGTTTGACTGAGTACAACCATTCTTATGTTCTTATGAGTAGTGTATTGGGCTGGGACTGGGATAGGAATGGGAACTGAATTTTGGGAGCCACAAAATGTTTTAGCATAATCTAAATTTGCAAGAACTTTTAACCACAACACTTCAGTGAGTCCCTTAGCAATGCACCTCCGTACTCTAACACATTCACTTTCTCCTTAGCGAAGGTTGCTAGTAGCCATGTGGACGTTCTTTCTCCTTGCCCTTCCCCTCTGTTGTCCTAGTAATCAGTGAGTTTTTACCCTATGGGTCTATTAGCTCCCCTGCCTGAGGGCTTTGTCTTCTAGTGTAGACACTACAGATGCAGATTTTTTTTGTCTGCATCTGGCTATTACTATGTCATGCAAAATCTGCTGCTTCTTCAAACTAAAAGGCATTATGCATGCATGGTACTTCCCTTCCTTAACCAATATGGCCTCGGCGCAGAGTCAAAGGATGGGCATGGGTGAGGTTTGGTTGCAGTATAGTTATTTCATGTGAACGTTCTTGGAATATGAGGTGCAGGACATGGTCAGATAGCAGTGTCAGCCAACCAGGATGAGGGCAGTCTAGCCTATTGGCTAGAGTCAGAGCTGTAGTCAGTCATTGGGAGCCAAAGTCATGGATAAAACTGGAAGGCAAAAACTTGGTACCAGAGCCCAGGGTCAAGCTGGAGTCTATAGTGAGGAGCTAGAGTTGAGGGTCAAGCTAGAGGGCAGGAACTGCCAGCAGGGTGGCAGACAAGGACGGGTTCAAAGCAGGAGCAGGCACAGCGGTGAGCATGAGCACTGAAAAGCCAGTGAGCTGCTTCTGGCTTCAGAGCCAATCTGCTGGCATCTGCAGGCAATCAGTTACTTGGCTAATCAGACAGTCTGCTGCAGACCAACTGTACCGATGAGACTGCCTAGAGACTAGCTCTGATGGAGGTTGGGATTCCTGACACACACCTCTAGTTGGAATTTATGCCACTGGGGGATCCTGGCCATGGGTTAGCCTGACATTTTTTTGCCATTTGTGATATTTTTAATCTGTTATGTTATAATATTTAAATTATTCCTTCATCAATGTAGATTAAGAATTAGAGTAAATTAGATTAGATTCAGTAGTATGGAAATTGGTGGATTTTTAAAATTTAAAAATATTTTTAAAATGTGGAATAGCATGAGTATGGAACTAGTATGGTATAGAATTTCTATACCAGATCTGATCAGTGATCCATTCCATTCAGTATTTTGCTTATGACATTGGCCACAACTATATAATTCACAGGAATTTACAAGAAATACTATAATGGAAAATTATGGAATAACCTGCCCATCCTAAACTCTGATTAGTGATGGATGTATTGTGCACTGAAACATGGGCAGTTATATCTCTTGTTGTGCTGAATGGTTCCAGGAATATGAATGACGTTTGGTTAACTCTCAGATTTAGAAAACAGATTGAAACCAAGATGCTGTACAGCAGTGGCAGAAGTATGATTTTGTTTCTTCTTCCTTTTCATTTAGATTCTGTTCCTTCTCAAGGCACACATAGTTTTTCTGCTCAGCCTTACACAGCTGATTTATACAGCAGTAGCAGCATTAATCTAGGTAAGCAATGTTTATAGATAAATGGTCACTTGAGCCAACTACCATCTGGATTGGAAAAATCCTATTGTCCAGAAGCCTGGGATATGCAGAAGGAATTTGGGCAAGTAAAAGTGTCAGGTTTCCTGCTCAGCAGATAAAAACAACTGGGGAGGCTGGAGGCCAGTTTAATAACATGAGACACATCTGCACTGAGCTGCTAGTCAAAGGGAGGATGGCTAAAGGGGTTGAGTGGGAGTGGAGCAAAAAGAAATAAGCTGCCTCAGTGGTATGAGGAGAGAGAGGGGACCTGGTTATTTATCTAAACACATTATTAATGAAACATTTGTAAACAGAACTGATTCCTTTTTGGGTTAAAGATTTGATCTGTAGGAATTCAAATGTGAAATTGCAGAACTACTAACCTATCATTTAAATAAGCTTCTGTACCAAATGACTGGGATATAGTTAATATGACACCAATTTTTAAAAAGGACTCCAGAGGTGATCCTGGCAATTACAGGCCAATAAGCCTAACTTCAGAATTGGGCAAACTAGTTGAAACTATAGTAAAGAACAGAATTATCACACATATAGATGAATATAGTTTTTTGGGGAAGAGTCAATATGGTTTTTGTAAAGGGAAATCGTGCCTCACCAATCTACTAGAATTCTTTGAGAGGGTCAACAAGCATGTGTACAAGGGGGATCCAGTGGATACAGAGTACTTAGATTTTCAGAAAGCCTTTGACAAGGTCCCTTACCAAAGGCTCTAAGGCAAAGTTTGCTGTCATGGGATAAAATGGAAGGTCCTTTCATAGATCAGTAACTGGTTAAAAGATAGGAAACAAAGGGTAGAAATAAATGGTCGGTTTTCAGAATGGAGAGAGGTAAACAACGGTGTCCCCAGGGATCTGTGTTGGGGCTAGTCCTAGTCAATGTATTCATAAATGATCTGGAAATGGGGTAAACGGTGAGGTAGAAAAATTTGCAGATGATACAAAACTACTCAAGGTAGTGAAGTTCAAAGCAGACTACAAAGATCTGCAAAAGGATCTCACAAAACTCGGTGACTGGGCAACAAAATGGCAGATGAAATTCAATGTTGATAAATGCACATTGGAAAAAATAATCCCAATTATACATCATTAAGAAAGGGATAGATCATAAGATGGAAAATATATTGCCTCTATATAAATCCATGGTTCACTTATATTTTGAACCACATCCATGATTAGCCCACGAAAGCTTATGTCCAAATCAATTCATTAGTCTCTAATGTGCCACAAGGACGCCTCATTGTTTTTGCTGATACAGACTAACACAGCTACCACTCTGAAACCTGTCACCATGCAAGACATTTAATAGGTGCTCTGGGGGTGGAGGTGCCTACAGGTTGGGATACCAGTTAATGGGGTGCTGCCTGCTGGCAAAGTAAGTTGCCTTGGAGTGTGTCGGGATTGGATGCTTGAGAATGCAGGGATATGGTGGACCAAGGTGCGGATTGAGTTTCACAGACAGAAGGGGCTCTCACAGAAAACATTATGGCAGAAGATCCCTCCCATTTATAGCAAGGTAGTCACAGCTCAAGCCCATCTGCTGATCCCAACTGTGGCAGTATGGCACTTTCCATTGCTGTCAACAATAAAATGCAAATATATTCCAATTTTTGTAACCTGAAAACTTGTTTCTGTCAGCCAGGAGAACAATTCTAAATCTGAGAGAGTTTTCAATGATCTCTTTTGATTTAATGCAGGAAAGGATTCCCTCACTATGGAAGACGGTCAAAGGAGTCACACCCTCCTCAAGAGGACAGGAACTGCAAAAACTAGCAATGTCAGTAGGAGAGCCAAAAGTAGAGAGGATAACACTTCTGTATCCATTGCTGACACTCCTTCCCACACTATGTTAAGAGTATACCTAGACCAGAAATGGGAGAATGGTGCTGAGGAGAAAGAAAATCTGGAATTCAATGAGAGACAGGAAATGGCAGTGTTTCAAACATTAGAAGAGTTTACATCAGCTTATATTCAGTATATAGTGAGTGAATCAGTTTCAAAACTGACAGGACAACTGGCTGCTAAGAGCCAGACTGATATGAACTTCAGTAAAGTGTACAAAGTATTTATACATGACTTATCAAATAATCAATTTTCTGCTACTGCTGCAGAGCCCCTTACTTCCCAAAGTGTCTCTCCATCCAACAAGTTAGACTCCAAAGGACATTTCATAAAACAGGAGACTGAAGAAATGAGTTCAAGTTCAAGGTCTGAAAGTGATGTCACAGACACTCGGGCTGCCTGGTGTACCACTCACAGAACTTATGATATTGGCAACAGAAATGAGTTTGAAAAATTCAAGAAGTTCATAAAAGGAACTTTGGGTGAAAGGTACTGGTGGCTCTGGATGGACATTGAAAGACTAAAGGTCCTTAAGGACACTAGAAGGCAGCAAAGGTACTTTCCATTGTTTTTCATGCTTATAAAGAAGGCGAGATAAATGTTGTTTATGAGCATTTAGAATTACCCACGTATAATCGATATGAGTGAATAATGCAGACACATTGGTTCTAATTCTGATTATTTCACTAATACAAGAGTAATTCAGGAATAACCACTACAGTTGTCTGAGTTATATGTTTGCAAAACTAGTGTGAAGTCAGACTGAGGGTGAAAATTAAGGCTTTATACAAAAGGGTTTTTTATAAAATGAATATGAATAAATGTCTTAATGAAAGCTGAATGAAAGATGCTCTAAAAATGTAAGATTTTAAAGTCATAGGCAGGGCATACAGTATGACACACTTCCCTAACAATATGCTTTATTAGATTTAGGTTACCTGTCCTAAGCCAGTAGGAACATTTATTCTATACAAAACTTGGCTTTAATTTGGTAATAGAAATGTTTTGGCTCAGTGGGATGAATCATAAACTCATAATCTGTAAAGTCAAAAGAGACCATTGTGCTCATCTAATCCAGGTGTGGGCAAACCTTTTGGCCCGAGGGACACATCTGGGTGGGGAAATTGTATGCAGGGCCATGAATGTAGGGCTCGGGCAGGGGGTTGGGGTGCAGGAGGAGTGTGGGGTGCAGGAGGAGGCTCAGGGCAGGGGGTTGGGATGTAGGAGGGTGTGGCAGGGAGCTCAAGGCAGGGGTTAGGGGGCTCAGGGCAGGGAGGTGGGGTGGAGGGAGGGGGGGGGGGGCTCAGGGAAGAGCGTTGGAGTGCAGGAGGGAGTGTGGGGTTTGGGAGGGGGTGCGATATGTGAGAAGGGGCTCAGGGCAAGGGGTTGGAATGCAGGAGGGGTATGGGATGCAGGAGGAGGCTCAGGGCAGGGGGTTGGGATGTAGGAGGGTGCAGCAGGGAGCTCAAGGCAGGAGGTTAGGGGGCTCTGGGAAGGGGGTTGGGGTGCAGGAGGGGTGCAGGATGCAGGAGGAGGCTCAGGGAATGGGGTTGGGTGTAGGAGGAGGTGCAGAGTGTGGAAGAGGGTTCAAGCCAGGGGGTTAGGGGGCTCAGGCAGGAGGTTGGAGTGCAGAGTGCAGAAGGAGTGCAGGGTGCTGGCTTGGGCCCGGCGCCACATACTTTGAGCAGCTCTGGGGTGGCAGCGGTATGCAGCAGGGCTAAGGCAGGTTCCCTGCCTGCCCTGGTCCCACACCACTCCTGGAAGTGGCCTGCGTGTCTGGCAATGGCTCCTGGAGGTGGGGTGGGGCAGGTGGCTCCACCACACAGTGCCCTCACCTGTGGGTACCACCCCAAAACTCCCATTAGTTGCAGTTCCCCATTCCTGATTAATCAGTGGGAGCTGTTGGGGGCGGTGCCTGCAGTCAAGGACAAGGACAGTGTTGCAGGGACATGGTGCCAGCCACTTCCAGGATAGGCAGGGGCCAGGATAGGCAGGGAGCCTGCCTTAGCCTCACTGCACCATGGCGCTGGAAATCCCATGGGTTGGATTGAATGTCCTGACGGGCCAGATCTGGGCCGCAGGCCGTAGTTTGCCCTCCCCTGATCTAGTCTCGGCTCCTGCATATTGCAAGCCACAAAACCTCACCCACTCCATTAATAGACCCCTAAACTCTGGCTGAGATACTGAAGTCCCCAAATCATGTTTTAAAGACTTCAAATTACAGAGAATTCACCATTTATACTAGTTTAAATCTGCAAGTGACCCATGCCCCAGGCTGCAGAAGAAGGCAAAAAATCCCAAGGGCCTCAGCCCATCTGACCTGTGGGAAAATTCCTTCCCAACCTCAAAGATGGTGATCAGTTAGATGCTGAGCATGTGGGCAAGACCCACCCAGGCAGATTCCTGGGAAAGAATTCTCTGTACTAACTCAAAGCCGTCCCCTTTCCTATAGTTTCCCCTCCCTTGTTTGGGATGCAGGCTTCAGATGGTTTCTGTAACTTTGACTTAAAGTAATTCCAAGTCTTCTCCACATTCAGATCCTTGAGATCTTCAGGCCAGTCCACTTCCCAAACTAACTCCCTTAATTTATTAAAGTTAGAACTTTTGAAATTAAGGACCTTTGTTGCAGACCTGTTTTTGTTTATCTTTGCATTTAGTTTTATGGATGCCGGCCATTGGGCCACACTGCCCTGAGTGGAAGGGTCGCGTTATTGATGCCAGCCATTAGGCTACATTGCCCTGAGCAGAAAGGCCATTTTATTGATGCAGGTCATTAGGCCACGCAGCCCTGCGTTTCCTAATAAGGGTCATTAACACTGGGCCTAATCAGCTGTGGTACATCCCCTTTCCTTGCTGGTGACCCTACATAACCAGGCACCCCGTGCTGGGGTGCACTTGCCCCGTGACATATGGATTCATCTGTGTGGCCTACTGAATCATATCACCTCTGACTGAGGATCACAATTTACAGCCCAGTTCTGGAGTGAGGCCCTCTATCTTCTGGGAGTCCAGACACACTTTTCTTCCCCCACCACCCTCAGTCCACTGACCAGACAGAAAGAGCCAATCAGATTTTAGAGCAATAGCTGTGATGTTATATTAACTGCCCTCAAGATTATTGGTCCTCACTATTACCTTATGTGGAGTTTGCATACAATAATTAGCACATACAATAACGCATACAATAACACTTGGCGTCTTCCCCCATGAGGTCCCACCCACTGCTCACACGAGGGGAAGGAGGTGGAGAGGAGCGAGCACTCACTGTCAAAAACAAAAGTCAGCTCCCGTGCTGCTCAGTACCTTCTGAAGAGTACAGGCTCATAGAAAGCGTGCCATTTCATCAAAGGAAAATGATAATGCACCATCCTTGTTATCCCAAATGGAGTTTCCCACACTCTTTAATCCAAAAACACTGGCTAAGATAAAACAATAAGAAAAATTTATTAACAATAGCAAGATGGATTTTAAGGGATTGCAAGTGGTGATGCATAAAGCAGGATTGGTTATAAAAAGAAAATAAAGGAATAAAACACAAGCTAAACCTAATTTAACAAGCCAAGTGAACTTAAAAGCAAAGGGGTTTTGTCTCACCATATACAGCAGTATGAACTGGCTTAAAAGCCTTCCAGACAGGGCCCCTCTCTCAGTTCAAAGATGTTCCCTTTGTCTTTCAAGCACTGTAGCTGCTTGGAGTAGAGATAGGAAGAGAGAGAGGTGACATGGAGGCCACTGTCTCTCATTCCCATACCACTCTTCCCTCTTTGAGGATTACCCCCATTGGAGGGTGGGTGACAAACAGTATCCATGATGAAATATAAATTTCTTATTCACACCTTCCCCTTGCAGGAGAATGGCTGCTTAAGCAGATGATAGCTCTTTAACACCTGACTTGGGTGTTGGTCTCTCCTTTGTGCCTGTGGAACTGATTTGGGGCTATGTTTCCTAAACTTGGAGTATGTTACAGCCATGTATATAATAGAAACTTGTATATATCAACACTGAATGTAAAGTTATATTTTACCAGGTCAATTATGTTCAGCAAGTTATGAGTTTTCAAATGATACCACAGAAGGCATAGATGTACAAAATTTATCACAATCTTGTAAAAGTGGTGACTATAATTGTATTGATTGTCACAGAGCAAAGAGGTTATTTTACCTCTGTATTTGGCCTTGGTGTGACCACCCCTGGAATAGTGTCTAGTTCTGGTGTCAATAATTCAAGAAGGGAGTGGATAAATTGAAAAGGATTCAGAAAAGAGCCAGGAATATGGTTAAAGGATTAGAAAACATGCCTTTTATTGTTACACTTGAGGAGCTCAATCTATTTAGTTTAACAAAGAGAAGGTTAAGGGGTGACTTGACTATGACAGCATGCAGAACTCAGGTACTACAAGTGTGGCTACATGCCACAGTGAAAGGCAAGCTGCATCCATACTTGTCACTGTGATGTGTAGCTACACATCCTGGAGAAAGGCTCTGGCATCAGGGAGCTATTGGAACTTTTTTCCGGTGCCTTTCATGGTGGTGGGGAAAGTCTCCAGCAGCAAGTAGGTAGCAGGACGCTACATGGTAAAAATAACAGTATAGACATGGGAGGCTCTGCTTGGCCACGTAGAGAGACGTGTAGGGTATATACCCTGGGGATTCAGACATGTATGGCACTCTTCTCTACTCTGCTTGCCTAAGCTGTGGCTTACTGTCTACACTGCTATTTATACCCATGCATAGGTGCTGGAACTAGGGGTGTGGCAGCACGTCCTGGCTTGAAGTGGTTTCCATCATATACGGGGTTTAGAGTTTGTTTCAATGGCTCTCAGCACCCCCACTATACAAATTGTTCCAGCGCCTATGTACCCATGCTATGTGGGTGTGTAGTGTTTGTACTTACATGCTACTGTAAGTGTAGATGTACCTTATACATACCTACATGGGGAAACAAATTTTTGATAAGGGGCTCTTCAATCTAGCAGAGAAAGGTATGACATGATCCAATGGGTGGAAGTTGAAGCTAGACAAATTCAGATTGGAAATAAGGTTTAAATTTTTAACAGTGATGGTAATTAACCTTGAAAAAATTTAACAAGGATTGTGGTAAATTCTCCAGTACTGACAATTCTTAAATCAAGATTAGATGTTTTTCTAACAGATGTCCTTTGGGAATCATTTTGGGGAAGTTTTATGGCCTGTGCTATACAGGAGATCAGACTAGATCAGGGGTCTCCAAACTACGGCCCAGGGGCCAGATCCAGCCCATGGCATCAATTTGTCCGGCCTCCCAGCCCCAGCTGAGCAGGCACATGGAGAAGCCACTGCTACCCCCCACACGCGAGTTGCTGCTGGCGGTCCCATGTGCAGAGGGGTGAGTGCCCCCGAGGTGTGGCTGGAGGAGCAAAGGTTGGGTCGCAGCAGTGGGGTGGCTGGAGGAGCAAAGGGGTGAGTGCCCCTGTGGAGCGGCCAGAGGAGAAAACGGGGTGTGGGGGGGTCACGGCAGTGGCTGGAGGAGCAAAGGGGGGGAGCGCGGCAGTGGCTCGCGAAGCCCCTTCAAAAATCTAATATGGCCCTCATCCCAAAAAGTTTGGAGATCCCTGGGCTAGATTATCACAATGGTCCCTTTTGGCCTTGGAATCTATTAATATATGTGCAGAGTGTAATATATGTATATCTTTTCTTTGACTCAAGACAGCTTGATAAAATGAAAAAACTCTATCTAGTGAGCAGTGGAGATTATTTTCTCAACTCAGAAATCTTATTCAAACTGAACCTGCTACTTGGAGACCAGTGGAATACAAGACACTTAAAATGGATTCAGCCTGAAGTAGTGAAACCTTTACTTCTTTACTGGTAGGGATGACTGAAGATGAACTCTGAAGCCCTTGTTTTTGTAATGTTTACTTCCTTTTACTTTGACCCCAATCTGCTAAAGTTGTGAGGGAAATTCTGGCCTCATTTACTCTAGTACAACCCCATGGAGCTTGTGTTAGCATAAATAATAGTAGGTCCTGGTCCTGCAAATTGTTGTTTGAGAGATCTGAGACTCAAGGTCAAGCTCTATATTAAACTACATCCTGTACAGCCCATCTAAACTCGTTGGTGTTGCACATGATATAAATCTAGGCAGAGTTTGACTCTGACAATTTACTATTGGACCTCTGTTATACAGAATATTAATAGCCATCTTGCTGTAACTTTAAAAGCCTGCTTACTGCATTGCTGCTGAAACTTTAAATGTGGATAATTATATTTGCCTCATTTTAAAGCACTTTGAGTTCTGAGAATTAAAAGCTGCATACTATTATTTATTTAGCTTTGATTTATGAAGGCTGTTCTCTCAAGGACTTCACAGTAAATCATCTGTCTTTATATTATTAAATTGTTCTCCTTCTGCTGTAGTAGATTATGCAGATTCTAACCTAGTATGCAAAGCATAATCAGCCATATTCTTTTTCTTTTCCCCCTCACCTCACGCCCCAAAAAGTGAATATCTGCAGTCATGAACTGAGGTTACCAAATTTCTTCATGCTATCACAGTGCCTCATGGGAGTTGTAGTTTGGGTGTCTCATGGCTCCATTCTCTTTTCTAGACTAGGCACAGCATGTTAGATTGAATGTAAATTGCAGTCTCATAAACAAAAGCAGCTGTATTATAGTATGCCATTTAGAACCCTAACATATTTAGGCAATAGGTCACTTTTATATTTAGAGTTGTGTAAGAGGTAAATTTATCCTTTCTGTTGTCTGATCTTTAACTCTGGTTATTAATAGCACCATACATTGATGTAGTAAATGTCACATTAGTCCAATAGTTTGTGTTTTGAATAAATTCTACTTGTATGTATTTCCCCCCTGCAGGGGTCCCAGGTTTTGTGTCACTCATACAGCTGCAATACAAACTGCCAGTGCAAAGTTGAAGCAGTGGCATATCTCTCACGAGAGACAAAGGACGGATATTGATCCTTACCCACAAATGGTGACATTGTTGCCACTGCGAGCTAAATCATGCATTCCAAGGATAGCGCCTTCCCATCCTCAGGTAGGCATGACAAGAACACTCAGAAGTTAATGGCAAAAGTTCTTTTGAATTAAATGGGACATGGATTTGGTCCTCATTCCTTGATTCATCTTATAGAGTCAGATCTAGTTAATCTAAGCTTGTTTTATCCAAAATCTATGTGTAAAATGCAGTAGAATGCTACTGTGATTTGTACTGTAGCTCTAATACAAACTGCAGGCCGATTTCTGTTCACAGTTGCACCCTGACAACTCCATAGATGTCAGTGGGCCACATGAATATACCTGAGAGCAGATTTTAGCTGAAAATTTCAAATTTCACTGAGTTACATAATAGCTAGAAGGCAAGTTTCTGCCCTATAGTATCCTGGTGTAAATCTGGAGTAATTCCACTGGTTTCAATTAAGTTACTTTAGATACACACTTACTTGTGTAACAGAGAGCAGAATCTGGCCCACTGTCTCTCAGATCATAGTTTTGTCAGAACAGCCAGCTATGATATTTTTTCTAGAGGTGGACTCAAGCTACAAAACTCAGATCTAGATACGGATTTTTAATATATTAGAATTTCTCATTCTAATTGCAAAATCAGAGTTCTTGACTCAACTCATCACAAAGGGCCTGAATATGAAAGGTCACGTCAATGGAATTTGCACATACTGCAACACTCAAGATCAGGTCTCAAGATAGGAACTATTTACAAATTGTGAATCCAGATCACAGTTCAGATTTCAAGTACTCCCAGGGATAAAATATGTTCTGATTCAGGGATTGAGTTCAAACCCATCTCTAATATTTTTATTGGATGAATTTTTAGAATGCAATTTTAATATCTATCTGTATTAAAAGCCTAAGTAGTTAATGACCAAAGATGGTTCATTATGGTCTAAATTAATCTTGGAGGCTAGGTTTTACTGCAAATGGCTTCAGCTGTTTAATTAAAATTTCATGAAACTTCCTGATTTCACTTTATAGGGATTTATGTAAACATTTTTCTGGCTATTGTATTTGATGACATGGTCTTGGGTCCTTTGAGATACTCTGAGTCTGGATTTTGAATGAACTCACAGCCTTAATAGAAATGAACACATTTTCAACTGTTTTCATTTCAAACTCATACACAGTGCAGTTTCATTGTATAGCCCTAAACTGCCCCAGATTTGCTTGGAAGAGTTTTGCATTTTAGAAAAACTTTTTGGGAACCTGGCTTCAGAAAACCCAGTTTATAGGAAAGCCTGAAACTAGGTGAGCTTTGTGTCGTCTCAGATTTTGTCAGAGCTGTGCAAAATGTTCATAATTCTAAGTTATCCTCTGAAGATCTCAACGATTTATAAACTAGAGGACATTCATCTGCTGCCATTCATTTTCATCAGCATCCTTAGAGATTAAAGCAGGGGTGGGCAAACTACAGCCCACAAGCCACATGTGGCCCGCCGGCCATTTTTATCTGGCCCGCGAGCATGGGGAACCGCGGGGCTGCACCCTCCCTGGCCAGGCCAACCGCAGCATGTTGCAGGTCCCTGCGCTCCACGGCCGGGCCCAGTGTGGGGAGCTGTGGGGCCACGCCCTCCCTGGCCGGGCCGAGCACGGGGAGCCTCGGGGGCCCCGCACTCCCTGGCTGGGGTCTGGACCAAGCG